>OV816025.1:70750690-71496440 GCA_929113105.1 Agrypnus murinus
TTCTTTCGTTGCATTCCCAGTAGTTATAAATCAGTATACTAAATGTATTTACCTTATATTTTTATAAAAATTGTTATTATAATTCAATTTTGCGTTTTGGCAATAAATAAGTAAAATTATTTAATTCTAAACAAGTTTTTATTAAAAGAGTTTCCAGGGAACTTATTTTGTAGCATCATTGTACAAATATACTTACTTAGCACTGTGCAAAATCTGCGGATAATCCTGTAAGCCATTTTTTGTTGGAAGTAATCTCGCAAAAACAAATTAATCATTGAACGGTGGCGTCCTCGCCATGGCTTTTTTGAAGGTGTTGCTAGACCCACCTAAAAGTATCTAACGATTCAGTACCATTTTCATTTGAATACGAACGCCTGTGGCAACACGTTCGACAGTGGTTTCCCCTCTATGTTAAACAATTTGCACACCCCAACACGCACAATTTTAGATTTCAAAGCATATTTTACATACGTAATGAATAAATATTAATTGGTGATTAATCCATATTAATTAATAAGTAAATGTACTGGAATTAATAATTGTAAAAAATCATTAAAAAGTAATTATTAATAAAAGCAAAAAATATGATAAATGACATTCATTAAAGAAGCAAACCCTCAACAGACAGCATAGTCAAGTGGAAGGCATGCTAGAGCTAGCTTTTTTTAAATAACATTTAATATATTGTAATGTTCAACAATTCCAAAAATTTTGGTTAAATAAATTTTATCTCGCTGGGTTATTTAAGAAAATCTTAAGGACCCCACACTAATCTTATGGAAAGTGCCTCTGAAATTTTTGATGTTATAGTTATTGATTCCCGGATCAAAAATTCTCATGGGGCACAAAGTCCAAAAACCCATGGTTTACCCACCACAGGTGCTTGAAGTTTTGATATCGTTCAATCACAATCATGTGAATTCAACATTCAAGCACACCGAATGTGAGAGGCGAGAGGGACTCACTATAATCAAGCACCACGAATGTGAAAGGCAAGGAACCTCACTTTAATCAAACACTCCGAATGTAAAACATAAATCCAGTGACTCGTTAATTACCAAGATTTCAATTTCTATAACAATTCTCGCAAGATTTTTATGACTAAACAAATAATTTTTACTTTATGTGGATCATTTGAATTGAAATACACAATTATTCCCACTCAAGTAAAAGTGGATGTGACTGTTGTAAAATATAAAAAAAAGTCACAATAAAATCTAATTTTAATAAAGAAATTAAGTTAGTTTCAAAAGTTTAAGCACCTGTGGTGGGCAAACTACAGGTTTTTGGACTTTGTGCCTCTGAAAGTTTTTGATCCAGAAGTCGATAACTATAACATATCAAAAATTCAGCCAATTTAACTGGGGGCCACTTTCCATAAGATTAGTGCGGGGTCCTTTTTGATTGGTTGAAACGCGTTGATGCTAAACGTTTAATAAATTTTCTTCTTGTGATTATTGCATTAAGCTAAAAAAGCGAGTTTTCACTAATTAATAAAAAGATTTATTCATGGTACATGTTACATCTGGTTCATATTTGAAATGGGAAATGTTATGTTAATTATGTTCATCCATGTTACGTTTTATTCTGGTTTCAACGATTTGGTTTTTTTTCTTAAAAAAAATTTCAAAAGGTATAAATAAAACGGCAACCCTTTGCAAGACGGCAAATTACTGAAACAATATGGTATATTAAAGAACGAGTTTTATACAACATGATTTATTGCACTCCCGCTACGCGGTCGTTTTTTAAACTAGCATTCGTGGAATAAATGTCTTATAAAACGAGTTCTTTATACTATTTTTTGTACTTTGCGTTTATATCAAGGCTCATTCAGAACCGAAAGTAGTGCTGAACTAGCTCAGTTGAGTTTCGAATTAGAACTAGTGTAATTTAGTTTTTTGAGGTCAGTCATGAACCATGACAAATGAAATGTCATTGAAATCATTGTTAAATTAAAATTTGAATTTTCAAATGTCAAAATTTTACACTTACCAAATGAGTTTGCAGGTCATGTCAAACCTGAATAAATTATTCTCCTAAACAAACTAGCACCAACAAAATTTGTACGGAACACACATTTAGTGAACCCTCATATGTGTTAATTGAAAAGTAGTCGCAAGATTAAAATTAAGTTTTCAAAATTATTTTATTGAAACCCTGAGATTCATAATATTACTAAAAGAACATCCAAAAATATTACATCAAATAAGAGTTTCAAAATTAAAATAATTACCACAATATGCATTTTATAAACAATTTTTTTATAATTATAATATTTATAAAACAGAATAAGTCCAATTTTTATTAAATTAAGTTTTCTCACTAGGTATATATTTTAAAGGATCGCCAATTGATTGGTGCCAAAATCAGACAAGTCCGAAGCATAATAACAGTTTGACAAGCTCTATGACTTGAACGAAAGCATAATGTTATTCCATTATCTGGAAAGCTTTTCATTTTCCTACAAATGTTGATTGATTTAGGACTGCCAGTTTTTGCACTGAGTTCTTCAATTTACTAATATGTTATGTATAATTATTTAGTTTTATTTTTAATTAATAAAATAAATATACAGTTTAAACAATGACCATAAAATTAAAGAATAATTTTATGTAATTATTCTTTTTTATAAATGTTATATTAAAGAAAATTGTTTATAAAATAAACAATTCATTAAAGAAATAACTGTAAGGATTATAAATGACATTCATTAAAGAAGCAAAAAACATCAATAGCATGGCTGAGCAGAAGCTGCGTTAGATTTACAATTTATAAACTCCGGTTCTGTTCTCGGTTAGGGTCATTTTTTTTAAATATATTATTTATAAAAAGGAATAATTTACATTTAAATAATCATTTAGTTTTATTTTTAATTAACATAAATATACTAAATATAACATAAAATTTTATGCAATTATTTAAAAAATATATAAACAATTTTGTTATAAAGTTAATATTGAATTGACTTGAGCCCATTTAGAAATTAAAGGTTTTTGGCTAACCAAATAACACCTTATTAAATTAAAATCGCAACAGATAGTAGTAATTTAGCATTACAAATGCACATTGTTGATAAAACGACCACACGTGGCTTGCAAGCTATGGGTTGGAGACCCCTGGTTTAAGCTATGTATATGTATATTAATTAAAAATACTAAACGATTATACATATCATATTAGTATTTGTGAAATAAAGATTAGTAAAAGTTTCACAGTTTTATTAAAATATAACCTGACAATATTGTTTCGACAGCTATGTTGTCATTATCAAAGGTAATATAATTATAAACAAACACGTCGCTAAGGTAGATACAAAAATAGGTAACTAGATAAAATAATAATAATGATCAGAATTAAATATCTAATGCTTCCAGGAACGGAGAATTACTGAGCTCAAGTTGTTCATACATTAAAAGTACCCTGAGTTTGTGTTTGTATATCTCAAAGGCTTCTAAAATGTCTAATTTGCGTTTGTTATTACAAAAATGTAGGAATTTAATATTATTTTGAGGAGTCATTGTGTGATTTTGTTCTAAAAGGTGTTTGGCGTAATTAGATTTTTCAGGATGTTTATTTTTGTAATGACGTACGTGTTCTTTATATCTTATGTCAAAATTTCGAAGTGTTTGCTCAATATATACCGAACTACAAAAAGAACAATTTAAACGGTAAATGCCCGATTTCATATCATGTGTTCTGTCTTTAGCATTAGATAAAAATGAAAAAGTGTTAATGTTGGTTTTAAATGTTATTTTATAATTGTTGGTTTTTCTTAGTATATGTGCAATTTTTTCTGATATTTTGCCAAAATATGGTATAGATATGTAATTTGTGTCTTCTATTTGATTGTCAATGGGATATATTCTTTTGATAGCTAACCTATAATCTTTTTGTTTAATTAAAGTGTCAATCATGTTCGGATTGTAATGATTTGCATGTGCTAGTTGTTTAATGGTTGATATCTCTTTGGTAAAATCTGATTTTGTTAGTGGAATAGTTAAAGCTCTGTGTACTAATGATCTGTAGGCTGCTATTTTATGTGTATTATGGTGACAAGATTCATTTGGTATTATTATGTCTGTTTGTGTTGGTTTTCTGTATATGGAAAATTCAAATAGATTGTTTGCGTTAATCTTGATATTTAAGTCTAGAAAGTTTATAGCCCTGTTTTAAAAATTAAGAATTGCAAAAAGACAATGTACAACGTTTAAAAATGAGGTTATAAATTACAAAAATCGAAACGTGCAAGCGTACATTAATTCAAGGTTAAGATGGAAATTTATGAATGTTTCCTTGTTCAAATTTTACTAAAAATAATTAAATCACCTGGCTAAATTAGAGACCCTTCAATTAGAGTCTGGTCAAGGCAGCCATTTTATATCACAACACGTGGCGCCAAATTTGAAAAGTACAGAAATAATTATACAGTGGCATGCAAACGGTGTTTGACTCAATTAAAAACCACGAAATAATGGGTTGTGTATATAAAACATTTAGCAGTGCAACTACATTAAAATTAGAATGTCAAAATCAAAATATTATACCAAAAATATTGTGATATAAAATGGCGGTCATTCTTGCAACGCATTGGCCAGACTCTGATTGAAGGGTCTCTAGGCTAAATAAAATTGAGTTGCCATCTAGGCAGGAAATATAAAACTTACTTATGACCTTTTGACTGCCAACCACAGAACTTTCCTTACCTCCGTTGTGGACATTTGCTAGACTGTAAGAACTTTAAGAAATCATATTATAAATTAAAAAAATAAAATTATTATATAAATCATTTATTTTTAGTAAATACTGTATACACATTTCAAAATGTACCTTCCAACATTTTCCTTAACTCTACTACAACGTTCTATTGATTGAAAAAAAAGCGTGAACACTTGTTTGTAATTTTCTTTTTAACAAATAGAAACTCAACTTTAATGTGTATTAGATATTAAAAAAATGAAACTAAAACATGTAAAAATATATTATATAAAAATATGTACACCAATTCTTCTTTGGCAAAATTTTATTAATTTGATCAAATAGACAGAACAAAATAATAAAAACAAAAAATTGCATTTATAAATAAAAATAAAGTTACTAATAATAAATAGGAAAATATTTTTATTAAAAAAAAGAACAGATCAAGAATTTACGTAAGCTTTCAATTACACTAATACCCTTTTTTTTAATTAAGCAACATAAAAGTATACTATTAAAAGGAAGGATAAGTTATTTTATTTATGATGCAATGATCTCTTTTCTGAATTGGGAAGACTACTCAGCAATTCAAGGGAATTTCTGCCTGATATGGCAAAAATAAGTTATCATGCAACGATCAAAACATGTACAAATCACGAGAGGCACCAAGGGAAAACAAAAACTTCAGAAATAAAATTATTGCGTAAAATTAACACAGATAAAAAACACCAATAACATATTTAAAAAAATGGGCTATGCCCCCATTTGTTTTCTAATTTTATTTTATATATTTATATATATACAAAGCGGCCCAGTTGTGTGTACAAAATCGTTAAAGAGAGAAAAAGAAAATTGCAAATAAAATGGTTAACATTAAAATTTCTAAGATTTTGTGCATTAAAATTGGGCCAACCTAATGTCTAACATCGATATTCCTTTTTATATATAAAATTATTTACTATGATTGCAAAAGATATTTTAAAAAATTAAAGAAGTCCTTGTATACTGTATAATTATACAGAAATAGCAGATATATTTTTATTTATATATAATCTTTTTATCTAAATTCTACTTTTATATTTTCACTACGTATTAAATAGAAAAACATGACTTAAGTTTTATTAAGTAACATTGACAATGTTTTTCCTTTTTTTGTATTGCAACATTAAAAAGGAAAAATTAGAGGAATGAACACACTAGGATAAATAAAATGTAACAATTGCAACATACACTACTAATTGCAATAAAAAAGGAAAAATGTCAATATTTATTAATATTTGTCACTAATTTCTTTTTTATGCTATTTATACATACTGTGTACATTTTAAATTTTAATTTGTAAAAAACTCACAATTTATATCGTCATTTATCAATACTTCTTTTTTTTTAAATGGACAAGCACCCATTACTTTCCACAGAACACACTTTTTTTTTAAATTTTTAAGGCCTAGATCCTCCTCTAGCAGCTTCTTCTAATGCTCTTACTTTAAGTTCCCTTTCCCTTTGTTGTCTGAAATGAAAAATACAAATTTATAAACATAAAATAAACTGACGAGATATTCTTATATCACTAACTTTTGCATCATATTGAACAATATGATAATGTAAAGAAAAATCTAAATATCTGAAAGATAAGGGAATATCATATTTTAATCAAAGATTAGAGAGGGTTAAGATAGGAAACTAGCATAACATACTATAAAAAAACGACCAATCTTTTTATGGTGTAATTTCTCCTGAGGCGCTACAATCTTAAGAGCCAATAGTAGTCATGGTGGTCGCTACAATATGAATGGCATGAAATTCAGAATAGTGAATGTATACTAAAAATAGTTTAATCTCCCAAGATTATCTAAAGAAATAAGTCCACTGATTTGTTTATTGACGTTATAATAACTATATACAAGTTAAGCATATAAACAATTCTCAAATTAAACGTTTATAAGTAGTCTAAGTTCAGTATGACAATAATAATAATTATAACAATAACTAATAATAATTAATGTCATTGATACTGGAACCCTTATTATACTTATTCTTGGACGACCGACTGTTGTTGCTGCTGTTTTTGGGGACTAAATTTTGTAAAGCACAACAAACTTCAAATTTGGGCCTGTCCCTGTCATTGTCTAGGTTGCTTACTACAAATCCTTTAAAAATCGTTACCTATCTCTATTTTTGCACTATTTTTTGGAAATCGGGAGGGAATACAAAAGAAAAATACAGATTTAAATAATTTGGCAATGATAAATAAATGTATGATCCTTTTTATTATTATTGCAATTTTGTGCAGTACGAAAACATTTTTCTCGTAACGTGGACACTAGCAACAAAAATTCTTAAAACCGTGTTTCGAAAATACAGTTAGTAAACAGATTTATGTAGGTTATGTTACCAATGGCAACTACAAAAATGACAAACAAATACCCCAATATTCTAATCATGATCATCAATTACTAATTTTGGAAAGTAGGCGACAAACTGTACTACTAAATTTAACATTTCTGGAAAGTTTTTTATACTGGATTCATGGATCGAAATTTATATACTCCAGACCCTGTAAGTTCTGATGCATGTCATCAATAATTTTTTCAAATTCTGTAAGGGCGGTTTTTTGTTGTAAACTTGACAAAAATAAATATAGGAGTGCTTGTTTTTAAAGGTTTTTTGAGTTATTATTTTGCACATGTAAATTTTACTGCAATCCAGTAAAATCATCTTATTTATTCCCATCTATTATATTTTGAATTTATATAGTCGAAATAAAAACTGTAAAGGAATTAACTGCGTATGACTTTCATATTTGTCTTTCGACTTTGGTAATCCTGCTGTTTCTCGTTTGCTCGTTTACAGATCGGTCTACAATAGATTTTTATTTTCATTGTTTTCATTTGTGTTTTGGTGTTTGTTGGTTGTGATCATAAGGTTGAGGTCGATGGTTATATTTTTGCGACTGTGCTTCGCGAGATAGTTTGTACACGTGTCTACATGTTGCATAACTATTAAAAACCGTTTTTCAAAACTAAATAATTCGTTATCTTGCGTAATTTCTTTGATTTGCACGAATATTAAAGTGAGGATAGGATGACACCCCCCGCTTTTTTGACAGTCAAAGTAGCTAATATTATCCTTAGTAAATTATTTTGAGGAAGAACGTAATAATGGTGCCCCAATCTTACCACTCACTGCAGTAAGAGAGGCAGGTACGTTTAAGAATGTTATACAATGGATATGTGTATCCATGTAATTCAATTATAATTTAAATGGTTGTTTACAGAGCTGCAAATGCTCTTAACATCAACATTTGCACAATAAGTGGTATTTCTAATGCATCAAGAAACAATCAGCTTGTGAGAAGTCCTAAACGGAAAAGAATACGCATGAATCCTGTTAGAAACATAAACAATTTTGACCAAGTAGCTATCTGTAATGTTGTTTATGAGATGCATCAGAAACGTTCGTATAAATAATTTGACTGTTCTCCAGTTCAAGTTCGCCACCCGCAGCCGTACATGCTATATTCCACTCGATGCGTCTCATAGAGCTGAAGAATAGTGTTCATAGTAAAGTTGCATGGGGGGAACAGTAGTTTTCGAGATAATCGCCAAAGACTTGTTTGGAAGATGAGCTAGGTATGTCGATTGTCATGGTGAAATGAACAAAAATAACTTCTTGAAGTGGTTTAAGCACCAACTGCTAAAGAATTTAGAAGAGTTTTAATAATTACTTTAGACAACACCAGTTATAACCGATGTATTGAAAACAAGCCGCCCAATAAGGACAATAAAAAAGCAGAGATACAAGAATGGCTACAGAAGATGAATATACCATTCGATGACCATCTTACTTAAGGCAGAATTGCTTCATATAATGGAATGGTAGCTCTAAGTTTATGTTTTAGTTAATTATATCTAATACATAATATTAATGTTCGCTGCAAAAAGGCTGACTTTGCAGTATGGTCACAGAGTACTCTTTCTTCCACCATATCACTGCATCTATAAACCAATCGAAAACAATATATTAACAAAGACGAACAAACAATAAACAAGCAATGGGAGAAGGAAGTTCGATTTGATATTGATACCCAACCCCTTATAATACATGTCGGCGATTCGAACGATGACAGCAGCTGCTACGACGATGGTGGTGAAGACAGTTAGAATTTAAATGTATTTTTGTATATTTTAGAATAAATGTATATTGTTTGTTTATTATTATACTGTATCTTATTTGTCTTTTTAGAAATTAAATAAAATTATGTAGTTGTGTTATTTTAAGTATTTTCACAATATGCTATATACCTACTTAGTTCAGTTACTTTTCAAAAAATCTTTTTATTTTGTTTTAATCGCTTTATTTTATCGTTTTACAAACTTTAAATACATCTGGCGTTTTGTTAGTTCATGGTAAGGTACGTACTTCAGCAAAACAGACAAATAATTATTGGAAATGCCTATTTAATCTTAACCTATCCTAATTCCAGTGACATCCAAGCTTTTGTAAATTATACGAAAAGCCTTTTTCGCGTTTATTATTCATTTTTCTCTCTTACTTGTTAATGAAAATGGCTTATTTTTCTTTGCACTATTTGCCATTTCAATTAATGATCCAAGTGCCATAACATCCTATATATCGAGTGTTTTTTAAATTTGACGTCGAAGGCGGCTATGGGTAGTTGATTGTGAACGGATCTTGATCGTATTAATAAATGTCATTGTCAAAACGTCCAAATCCAACCTCTGTCCAATTTTCAATTAAAATTACAAAAGTGAGGTTAGATGTCATTTTCTGGTTTATTCACAATCGACTATTCACAGCCTACGTTGACGTCAAATTTAAAAAAACACTAGATACATGTGTTAAATTGGTTGCATACACATAAGTAGTCATTCCACTCATGCAAATAATGTAAACATACTAATTTAATGACGTCATTTGAGGTTATGACGTAGGATGTGATGTGCATTGGAACTTACAGGATCTGGAGTTTAGTTTGGAAATGTACCAGTAAAAATAACCCAAAAATTTAAATTGTTTCATAGGTGTGTGAGTTTTTACATACGTTTACATTCTCCACAGCAAATATGAATAACATGTCAGCGATATGGTCTATGTGTGGAAAGGTGTTTCACTAAATTTACATATAAACTGAATATGTGATAGTACTCCAAAGTACAAAAAATACTATACCATTTTTGATTTTACACATATTGAAAAAGGTACATTTTTGGAGACTGCTGGAGCGTATCACAACCTACCTCGCTATAAGAGCAAATACATAGGTTTAAAAACAATATTTGGGCAATTATACATGGTGGCATTCTCTTTTATAATAAAATACTAACAATAAGCAACACAAGTAGGTCAATGGCCCTTTGTTCTAACATAAACGGGACCCTGAATAACTGTTAATTATCCCTTATGTTATAGGTACGAGGTAAGCATCATAAATTCTCGGCCCGGCAGGCTTTTACAGGTGCCAACATGTTCAAACTCGGATGTGTCATAGTTGAACATGTAAGAGGCCTACACTTATATAATATGGCTAGAATCGTAATAGATTTTAGTAGCCACTCAAGCATCGTGCTGAGTGCATGAAAATGCTAACGAAAAAGTACCGTGCGGTCATTAAATCTTTAACAAAAGAAGGGCACACGCCTAATCAAATCAAACAACATTTAGACGACATTTATGGTGATTTATTCTCTTCATATTCCACTGTAAAAAAGTGGTCAAAATGTTTCCGTTTAGGGCAAGAATCTCTTGAACATGATGAGCGCACTGGTCGGCCAATTGAAGCGGTAACTCCTGAAAAAGTTGCAATCATTGAAGAAATGGTATTAGAAATGGGAGATGTTAGAACAAGAAATTGAGAATAGCAGAAATGAAGCAGTAGTTTTCATTTGGGGAAACTGTCAAAAACAGTAATGGACAGAGGCTAATCGAGTTTTGTATCAATAACGAGATGGTAGTTGCAAACACGTTTTTACGAACACAAAGAAATACACAAATTCACGAGAAGAGAACCAATGAAAAACGAAAAATTAATAATTGATTATGTACTGGTACAGTGTAGCAACAAATGGAAGGTAGAAGATGTAAGAGTGAAAAGAGGAAGTGAAGTAGAAAGAGAATCAAAGTGAGAAAATCAGCATAGATGAGCAAAAACCTAAACGAGAAATAAACACAGAGAAATTAAGAAACAAGGAGATACAAAACAGATTTAAAGTGGAAGTACAACGATTAAGTAAAACAACCACCCAGGAAATAGAAAAAGACTGGTCAAACTTTAAAGAAATAATTCTCAAGGCAGCAGAGAAAGGAAAAACCAGCCGAAAGAAGCTGAAACAAACTAGCTGGTGGAACGAGAACATTAAAAAAGAAGTACAAACACAAAAAGAAACTACTGTGGAATAAGTACCTAAAGAGCTACAAAAAAGAAGATTATAAAAGATATAAAGAACAAAGAAAGAAAACAAAAGTACTAGTAGCCCAAGCAATGGAATGGGAGCGTTTTGGCATAGATACCGAATCGAATTTTAGGGAGAACCAGAAACGTTTCTATAAAATAATTAAAGGATTGAGACAAGGCAAAAAGAATCCTCTACACATATTACACTATATTAAAGATAAATTGGGCGAGATACTTACCAACGGAAAAAGCTTAATCGAAAAATGGAAAAAATACTTTCAGAAACTGCTAGGAGGTGCACAAGAAACAAAGGAGAAGAAACAAAAGATGAAACAGACAGAGATAGATGAAGGAGAAAGTCAAGAAGAAGAGATAAGCTTAAAGGAAGTGGGAGAAGCAGTGAGAGGACTAAAAATGTACAAAGCAGCTGGGCATGATAAAATAAAACCCGAAATGTTGAAGCACATGGGAGAAACAGGGGTGTACCATTTGCACAAGATAATACAACAAACTTGGAAAGAAAATAAAATCCCAAAGATTGGGAAGTGGCAATTATTCAGCCAATATTTAAAAAGGGAGACAGCAGGAGTTGCGAAAATTATAGAGGGATCTCGCTCCTTAGCGTACCGGGAAAAATCTATGAACGAATATTGGAACAGAGAGCGAGGAAAATCATAAACTAAAAATTAGGGGAGTCTCAAAGCAGATTCAGGAGAGGAAGAAGCACGCAGGATGCAATATTCGGACTAAAGCAAATAATAGAGAAAACCATAACATATGATAAAGAGCTCTATGTAAGCTTTGTAGTCCTGGTCAAAGCATTTGAAACGGTACCTAGGGAACAAGTATGGAAAGCAATAAGAAAGTACGGGGTGGGAGGCAGATTACTAGGAGGCATCAGGGGCTTGTACAAAATGACAAGAAACTATGTGAGAATCGGAAGTGAAAGATCAACAGAATTCATAACATACAAAGGAGTAAGACAGGGAGGAATACTGAGCCCTTTTCTTTTCATCACCATGGTAGATGAAATTACAAAAGAAATAGAAGGTAAAATAAAAGCTGCCAGATCGGTTTTAGAAACATGGAAATGGTACGAGTATCCAAATTTATGTTTGCGGATGACATCGCTATATTAACAAGCTCAGAAAGACATTTACAGAGAACAATAGAATGCTGGAAACAAGCATTTGCGGAAAGAAACATGAAAATAAGTACAGAAAGAAAACAGTAGTAATGATGGTAGCAAGAAAACCGAGAAACATTCACATTACTATAAATGATGAAGAACTGAAACAAGTGGAAGACTTTAAATACCTATGGGGCAACAGTGAGTAGGGATGGAAAACAGGAACAGGAAATTAACAACAGCATATAAACAACAATGAAGATTTACTACGCCATAAATAAAACAATAATTGCTAAAAAGGAGATATCAAAGAAGGCAAAAATTAGAGTGTATAATGAAATATTTATCCATAGCCTAACATACAGCAGCGAGGCATAGACACTTAATACGAAATTAAAACAATGTCTACAGGTTTGTGAAATTCCTAAGAAGAATTGAGGGAATAAAGAAGAGAGACCGAATAAGAAACACAGAAGTTAGGAGAAGACTAAAAAGCCATTGGAAGAGAAAATTGAAGCAAACTAATTACGACGGCTTGGACACCTATTCAGAACGAACAGCGAGAACATAGTACAAAAAATATGGGAAGCCAAACCAGAGGGAAGAAGACCTAGGGGAAGGCCAATTACAACATGGAATAAAAGAATGGTGGAGATACTAAAAGACAGAGGACTAAACTGGAAAGGAGCAAAGGAACCAGCGGGCGATAGGAAGAAATTTTGTGCAGGACTAAGTTGGGCAGAATAAGTAAAAGTTAAAAGTGTAGTGCAAAAGTGTTATAGTCAGTAGTGATAGTTAAAACTAAGTGAAACCTCGACACCGTAATACGGTAAAAGAGGCTTGGAGAAGAAGGTATTAGAAGATCGCCGTTTGAAAGTTAAGCAGTTAGCAGTGATGTCTCACATTTGGAAAACAAGTGTTCGCCGAATTCTTCATGACCATTTATATTGGTATGAATAAAATTAGTGCAAGATGGGTACCACGTCTTCTTTCTGCTGTTCAACGTCAACGTCGCGTCCCGTCGAATGTGCTCGTTTTTAAACTTTTGTGAAGACGACCCAAAGCCGATTTTGGAGTCCATTGTCACTGGAATTGAAACAATGGTTCTGTATTTTGATCCTCTATCCAAAAGGGAATCGATGGAATGGCGGCGACCCGATAAACCTACTCCTAAAAAGGCGAAAGTCGTTCAATCGATGAAGAAAGTTATGGCAACAATATTCTGGGATTGTGATGGCATTTTACTGATTGATTTTAAAGAACGCAATACAACTGTTAACAGAACATATTATGTGTCTTTATTGCATAAATTGAGAAACAATATTCGAAACAATAGTGACAAGGGGTGTTCGATTATTACACGACAATGCACCCCTTCATATTTATATGAGGACTATTTATATAAAAACTATTTATGTATTACAATAATTAACATTTATTTATTCAGAGTACATTTCACTATGCAGGTCAAACATTAACTGAACCCCTTCTACTCGCGATCTCAATTTATATCTTTCATACGATGACTCATACATCTAGAATGTTCGATGACGTGTTGATGAGTCATACACGCAGCTGTCGATAGTCACGTCGATGCACGTGTTAATGATGAGTCATACAGTTGATGACTCATACATCTAGAATGTTTGATGACGTCATATGTGGGTTTACTCTTCGTTACACTGCCCCCTTCTTCAAGTCTGTTCTGTCCCAGAACAGGTTTTATTCTCTGGTTTCTGTAGAAAGGGTCGTGACGGTATCGACAGTCTTCACCTCGACTACATGTTCCATTACGGTAGAAACAACAGTCTACACTCTTTGTTGGCCTTGATGCGGGCTGGGGATCGAAGCTACAGACTAAGATCTTCACATCCGTATTTCTAAAAATAACTTCCAGCAGGTTTCGAACGATTCTCCAATCCAACTGGTCCCGCCCACAGCCGAGTTTGGGAACTGCCAATTTGTTATACCCCTGGTAAGCAACTCGGTCCTCAAATCCCATAATGCCCTCCACAGGTCGGCGTAACTCGGTTTCTGGTAGTAAAACTGCTTGGTTACCAAGTAGTAAATGGAGCGGACATGATCAGGCAAGTGTAAGGCTTTGCCAACAGAGGGATTCTGATCTCAAAGTTCATCCAGCCGTCCAAATTTATTCCTAAACACTACTGCGATCCCCCTGGACATGCGGAGATCCTCGGAGACACAGTGGGCAATGGAATAATCACCAGGGACCCGGAAGAGGTCTTGTTTCATCTCGGTCGTGACCCCGAATCAGGCTTTTCTAGTTCCGGAAAACGCAGCCATAAATTCTCCAAAGGTTGGCTGATCATCTTCAGGCCTTACGGTATTGACAGCCACCTCAGCATCATCTTCTCGATCCGGGACTATGTTATTGTTTCCCAAGGTCCATTAACTTTTATAGGTTACCTCAGTAGAGCAGTTAGTAGACCCCTCTTTGAGACGGAAGGGCGGAAGCAAATACGTTAGAGCACTACCTAGGACTACCCATCGACCTATTTGTTCTCACTTGCACTCATGTTGTGTTTATGCAGTGCTCGCAGTCACTGTCAAACGTCAGGGCAAATTTATTAATTTATTTATTATTAATTTGTAAATTATTGCATTGTATCATGTTAATTAATTTGCTATATCAATAAGCATTATTATTATTTATTTGAAGTAAAAAAGTCAGTTCTTGACAGTTATAAGTTTATAAATTCAATTACTAGTGTCTTGTTTTCCCCCATTTAATTTCTAGTAAGTATTGAGGTTGACAGTTTGTTTCTGATTGTTTTACACTTTATAGTATTATGCTGGGAGAAAGATGTACAGTTGCAGTTTGCAATAATAGTTTAATTAAAACCAGAGAAGCTAAGGAAGCTATTAAATATATCATAAATTTCATTAAAAAGTTCAGTAACAGGCATTAAAAGGAAAGCAGAAGATGAGCAAATAATACAAACATACAAACAAGCAAATATAGCAAAATTACTCAATAAGCATTATCAATATGTAGTTTAATTCTTAATTAGTATTCAACTTGCCCAAAAGGCATCAATATTAGCCGCCTTTCAGGCTAGCTATAAGCGATCACGGAGGTTTTTTGTTTCCCGTACAATTACAGATCCTTAGTAACATACAAAAGGTTTCACTTGTAACTAACTAGATATATTGCGATTGTTCTTTTGTGACAAAGCATTCTCAAATCATGCTAAAATTTTTATGATTGTTTAGATTTAATCACAATATGAAAAAGAAAAGGACTAATGTTAACTTTAAATATCGGGACTGCTTCCATTGTCTCGTATGCACGGCATGCTGCTGACATATATAGACCAAAATAATGCACTCTCATCAGTAATTAAAGATATCTTAGTTTCTTTAAGTAATGCCTCAAGTAAATTATTTAATAAATATAAAGTTAATATCATTTTGGCATACAAGGCAGTTTTTCACTTCATTGAATACTAAAATGTACTTTTTAAAGCTGTAAAATAACGTGAAAAATCTATAAGACAGAGATGGATGCCATACATTGGCTAATACTCACCGAGGCAACCTATAAAGTTAAGGGACCTTGATTGTTTCCCTCATAGTGCGCCAGACGATTGGAGTGTACCACCTTTGGTTTCCCTCTTGGCAATTTCTGGATGCGATAAATCAAGTCATTTATTCGTTTCTTCACCTGGTATGGGCCCTCCCAATTTTGCTGTAACTTTGGAGAATAGCCACGACGTCTTTGCGGGTTGTATAACCAGACAAGCTCTCCAGGTTGAAACCCTCCTTCTTGGGCTCTCGCATCGTACGTAGTCTTCATTTCGGGTTCGGTCGTGAATATCCTCCAACTTCTTCTTTAAGTTGATGACATAATCATTCCCGGCTACCTCCTACTCTATAGGTGGAGACCCAAATTCCAGATAACACGGTAACTGTAACTCGCGTCCAAACATCACAGATGCTGGTGACTGACCGGTTGTTTCGTGGACCGATGCACGATAAGCCATCAGGAATAGATGCAGGTATTGGTCCCAGTCTCGTTGATGATCGGAGACGACCTTGGCCAAATATTTGCCCATTGTCCGATTCATGCGTTCTACCATTCCATCGGACTGCGGATGTAATGATGTAGTCCGAGTCTTGCGAATGCCCAACAATCGACAGACTTGTCCAAAGAGTACAGACTCGGAATTGCGGCCTTGATCCGAATGCAGCTCCATGGGCACTCCGAAGCGACTGAACAACTCTTTGACTAGTACGTCAGCAACAGTCGCTGCTTCCTGGTTTGGTAGGGTATATGCTTCTGGCCATTTGGTAAAATAGTCCATTGCCACTAAGATGTATTTATTCCCATCGTCGGTTTCGGGAAATGGTCCGGCAATATCTATAGCTATACTTTCCAGAGGACTACCCACATTGTACTGCCTCATAGGTGCTCTTACTCGCAATACTGTAGCCACTCGGCTCCTTGGAACCACGAACTGAGACCTAATGGTGGTGCCATCTTCACTCTCCAGTACTTGCTTCAGGAGATCGTCTTCCACCTTCAAGGACTCCCATTGGGCCCAATATGCTTTGAGGGTTCTGTTGAACGGGCTGACGGCCTCCCAGGCAGGCCTTTCTCCCACGCGCTTCCATTGCAGTACCATTTTTAATTCGGGATCAACCTCCTGCTGTCGTTGAAATTCTTCCGGCAACCAATTGTCGTTCTTAATACTTGACAAATCTTCTCTTCCAAACGAGAACAATGACGGCAATCTGTTGGACAGGGTCTTCTTGAAAGAGCATCGGCATTTCGATAACTAGTGCCCGCTCGATGTTCTATGTCAAAGTCGAATCCTTGTAATCGTTCGATCCACCTTGCGACCTGGCCTTCCGGATTACGGAATTGTAGGAGCCATTTCAACGCAGCATGGTCCATCCTCAATAAAAACTTCCGTCCATACAAGTATTTGTAGAAATGCTCAACGGACTTTACGACAGCCAATAATTCTTTTCTGGTCACACAATAATTCCTTTCGGCTTTCGACAAAACTTTACTAAAATAGCCGATGACCTTTTCTTGTCATTTGTGTCTTGTCTTGTGTTTCGCACTCTGCGCTCCAAACGTACTCGCGCCCGTCTTCAGTTAACCTTGTCAGGGGCTTCGCTATATTGGCAAACCCAGGGACGAAACGCCTGTAGTAGGTACATAACCCAAGAAAACTACGAACTTGGTGTTCATCTTTTGGTGTTGGCCACTCTTGGACTGCACGGATTTTATCGGGGTCGGCTGCCACTCCATTTTGTGATACGACATGCCCAAGATATTTCACCTCCCTTCGGAATATGTGGCACTTTTTCGGACTCAATTTCAGGTTGGCTGTACGCAGTCTCCGGAACACTTCCTCCAGATTTTTCAGATGTTCACTGAATGATCTTCGAACTGCGATCACGTCATCCAGATAGACCAGGCAAGTCTTCCACGACAGCCCCCTCAGGATGGTCTCCATTAGATGCTCAAAGGTGGCCGGAGCGTTACATAGACCGAAAGGCATAACTGTAAACTGCCATAGTCGTGTCGTCGATGCGTGGTAAGATATAGCTGTCTTTCTTGGTCGCGTTATTGAGCTGCCGATAGTCCACACAAAATCTCGTTGACCCGTCCTTCTTACTGACCAGGATCACCGGTGATGCCCATGGACTGCTGGATGGCTTGATGACCCCTTGTTCTTCCATATGGGTAATAATCTTCTCGGCTTCTGCTCGCCTTGCTCGGCTGCTGATGGACAGGCATAGAGTTGCCTGTATTGATTTTATGTTTTACTATATCTGTTCGTCCCTTCTGGCTATCGTCAAGAGGGAAGATATCTTGGTATCGGTGAACCAAACCCTGTACCTCTTTCACTTCCGTTCTATTTAGGTCTTCGCACGAACTAACAACCATACCCACTCATTTTTCACCATGGTTTTTGGGCACTGGTTTTGGAACATCAGCCATACACCTGGCTACTCAGAATACTGGCACACACTGTCCCACAAGGGTACTCTTCTTCAATGTCACCGGATCCACATTAACGTTCATAAGCCTCACCGGTACTGTCTTTCCAACCCTGATCAGCGCTTTTCCCACCAGTATGCCACTATGGATCTTCTTATCACAGACAGGCTCCATCATTCGCACACATCCTACCCGAAGATCTCCATCCAAACCTGCCTCGACAACCATCTCGCTTTGACCCGGCAATATCACATCTTCAGTCAGCAAAACCCTTACAACCGGATCTTCTCGTGGGTGCAACGGAAGTTCTTCGTTACCGACCTTCAAAACACCCTCTTTCAAATCCAACGTAAAACCAAATTTTCTCAGGAGGTCCATTCCCAAGATGAAGTCATCAGTGATATCGACTACCAGCACCTCATGTTCACGTTCTTCACTTCCAATGCCAATCTTCATCTTCACCACTCCGCGTGTTGGTATCACTTCACCTGTTGCTGTACGGAGTTGAGTAGTTGTCGGTAACAATTTAATACTTGATTGTAGAACATCAGGGCGTACGATGGATTTTGTCGCCCCCGTATCAATAATTAGTGGAACAGTTCGGTTAGCAATCTTTCCATCTACAAACAAACTGCCGTTACTATTCTTTGATGTTACGGCATGGATCGTGATCTCCGGGGCATCTTCACTCGCAGTCAACGTTCGCCCCCTCTTGCCAACCCCTTTTAACTTTTCCGACGGTTGTACTTTTCTTATTTTGGGACAACGGCGTTCTACATGTCCTTGTTCGCCGCAGTTCCAACAACGAGGCCCTCGAACTTCTTGATGATTCTTCTTACGGCTTTCTTCCTTCCGAAGAACTCTCAGTACTAACTCCTCTAGGTGATCCTTAGAACCTTCTTCTTCCACAACGGCTCGAACACGCCCGTGACCTCGGGACGCTTGTTTTGCAGCTTCAAATTCTAAGGCGTGAGCAAGCGCATCATCAGTTGTTCTTGGTCGTGCCAGCCTCAATGATTGTTGTGTTTCCCCGTCTCTTAACCCATCAATGAAGGTCTGCACAGCCAGTTGTCCCTCTTTCAAATCCAACGTAAAACCAAATTTTCTAAGGAGGTCCATTCCCAAGATGAATTTGTCAGTAATATCGGCTACCAGCACCTCATGATCACGTTCTTCGCTTCCAATGCCGATCTTCATCTTTACCACTCCGCGTGTTGGTATTACTTCACCCGTCGCTGTATGGAGTTGAGTAGTTGTCTGTAACAGCTTCATGCTTGTTCGTAGAACGTCAGGGTGTATAATTGATTTTGTCACCACCGTATCAATGAGTAGGGGGACAGTTCGATTAGCAATCTTCCCATCTACGAACAAACTGCTGGTATTGTTCTTCGATGTTATGGCATGGATGGTGATCTCCGGGGCATCTCCACTCATGGTCAACGTTCGCTCCCTCTCGTCGACCCCCTTTAGTTTTCCGACTGCTGAACTTGTTTTGGTTTAGGGCAACGACGTCGTATATGCTCTTGTTCGCCGCAATTCCAACAACGAGGCCCTCGAACTTCTTGATGATTCTTCTTATGGCTTTCTTCCTTCCGAAGAACTCTCAGTACTAACTCTTCTAGGTGATCTTTAGAACCTTCTTTTTCTTCCACAACGGCCCGAACACGCCAGTGACCTCGGGACGCTTGTTTTGCAGCTTCAAATTCTAAGGCGTGAGCAAGCCCATCATCAGTTGCTCTTGGTCGTGCCAGCCTCAATGATTGTTGTTTCTCCGTCTCTTAAGCCATCAATGAAGGTCTGCACAGCGAGTTGTCCCAGAAATAAATCGGGTGCCGTAGGGTACGCCAATCGGACAAGTCGCGCAACATCGGCTTCAAACTCCTGCAGGCTTTCTCCATTCTTCTGGTTATGATTCTTCACTTGCGCGTGATACACTTGTTGAAGATGCGCGTCTCCATATCTCATATCCAATCTAGACACTAACAATTGGTAATCATTTTCCTGTCCTGCTGGGATTGTTTGCAGGACGTTCAACGCGTCTCCACGCAAAGCCACAGTTAAAGAAACGGCCTTTTCCTTGCCTGTCCATCCGTTGGCCCCAGCGGCCGCCTCAAATTGTTTGTAGTAGGTGGACCAAGGTATCTTTCCATCGAACGTGGGTGGTTTTACTTTTATCCCTACGGCAGGAACCTTTTCTTCTTTAAATTGCTTCTTTACTGCATTAAACAGACACTCAGAAGTTGAGGGAAACCGTAGTTGCCTCATTCTATCTTCCAGCATTTCGGTCATATCGTCTTTCTTAGTTGTTGGTGGTAATTGCATTTGGGCTATTTTCTCTTCTACCATCTTTATTACCCTATCTTGTTTCGCCAATCTACCTTCCAATTTAATTTCTAATAGTCCTAACGCGCTGGAATTTTCCAACAATTCTTCGAAAACCTTATCTTCTAACACTTTGACATTGTCCAGCAATTCTTCTTTAAGTCTTCTAGAACTTTCTTCGGACTTTTCTAGTAATTCTTCCTTAAGCAATCTTGTGTTTTCTAGTAAATCTTCTTTAAGCATTCTAGAATTTTCAAAAACTTTTTCTTCCAGTGCTTTAGTATTATCCATTAGCTTTCTAGAATTCTCTTCTGACTTTTCTAGTAATTCTTCTTTTATTTTACTTAACAACAAATTAGTATCAATTGGTCCAGGTATTTCGAAGTGGTAATTTTCAGGATCTTCTTTCTGTTCTAAAAGCCATTCTCTTAGCCGATTTATCAAAACTTCTTTCTTTCCATTACTATCTAAGTCTCTCTCGTCCAATTCCCGTTTTAAATCTATCACTAAGAGATCTTTTAACCATTTCATCACCATTTTAATTGCTCGTTGAAATTATTTTTAACACTAAAAATTTATTCTGACAGCACTTTATTTAATTATTACGTGATTTTATTTATTTTAAAACCCGACACCTGTAACACCACTGTAACGTTCTCTTTAAAATAATAATCAAAAATGCTGTTTAAAATCGTCTATTAATAAAGGAAAGATTATTTACAATGCACTTAATTAAAAACACTATAACTATAAACTATTTAACAAACTAAGTATTTACAAATTTATATGAAGACTATTTATATAAAAACTATTTATGTAATACAATAATTAACATTTATTTATTCAGAGTACATTTCACTATGCAGGTCAAACATTAACTGAACTCCCTTCTACTCACGAACTCAATTTATATCTTTCATACGATGACTCGCATCTAGAATGTTCGATGACGTGTTGATGAGTCATACACGCAGCTGCCGATAGTCACGTCGATGAGTCATACTTGCACGTGTTAATGATGAGTCATACAGTTGATGACTCATACATCTAGAATGTTTGATGACGTCATATGTGGGTTTACTATTCGTTACACTATACACAGACACACATACGTTTTTTCTTTTTAAGCTTTTAACCACGTTTTCTTGACGTCTGCTAAATTATAATCTGTAGTTTCACTCATTTTAATGGCTTTTAACAATAATGCACTAAATTACCTAACATAATACAGCTCATAGCAAATTTGATTCATTTTGCACGAACGATGTTGGCAGTTAATTTGAAATTTACAATTAATGAGTATTAAAAGTTAATTTCAGCGATTAAAATAAAATTTAAAATTTTAATTAAATATTGAATCATTTTCGTTGATTGTCTTAAATAAGGGCAAAACTCGTCCTTTCCTATAACAAGAAAGGACGAAGAACACACTCTTAAATAGAAGAACTGTCCTTCCAAAAAAAGATCAGTTGGCAACCCTAGATTAAGTTAATATGGAACAAATATATTATTATTAGTCAATTATCTTAAAATGTGTATTCAATTATTGGTATTGAAGTTAATTCAATATTTAGATTACAAATCCATGCTTAACTGAATATTGTACAACTGGTCTCTTTTCATATGGAATGATACACGAGCCAAAATCTAAAAAGTGGAATTTTTGTGTAATTGCTAGAGACTGCATTTTAGGCGACCTCGCCTGAAATAACCGTTAATTACCACATCTTTCATAAGTGCTGTCGCTACAAGATATAGGACATAGTTTATAAATACAAAAAATTGCTAAGCCACTGACAATTTCTTTAATTTGCATTGTTGATTTTACATAGATTACATTTCACTGTGTATTTTTGCGGCATGACCACTCCAAACCCCACCATTTTCAAGCACTGACTTGTCTTACATTGTACTATTGCAGATAAAATTGCTTCACTTCCTTAACATAGTGATTTTATGCTTACCTAAAATGCACGTCTCTAGTAATCGCATTCCTGTAAGAAAATAAATAGTTTAATAATATATATTCCCAGATATTATTTTGATTTATTTGAATTAACTTAAAATGTAATAATCCAAAATCGCATTAATTATTTAGTATTCTTAATTTTATTGAGAATTTACAACCGTCTCGCGTAACTGGTTGAAATTTGTAACTTTAATCTAAATCTAAATTATTATTTAAATATACAAAATAAATTCTAAACACAGAAAACCAACGTACGAATCATAAATTACAATTTTTCTCAGAAAAAGTTATTACTTTTCCATATTATATCAAAACCATCCACATAGCCAAATAGTACCTATTGAATAATTCCATACATAGAGATATTTTTTAGATCTAAACATGTTTACTCAAATATAATTCTAACCTCAATTTCACATAGTAGGCAATTCAACAACCTGTCAAGGTAAACGAAATATATATCTCAAAATAAAAATTAGTTGTGGGAAGTGTTTTGTTTAAATTTATTTTGAATTTACCTTTTTAGGGAAATAATGTAATTATATTATAAAATAAAGAAAACTGCCTTAAAAGATTAGAAAAATATAATTTATTTACGATACGCGCAAAATCGCCAAAAAGTAGAAAAGCGCGCAAACTTGTCATAATTTGAAATTGCCGTTTGTGTGTTATATATCCGTTTCCGCCTTTGCGTGTTTGGTGGCGCCAGCGGCGAAACACTTGAACTAATGGAGTGCGCAGGCCGGACAAGACACTTCGTCTCGCGAAATCCAGAAGGTCGTGTTTACATACAATGTATAATACCAGTGGCTTGCATTGTGGTTAGTTGTTGGTAAATAATAACAGTCCAATGCTCACAACAAAAATTGTGTTTTTCTTGCACGGGAATGTTAAGTTTATAGAATGTTTGCCTGCAGCAACATGTTGATTTGAATTGCCTAATATGTTACAGAGATTTTAGCCTAAGATTTTGGTTTCAATACTAACGACCATCACCAATCTAGCTAAGATATTTTGTGACGGTTGTGCGTGAGAAATTCCACTTTTCATATTTTGGCTCATATGGGATTACCAGAGGCATTTTCTAGCGATGTATTTATAAATGTATTTAAACCTGGTTGAACGAATGTCATCATTTAAAAAAGTTCCTAGAATGAAGCATTTTAAATCACTACTTTGTAGGAGTGGCTACAAATCCACAAAACATTTCTACAAGTGTGAAATATGTAATACGTAATAAATAATTTTATTTTGTTACAAAATAATGGATGTTAAAAGTATAATTCTGACCTGCATAATTACAAAAATTGTTGTTATTACAACCAAACAACTCAATGTCAAAATCAAAAGGTTGTTAGTGCGCAAGTCACTGGTTTAAATACATTTTCCACTTCGGTTTAAAACTGTTTGAACCATTTGCATATATGACATCACCGTTACATCACTAGAATGACACATTTTAAATGCAACATAAAACGGTTAGAGCCGTTTGTTTGCTTGCAAACCCCTCT
Source organism: Agrypnus murinus (assembly GCA_929113105.1). Lineage (NCBI taxonomy): Eukaryota > Metazoa > Arthropoda > Insecta > Coleoptera > Elateridae > Agrypnus > Agrypnus murinus. The sequence continues at coordinate 70,774,712 of OV816025.1, forward strand.
AGTAACCCAAATAGGAAAGTAGGGCAATTTCTGGTGAAAACCTTTACCAAAGTAGGACATAGGAGGACAAACAAAAACAAAAAACATTTTTTTTATTTTTATAATATAAATTATTTTTAAAGTAGAAATAAGAAATAACCATTAATCTTAAACTTGCACCAGTTATTTTGAAATTTAACAGTCAACTACTACTTACTTAAATTGTTCTTCCCTAAAACCAAAACATAAAACTGGCAAGATAGTAAGTGCATTTCACATTCCCTTCTATCATCACACTCACGAGTTACAGAAGTGATAATAAGAAGTGATATAAAAAGGTTTTTTAAAAAAATACGTTGATATATATTTATATGTATTTATATTTCCCTCTTTTGTAATATTTGTGTGCGTGAAGGGTAAATTGGCATTGAACAAAAGTCCATTAGCCACAGATAATGCTCGAGTTACTATTTTAATTTTGTTTTATATAATACTATATGTAAAACTAAACAGATATTAGTTCTTTGATAACTCAAATTGATGTTCCAGATTTCTTAACAAAATCCACTAAACAATCATAAATTTGTTTATTATTTATTCGAAGGACATACATTATATAGGTAGGGCACATTACCTTAAGAGTTAGTTTTTGAAGTTCATCAGAAAATTGAGAATTTAGGGGCAATTAATGTGATTTGATTCACCTCACCAACGTAATTTTGACATGGAATTTTTGCATGGACACAATGGGGATTCAGTCATTCTGATTTTGATTTGTAATATTTATTAAATTTAAACACTATAAGTTGCTGCAAACTCTGTAAACTGAAGGTAACTTTACAGTAAGATAAAAAATGCATTTTTAGTGAGACCTCAATCTTATATCGCATGTGAAACATTCAAAACCTCCTCCGAACGTCTGTAGGACAGTCAAGGGTCCAGTTCAGACAAAGAAAGTTACCTGACACACCAGAACATATAAAACAGAGATTCAAGCTAGAATCAGCAAAGTTTGGATAGCTACAAAGCATCAGACGTCAACAGGGAAAATGTAGTGAAATATCTTGCCAATTGTAAAATCAATTTTCCGACTTGTGTTTTTGGAAAATTTGTATGTAAGTAACAGTTATATATAATCAATACCCTTTTATACCTTTCGATGTGGGGAATGTAACACAGTTTAAACTAAAATCTTTTACATAGAACATTTGTAATTTTTCTTGGCAGGAGGTAGGGCGGTTGGCAGAATGATAAATTTTAGGACATGTTCTCCCAAAGTAGGATGTTTAGTAACATTACACATATAGAATTAATTGCATTCAATTAAATTTCGCAAGTTATTCTTTTAATTTTAAATACAACTGCAATATACTTTTATGACATAATAACTGTGCAAAATGGAATTCTTTTAAATATGTAACTAGCTCAATTGTTCAGTTCAAAATTCTATTTTAATACTAATTATATTTCGGTGTCCAGTCCTTTGATATCACCTAAATTACAAGGTAGTAAGTACATACTTCTATGCTCCTGCGCACAAGTTTAAAGAACAACGCTCTATCCATCAACAGCATCCACTGTTGAACTCATTATATTTTTTGTGCTTGACGCATGAAGTTATCAGTGTTAACATGGGTTAACAGTTTTTAATTTTTATTTTTAGCAGTATGGATACTAATAAACAGAGACATAGTTCATGTACGATGGACTCTTCAGAAATCTAAACTTTAAAAAGCGGTGAGTCGTCCGAATTCCTTATCTTCTTCATGTGGCACAGACCAATATCGTCAATGCTATTTCTCGTATTAGGCCGACCTGGCTCGCTTGCGTGTAGCTTCGAGTCTGCATGCCCTTAGTGAAAATGAGTTTAGCCAGGACCGTACTCCCACTAGTTTGGGTCATGTTTCTGAAGGTTCCTTGGCCTGAAGCGGGTACAACGAAGGAGGCTGTGAAAGCCTATTCTCAGACTTATAATAGAGATACCTGTAGCATTGAAAATGGGAGCGAACTCGGTGACAAATTGACTATCCATAATGACGAGGAATTTAATGATCCTTGAAATTCTTCGGGATAATCCTGATATTACGGTTAGTAAAACCTTTATGTTGCATGACACGCTAGCGACTGTCTGGCAACATATTTTAATAAATGGTTTAAAAAAGAAAACACTTCATCTTTCACTTAAATATGAAATACTGTTGAGTTTTTCTCTTCTTGCACCTCCTTGTTTGAACCCAGAGGTGTCTGCCATTTTGTCAAAGGCAAATGTAGTTAGAGACGGATCTTTTGTAGAGATCCAAAGACAGTTAGGTAACGGTTTGTGTGCCCTAGGTAAGAGTATCAATTTAATCTTAACTGAAGCTGACAATATTCCTTTGGAATTGAAAAAGAAATTACTATTAAATTTTTGTGATTCAGGACGAATTTTGACTAGTCTGTTTCATCGTGTGTCTGTAACATGTAGAAATTTGATAAACCCTTTTGTAAATAAGAACATTAAAGAAGTTGTAGCTGAAGCTCCACCATTCAATTTACTGTTTGATGCAGACTTGGGTCAGACAATCAAGGCTGTAAAAACTTTAGAAAGTGTAAGTAGGGGTCTGAAAATTTCGAGCACTCCTATTTATCTATCTTCCACTCGAAAATAAAGTACAGGAGAGGGGAATACTCATAGAGTCTTGCAGACAACTTCTACTAATATAAACTTTCATCGCCTGGTCTGTCTTTTGAGGGAGGCAAGACATCAAAAGGCCGGATCCTTGTTGGGCACAGGCGGGGAAAATTAGACTAATTATCAAAGACAGAGTCTCAGGTTGAAGAAGACGGAATAGTTCAGGTAAGCCATCTAGCAGGTCACTTAAAATTTTTTCAAGAAGTGACCAAATGTGACTGCCAATCCATTTTTTTTGAGTTGGATTCAGGGTTACAACTTCCATTAATTAAAATAGCCTTTCAGTCACACCCACCAAAACCTAGAAAATTTTCTTTGCTATACAACGATCAAATTTGTATAAAGGTAAATGGCAATTGGTGCCATAGACAGATGCGAGTCCTTGTGGAATGAATTTTTATCTACTATTTTCTTGACAGATAAACCTAACGGCAAAAAACATTTTATTTTAAACTTGAGACAGTTAAATGCTTTTATCGAGACTCCTCATTTTCAGATGGAGGATATTAGGACAGTTGCTAGACTATTTAAAAGGGGGTTTTATGCGGTGATCCTTGACCTTAAAGACATTTTATTTTAAACTTGAGACAGTTAAATGCTTTTATTGAGACTCCTCATTTTCAAATGGAGGATATTAGGACAGTTGCTAGACTATTTAAAAGGGGGTTTTATGCGGTGATCCTGGCCCTTAAAGACTCTTAGTATTTATTTTCTATTGATAAAGAACATTGTAAATATTTAAGATTCTCATATGATGGAATTCTTTATGAGTTTAAATGTTTACCGTTTGGTCTACCTTCCACTTCTTATACATTTTCTAAATTAATGAGTCCGGTCATCCAATCCTTACGTTCTATGGGTGTAATGAGCGTTATTTATTTAGATGAGCTTTTGCTCTTAGGGTGGTCAAAATGTGAATGTTCTCATAACGCAGAGATAACAGTTGATTTGCTAGAATCTTTAGGGTTTATAATTAATAAACAGAAAAAATTGTATTTTCTCCAAATACAATATGTAAATTTTTTGGATTTTTTTTACTGACATACATACAACTGACCTTAAAATTGCTCGATGAAAAACACCAAAACATCTTAACATGGATTAAATTTTTCAAATCTCGAGAGAAATGTAAGATCCAAGAATTTGCTCAATTTATTCTTACAGATGGTTATAGACCAAGAAGTTCGAGCGAGCAAAGTTACTGGCCTTAAAAGGAATGGAGAGAATTATCAGTGTGATGTTAATTTCAGAGGAATTGTCTCCAGACTTTCTTTGGTGGCAAGATCATATTGGATTTGCCAAAAATGATTTGAAACATGACCGCTTCATCTTAGAAATTTATACAGCTGCTAGCTTATCTGGTTGCTTAGCTTAACTACACTGGGTGGTGGCTGGAATCTCATAGATACTCATATAAACCCTTTGGAACTTCAAGCTATTTTCTGGGTTTGAAATTTTTTGCTTCTGAACTTAAGTATTCCAGAATTTTAATAATAACTGATAACACTACTGCCTTAGCCTATGTTAACAAAATGGGTAGTGTGCAACACCCATAACAAGTCAGACTTAGCAATGGTGTGAAAAAAACATTTATGGATTTTTGCATCCTATATCAGTTCACATGAAACTGACAAGCAGATCAAGCTTCTCGCTTACTCTTATCTCAAACGGAGTGGTCCTTGAACGAAGAGGCTTTTAATGTAATTATAAAAAAATTTGGAATTCTAGAGATTGGCATGTTTGCCTCTAAAGACAACCATAAATGTCGCAGATATGTGTCATGGTTCAGACTCAGGAGCAGAAGCAATAGACGCATTTACTCTAAATCGGGAAGATCTGGTATTTTATGCATTTCCTCCATTTTCTTTGATCTTCCATGTATTGCAAAAAATTCTGAATGATAAAGCAAGAGGCACTATAGTAGTTCCTTATTGACAGTCACAATCTTGGTATCCACTCTTCCTAAAACTAGCAGATGGTACTCCCCTACTCCCCTCTATTTCGGTCCAAGGAATATTTTACTTTTGCCCTATAGCAAGGCACACCGATTATTGAGGGTGCTTATCCTGGCAGCTGCCAGATTATCAGGATTGCCTTCCAGCCTTAAATTATGGTGGCTATTCTGTAAAAATCGAAACGGTTCTTTCTTCAAAGGTAATGTGCCTACTATCATTACTTTCTTTCAGAGTCTCCTTGAGTTTACTAGCAATGGTTATGGCTCTTTCAATTCTCATCGTGCAGCTGCATCTTTGATCATCCCTGGCAACATTAGTGATCCTTTTCTAAAAAGATACATGAGAGGAATTTTCAGAATTAAACTGCCTCAACCAAAGTATAATACGATCTAGGAAAGTCTCAGTCAATGGGTTAAAAATATCCTTAGGGCAGTTGTCGTAGACATTAATGTTTTTTAAGGCTTATTCAATTAGGCATGGGGCCACTTCAGCTGCTGCCAGAAGGGGCCTGTCGGTAGATGTTATCAGAAAAGCAGCTGGTTGGGGCATTTCCTCCTTAACATTTAACCGATTTTATAACAGGTCCCTTATCCAACCAAACAATCTTTGACAAGCAGCTTTTGAGTTGGATGAAGTGACTCACTTCACTTGACTGACAAATCAGATTGATTATCTGATTTTTTTTATAATAATAGTTAGGTTTACTAAATTTTTTTTCAAAAAAAAAAAAGATAAATTTAATAAGTTTTTCATAGTTACGACTTAAAAAAAGTTTTATGTAAAAATCGTATGTTACTTGTTTCGTTGGGTATTCAAATAAATGTTTAAAGTTGCTTTTTTTATTATTATCTTTTATACTATCCACCTTTTTTAAAGAATGTGTTTTATGGCAACTCTAGTCTTTCAACAACTACCTTGTAATTTAGGTGATATCAAAGGACTGGATGCCGAAATATAATTACTAGATCAATGGAACTTACCTGAAGTTCGATCATAATTATATGAGGCGTCCAGTCTGATGATATCACAACCCTCCCTCCTGCCAGTTTCCTGGGGTTGACCTTAAAACCTTAACTTTAAACAGAATGAGTTCACCGGTGGATGCTGTTGATGGAGAGAGCGTTGATGGTGGTGAGGGCGTTATTCCTTAAACCTTGTAATGTAGGTGATATCTTTGGACTGGACGCCTCATATAATTAACTCTTGTCCTGGAAAAACCATGATATATAAGTGGCATAACCTGTTTAAACAAGGCGAAGCATCACTGGAAGACGATCCGCACCCTGGATGTCTTATCGATGTGACCACATCAGAACTTGTGGAAAAAGTTGAAAATTTAATATTAGAAGATGCCCGTTTGAAAAAGAAACAACTTGCAGAAATGGTTGGAGTATCAGATACAACCATTTTTAAAGTTCTGCACGGTCATCTTGGTATGACAAAGGTCTGTGCAAGATGAGTTCCGAAAATGCTAATGCCACCTCAAAAACACGAACAAATGGCATGTTCACAGGCATTTTTGAAGCTCTGCAGTCGAGACCAGGATGGAGTATTAAGTCGGATTGTTACAGGAGATGAAACGTGGGTTCACCACTATGAACCGGAATCCAAACAAGATTTAATGCAGTGGCATAAAAAAGGTACACCCCCGCCAAAGAAGTTTAAAGTGCAACAGTGAGCTGGAAAGCTCATGGCGACCATATTTTGAGACACAGAAGGATTCCTGCTCATCGACTACAAAGAGAAGGGTTTCTTTATAACGGAAGAATATTATGCCACACTTTTAGAACAATTAAGGGACTCCATCAAAGAAAAGAGAAGATGAAAACTTGCCAAAGATGTGCTGCTTCTGAATATGAAGAAAGAACTTCGAGAAAAATCTTTTTCGTCCGATGAAGTAAAAGCTGCAGTTTCAGCATATTTTGACTACAAAAATGAATTATTTTTTCACTGGTATAAATAAATTAATTACTAGATCTGAGAAATGTATTACAATTAAGAGAGAATATATTGAAAAAGAAAAGTAATTCTATTTTTATTTACTTTCCTTACCCCCCCATTCCGCGAATATAAAAACGCACCCTCGTATAAGCCACCACTGTTAATCCAAATGAAAACTGGACCTTACTAACTTATTGAGTTGGTATTGGTACACTTGTGCAGTGTGAAGGAAAAACAATTAACGTTATACAACTCTGGCATCCCATCTCAATTTTTGTGATAATGCATTAAGATACAGGGCAGATGTTCTTAGCAAATAGACTATAATACCAAAAAGAATATTTAAAGATACTAAAAAAAAGTGATGTATTCAGTTCTTATAATTGATATAAAGATAATAACTATTTCTACATAAGAAATAACAAACATTCTAACATCAAAGCATATCAGAGATTTCAATCTCGCTTTTACTATGGGTAAATAAAACATATTCTTTATTTATTTATATTTTGCAATATGCTGAAATTTATTATTGTAGTCTACTTTTCATGTAATTAAAGATAGACTTAGAACCAACACTTTTGTAACACTGAAGAGTTAGTTACAAACTAAATTCACCAAAAAATATGAATTAGCTAGAATGAAAAATGTAATGTCAACTGAAATTAATATGTTTTGAGGTTGGTATGTTTAATTATTTATTGATTATTTAAGATTTTTATGAGGCCATTTTTAAGTTAAGTTAAAATTTCACGTTTCTTTTTTTTTATAAATAGTTCTAAATATTCTGCTTGGCATTATTAGAAATATTCTTTTAATAATATTTTTATCATTAATTGTCAGAATCAACATTGCTTTCTTTTTTATTTTGCTGTTTAGAAACAATTCACAAGTAAATTAATGGTCACATTTAGATGAGGCATTGCTTAGTAAGCGGTAAGCAGCAAACAGCATTAAATTACTGCAGCTTGGTGTTCAAAACTTACTACACGATGTACCAGGTAAATGTGGACAGTATTATTGGACAATTATTTGTAACCAGGGACTTGGACGATACTGGAATCTGAAAAACCGCAAAAACCGATATTTTGTGTTGTGCCGGAACCGGAACCTAAACCTTTCAAAGCAAGTACCTGAATCAGAACTGAATCACAAAACAAATACCAATTTTGTCATCTATTTTTCACAAATTTATCAGAATTTAACATTTAAAAACAATGCACTGAGTACTCCTAGATTATTTTTTAAATATTTTAAATATCCTGTCTTGTTTAGACCATGCACAATTTATAAAGTATATTGATACATTAGTGCAAGTTTATTGAAGTACATATATGTGTATTAGGGTGTCCGTTATTTTGGCAAAGTTTGAATTACGTTGAGTACACCCCAAAATCTTTTATAGAATGTGGAAAAACTCAGTTTCCCCAAATACCAGCTATTCTGGTCGACATTAACCCGTGCCACCAAAGGGTTGAATCTAAATGGCATTTAGCATGGGATATACTCCTTTTAATCCTTTTCCTGCATTTTTCCCTATCTTTTTGGGATCACTGAAAACAAATCTACAAATCAATTTCAAAAAGTACCTATGACACACTGACAGCTGTTAAAATGGTGTGTCAACTACAAAAAAAGTGTATTAAAATAAGCATTTCTGGAAGATTATATATTTTTTTTTATTTTTTTAGGTTCCTAACCTCGAATTTACTTTTATGAATGCATTATGACAATTGACAGCTGTCATTTAACTGTCAACATCAAAATATTGCATTTTTTGACAAGCAATACCTTAGATAAAATATTTTTATTTCATTTCGTATTTCAAACAATTGTTTATATACCACAATTAGTAAAATAAAGTATATCTTTATCTCCGTTGTCAATGACACCGGAGTTCAAAACGTCCTTGATCTCTGTTGTTGTTGGCTACGTAAATACAATACATTCGGATGAATTTTAAAAGGAAGAAATTAGGAGTTAAATACGAAATAAAATAAAACAACTTATGCAATACGGAGATCAAGCTTCTTTAAATCCTCGAAAATGTTATAACGCTGAGGCGCCAGCCGAGGCGTTATAACATTTTCTCGGATTTAAAGTATCGCTTGATTACATAATTACATAATATATACTATGGCTGATAAACACAAAACTAATATCAAAAATGCATCACAATTTTTGACAGATATCAATGTGCCATAGGTCCTTTTTGACATTATATTTGTTTTCAGCGATCCCAAAAGCGTAGGGAAACAATTTCAACTAGGAAACAATATAGTAACTAGAAGAAGTTGCATTTAAAGATTCAGGAAAAAGAGTAAATCCCATGTTAAACACCATTTAAAATTCAACCCTTCGGTGGCATGGGTTAATGTTGACTAAAATATCTGGTATTTGGGAAAATTGAGTTTTTTTACATTCTCTACAAACTTTGCCAAAATAACGGACACCTTAATGTGTATATAATGTAATCATCTTTATTTATGAATGCTAGGACTCCATTGGATGATGTACTCATTCTTAAACAGACAATAACTTCGATGTTTTAGTTTATTGCAAATCAATGACATTGTGTATTTCTCATTAAAATCTTCAACATTAAAAAAATGACATTTGAAGATAAATTTTAAAAATGACTAATTCTTAAAAAATAGTTATGTGTTTAATTAAGTCAACAAATGTACGTTTTTCTATGAATTAAACATACTATTTTTTCTCCAACACTTTTAACTAGCAGACTCTGTGAGAGGACTGTTTAGAACAAAACAATGTGATGTATCAAATTCTCGTTTTCAGGTAAAAAGGAATAATTTTAACATTAAATATAATTTAAAATACTTACAAATGTGTAATTTTCGCCCCACTTCATTGAGAATTTGAAGAACTTTTTGGACATAGATATGCATTTAAGAAAAATGTGAAGTTAGGACTGGTTTTTGTTTTCATGACATCATTGCGAGTAGCAACTAAGACTTTAATAAAAATGTCAAATTTGTTTTGTAAGTCTTCGATATTAATTTAATATTATAATATTATCAAATATAAATGATTATTTAATTGAAAACTTTATTTCGCATTATTGGTATAAAAAAATGTTTTAAAGGTAATTACTGCAAAAAAAAGCTTTTATACAGTTACTACGGTGATAAAAGTTGATGTGACTGCATATTTATTATTAAAATAACTATTTAAATTTAAAACGGGAATCAAACGATAAAGAAATAGGGGGGGGGCGGAGAAATTGGAACCCCTTAACATGAACCGGAATCAGAATCAGAACCTTTATATTTTTGTTACCAGAATAATACCGAAATTACATTTGAGTCCAAGTCCCTGTTTCTAACAGATCACTTTAACGTGAATAAAAATAATTTTTAAAAATATACAAAAAATGATTTATGTTTAATTGTAATTTAATAAATAAAAGTCTAGAATAAACATACAATATGGCCACGGGTGAACCTAACTATACTTGTAAACACTATATTTCTCATTTCTAGAGAAAAATCGTTCTTTATAAAAAGTTTTGCTTATCTTGAAAAGTCCTTAGTCAGATTGTCAATAAAACATACAGGGTGATTAAAAATAAAACATTAAATTGTCAAGACTAAAATATCAGTTATTTAAGAGTAAATTAAAAATGTCATAAATAAACGTTCCTAATGTCAGTAGAAGTCGATATATGAAATTTAAATGTTCTCTCAAAGGAAGTGTGGTTAGGCCCATGGATACACTGTATATCACTCCCACGTTTAACTAAGAATCATTTTATAAACAAACGAACCTCAAAGGATATCAATATCTATAGACCTATTTAATTATTCAAGTCTATTAAATTTAGATTTTAAGTAACTAACACATCAGTGGCAACTGGTGCAAATGAAAACCCAGGACACAGCAATGCAACACATGTCCCATGTTGCTCTAATATTTGCATATGAGCGTGATGGAGATATATGCTGCATTGCCTGCATTCCAGGTTTTCAAATCCACCAGCCGCAACTGATACACATTGCTATAAAATATTGGTTAAATTCTAAGCCTACTTTAATTATGTGGAAATCATCCTGGAGGAGGTCTTGGGGGGTGAGCTCTCCAAACAAAATACTACATGTTCATCCTCTGGCCGAGTATTTGTAACCTGTAAAATATTCCTTGTTTCTTATACTTTAATATATAGACATACAAAATATCTCTTATGGTTTACGACGTATTAGTGTCACACCAAAAATCACGATGATAGATATGTAAGTGTTTCCTCTATATTATACTATATTTTATCAACTCTAAAAAGTAGTGTATAATTAAAAAGTGATAACCATTTTTCTAATGCTATTAAATTCAATATTTCTTTTGTTAAAGAAATTCTGTTCAGTTTTCAGCTGTAAAAGAATATAGTAGAAACTGCTAAGTTAATATCTTTTTATCATCCTAAAGAATTGAACCAATGGCAATGGCAAAATCGTAAAATCTGTCAGAAACATTAATTACATATTATGACATTTTGTAACTCTTGGATGAGCTTAATCCTATGAACCGGTAAATTCAAAAAATGGTCTTCAAAAACACCTTCGAAATCAAACTCAAAGTTCCAATAAAAATGTGAAAAAATAAAATTAAATAAAAATTAATGTCTGACCCCTTAATGGAAAAATATAAAAGCCTAAATAATTATTTTTATCATTATTTATTATTTTGAGCCTTATTTGGTAAAACTCCATAATCATGAAATAAATAAAACTGATTAGTAAAAAGTTTTACAAATTTATTAATGTACCTAACAATTGTTTTGACAGCTAAGTTGTCATTATCAAAGGTAATATAAATATAAACAAACATGTCGCAAAGGTAAATACACAAAATAGATAAAAATAATAAAAAATTAGCGACTTGTTTGTTTATATTTATATTACTGTTGATAATGACAGCTTAGTTGTCGAAACAATTGTCAGGTAGATTATAATAAATTTGTAAAACTTTTTACTAATCAGTTTTATTTATTTCACAATTTTTTTGAGATTTACCGTTTCAATAAGGTTCTGGAAATATAACCTCGGAAAATTTCAAAAAAAAATTCTAAAAATTTGCAAACACTAAGTTTTTTTATTTAGTTATACATCACTTTCTTGGTTATGGATCTACTGAAAAAAATATATCAACAATTAATTAAGAGCATGATTAGCTACCTGATAAATTCAGTTTTTATTCAGTAATAATATAACAAGACCTTGTTTTTTAATCGGATAAATTTTTTTATTTCACAAAAACTTTTTGGTGATAAATTTACGAATTTGAATTGGACATTTTTGTTCTGATTAGAGCCCGACAGCGTAGCTGGAGGGCTTTAAACTTTGAACAAAAATGTCCAATGCAATGAGTAAATTTATCAAAAACAAAAAGTTTGAGTAGATAAATAAAAAAATTTATCCGATCGAAAAAAACAAGGTCGAGTTATATTTGTTGAGATTATTTCCAGAACAAAAAAAAAACAACAAACAACGACAATATCCTATTATTTATTAAAGCAATTATAAAAAGTGCAATTATTAAAAATTTGCGATGCCGATGAACTTCCAAATCTCGACGAAGTCATTTTCATTAAATGATAAAATGAACTGTCAAATGTGACAACAGGAAAGAAAATTTTTTATCACTTACAACAGGAAGCGAATTTTTATCCGAGATAAACAAAAATGATTGGTTCAAAAGTCAAATTCTCATTGGACCATTGTCTGTGTTGCTATAGTGATGGAAATAATCATCCTTAATTTTTTTTTTTAAAGTCTATAGAAACTGAGCTTTATTTTGCAGGTTTTCCAAACATGCTTTTTTGAATTTATGGGTTCATAAGATTAGGTTCATCGAGGTCTACAAAATGTATGCTATGTTATTACACTGTTTCTGAGAGTGCGAGCTTTTACCATTGCAATCAGTACTGATTCCTTACAACATAAAACACCCTATCATTAAACTACTAGTTTTTCTGTACATTACCTCAAGTATTCTTCATGTTGTGCTACAAGTGATGGATGTGGTGGAAATCTTTCTCGTTCTAACAACATCTGCCTTTGGAGTTGTTCATGCGCAGCGGCCTGAATTATAAAATTAGTGAGTTATTATTAAAAATGTAAATTCTACAATAATGCTAGAGGAAAATAACACTGGTCAACACACATTTTGCCTCCGAAATATCAACAAGAGGATGAAGTAGCTCTGGTAATGTAATGTATTTTTAACAACTTAAAAATTCAAAGCCAGTTCGCATTTCGTAGAAAATTTTTAAAACAAGTATTTATTAATTTTAAGTAATGATTTATGGGGCTGTCGCCTTTGTGTGCCCTTGCACAAACATTTTGAACCAAACCATCTGGTTTGTTATTATTAGGGTTAAAAGAAGGGATGATTGTATAGTTAAATAAATAGGGGACATAGAATATCTTAAATTTAGTCATTCCCGAACACCCAGCGAATTTTTGTTTTTAGGAGATTTTATAAACGAAAGGTATCTGTTTAAAATTAAATTTTGTTGTGTGTTTATAAAAATATTCATAATGTCTTCTCGGTGCAACAGCAATCCTAATAACCTTTGTTATGTTTGCGGTACATTTACTCCTTTGAACAGGGGCAAATCTACCCTTTGTGAAATATATGAAGTGTATTTCGGGATTCCTGTATGGCATCCGAAGCTTCTGAAGAAAACCAAATATAATCAAGATAAGCCATGGGTTCCACATGTTTTTCAGTAGAACTTGTGCTAAATTCTTATGCAATTGGAAAGAAACAAAACTACGAAGTTTGCCATTTGGTATAACAATGATATGGACAGAGCAAATAGATCATACCAACGACCATTATTTTTGTAAAAATAAAATACAAGGACTAAATGTTTGCAAAAGAAGGAGTTACGAATATGTAAAGACACAGGCGGCACGAAGACCTCGACCACACGACAACAATCATCCCATTCCTCAAATCCCAGTAACATCTTCATCAAAATATACCGAAAGTGATAGTCCGGAAACTCTCATTGAGACCCCCAAAGAAGTTTATTTTTCATCATCCATGTCCACGCAACCCCTTTTAATCAGCCAGAGAGAATTGAATGACTTGATGAGAGATTTAAATTTATCAAAGTCGCAAGCAGAACTTCTTGCATCACGCCTACAGCAATGGAATCTTTTGGAGAAGGAGACCATTTTTTGATAAGTACGAAAAATCGTATTTTTACGATTACAGCACCATCTATCAAAAATTGATAAAAATTTGTCAGATAAAACTAACTTACTTTTTAATGGAGAATCCGAATCTGCAATAAAAAATAGAGGATACTATTTAAGATTTCAAAGTTGCCCCCCTCCCACCCACTGGCGATAGGGGTGGGGGGTCAAGTGTGGTTTCATTCGATAGCTTTTTGAAAAATATTTAAGACGTGTTTTTTGTATCTTGCGTGCATGTCTCGAGATATTTAACCGTTCCGGGACATTCTCATTTAAACATTTTTTAATCATTAATCTCTAAGAAACCCGAATTAACTTTAGCTAATGTTTATGATAGAAATTCTTCTTAGGAGTGTACCTTTCAAAATTAGTTAACAGAAATTCGGAGGTAAAAACTTTTTTTTAATTTGTTGACCAGTGAATTCAGAAATGTCAAAACAAATGCTTCCTACAGTGCATCATCAAAATCAACACACTAAACATTTGCTGCCTTTTATTCTTCTGCCAGCATTATTATAGAATTCATGCTCGTAAAAATGAATAATAATAATTTATCTACCTGATGTGCTAACTGATCAGCATAAGGTCGACCTAAAAGATCAGGATGATGTAACCCTAGTGGTCCATCTCTTCCCGGTATTAAACTTGGCCTTGGATAACCCGGTGTACCTGAAGCTGTAAATATATCCCTCAAATTCTTTTTATTATCGTTTATTTTTATAAATATTTGCCTGGTAAAGGAAATCCAGCAGCTGCTGCAGCTGCTTCTTGTTGTGCCTGTTGCTGTTGCGAATGCAAATGTAGATGCGTATGAGCATGGGTATGTGCATGTGTATGTGCATGGTATTCTGGTGAAATTCCAGCCATTTGCAATCGAACCTTAAATTAATAAATTAATTAGTTGATTAATTTCTATCTACAGAAGTGACTCAAACTACTTTTACCATAGGGTCCGTTGCAAGGGCTAATCGCTCAGCAGCTTCCAGTTGAGCGGCATGAGCTGGATGATGTGGAACATGAGGTCCTCCTGGAGGGCCTCCAGGTGGTCCGGGCGGTCCAGGAGGTGGTGGTATACCTAGCCTTTCTAATCGTTCTCGTTCTAACTGTGATAACTGCGCACTTCCACCGGCACCCGGATACAAAGCAAAATGATGGAGTGGTAGACCACCTGGGCCTGTTAAGTAATCAAATGCTATTAAATAAAAAAAATAACCGTATTAGAAACGGTTATAAAATATTATTAAAAATGAAGTATGGATGAGATGAAACTAGAAAAAAATATTTTTTATTAAATGATCAGTGACCATGACCAATATGGTACAACTGATAATAATTCAAGTTCAACTAAATTCATACTCTCTAAATATCTAATAGAATTCTTACCAGTAGGTCCAGCTAATCCAGCAGCAGCGTATCGCCTTTGAATTTCTAACCAATGTGGATCCATGGGATTTGGAGGTCCTCGCATACCACTCTTCATAATTTCTTCTTTTAATCTATCGTTCAATTCTCTTTCTCTAAGTTCTCTTATTTCTCTTTCTCTCTTTTCTCTTTCCAAATGTTCTAATTCTATTCTCTCCCTTGCTCCAGGACCATACATACTACTTAACTGATACTGAAGCATAGGATCCATACAATGAGCAGGTGGTAAAAGAGATCGAGGCATGTGACCTGGGCTAAATCCTGCATGAGGTCGAGCATATTCAGATAACTGTCGTAAGGCAGGAGTATCAGTGAAACCAGGTCGTGGGAAACGATCATAAGGTGAAGAGACAGTTTCCAAAGGACCACGAGATGGAGGTTTAACATCTGGTTTATCAGGTGTTGTTATTTTACGAGTCTGGGCTTGTTGAGCTCTCTCTCGTTCCTCCCTTTCTTTCTCCGCTTGTTTACGAAGACGTTCTTCACGTTTACGTGCCAGTTTTGAATCAGGAACAGGCTTAAATGTGAGATCAGTACGTGCACATGAATTGTAATCACCACGATTCCAATGACGCAAGAAACTAAAAATAAAATTATTTTTTCAAATAAAACAAATTGTGGTATAATGCTAGAATAAAATTACATTGCTGATTGACTACGATGACATTCGGAATCCTCTATGCGAGGTTCAGGTGAAGGACCTCTAGTTGGAGCTAATGGACTAGTTTGACTATCTTCTTCAGGTATGATTTCTGGATCAGGTTCAATTTTGACCACTTCTTCGGCAGGTGCAATCCGGGGTGGATGATTAGGTGGTATTTGCATTGGTGAGCTCGTAGGTGGGTGTAACGATGAACCTTGTTGCATATTGGCAGCTGCTTGTGCTGCATGTGCTCGTAAAGCATCTAGAGAGCTACTTCCCATAGGAGGCGGGCCTGTTTAGAAATATGTTAGTATGTTATATTAAAAAGTCAGTTACATTAAAGCTATAGGAATACCTAAAGGTCCATGGTGACCCATACTAGGAGGTTGAATCATAAGATGATGTGGATTAGCAGGACTTGGCTTTGAATGTGATCCTCCATGTCGCATGCCCAACAACTGATTGGCAGCTGGTGATAACTGTTCATGATGGTGAGTATGATGGTGCGTGTGTTGGTTTGTTGTTGTTGTGTGATTCAGTGTTGTACTTGAAGTCTAAACAAATGACCATTAGTAATGAAAATAAATTTGTTAAAACATTCGAAAATACCTGTGAAATAGGCGTATGAGGAGAACTTGTTCTAACTGGTTTTTGATTAACCTTTAATTGCAGAGACTGACTTGAACTTGAACTCGTTGAGTGTGAAATACTAATAGTATGATTTGTTCCTCCTCCGTAATTTTGTTTATCGGTTGTTGTATGAATTGCACTATGATGAGCTGTTGACTGATGATGTGTTAAGGTAGCTTCATGAGTTTGACTGCGTTCTCCACCACCTTGCCCATCATCAGATTCACGAATCTCCCTCCTTGTAGTAACAGAACTAGTTGTGCTATGTTGTGAACTTGATAATGTTGTTGAATCAACCTTTATGCTACTTTCTGACCTCATAGGTCCTTGAGGTGGTGGAATTGCTTGAGGTTGATGGGGAATAGGCCCATAAGGATATGGATAAGAGAAGGGATAACCGGAATATGGATGCGAGTGAAAGAGGAAGGAGTGAGGCATAAGAGGATGTGGTGGGGGCATATGACCACCAAAATGTTGACTTGGATGTATTACAGGTTGAGATACAGAAGTAGGAGCTAAATTTGATGGAGGACTTATAAGGTTCATAGCAGAATGGCCCATAATTGCAGGTGGTGTGCCAGAATTTGACTGACGTAAAGGGGGTGTTTGTGATATCACAGCACCTGGTGTACCAGAACCACTACTAGAATGTTTGGGAGCTGGGCTCTTTTCAGAAGGAGGCTGTGAGGGACTATTGCTTGTAATAACAGCCTGTTGATTTTGAGATGTGGGCGGATACTCTGGTTCTTTCTTAATGTTATCAATTGTAGGTCCAGATGGTGGTCTTTCATTTGTATTTTGTGAATTCACAACAGAAGGTAAGGCAAATCCAGGCACTTTAACATCCTTAAGACTTTGTAATGGATCTGGTCCTGAAGGTACATGACTTGTAGAAATACCTGTAGGACCCATATTTACAGGGTAACTATTGCTAGGTGGTGGAGGAAGACCATTATTTAGAGGATTACTGCTAGGATGGGACGGAAGTGATCCTGAATTTTGGACGAGTGGTTGTGAAAATGGTGGTAAACCTCCTACCATATGATTTTGATGAATACTAGCACTCATACTTTGACTAGTACTGGTTTGGGCATTATCTGGAATCTCTTGTTTTATTTTTAGATTTTGTGGTTCATTTTGTGAACTGGTATAAATTGGTGGAGGGTTTTGCTGTGAAAGTGGTTGATTATGTGACGACAACTGTTGACTCTGAGATACTGGTAACTGCTGATTCATATGGTTAAATTGACTTGATTTAGGTGGTTGCCCATATGGGTTATTTGACATGAATCCATAGTGATTCATTGGGGGTTGACCACCAATAGTAACTAAATTGCTTGATTGCATAAGACTAGGTAGAGGCGGTTGACCAATCGAAGTACCTAAGTTAACAATATCACTTCTTTCTGGCTTATCTGATCTGTCTGGTCTATCCAATCTTTCGGGTCTATCCAATCGATCTGGTCTCTCTACACGTTCAGGTCTTTCTAACCTCTCAGGCCTTTCTGTGCTCTTTTCTGGCCTCTCCATTTTCTTTTCTTCATCAATATGATTTTCTACAGATCTACTATTGCTGTTATTACCACTGTTACTTTGCATTTGTGCCATAGGTATAACAGTTGGTATATTTAAAGGCTGTCCAAAGCTTTCATTCCTCGTGGAATTTGTAAGTTCCATAGGTTCATCATGAGGTTCCAGCTTAATAACAGCATTAAGAGCAATTGGTTCTTTATTTTGAAATTCTGGCCTAAATTGATCTTTCAAATATGAATGATTCAAATTTAAAATGGGTTGATCTTTCATTTCTTTTTGGGAATCTTTCAGATTTAATGGATGATTTGATTGTAATTGACCTAAACCATAACCCATTTGGTCTTTTAAATTTAAAGCGTGTGGCATGAACAAGTTATCTTTGTATAAACTCAAGTCTTCTTTTGAATTCATATTTAAAGCTTCATTACTATTTTCAACCTCCTCTTTCACAACTATCTTATCCATCGTAACAACTTTTGGTATGATAAGTTCAGTTTTCATTTTTTCAGGTACAATTTCTTCTTTGAATTCCTTAATATTTTCAACTTTAACATTATTATGTACATCTTCAGACTTTTCTTTCTTGATCTCTACACTGAATTTCACTTCATTTTTGTATTTAATGTCCTTTGGATCTGGCAGATTAATTTTGATTAAGCTTTTGTGATCCTTAACTTCATCTGACACATGTATCGAAACATTTAATTGTGACTTTGCTTCTGCTGTGCATGTGTTTTTACTGGTTGTTATTACTGGTACTGTAGGTATGACTGGAGTAGCAATCGGTGTAGTTGGTGGTTTTTCAACTGCAATAAAAGTGAAAAAATATAAAACAAATCAACAGATTACTTACAATAGTTTTACATAATTAAATACTGATATATAATATATATATATCAGTATTTAATACAGAATTGAATAAGATATAAAGTTTAATAATTACTAATACTATTACACTATACTACTCTTATTATTATGGTTGATTAAAAATAAAAGATACAATTACATAATATACAGACTGGAAATGTCTTGATATACCGATATATAAAAGCATTCAGAAAAGTGGTAGTGGGATAGAAGCAATTGATAAAAACTTGCAACTGAATGTTGTACACTGACTGGATATGCATGCATTTGATATTAATATTTGAAATCCATTCATAAAAAAGATGCAAGATAAGCACCCGCACCCTGATGCTTAAGTTCGTTTGCATTTTAACTCAAAAACGTCTACTGAATCTATAATCTATAAATGATGATCTAATGAATACTATAAATCTTGTTGGTAGGAGAAGTAGTAGAGTAGCAGAAAACTTTTCCTTCTATCACAATTTTCACTATTCCACTACCAGTTTTATGAACACTTTTATATATAAATTGTCAGAAGAATGTCGATGAAAAAGACTACAGACAGATTTGGCAAAAAACACAGATCAATTCTATAGAATAGTTCTCTTGAATGAACTTGAAAAACTATTCGAGCCACAAAGCAACTAAAGTTGATTGCGAATGCAGTCGTATTTTTTTTAATAATAACAATAATAATACACATAGATGCAAAGTTGTTTTAGTGTACATTTTAATATTCTACGAAATCAAGCATACATATAGCATAAAACAAATTAGACAATCAGTATTTAGTTCTTTGAAAAGTAATCAATATAAGTTGTTTTAGGTGTTTAAATTGTAACTGATCGTAATAACTAAACTACGTCTGAAATAACCTGTCACAAGACGTAAACAAACTTGCAGTCAGCTGACCTCTTGAAGCTTCCTGTACTATGATGCGTGTTTGCGTACCCTGTGTGCTTAACTCGCTCTTACAACTTCAGCATAATATGGAAAGGAAAATTATACTGATGAAAATTAAATACATCACAATTAGATTAGGCTCGTAACTCGCTATTTAAACATCACAAAGCTTAGTGTAAAAGAGGTTTTTACCCTAAAAAGGGCAATTTTTGAACAGCATCTGCAGCAAATAATCTTTATTCTGCGAACCGTACAAACATTAACGAGAATATATATGTGTTTCTGCATGTAGGTAAAGTAGCTTAAGCCTTGATAAGAACACATGCACGCCGATCAATAGCTCGCTTATGGTTGTTTACATCTTGCGACAGGTTACTTCAGATGTAGTTTATCTGTTTTATAACAGAAGAAGGTATGTTCTCGTGGGCATGCAGAAAAGTAGATAATGTATCTAAGGTTCTATTAAGCACACTTATGGTAGGAAGACACAGAATTTCACCATCACTATCAAAGTTTTTGCTCTCTTTGTCTCCGCCAAACATCATAGTTTTTCGATTTCCCGATTACCAATAAATTAAATCTGTGTCTAACATGTTCACACACAGCATAACTGGTATTGTTCCCTACTTTGTTTACCTCCATAACATTTTTCTTTAGAAAAAACTAAAATTTTATAAAAGAGGCCTGTTTTATCTGCACTAAAAATGTTATCCATGCCCTATTTCAATTTTTTTAACGCTTACATTTTTAGAGAAACCAACAACTTAGGTCATATGTCCTCCATCTAGCATGCAACACAATAACACACACCCATAGTTGAGGCAGCTGAATTTTCTAATTCGATCTTTGGAACATGAGTAATGCACTGACACCACTCGTCTATCGCTGGCCCTTTCTTTAACAACTGTTTTAAATATTCTTCCTTCCATCCTCTCAATCTGCTTGAAAACATTGGCACTTTCGCCTTTCTACACAATTTTGTTTTTTTCAATTTATCAAACCACTCGACTGTTTTTAAAGTTTGGATAACCTATTGGTCATCTCACATTGAGACTACAGTGTGTGTTCTTATGGACAACAAGGTTGCCAAACATCTTGCAAGCAACTTTTAAAAACACTTTCTAAATATTGTAGTTGTAACTGCATAAACCTTTATAATCCCTATTGTTCGAGCAAGTTATATTGCAGGTAGTCACTTCTTCTGACAGCGGTAGTAAAACAAAATTTCAAAACTTGCTGTTCATATAGTGCGAGTATAAAGTTTGGAACTATCCAAATAAATCTTTTATTAAGTATTTTTGAAAAAATCCTCGAACACGTTGATTTTTATCTTAAAGGAGATATATTTTAGTGTAATCGTTATTTGTAGATCGTCTTTTGTTTCCGAGTAATGGAGATAACGAACATTTTTTTAAATGGAAACCCTAATTTTTTATGATGGATTTGGAAAGATAATGCAATGCGATTTGAAGAATTAAATTCTTCCCTCTTTTTCTTGGAGATTTTATTCCATCAGGTGAAATACGTTATTGACGTACTGACAACAAAGTTTTTTCGCTAATAACTGTTTCTTTAGAAACTTGTCGAATAATTACTAATAATGACTGTCGGGTCTCAGTAAGAGGATATCTTATCAAATTTGATAAAATCTGTTTTTCACCAACCTTTAGTACATAACCCATTCTGTGTTTAACAATATCCGCCATTCTTATGTATAATGTACTATGGGCAATGTACAACAAACAACACGAGAATGTTAACAATAATTACAAACGATAAAACCCAAACAACTAAGCGAAGATCTATAGACGCACGAGCTATCAAAATTTGAAACCAAATAATTATTTCTGTATTAAGAAATTTGCTTATATGCGTTCGGTGACAATAGTGCTGACAAAAAACGTTATACTTTAATTCCAGTAAGTACAAACTGTATTATGTAGTTCCACGAAGTAAAAGTAGAAAAAACCAGAAGGGTTTATTGTTTACTAAAATCCTTTGCATTTGCTGCTAATTCTAAATTTCAGTTTTTGCAAGTTTCTTTTGAAACAAGTTGAACAAATGAATGATTTTATCATGATGAATCATTTTACTGTTAAAATTGCGTTTGGGACTTGCTTTATTTACCCGTGAATTAAAAGATTAAAAAGATCATACAGGAGCTAACCGCCGTTATTTTTATTTTGAAAGAATTTGAAGACGAAAGAATTAAACAAAAAAGTATAAGTAATAAAATATCGAATATTTAGATACATGTACAATGTAACAATCCCAAGAAATGTTTAATAAAATAACAAATACATGTTAATAAGACTTTCTTTTAAATTCTCCTTTTGTATGGTTACGATTACACTTTTTCGGTTACTATTTGCAAAGGTTTAGAACTTCTGGAATCTTAATCCACATTTCTATAGATTCATACAGTGATATAGGTGGCAACAACGAAGCACAAACTCCCATAAGAAATACATTGGCTATCTTTCCTTCGCTGTAGTCTCAACGTGAGGCGACCAATAGTTTTATCAAAAATCCCTCTGCTTTATGTAACAATACAATTTTGGTACCAAACTTTCGAAAACCAATGAGCATAGAGCATTGCTGCCTCTAATTTTGGAAAAATTGATTCTTTTAAACATTTTCAATTACTGGAAGCTGCATTTTCTACGAAATATTATCGAAAAATTTGAGTAACCAAAATCAAATTATATTACATAATTAGATATAAAATTTTGTTTGTAATTCACAATAAATAGGAGTAAGCAAGGTTTTTCGACTTATCAAGGTTCGACTGTAGTAAACTAGAATAGAAAAGCAACTGGAGATATTGGTGTGACCCCACCAGCCACAGATCTTTTTCCCAGAAAAATGGTGTAAAAAGATGTCGAAGCTCTAACGTGTACTGCCAACATTTGAAATCAAAAAGCCTCCATTGATACCTGACCTCATTTTAAGTCTCAAAAGAGCAATTTTTTAAATGATTTTTTTGAAGTGATTAATTTAGAATTCTTTTCAAATAGTATATTAAAGTATTAGTTTCATAAGACACGTTTTTAGCGCACGCGCTCCCCGCTACGCGGGTCGTTTTCTAAAGAGGACAAGTGCGCTAAAACATCTTATGAAACAAGTACTTTATACTATTTTTCTATTATCGTTATTTCATTATTAAATAACTAAAAAATTACTTAGTTTTAAATAAAATTTGTTAAGGATATTTTGGTAAGTAGCATGACAGTTGGCGACACTAGAAATTATGCAATTGTTTTTTACATAACCTCCTTAACTTTAGGTAATCCACGCGACGTAGAAATTCCTTCTTGTCTGATACATACAAAGACCAAATTTCGTTCAAATTTGCCAGGTGTATTATATGTACTGTTGAAAATTATTATAAATTCAAAGTAGAATGTATGCCAATATACAGTGTGTAAATAAAGTAAGGAATGAAATTCATATTTTTTGTATTATCACTGTTTGGAAAAAAAGCTCGGATACGTCAATTTTATTGTTTTCCTGTGGATTTTATGGACGTCAATTTTAATTTTTTAGTTTATTACTGTGGGGCCTATGACGCCATTCCATTTAAATGGAACCCGCTTATTTTTTTGCTAGAAATGAAAAGTATATTTTTTCTGAGTTCAGCAATATATGTGAAAATATATGTATTAATAATATTAATAATAATAGCAAAATATGTGGTATTTAAAATTAGTATTTTTTGAAACATGGAGGACCGAATGTGATAACTTTAACGAAAATAATCATTAGATTTGAAAGATTAATTATTATTTTCGTGAAAGTTATCACATTCGGTCCTCCATATTTAAAAAAATACTAATTTTAAATACCACGTATGAGGTATTGCTGAACTCATAAAAATATATACTTTTCATTTATAGCAAAAAATATAGGGGTTCCATTTAAAAAAAAATTCGATAACGTCATAGGCCCCACAGTAGTAAACTAAAAAATTAAAATTGACGTCCATAAAATCCGCAGGAAAACAATAAAATTGACGTGTCAGAGCTTATTTTTCAAACAGTGATAATACAAAAAATATGAATTTTATTCCTTACTTTATTTACACACTGTATTTGTGTCATAAATAATTGCTACTTAAATTAAAAAATTGGATGAAATAAGAATAATTATATTTCATTTCATAGAATATATATTAGGGTGACCGTTAAAAAAAAATTTTTTTCGCGCACCCTCTCGAATGTTAGAAAATGATGCAAAAATAAACGGAATATATTTTTTTGAATTTAAACCGTGCCTAAAACTGTTAGAAATTTTAAAAAATAGGTATTTTTATTTAGTTTTATTGTTTGGCGTCTTTAAAAAACCTTTATAATAAAATAATTTCCTTGAATCTACTTCTTTTTCATGCAACTGACAATTATATTGACAGCTGTTAACTGTCCAAATTTTATCTTGACATCAAATTTGAACTCAGCGACTCGAAAAACTCTTATAATGCTGTAAATTTCCTCAAAAATGCTCATTGTAGTTTGAAGACAACTTTCAAAAATCTTTTGGTATTCAGATTCGTATTCAGCGACCCCAAAAACATAAAGATACGCATTTTGAAGCAAAAACATTGCAAAACAAAAATACCTATTTTTAGAAACTTCTAACAGTTTTAGGCACGGTTTAAATTCAAAAAAAAAAATTTTTCCAGTTATTTTGCATCATTTTATTCTTAGGGGGTGCGCGAAAAAAATTTTTTTAACGGTCACCCTAATATATATATATACCTTATTTGTTAAAGAAATTAATGAGGTAGATATGCAATAGTATTTTCAGCAAAAAATGATTTTTGTTAACAAAAATAATTATTCATTGGATTTTTTTCGATATTATAAGGTAAAGATATATAATTGAATGAAACTGAATTTTATTACGTTAAGTTTATCGTTAGCATATTGCACATACATAACACAATGCATCCCATATGATGGCAGTATCAAAATTTACAATTTCGTTAATAATAAAAAGTAAAAACTGTTATGCATGCCCATAACAGGGCTACGGTCGACGCCGCGCTGTGTCTTGCATGTGTACATAGTTTAGCGAGCATTGCATTCAAGTTACAAAAGTTCATTACGAAAATAAGATATGTTTGACATTCTACGAACAGCTGTCTAACAGTGATATCAACCTTAAAAAATAAAATTTTACTGTTTCCAGTATTCTAAAAAATTTCATTAGGACACGCAAATATAAAAAATATAGAAAAGTATTAAAAAATCCAAGTTTAAATCCCTTTTCTTGCAGTGAGTCATACATATTTAAACATTGATAACTTTTGTAATGTCAATGTATCAATAAGAATTTTTTAGACGAATGAACTGAACAATAAAGCCATGCTATCAATAGATAGTCAAGTTAACACTATTATACTACTCGAACAACAAAAAAACCTCTCAAGCAAGAACACTGAACTCTTTCTTAGCAGCATTGTTTCTTGATGCAACAACAATAAAAACAAAACACTAATACAAAGATATTAATGAACTTATTAAATTTCATACATTTAATTAAATTAATTGGATTCATAAGGAAGTAGATCAAAACTAAGTAGTTAAATATGATATAAAATAGTTTTGTAATTTATTTGACCAATAACAACTCAATGTAATCTTTTTTCCATTTACACCACATAAACTTATCATCTTATATATTATATGATATGATAAAAAATTCTTTTAACAACCTGTTGTCTTTATATTTCTCTACTATTTAAGCGGTTTATAAATTCATTTTACTCAATTAAGAAACGTGACAACCCTGTAAAGTTTGAAATGAAATTTGCTCCACATCTGCACAAAATGCTGTTGTGGAAGTTTGTTGACATTAAAATAAAGCACGTTTTGTTTACAACCTTGCAATTTAATGAAGAATATTTAGGTCAATGCCTAATACAGCTGATCACAGCTGTGTAAATAATACCCTTTTAGAGTGAGATAATACTGAGTTTGTAGTTTGTTGAACTTTGAAATAATAATTTGTCAATAACGCACGAGTTGCTGTTTATCTAATAACAGTTTTTAATAATTTTATAAGAGAATATCATTTAAAGAGAAGATTTATCTAATTTAAATAAGGTTAAATTAGGTTAAGGGATTTTGTTGACACCTTGTTTTGGCTACATTAAAGAAATCTTTGATTTTATGGTAATTAGGTGCCTTAACCAAGATTTTTTTTACATAAGATAGTATTTTTTAATAAAAAAACATACGTCAAGAAATTTTGAAAATATTCCAGAAATTAATAAATATAAAATGTAGGTCAATTATTGTTTTATTTTTACAGTTGGTTTGTTATGAATCAGCGTGTTTTTAACGTACAACGTACAAATTTTGTTTACGGGAGAACAGTGCCGATTACAATTTTCATAGAATTAGTCACCCGACTAATCTGCTTCGGATGCTTATTATTTTTAAACAACGGCTGTCATCATCAGTTTGTTTGCTTAATTTTCTAAAACAATGTCAAGACCCAGCTGCAATTATAATTAGGCAAGGTTGCCAGATATGGCAATGGTTTTTTCTAAATTACTCGAAAGCTAATTAACAGAAAAAATTTATGTAGACTTTTTTGTTACTTTTGATGTCTTCTATCACCCCTTAAAATTAATACTGTAACGAATAGTAAACCCACATATGACGTCATCAAACATTCTAGATGTATGAGTCATCAACTGTATGACTCATCAATCAACACGTGCAAGTATGACTCATCGACACGCCTCATTGACGTCACTTATCGACAGCTGCGTGTATGACTCATCAACACGTCATCGAATATTCTAGATGTATGAGTCATGATATGAAAGATATAAATTGATCGCGGATAGAAGGAGTCCAGTTAATGTTTAACCGGCGTCGTGTTGAAATGTACTCTGAATAATTAGTTAATAATTATTGTAATACATAAATAGTTTTATATAAATAGTCCTCATATAAATTTGTAAATACCTAGCATTTATTTAAATGCTTGAGTTTGTTAAATAGTTTATAGTTATAGTGTTTTTAATTAAGTGCATTGTAAATAATCTTCTCACTTATAATATACCAAGTGCATTGATTATTGCCGGAAATTTTTTGAGTGACATTTCTGCAACGTCATAATTGCACGACACGAAGTGGAGTGCAATTAGTTGCAGAAATGCACGAAAGTAAAATTTCCAGGCATAATCAATGCACGAGGATATATTCGGAAAGAAAATCGTGACGACACAAACCATTTCTACCTATTTTAAATTTTGATTATCACTGTCAAGTTGTAACATAACATAGTTAGCCGTGGTATCCAAAATTAAAATTGACAGGAAACGTTTATTACAATAGTTGTGTATTTAATTTCAATTGATTTGTTCTAGTTTTTTGTAATTTGTTCAGTTGTATAGTTTAAATAAATTTGACATTTTTGACAGAAAAATTTCCACTTATTAATTTCAGTTAGGTTGGTCTACCTACAAAAAATTTTTTAGTTGCCATGGTAACGGCTCCTGAGCTAGTTTTTTTATTGGTCACTACTGAGTGTCGTACGATTTTCTTTATTAATAGACGAATTTAAACAGCATTTTTGATTATTATTTTAAAAAGAACGTTACAATACATTCTAACTCCTGACACCCTCTATATATTGTTCCAATTAGTATGTGTGATAATAGCTATAACAATAATTAATAAAAAAGATACAGTAGGTATTTCTTTAAGAACTCGAAAATTTAAGTGAAATATATGAATCAAGTTTTTTCCAGTTAACAACAGGTTTTTGTATGTTGTGTTCATTTATTTTAACGACTTTGTTATCCTGTTAATGTTGAGGAGGAATTAGAAATCTATGAAACCTTTGTTAAAATGAATAGACGATCTTCTTCTTTGGTGGAAACACCATAAATAAACAAACTTTGCCGATTCTAAACAAGGTGGCTCAAAAATATCTAGCTACTCCTACTAGTAGTGTTTATAGTGAGAGAGTTTTCTCAGAAGCTGGAATCATCTATGAGACGAAGGGGAAAATGCCGAAAACCTACTTTTTATCCACCACAATCTTCCTAAATTAAATTTTAAATACTGAAATGTTTTTTTAAGTTGACTTATAATGTTAACTAAATATTATTTGGATGTGAAATACTAAGTACAATAAAGTTGCTTTAAATATCAAATACTATGATCAAGTTCTCATCACAAAATTGTTCAAATTTTTGTAGTTGACATACAGTAGAAATCCATAATCCGAACACACTGTATTTCGAACATCCAGTAATCTGAACACTAACATTTACGAGCTATAATCCGAACAAACCTGTTTAATCCGAAATCCTCTATAGTTCTATGTAGCATTGCGAGATAATTTCCACGGTAGATTTTTCCTGTTTAAATAGAGCTTTCTCCATAGTACTCCCTTCCGTAATAAAAATATGAAATTTAAAGCTGTGGCAGTCAAAGTCGGTATAATATGCCAAAATGTTTAAAAACTCGCCTACTTTATAATTCAACCGTACCAATTATTTATCTTGCAATAGTATATACTCAAATTGAATGTAGCGTTCTTGGAAGGTGAATATTATAAATGAGATTATAGCAGGTTACTGTCGCGATTTGTTGGCTGATAATGTTACGACCTGTCGGAAGTAGACAAATAAGATCAACAAAAACTTTTATTAATATAAAGAGTAATAAAAATCTTGAATATAGAACTGAATCCATCACAAAGGCGCCCAAATGTTTTGACGTTACATTTTTGCAGCAATTGTTTATGTAATGACATCATCTACTTGAAAACTTTTTTTTAAATTTTATATACATTTTTTTTTAAATAAAAGTTTGTAATAAAATTAACAAATTACATAAGTTAAGTTCTTTATAATAAAGTACCATGGCATAAAGCAATGTTTTTATTCAATCATCCAGTAATCCGAATTCCTCGTTAATACGAATTTGCCTTGCATTTATAGGCTCGGATTAAAGAGTTCTACTGTATATAAAAAATAGATTTTGATATTATTCTTCTTTTGTTTTACTTTTCTATTCTAAGTAGGAAGAGTTAAAACAGTGGGTTACTGAATTTTACAAAAGTATTTATGGGTAAATTTCACGTAATGGAACAATTGATGTACCAAGCAAATTACTGTTTATTTTGAGATATTTGAAGAGTAACTTTTTTGTAGTATGAAACTTTATTATTTGTGAAAGTTATTATTGTTGAAGTTATCATTAAAATAAGCGATATTTCTCTTTTAAATCATACAATTTAAATAGCAAAGTCCAATAACGTCATTTCGGTAACTATCCCAATCCATGATTTCCAAGTTTAAATATGCTTCTTGATTGGGAGGTAAATAATTCAGTCTCAATCAAGTACTAATATATTTCTTATGCCTCGTAGTATGTTAAAAATAAATATGTTACATGAAATTTGTATAGAAAAATGGTAAAATTGGAATGAATAGCTTGTGCCAAAGTTTGTACTTCATTTGGGTAATACTTTTATAAAATAGTCATACCGTATTGTTAATACCTTGAATTGAGGTGTACGTGCAGTAGACAGTTAGTTGTGACTGTCATAGTGATGAACACAAAGTAAGTTTTTTCATTTTTTTTCTTTTGATAATTTAAGATATATTAGGCATTATTGCAGGCCAAAAAGAAAGCGTGTTATTTTTCAGTATTCTTCAAAAATTAGGAAAACAGCGATAATGAATTTGAAAGAAAAATTGAAGAGAGAGAAATGGCTTCAGGCGAGAAGCGATTACAGTAAAATGAAGAAAAAACCCGCGATGTCTGAAAATAAAGAACAAACTAAAGGAGGTATGACCAAACAACAAAACAAGTTAATAGAATATTAACAGGATTAAATACGATGGCGTGAAGTTTGGATCCAAAGAAAATTAAAAATAGTAGCTTAGTTGCTAAGTGCTAAGTCAAAGACCTTTCAGCCTAGACTGAATATTTAAAAAGATGAGAATACACGGAAACTTAAAGTTAACAATAATCCTCCAAACAATCAAATGATCACAAACAAAAATGTGTTAGAGAAGTAGTAAAACGTTTCTTAGAAAAAATGACTTATATAAACAGTTAGAAGAAGAAAAAAGGAAAGACAGAGTAAGGTACTGAATAAAAAAAGAGGTTTGGTAAAAAGCAGTGATTCTTTTAATGAAAGAAATCAAAGAAGCATAAGAAAGAAATGGAGATAAGCAAGTCTGAGGTACAAAAAAAACAAAAGGTGAAGAAGCTGACGAGATTCCTGGATGATATTTCCCTACTTAAAAGTGTTGCAGAGAACTCACCTCAAAATTAACAGGATATAGATGCCCCGCCTTTAGGAATAACAAGAAAACGTATTGGTAGAAAGAAAATTAAGAGAGATAGAGCAACATATTACAGAAAACTGAGAAAGGCAGAAGAAAAAATTGCTAAACTTGAACGCAAGGCAGAGAAGTATCGAAAATAACTGTACAGGACCAAAAAATTGTGTGTTACATGCCGTCGCATAACAAAAGATATAGTAGGGTACAAGTGCAACAAATGTACAAGAATTTGCCATTTAAAATATATTTGGAAATATGTCTTTGGAATGAATTTAGCACGAGTATTTTTAAATAACTATTTTGTCCAAAGTTCTGTTTTTAGTTCGTCTTTGCAACAGATATAAACAATAAATTTCTTTAAATCATATGATATCAACTTTTGTTAACAAAACTCACTCTATTTGATTCAATGTCTTCCCATTTTGGTAACCTGATAGTCTTACTGAAATGATGTAACTTAGTGGTTAATTGTACCATAACTGTTATAAGGTAACACATGTCATAACCTTTTAGCAATATAAGGTTGAAGTATTAGCCTAATGCAACTTGAATTCTTTGTGACACTATCTTAATACACGTTGTCAAGGAAAAAAAACTGTTTTACAAGGTAAATTAGTGTTGAAGTGTGAAATGTGAAGCTGTTATTTACAAAACTATATTAGGATGTTCCGTTATACCTCAAATGTATAGCTTGTAACATATATCAAAAGAAAAAATCTGTAATATACTGATAAACATTACTTTTACAAGTTACCAAAATTATGACATTTCTAGACAACTTCTTTTAAAAATCGTGATAAAATTTTAAAAATAATATATATTGTCTGTGATCAAAAACACAACATAAATATGTTGTTGGATCTCATAAAAAACATAAGTTTGTTTTTCAAGTTTAAGTTTGTGAAATTGTCCCATTATATGAAATTTACCCTTATTGTACAAATGTCAAGTATAGTGACATCAAAATAATTAAAAAAAGATATCACAGCCAGTTACTTGGTTTATCTATGCTGCATTCGTGAGCAAATTTAACAACATTATAATAATTATTTAGTATTATATTAATACAAAAACATAAAACATTTAAAATGTGCTTATTCACCAAAATATCAACCATCATTGCAAACCTCAAAACTCCTTTCAGGCATCATATCACATTGTTTTAAGGTACGTTTAGATCTGACACTTATTGCTTGATATATATGTCAGACACTAATTGTAGTTAATGTAAACGGTGGAGAATTTCTGTTGGACATATATGTTTTATGTGTCAGCAATTTATATCGACACATGTATATGGTTAGATGTAAACGCTAATTATTTTTGAGTTCCAACTTGCATGAAATAAATTGCATTAGTTGAGTATTCGTCTACTTTTATAAAAGTGTCTGGAAGATATTTCGTTTTATTAACCCATTTAAAACCACTATTATAAAGAAAAACTACAAATTAATTTTTTTGTGTTTTGATATTTTTATTAACATTAACTGAAACTGTTTAATAATACAAAAAAAATATTAAATAATATATCAGAACATAGAAAAATTTAACGTTGCGTAAACGCAACGCTTTAATTTATAATCACGTTTTTTCGAAACTATATAAGTTTTTGACTTTTTATATCAACAGTAAAATTTTTTGATCTTACCAGAGACATTCCAAATAAAAATTAAAATTTTTATTTGTAAGAGTAATTTTTTTAACGACGTTTCTGTTACCCATGTAATAGTATTCAAAATTCAATAAATTCAGGCTGTAATTTTGATAAAATAAGGATTGAATTTAAATAGAAAAAAATATGCTACATTTAGTTTCACACTATAAAATCACACAGAAGTTATAAAAACAGACATGAATTATTAGACACAACATACTTAAAAAAATTTCATTTGGAGTGTTGCGTTAACATTACAAACGTTCATATACGAAACATTAGAAAGAAATAGACGGAGTTTATTGTATTTTTATAAAATTGCAAATGTAACAAAAAGAAAACGCTTATTATTATTAGAAAAAAAAACTAAATCAATTGGATAGTAAAAGAGTTGTAGAAAGAAATGTATACGACATAAGTATAATAAATTTAGTATATACAGATGTAAACGGTTCATATATTTATTGCAAACTTTCAGAACATCGAGCATTTCATACACATATTGGTGATATAAATCTCAAGTAATTTCTATCTGAATGTAAACGATCAGAGCGATTTATGTCGCGACACTTGACACATATGTCGGACAAAAGTGTCAGATGTAAACGTACCTTAATGTTGTTGAAATATGGAGGAAAGAAAAAAAAACTAAATAAATCTAGCAGATGAATGAAGAAAACTTAGTAATTTTAATAAAAATGTTAGGTTAAGTTAGATGTTAGCAGAAAATTGCCTTTTCAACAAAAAAGGTTAGGATAGGTTCATTATTATTTGAAAATTGTTTTTTTATTTATACACATGATAAAAATATATCACAATTAGGTTAGTTTAGATTAGTTGTTGCCATTAAAAATTCCATTTTCTGAATAAGCATCTTCAAAAACAATTAATGTAATTAAAGAAAGAATCCTATACTCCAGCCAAAAATGCATGAAATGAGTCATTTTCGTAATCACACCAGAATAAAGAAATACGACCCGAGGTGAGATAAGATAAGAGTGCAAATTTCACGTTGCTAAGAATTCAGTGCAGTACGCTAGAACCAACACATTTTCATTGCTTCATTCACATTTACTTTTAATTAAAAAGGGGTTTGTTCCGCTAATGAATCTTTCTAGCTCATTTATTGTTTATTTTATCATTTAGATTACAGCGTGACCTTCGGGTAATTGTAGATGCATTTTACAATTTCGCCCATGTGTTTGTGATGACTCATTTCTTGTCACTTTGATCACAATATAATAGTAAAGGTATGGTCCATAAGTTAAGCAGTTTGACAAAGTGCTTGATGTTTGGTTTATTTATAGTTCATAACTATAAATATCCCCGTTACTATGGACCAGCAGGCAAAAGATGATATTAACAAGTGATAGTTCTGTAGTTTTGATTTTTTAGAGTTTACATACCTATGAACCACTACTTTGGTTCTGTTCGGTTAGCTTACAAACCATACCATTAATTTACCATTTTATATAAAATAACTTAAAAGAAATCCAGTGAAATTTCTCATAAGCACATCTCTGTTGTGCGGACAGTTTTTCTGCACTGATAAAGTGACAATATATCCCATTAACAAAATATTCTCTTGTTGGCGGACTCTCTTGACCAAACACCCTCTTGGGCAGACATAATATCCGGAACCAGGGCCGCTGCTTAAGAGAGATTCCACTGTATATGCTACATACATACATACATAATCCATTACCCTTTTACCGCAATTCGCAGTGAGGAGGTAATGGAGCTATTGTAGCAAGTACATTACGCTCCCCCATAGTTTATCACTCATACAACTTTCATACCTTAAGCTAAAGAGCTCAAACACGATCGTACTAAATTTTTAAAATTCAGTCGCAACTGAGGTTTGAACCCATGTCCCTCTGAACGAGAGGTAGGATCGCTACCACTCGACCACGGAGGGCCATTTTCTACAATATAAAATCTTAAATAAATTTGTTCACAACAAAACAACAAAAAAAGAGTAGAAAGCTGTAGTTTTTCTTCGCATCAGTAAAACATATTTCCAAAAATAAATTACAAAAACTTATCCATCATTAATAATTCTCGTAAGTTTCACTAACTCTAACATAGTCAGTCAGTTATTCATATACATGTTCATAAAAATTAGTATCAATATGTGCTAGAGAATTCTGTTATTTAACTGTTAGTCGAAACTATAAAAACAAATATGATTACATACATAATGTAGATACTATACTTCAACCAAACCAGCAAGAAATGAGTCATCTTCGTAATCACACCGAAATAGAGAAATGCAACCGGAGGTGAGATAAGATACAAGAGTGCAAATTTCACGTTGCTAAGAATTCAGTGACGTACGCTAGAACCAACACATTTTCATTGCTTCATTCACATTTATTTTTAATTAAAAAGGGGTTCGTTCCGCTTATGAATCTTTCTAGCTCATTTATTGTTAATTTTATCATTTAGATTACAGTGTGACCTTCGTGTAATTCTAGATGCATTTTACATTTTCGCCCATGTGTTTGTGATGACTCATTTCTTGCTTGTTTGGTTGAAGTATAGTAAGTGTTCCAATGCAAATCTTGAAATATCAGAAATCTTCAATTTGAAAATTTCTTTGAAAAACCCTCTATAACTTGAAAAGTATTAAAATGATTTTCACTGTACTTGGAACAAGTTGTTGCTGATTACAACGGTACCACAATTGAGAGTTACTTGTAATTCGACCAAGATGGAGGAAAGAACCGCTAAGTTTCTTGAAGGACTTTGTATCATTACGATGATTGGTAGATTAGCACAAGAGGGAATAACACTACATCACCTGTAACATGCTTATAAAAAAATCCAAGGTAAGGGCGAAGCAAACATTTTACTTCAAGAAGTCAGTTATGTCATCCACACATTGCTAATTCTCAGATCATAATTAAAATAAAAAAAATAGTTAAGTTTTAACTTAAATCTTAATGAAGAATTAGTCTTTTATTATAATGTGAAAGATATATAGTCTGTTTAGAAAGTATCTGAAACTGGAATTTTTAACGTATTTCTTATTTGCTGCGCCCTAAATGCTAAATGTTTTTATGTAGGCTGCACTGATAGCTATAAACATACCATGAAACAATATTCGGTACATGTCAAATATTGTAGAAAAGCATCCAGAATTACGTCACAATTAGAGAAAAGGAAGTTGGAGAAACAATGTATAGAAAAAAAGCTCGCAAAGTAAAAAAATAGTGCAGTCTATGAAGTCATCAACAGAATGGTGTTGGAATGCAGTATAGACCAGTTGCCGGCAGGCCACTTAATCTACGCAGAAACAATTTGAATGCCGTGGTTGCCTTAGAACAAGAAAATCCCCAACCAGAATTTCAAAAAATAGCCAATAGGTTTAGAAATCAACTGTATACAGAAACAGTCCATCGGTCACTGAAAAGACAAGGTTATCTAATGCTAATGCTTTATATCCTGAGAGACAGCAATTCCAACAAGATGCCATACATCTCCATATACAAGAACACGGGTCCAAGAACATCGAATAGAAACAATCTCGTGGTTGGCAGCTTGGCCGAACCTTAGTCCAATAGAAAACATATAGAAACTAATAAAAATGGAAGTTGAGCATATGGCACCTTGAAACAAAAATGAGTTAATAGCATCAGCTTTCCAGTAAAATATTTTTATTTAAAAAACTTTGTAGTTATTAAAATAAAAAAATTAAAAAACTTTGCGATTTGTATTTTTTATATCTTCACATTTCCGATCTACTTGTAGGTTTTGTAGGTGTTGTAAGGACCTGACAATCCAATCATGCAAAAGGGTGTACTTTTCTTTATAAAAATCAACTAAAAAGTAAAAATCGATATTTTCAGCAGATAACCCTTTTCTCTGTCCAAGTCACATATTATAAAATACAGGAGCGTCAAAGACAAGAGAAAATTTCTGATTTGTTATGGCCAAGTGTTTTACCCAAACGAAACTACTTTTGAGTGTTAGAGCCATTTTATCTTTATGAGAAATATTACAAACTGTAACTAAAATTATGCAGAGAAATCTCCTTAATTATTTTACAATAAAGTAATAGTATATTGTGCTACAAGCGCAGCAAAGTGCCAATTTCTCACGAGTGTGAAATTGAAGATTTTGCACGCGTTACACACTATACTTTATCTAAGACACCAAAAAAAAGTAATAAACCACCAACAGCTAAGAAAGTTTTTTAACCTAGAATTTATACTCGCATTCATATTTTTTACGTGAAATCTCTAGCAATAAATTAAGAGATGTAATGTGAGCCGCTTCCACGATGTTTGGAGGTGTACAAGTGTACACTCCATTTTCCCATCATTGGATTTGCTAATGATACATCTAGAATTTCGAAAACGACAAAACTTTTTCAAAAATTTTTAAAGACAATAGTAATAATAATACGTTTACAATCTGTATAATCTCAGTCAATCTACTACTTAGTACTTATAGTTAAATAATCATACGTATGTACTCGTTTTCAAAAAATAATTTTATACCATCACAATTCAATTGTCAAGGTTATTAACCCCTTTGCGGCGAAATGTCAACATATCTCGCATTATGTAGCAAATTATAAATATTTTCAATGTTTTTATTGTAATTTAGCAATAATAATAAATAATATTATATTAACAATTATATAATAATCAAAAATTAATCAATTTTACGTTTTAATTGAATAACAATCTTTGTGACTTTATATAATGAGCAAAACCTAGTGTTTAAAGACCTCCACGTAGCTCAATGGTTAAGCTCCTTAAGGCTCAGTATTTTTCAATTGAATAAAGTTCTGGTGTAGTGGACGGGTTCTTATTTTAGTAAGAATATAAAAAGATTGCATCAACCTAATAACAATAATAATAATAATAAGTAAAAGTATGTTTTGCCTTCTTTTTTTAATTAAAAACTCGCAAACATGCAATCGCAATTATCATGTAGTGAAACGTTATACAAACAATAAAACAACTTCATAAAGATGCATTTCTGCATTTTTGTTTGTGCACTTTTTCATGCTGTTTATTTGCCTTTTTGTTGAAAATATAGAGTAAAAATACTGTCTTACACTTCAAAAATTCTTTACAAGAGTTTTCTCAAAAATCTGCATCACAATTTTGGTTAGTGTTTTTAATAATTCCCATATGTAAAACGGCTCTTACACAGTGTTATAGAAAGTTTACCAAGCAAAAGTATGAGGTTATATTGACATGAAAAAATTCTACATGAATTGTCCATTCAAATTTTATATAGTTTATATATTTTTTTATCTTGGCCCTTACGTCACGCAAACATTTGTAAAATTTATGAATCAGGTTTTATTAACTGGGTTACTCAAGTCATAAACTGTATAAACATTTGACAGAAATCGTAGGTATGATTTTTGAATACGTAGTACATAAATATGATGCCCAAACGTAAACAAAGAAAACAACCTCATTATATTTGTTCTTTATTTTAGATTGATGCATTAAATTCATAATTAAGATTAGCATTATATTTCTTGGTAAATTAAAAACAGCACGTAGTAACAGTGTACTAGTGTAGTTAAGGGTAATTTAAATTATTTCATTTCTGAATAACAACGTGGCACGTGAATTTCCCATACTAAGTGGCATGTAATAAATACATAATTTTCTGATGCACCACTTTGCACATCACAATGGCATGTAAAATAAATTCAAAAAAGACGGACATTTCATCTGTATGACATACATACTTTTCACGTAGGTTCCTTTTTTTCTTGAAATTTGTATGTAATTTGTGAAATACGAAATTTATTTGGGATGTTTTATAGCATGTGTGCCTTCAAAATTAATCTAAGTAAAAAAAAAGTCCAATTCAAGCATTTAATTCGAAATTTCAATGTATCTAATTTCAATT
Organism: Agrypnus murinus; assembly: GCA_929113105.1. Classification (NCBI taxonomy): domain Eukaryota; kingdom Metazoa; phylum Arthropoda; class Insecta; order Coleoptera; family Elateridae; genus Agrypnus; species Agrypnus murinus. Next base: position 70,812,319 of record OV816025.1, read on the forward strand.
TGTCACTGAATTGAGGTGAAAATGAAATTAACGTACAAGTATTAGTAGTAACAATGATTGATCTCGCTGTTAGAGCAAAAGCATCAGAACAATATCCTTTATGAAATTTCCTCTACACCATCCATGTAGTAATTCTTTCTTATTAAAATTTGTATTAGATTTGTTCCACGATGTCACCACCTGTACAAGTAACTTGTAACATTCCTTCTGGTTAGCGATCATTGTTTGTGTTGCATCTCTCTCACACTAGTTAACTGAAGGTTGTGACATACATTCAAGAAATATCTTCCTTCAGCACGCTACGAAATCCTCCATGCTGTACTAGCTTAGTTGAGCGATATGAATATGCTGTAAGGGCCAAGATAGGAAAATTCAACAATAATTTAATCTGTCAGATTACATAAAATTAGGTTATATAATTTTATAGGTTATAAAATTAAGGCTAATGCAGATAGTTTCAGTAATATATAAACAACAAAATAATAGTCATGGTTATCCTATAATAGGATACTTTTACTTGGTAACAGAACTTAAAGCATTAGGATACAGGATAAAATTGTGCTGATTTTATGCTTCCAACTGTGTAACAGACAATGAGTATTTATTTTATAGCCTATTTAACATTTTTCTCTGAATACTACGTTTTGATTATACAACCCTTAAACACTTGATAGTTGCAGGATTATAACATAGTATGTTCAGTGGCGTATTTCGGAATTTTTCTCTACTACTAAATGTTTACGTTTTTACTGGTAACCATGGTTTGGGTACATGAACGACCTAGACTATTACAAAATCTTAAGGGAGGAAGGGGGCTTCAACCCGATAGCCCCCTAAATACGCCACTGAGTATGTTAAGTGATTGTATAATTTCTTTAGCGTAAGTCAAGAATCATTAATAAATAAAAACAAATTTAACTCCTTTAAGTAGATAGACATAAAGAAATAAATAATTACCAGGTTCGTTATTTTCAGATTTTACAGTTTTGGCAGTGTCTTGCTGTATTGGGGTTCCATTTGTAAGTGTTGTACATGTTGTTGTTAATGCTGTTGTGGTGGTAGCAGTAATATTAGTGGATGGAACAGGAATAATAATTGGTTCTGCAGGTTCCGATTCTGTTTCAGTATTATCAACCTCATCATTAACCGATCCTGAATCAGTTGTGACACTTGACGGACTCTAAAATAATTAATAAAAAATTAATTTAACCTTACAACATTAATAATACAATAAAAATTTACTTCAGCTCTTTCTCGTTTCTTCTTAAACAAGCCAAGCTCTTTCTCTTCTGATTCAGGTTCCTCTGTTTTTTCTTGTCCTCTCTTTCGATTTTTCAATGGTGTTTCTGGTTTTTCATTTTTATTACCTTTCTTATTTTTAACTGGTGTATTAGGTGTGTTAGCTGTTTTCTCATTTGGACTATTGTTATTATTTGAATTATTATGTTTAACAGGTGTTTTTGGTTCTGGAGTTCCTGCTTCTCCACGTTTAGGTCGTACCCGATTTGAAGTTTGCTCTTTAGCAGCTTTATTTCTTGTCCTCATTCGTTGCGGACTTGCATCTGGGCTTTCAGCAACAGGTCTAAACAGATAAGTAGGTTCTTTTCCATCTTTATCATTGGTTTTGTTTCCATTTTCTTTTATATTGTTTTCCTTTCCTCCTCCAGGGTCTTTAGTATTATTATCTTTATTAATGTCTTTAAGTGGAGTAGGTTCTTTAATTCCAGTGTTATTAGGCATATTACCACCAGCTGCTGGAGCAGTGAGTGGAGGAAGTTCATTCGTTTTCTTTAAGTGAATTCTGCAATCCCAACATAATAGCTGGCGATCTTTACCTCCTGTAGCCCAATCACGTGAATCTAACAATAAAAGATATAATAAATATACACATCAAATCTAAAACTATGAAGCACTTACTTGTAGTAAAGCAATGCTGACATCGATATTGCAATTCTCTACTATCGCTATCATCTTCAGAATTGTCATCCTCAGTTACAGAACTTGTCTCTCCTGGTTCCTTTCCAGGTTGTGGAGATGGCCGACTTGTCTCTGTCTCTACAGCAGCTCCAGTGCGACCTATTCAGTAAACGACAATTTCATTGCAAAGATAATAAATAACTAAAGATTTATACCTGTATTAGAAGGAGTGTTTGCTGTACCTCTGCTATTTCTGGTGTTACGTATTCTGCGAAGAGAGCCTTGTCTACGACGTCTGTGTGGTCTATTATTATTTGCACCAGGGGTCTTTTTCCATAAATAATAAAATTCCACTAATTCAGGCTTAAAAGACAACAAAGAGTTAGCAATCATGTACAAAGAATTTTTGCACGATCGGCCCTTTTTGTTCATTACGAATTTTACTGGTTGCTATGGCAAGCACAACGATAAGTAGTGTACTTACTATAACGATATAGCAAAAAATAAAACCATAGCAACAGGTTTTAGAAAATTTAAAAAAGAACTAGTAGTTCATAAATCCAATCCTATTTGATCAACATAAGTAACTTCATTTTATTTTAATTTTTTTATTCCGATTGTGCAAAAAATACTATAACCATCGCGAATGCTAGGGGTTATCAGTCTCAGACAAAATTGGAGGCTTCGGTTTGCTCAGTCTCCAAACATTGTTTTGACCAATAAATTGCCCTTACTATTTTATTACCGTATCTTTGTGAGGTAATAAGTCTTTACGAATCCTATAGAAATTTTTTCCAAACTGTCTTAAACCTTTTACAAATTTTTTTGTTTCCTCTTCGGACCATTTCTTATCAATTCCTTTAGGTATGGGACATTTAACTAAAGCTTGTAATGCACGGTTGGAATCATAACCAGAATCATGTAACTGAAATAAACATACTTTTAAGTTTATAAAAGTGGAAAATATAATACAGGTCCTACAATATCGAGAGCATTAATAGTCGTATCGTCACGAGAAGCAGCATTAACTCCATCTTCACCACAATCATTACATATTCCAGCAAAAGCAGCCATGGAACGAGCAGCACGTACATACATCAATAAGTCAGCATCAACCATCATAGCTGGTATCCAACGAAGTTCTTCTCGAATTTTTGCATGTTCTGGATCAGGTGGTAACTGTTCTGGTGGTACACCAGGTCGATAATCGGGCAAACGGGCCTGAATATTTTCTTATATTAATATTAAAGGTAATATAGAATGAGCTATTCAAAAGGAACACCTAGAAGAACTGCAATATTTAAAGACAAAAACTAACAAAATGTGGCAAATGAATAATTTTAGTATTTTTTAACAATTTATTTCAAACAATGATTTTCCATTTGTCAGACTCCTAATCAAAAATTGAATAATTTGGATCAAATTAATTAAGGTAAAAACAATATTTAATTAAGCACTACACCATAAAGTGGCGAATAATGTAAAATATTTTCAAATCGAACTGTACGAGGTAAGCGCCATAAATTCTCAGTCCGGCAGGCTTCTACAGGTGCCAACATTTCATTCATAGTTGAACATGTAAGAGGCCTACACTACATATATTACGGCTAAAAGCGTAATAGAGTTTAGTAGCCATTCAAGCATCATGACGAGTGCATGAAAATGCTGCAGCTAATGAAAATTGAGTAGCACGAGGTCATTAAATTTTTAACAAAAGAAGGGCACACGCCTAATCAAATCAAACAACGTTTAGACAGCGTTTATGGCAATTTATCTCCTTCATATTCCACTGTAAAAAAGTGATCAAAATGTTTCCGTTTGGGACTAGAATCTCTTGAAGGTGATCTCTTGAGAAGATGAATCAATTGAAGCAGTTACGCCTCAAAAAGATGCAATCATTGAATGGTATTAGAAGATCGCCGTTTGAAAGTTAAGGAATTAGCAGTGATGTCTGACATTTCGGGAACAAGTGTTCACCGAATTCTTCATGACCATTTGGGTATGAATAAAATTAGTGCAACATGTGGTACCCAGTCTTCTTTCTGCTGTTCAACGTCAACGTCGCGTCGAATGTGCGCGCTCGTTTTTAAACTTGTGTGGAGATGAGTCAAAGTCGATTTTGGAGTCCATTGTCACAGGAGATTAAACAATGGTTCTGTATTATGATCCTCTATCCAAAAGGGAATTGATGGAATGGCGGCGACCCGATGAACCTCGTCCCAAAAAGGCGAAAGTAGTTCAATCGACAAAGAAAGTTATGGCAGCAATATTCTGGGATTGTGACTGCATTTTACTGATTGATTTTAAAGAACACAATAACACAGCTGTAATTGAACATTTTGAAGGAAAAACAGATTATTTTTAGATTATATTGAAAAATAAATATTATTATATTTTACCAAGTTTATTTTTTCTACATCAAGCCGAGAATTTATGGCGCTTACCTCGTATATATTTGAGTTTATTTTATGGTCATAAACAATTTATTAATCTATGAAATACACTGTGGCCAACATAGTTAAGGTGGGATTATGAAAAAGCAAAATAAAGGTTAATATATATTAGACTGTCAAAAAAGTTTCAATGTTCGGTATGCATATCTAGCAAAAAAGATTATAGAACAAGGAAAAATTGATCCAGTGGAGAAGATTATGGGTTCACTTGTGTTTTCCAGAACAAAAGTTGACATTTGTTTTCGAAATACGTTAGATGTACTAAAATAAAGCACATGAGGTATTTTAGAAAAGATTCATTGCGTAAAATCCACCAAGAACAACATTACCATCAGCAAACACGTCATCTTACACTGACTTTAGTATGGAGGATACCAAATCAATAATGAGTGTTGCCAACATTTGTAGAAAAAGAAGAAAATAATATCAAGCCTACCTCAAAGTTTACCAAAAGAATTGAGAAAACTGAAAATTTTTAAGATGTTAGCCATGTATTAGGTTCTATAGCAACAAAAAAATAATAAACATGTTTGATTTCACGTTCATGTAATTTGGCACGTAAGTAAATTTAATCATTCACAATGTTGTGTTTTATAGTATTATTAATATAAAACATTACATTCTGGTAATCCTGATATGCAAAAGAGGATACACCAGTTGGAAACAACGTATGTGTTTGGTATAAGAATATAAAAGCATTCATAAAAACAGTGAAACAATGCAATAAACAAGTGGAATATTATATTACATTATATAATATTCCTCTTCTTTATCGCATTATTTCACTATTTTTATGAACACTTTTATATCCCTATACCAAGCCCATGCGTTTCCAACCAGTACATTCAAGAAATAACAATAAAGAAAACTGAGACCAAGGTACTTCTACCAATCATTGCTGGACTTGACATTGGGTAGTTCAATTGCAGTCCATCAAGAAGAATCTTGAGAAACAATAATTAATAATTTAGTATCAAGATATGGAATTCCCCAAACAATAAAATTACTACAGATCGAGAGAGCTATTTCTCCTGTAAAATTTGGGACGATCTTTTAATCACATTTAGAAAAAAGCATCCACTCGAGCCCATCATATCATGTCATCTACAAAGCAATGGTATTGTAGAAAAATATATTCAAACTTTAAAAATATTGTTAAAAACGAAGAAAATAAAAGAATAATTACAAAATCTCCCATGAATACTATTAGCACTACATACTATAATTAAAGAAGGTTACGATGTATCTCCACTCAAGTTTTTGTATGGAAACCAGTTAACACTTCCCATAAAGTTTATTAAAAATAATACACTTTGAAGATGTCAATGTAACACATTTTACTAAGCAATTAAAAAAATATATGAACAATACAAAAAAATTTTTAAACCAAGACGTATAATCCAACACAAAACATACATCAGTAAAGACCTTCAACAAGCTACACATGCCTACGTCAGAAATGATTCGCACACTCATAGTATAAACCCATCATATCGTCGGCTTCACATGAAAAGTGTTAAATCCGAAAAGACTGTTTACAAGCTTTGCACCAAGGTCCGTTGATGCATGCATAATTATATCCAAAGTAAAGGTTATCTCACCCATTTCCACTATTGGCTTTCGAAATGGGCTCAAAAATGGCGCCTTTTTGGCGGCAATTTTAATTTGTCATGAATTTGTCAAATCAAATAGTTACATAACATACAGAAAAGGTTACGAATATTTTAATTAAAACAAATCAATAATACTATGTATTAACTTATTAACAAATAATATTTTTAGGCATTCGAATTATCTTCTGTTATTGAGTAATATTAACTACTACTACTGAATAAAACCACGAAAACATTAACACATTAAAAAATGATGGTCTAAAATGGCGAAGATTTATTAGTTATATGAACAAAACAACAATAACAACTAAAGCGAATATTTTAACTGTGATACGACTAATTTATTAATGGTATCCCCCTCAAACAGTATTTGAGTTTTTTTTTTGTTATCCAAATATGGCAGAAAGCCATATAAAAGCCGTGGACGGAAATCTAACTTCTGTAAATGTCTGTACAGAATGGAGTATGATGCAAGTGGATGCTGCAACTATTTTTTAAGCTTTTGTAAGCTTTCCAACCAGCTAAAAATTAAGAATATATTAAGTAGGTAATTGAAAATTATCCTGCAAATCGTATTTGTACTGCCATTTTCAAGATTTCCAGCGGCCACATCTGTATTTTTAAAACCTGAAGTGAATAGTGTTTCTGTTCCTTTTAGTATCTGCATGAGAATGTGCTGTAGTATTATCTTTTAAAGTATATCGAGGCTCTCTCTTTCAATCCTTCCATACTCTTCAATTATTTTAGGATTTTCTTTAACATATCCAGTATTATTTGATGATTGTGTTTGGCAATTAGATGGCCTGTTTCCTTTATTGCCTTTAAAAGTTTTAATTTTTTTTATTAATTGCAACTACATTTATCTCTTCATTTAATCTTTTACGTTTCTTATTAACTGTAACTATATTAGAAACGTTAAATAACGTAGGAATTGTGTTTCATTTCAATATTTACCGTTCATCTTTTCTTCTTGTTTCAAATTGCGTTTTTTCAAAATGGAACTAGGGGAAATGTAAAACGGTAATAAAAGAGTGTGTAATCTACAGACTATCCTTTCTCTATGCTTAAACAATTTATATTATTTCTACATGTAATTTTATTAAGACTCAAACTTGCTTATTTTACATAATCTTGAGTATTCAGTAATTCCCAATTCTGACTTCTATGCATATCTATAACAAATTTGTGTTATTTTCCTATCTTTGGAAAAAGAAACAAACGTGCACCATTCCGGGAATTGCTAGAACAGTTTGGTGCACTACAACCTGTCATTTTTTGGGGAATAGACTTCAGCATTTCACTTATGTCAGAAACTGACAGATCGAACTTGAGCTCAAATATGGCCGTCTCAACTTTGATGAGATGACCTATGTATACCTATGTACTAGGTATACATACACATGAATGGACCTTGCTTTGCACTTGTGCCTGATTTTATTTTTGCTATTTAAGTGACATCTACTAATTATTTTTCGAATTTCTCACATTTATTTTATAGAAAAAGTAATATTTAACCAGATGACATTAAAATTTCAATTTTGGCACTTACACACTTTTCATATGAAACCGACGATATACAGAATCTTTTAAAGTTTTAAAGAAATACCCAAAATATTTCTTTTTAAAAGATGATGTCGTTTCAGTAGACTTTTAATAATTGTCTTCTGTCTCAACATTATGATGTTATAACTGCTATAACTTTTAACTAACTATTTTTTTTTGGTAACTACATTGATTGCATAAATCGCTTGCAAGCAGTCAACAACTTTGTCATTTTAAGAGGGGGAGAGGTAGCATAGTCATAGCTATGCTTCGGGTGCCATAGCAAACTAAATTATCAATCTAAGTTGATTAATTAAGATTAATTCAAAATTAAATAAATTCTTAAAAGAAGAATAATTTCTAAGAATAATAGTAGTGATGAAATTAAAAGAGGATTGAATCAAAAAATGTTGTTCGTTTTATGATTTAGAAAAAATATTAAGAACAAAAAATTTAAAACATAGATCATTAGAATTTTTATTTAAAAAATTTTCTGGTCAAAGAAAATTACAAATTAATATATTCAATCGACTTAAGGCAGTAGTATCAGCCATATTATATTCAGCACCAATACTATTAATATGTACAATTATTAATGTTTAATCGTAGTAAAATAGTTGTTTGTGATATTAATAAAAAAGAAAAGCTAAAAATTTGTAGTACTTATTTAAAAAAATTCGGAGTAACTTAATACAAAATTAGACATAGTGATGGTACCACTTTAGAATTTACTAATAAATTTAACAAAATTTTAATTGATGCTCCTAGTACTGTGGTAGAGGTGACCTTATTACCACAATTCCTTAAGCAATGAGTCAGTACTACATTTTTTAACCCTCAACACTGATGAACACCTTTGAGGACGTTCTTGTAAGTTCAGAAGAGAAAACTGCAGAACTACAGTAAGATTAAACTTTATCTCGAACAGGGTTTCACGAATGGAACTCACTTTGAGCTGGCGTTGTAATGGCACCTTCAACCAATGTTTTCAAGAATCATAGGATGTTTTACAAAACTATTAACTGGTTTATGTTTGAGTGTAACTTTACTAGTTGTATCTTTATTATTGTAATATTTGCTCTTTGTATTAATTTTGTTAATAATAGGATGTTACATCCTCTGTTCTAGTGTTTAATAATAATAATAATGTTCGGTTACACATACATGTAACTTGACACAAAAATAAATTTAATGATTTACAATGGTGTTTTATTGTATTATCAATGTAAAACGGTACAGTACTCAGAATTAAATAGAGTTGAAGTAGATTTGACTGTAAGCGTCGATGAAAATTGGATTGTACGGTATCTACTGCGTTATCATCGGTAAACAGCTGACTTCCGAACGTTTATGGTGCATATTTAATAACATAACCTCCAAAACCATGTGTGTTCACTTAAATGTTTTTCAACAGTGTTTTAGGTCTCCTTGTATACCACAGACAGAACATATCCCAGACACTTTATTCATATTAGTTGTAGAGAATGAAAACGTAAGTAAAAAAAAATCTATGAAATAATTTCAATTTTAGGTTATGTTCACTGGTACATTTCTATTTATCGACTATAAATCTTGATCCACATATCATCGATCCAGTAGATGAAATAGGTGTATACAAGCTAATTTTCAAACTTCGGTAGAGCATCAGTGATACAATTTTTGTAAACACCTAATGTCTACTTAACATTTTATCACAACAACGATAAAAGAATTGTTGTCATTGTTGTATTGATGTCACCTAATATATTTCATTTTTGTAGTTTTTTTTTTTACTTTTAATATACCAGTTTAAAAGTTTAGTGTCAATTTTTAGATGCCTAACCTTATATCTTAATCATTAGATCCGTTCCCAGCGGTAAACATCTGATACATAAGGTAGATGCAACTGGTATATGCATTTCCGAACGTTTACGTTGAGTTTTTAATAACAACATAACCTACAAAACCATAGGTGTGTTTATTAAAATGTTTTTCGATAGTGTTTAAGTTTTCTTGTGTACCACAGACAGAACATATCCCAGACACGTTATTCATATTTACTGTGGAGAATGAAAACGTACATAAAAAACCACCCACACCTATGAAACAACTCGAATTTTAGGTTTGTTTACCGGTAAATCTCTATTTACCCACTATAACCCTCGATCCACGAATCATGAATCCGGTAGATGAAACGAGTATATACCGGGCAGTGTTAGGCAAAATTAAATCTTACTGGCAATTAACAATTGACAATTAAAACTTTAATTGTTAATTGCAATTTACAATTGAATTAATTGTGAATATTTTTTATTTTGCATGATTACAATTAATCAATTGCAATTAACAATTAATTAATTGTTAGTTGCTCCGACAAGTCATGACATGAAATGTGTATCTTATAATTCTTATATGTGCAGTTTCAATAAATTACTTGTAGGTAATTTCTATTTCTTTAATGCCCAGTTAAGATTAGAATGTTTGTAGATATGGCAAGGGTTCCAAGACATGTAAAATATTGTATAAGGGTTCTGTGGAAAAAAGTTTGGGAACCACTGCAGCAGAGAATGGCCTGATAAATAAACCGTAAAGCTTGGTGTGTTAAAAAATTTTATAGCAGTTATAGAAAAATAATTATGTGATATCAATTTTTCGACTTGAGGTCGAGATTTAAAGCACAACAGGTTAGTGGACTACTTTAAAAGAGACGAAGAGCCTGAAAATTGACAAAGCACACACATCGAACAATATCTTTTGCGTTCGTTTACACAAAATTGTAAAAAGCATTAATTTATTTTGTTAGAAAAAGTTTATACATTTCTTTATTTCGGTTATTTTGTTGGTTATGTATGACAAAACGAATACAAAAATCAATTTAATTAAAACGCTATAGTAACCCCTGTTGGAACAATCATTGCCAATCTATAAAATGAACCAATTCCATTTTGTAACTTTTTACTGTTTGTTGTTATTGTTTTAAATTTTGTTTAAGAATAGTGGTGAACTATAAAACGTTCAATTTTTGTGAAATTTGGAAGTTTATTGTTAAATTTTCGCAAGATTTGCGAGTCTATTGTTAAAATTTGCCATTTATTTCTTTTTCACTTAAAAACTCATTTTTTCATAATAATCTTTCAATTCTAATAAATTAGTGACTTTTGTATGCATCTGGTATAATATCGGTTTAGGACATTTTGGCGCCGAACAGTTCGACGCCGGGACACTCACGGCGCAGACATACTTCGACGAAAAAACAGTTCGGGGCATGTAAATTTTTCCGAGGCGAAACTGCATTTAAACTCAATTCTAGGAGGTTGGGAGTTCTTAGCAACTTGTTTTCATCGTTTAAAACAAAAATTAAAAATTAAACTTTGCATCATTTCATAGAAAATTCATAAACAGCAGAGATGGAACTAATTAATCAAATGCCAGTTCAACAACATAAATGTCAGAAAGTATTGTTGTGCAGTTACCTAAGATTTAGTAAATATGGTAAGTACAACAGCTTTCCCAAATGAGTAAACTGTATCCAATGAATAATAGTTCCATATAGCCCAGAGCTATTTGACAACTTAGCAGAATCGTCATCAATTGAATATTAGAATTGTTCCGTCATTTCCACCAAATGGTACTCTACCGGACGATCGGCAGACTACAAACTTCATGAAATGAGGAAAATATTGCGGCAATGTCGGGATGTCTTGCGTAGTTCTTAAAAAACAGTTAGACAACATACTTAAGAGTTAAAAATAGACGAGAGGTATGAAGGTTGATCTTGCATCTATACAAGCATAGGCGCCCGGAAGGGGGGCAAGGAGGGGCGCTTGCCCCCCTGGAAGTTGAACAATTTGAATTTTATTGAAAATTTTGTATAATATACCGTTTTTTTCTAGGGTTGCCCCCCCTAGCATGTCGTTTATTCTAGGCTTGCCCCCCCCTAGCATACCATTCATTCTAGTTTGCCCCTCCCTGGACAAATTTCTGCGGGCGCCTATGTATACAAGATCCCAACTAGATTTTGCATCTATACAAGATCCCAACCAGGATTTGTTAATAAGCAAAATTGTGGATTGGGCTACAAAAATCAAAGAATAGTGCAACAGAGAGGCATGCACATGCAGCAGAGGGTAATGGTGTAGTGTGAGATGAGATGCATAACAGAATAATAGAGCCCTTCTTTTTTAAATCAGGAACACAAAACGGTTACAGTCAAAGGTAATAAAATACCGTCATATGATTAACACATATGAGATCAGTTGTTAATGCCATGAATAATCATCATTTGTTGTGGATTCTATAAGATGCCTTACAGTAAGACAAACCATGAATATTGTATATCAATTTTTTGAAAACAAGATTGCTCGATATGACTGCACCAGATTTCTTTTTCTGGAGCTATTTGAAAGAATAAATATATGTTAATAAACCGTGGACACTTCATAATCTAAAATAAAACAGAACAGATGAAATCCGCAGCATTCCTGTGGAAGCATTACAAATTGTGATGGAGAGTGTTCTTTCCAGAGTATGTGCCTATGTTGCTGCCAGAGACCAACATTTAAGCAAGATTGTTTCTCATACATAAACTCTAATAAAAAAAGCTATTCCAGTTATTAAGTTCAGTTAATTATATTATGCTGTGCCTTTTTCTACAACATTAAAATTATGTCATGACTCTTGCTGGTCCAGTATTACCATTTATTAGAATAATATGCTTTGACAAATGAAAAGATATGTATGACATAACCTCAAAAAAGGTCATCTGTAATAAATTATCATTTAACCCATGTTGTTTTTGGAAGCGTTCATAACTTATATGTACTTGAATTAAAATTATTTTACATTATTATTATCATCAATCAAGAAATTGACCGGAAAATTAACCATTACATTAGGGTTGCCGATCTTAGGTCTGGCTTTTCTCAGGGACAGTCACATCAAAATGAAAATGTAGATATAGACAATCTTCAAGGTAAAGGCTTTCATATGGTGCAGGTATTTGTGCATATGTAGAAGTTTAAAACTTTCCCTTGATACCAGTTTCTGGCCTTTCCCAAGGTCAGTCACATCAAAATGAAAAATATATATGGACAATGTTCAAGATCAGGGTTTTCATTTGGTATATCTTTGCTGTATGTCTACATGGAGTACAAGCCGATTTTCTGTGTAGAATATATCGTACTGAAAAGCTATTGTTTAAATATTGAATCTTGACAGTTTTGTAAATAACAATTTTACACAACAGATCTGTTTTCATTTGTTTTCTAGTTTAATAGTTGCCACAGTAAGCTCAACTTACCGAACCGTAATTACCAAATCGTCAGTTGCTATGAAAACAACAAAATAACAGAAATATTACAGTTTATAATGTATCTATTTTGACTATTTATGAATCTAAAGGTGTTATGACCAGTAAAACTCTGACCAATTCTGACTTTTTATTAAAATACGTTTCCACTTTTAAACAATGTCATTAACCCATTTAAAACCACTACTAAAGAAAAACTACAAATTAATTTTTTTTGTGTTTTGATATTTTTATTAACATTAACTAAAGCTGTTTTGAATACAAAAAAAAATTAAATAATATATTAAAACATAAAAAAATTTAACGTTGCGTAAACGCAACATTGGGAGGATACCACTACCAAGCCAATGCACAACTCCGACCGGTGACAATGCCCACCGTGGATACTACGCTGACTGGCGGTTTTGAACACTTCGCCGACCGACATCACTAAGCCGACCCTTCAAATAAATTTTGCTACTGGACACTTTCCCGACCGTAGACACTTAGCTGACCGTGGAAAGTACGCCGACCGCATCCTGTGGACACTTTGCCAATCGTGGGTACTATGCTGACTGCAAGCAGTGGAGGCTTTGCCGACCGTGGACACTACGACGGCCGCAAACGGTAGACACTGTGCCAACCGTGGACACTATGCCGACCGCAAGCGATGGACACTTTGCCGAATTTGGAGACGACGCCAACCCCTTAAATAAATATCGCTGTACCCCTCCCCGATCCTCGACACAGCGCCGATCACAAACGGGAGACCCTTAAGAGCCATCCATAGTTATAATTCTGATGTGAATACAAACATAAAGTCCCACAAAAGCTAAAACTAATTAACCTTTGGTCAATTTTTATATGGTTTTCACAAATATAATCTCTGAGATGTTTTATACAATATGACCTTTGGTTGTGCATGATTGTTAAAGTGTCTACCGCTTGCAGTCGACATAGTGTCCACCGCTTGCGGTCAGCTTAGTGCCCACGGTCGGCAAAGTGTCCATCGCTTGCGGGCGACGTTGTGTCCGATCGGCGTAGTATCCTATACCCTTTTCGAATATAAATTTGCTTCTTGTACAAGTATTTACTAGCACAAGAGACAACACTAACCACAACAGATTTAACCCATTTCACCATTTAATACCAAAAATGCAGGAACTTTTAACAATGCAGGATAAGTACATTTGTATCCCTCATCAAGCCAATGTTGCGTTTACGCAACGCTCTAATTTATAATCACGTTTTTTCGAAACTATATAATTTTTTTACTTTTTATATCAACAGCAACATTTTTTAATCTTTCCAGAGCCATTCTAGATAAAAATTAAAAATTTTAATTGTTCGAGTAATTTTTTTTAACGACGTTTCTGTCACCCATGTAACTGTATTCAAAATTCAATAAATTCAGGCTGTAATTTTGATAAATTAAAAGCTGAATTTAAATAGAAAAAATATGCTACATTTAATTTCATACTATAAAATCACACAGAAGTTATAAAAACAGATATAAATTGGACCCAACATACTTTCATCTGGAGTGTTGCGTTAACGCAACATTGGCTGGAAATGAATTAACAAAAAAATATATGATAGTCATTCTTAAGTGCTTACAACAAATAAGGACACTTACCAATCTCATACTTTAATGTACTATAAAAAACGGTAATAATTAAGAGTGGGAATGAAATGTTAATTATAATAAAATATGAGCTTTAACCTGTTGCGTTGGTTTAAATACTTTTCTTATGGAACAAAGAAAACTAAATTTTAAAATGAATTATGTTTTGTAAAAAGCATATGATGAATTTCAGCTTTTATTGAAATAAATTAAATTATTCACAGCTTGAAATTTTTTAAAAGCAATAACAAAACGTGATAGATGCAGTGGTGGCTGGTGAAAGTTTAAGAGGGGTGCTGTATTTCCATGCAACATAAAAGATTAAAGACCGGATTTAAGTTATTAGAGTACAATTTAAATTTACCAAATTCTAGAATTTAATATTTAACTTTAATTCTAAAAGATCAAAAATGAACAATATATAATATTGATATTGTTCACTGATTTTTCATTTATGGTCAACTATAAAAATTTATTATTTTTTTAGGGTATTCTAAGTTGACAATCCTTTTCATTACAAAAATTCTTGTTCTAAAATAAATAAAATTATCAAACATGAAAACACTAAAATGAAAATTATAACAAAGTACAAAGATAAAAACATAATTAATTTTCCACATAATTACCAATAATAATTTGTAATAAAATTTTTCATAAATAATAATTTCACCAAACGATGGTAATAACAATCTCATTTTAAACAATTTAACACAATTAATACATTATTCAAATTATTTTCCATTCAGGGACCTTGTATATATTTTAAGTTCTGCAGACTTTTAATTATTAATGGCTTTTTGAATTATATTATATACTATTTTAAATATTATGTAGTTTATAAATTCTAATTTATTTTATGGCCAATATTTTGTACAGTTTTCTATATGGAAACTGTAAACTCGATTTTAACTATGTGACCAAAGTCACACACTTATGATTTTGGTACCATTAAATTTATCATGAGCCAATTACCAAAGAAAGTTCCATGAGGCATTTTTCCAAAAAAAAAAGGCAATATAAGTAAAGCACATAAAAAAATTAACTTCACTATTTTTGCTTAAAATATTTTTTCTTTTATTAGTCCATATTTAATATTTTATACAAGATGATCAAAAACTGAAGACTATCTACCATTAAAAAGAAATCAAAAAAATTCATGGTTGGTGCTTTACAATTGTCATTTACAAATATTTAATACCTATTAATAAAAAGTAAACAAAATTTATCTCTGACCTTGTGTTTTCCATAGATGCTAGATTTTTCTTCAGTTTCGTGTTTCTAAAATTGTAAACTTAAATTATGGCTACTACTACTTCAGTTATTTGTAAATGCTGTAAGAAATTAGTCGAAGTCCATAACGTGGTAATGTGTGCTGTTTCCAAGAATAATTTCTATCATCATGTTTAATGAAAATATAAAAACTATGTTAAATAAACTGGTACTGTTATTGTAAAAGATACAGAGAAGATGAAGCTTCGGTTAAAGAACAATAACCATTCTTAAATTTTGAAGAAACTATTCGGGAAGTAAATAAAAGAAACAAAAGTACATCTAATTTGATAATTTTTGGCACAAAAGAAGCACAGAATTTTAAGTTCTTCAAATGAAAGGCACGAAATACATATTAAATTATTCACAACAATCAATCAATAAAGGAAAAGGGATAGTTTCAGTAAAAAGTACCGTTAGGCATGATGCCTGGCCACACCATTCATTAAGTAAACTTCTACTTTCTATTCAATTATATTCAAAAAGGGTTTTCATCCGGGATTTTCTATATTATTTATAAACAAGCACTAATATTTAAATAGTAGTCTTCTTAAAGACTTAAACAGAATATCTTCACTTAAAAATTCATCTTGAAGTGTGGTCTTAATCATTTGAACCAATCGTCATTTTCAATAGGTAAAGTGTTCCAAGAAGATTTTTTCTAATAACAATAGTGTGCTTTCATAATTAATTACTTATAGTGTGTTTACAACATTTACAAATTTTTCCAATTACGTAAGATCAAAACCAATTTTATTTACAGATTAATTATAATTACTAATTATTAAATTTATAAATAAAATGTTTCCTGTTTTGCTTCAAGATTAAAATAATCCAAAGCGTAGTTTAAAATCATTTTAAAAATGTACCAACCGGCTCAATATAATTAATTATTGTCCAAAACAAATTTCGTGTCAGGTTCAAAATCTAGCGAGCTCATGCGGCATTTAGAAAAATATAGAAGATATCGTACTTTGTACCTAAAAAAATTATTTCCTTTTGCGGAGATTTGCTAAGGAATTTTTATTTTGTTTCAGTAGGTTAGAAAAACAATTTTTTATTAAATCATTACATAAAAATGTGATTGTTAATGACTTGATAAATCACGAATTTTATAAAATCAATTAGGGATCAGGTTACTACCACTAACTGACAAGGAAATTTATATTGAGGGTGTATAGTATTTATAAAAAGAAATGATTACATCAAATTATCCCTTAATTCTATAGTCATTGTTTAAGCTATATATATTTATGTTAATTGAAAATAAAACTTGAAAATATACAATTACAAATATTATATTTATAAAAAAATTGTTTATAAAACAAGTTAAAAGTGTCCTGCATTCAGCTATGGTGGTAATACATTCTGATTTCTATTTATTTACAATTTTATTGGAGCTTATATTTTGTGAAAACATTTGAAACAGAAAGAAAATGTTTTAAAATTGAAATGTTGAATTGAAGGAAATTGTAAACATATTTGAAATATTTATAAAAAGAAGATTTACCCAAACTGGGATTAGAACTTGCATTTTGTAATTACAAGTCTAGCATGCCCTGCATTCAGTTATGGTGGTAATATATTATGATAATTTTATTGCATGTAATTATATCTTGTCATTTACAGTAAAGGCTCGTTGATCCGAATACCACTATAATCCGGACCCGCAATTTATTTACATTGGGTTTATTGTAATCCGGATTTAAAGGTTTTGATAATCCGAACTTTCAAATTAATTGTTTTTAGTCCTCAAGTTTTGTTTATAGTAACGAATGCAATGGATATTCAGATGTGTAATTTGATACAAAACTACCGTTGTAGATAAAATAAATGATTTTATTTTATTTATGTTTACGTTATATAAACTTGTCTGGCAAATTCTTATCATAAAAGTCACATATTTTTTAGAAGTGGTTACATTGCAACTTCACAATTCGTATTAGTTACAAAGGTTTATAAGTTAAAAAAGAATTGATACTTCTTTTACGAATTACGACTTTATGTATCTCCACCATACATAAAAAGATTTTCTGGTAAATTTAAAAATTGTTAAATGTTTAAAGACCGCATTGTAACTTAATATTAAACATTTCCAGATTTGTTACAAAATCTGAAGGATCATATAACAACGTTAAAAAAAACTTTAAAACCTGCAGAATATCCGGAGATGTTTGGATGGTTTTTGATATGTCACCCCGATACCATCCGAAATTTTGGACGAAAAGGCAAAGCATCATTATCCAGCAGCGTGAGGTGCATATAAAACAGTGGAAGGAGTCGCAATGCAACGTATGCGCTATCACACTCGTACGCTATGGTTCCACTAATTCGTATACTCTGCATATTAAAGATGGTTTCAAAACGATGACGTCAGGGCGAGTAAAGATTGGATACTTAATTTTAAAAAGACAATTTGCGTGTGTTAAAAATCGCGGAAGAAAAGCTGTTCAATGATTCGCACGTAGTGAAGCCCTTTAAGAAATAGTTGCAAAGCGATGGATTTGCAATGGGTAGTAGAAGATTTGAAACAACTGTGATGCCGGAAGGTTTAAAAGAAAAATCTATCTAACGTATTAAGTTCAAAAAACAGTAAACAAGTAAAAATCACCGCCTTTTTTGGTTAACGATATATTAATGCAGAATATTATTTCTTGTGTTTTTAAAACAGTCTTTGGGTAAATATTCTTGAGTTCTTTTTAAATAAATGTTTTGCAGAATATTTTAAATGCATTTATTTACAAATAAAACATTGTAACTCTACAGACGCAGTAATCCGAAAACCGCGATGATTCGGATTGCCCCTGTTTTAATTAGTCCGAATTAGCGAGACTTCACTGTATATACAAATCATTTCGGCAGAAAAAAATGTTTTAAAATTGAATAGTTGAATTGGAAAAAATTGTTTATTTAGAAAATATATTAATAAATATTTCATTTTATTTTAAAAAAATTATCGAAACTGCATTACATCATCCAAGTGCAAAACAATATCGTGCGCATGTGGAAAATTGATTTCTGAAACACAACGCAAAGTGAAGTACGATTAATAAGCTATTGCCCGTTTTTGATTTTTTCAGAATTACGTTTAATTAATATTTATGGATTTTTTAAAAATCAATCGATTGTTCTATGTTTCTCTTGTATATACTTTTTTCTCAAATCTGAAAAATCACTGGGATAGAATGGAATTTCCTCTTTATTTTGGTTAAAGTAGGGTGTAAAAATTTTAAGAAACAACTGAATGAGAAACACCTTAGGGATTATAAATTTCTATATACTGTAGACTCTCAACATTAAATATTACACCACTGATAAATAAATACATACATGGTTTGTTTTTTATCATAGTAGAATTACCTGAATTCAATATGAATTTAGTTGGAAAATTAAATAAAATCTAAATTTTTGATCAGTATAAATAATATATTTTTTAGGCGATATTTTTTATTAATTAGTCTTCATCCAATTAGCAAGCTTTTTGTCTTGTAAAATGACAGAAAATGTGAATACGTGTTTAACAAAAAAATATTTACCGTATTTCCTCGAAAATTAGACCCCCCCCCATATTTTGAAGCGAATTAAAAATAGCCTATGCCAATTTTGAATCCCTAAAAATATACCCAAGCAATATAAGATATTGAAGAATTTTCAGTTTTATTTTGTTAGAAAACTCCGTTAGCTATGTCCATGGAAAAAATTCTACTCTTTATCTCTTCGCGGAAACAATGCCTTTGTAGTAGCACGTTTACCTGAATTCCAAGAAAACTTCTAAAATTGTAGGCAGTTCATTCAAAAGTGTTCGGATGTCACTAGAATAGATAATAAAATCTTGCACACTTACTGGAAAGATTAAGGTGCTACCAATGCCAATTGGTTTCACAATGTCTGCATAGGTTTGCCTGTACCAGTATCGGCTAAAATGTTGACAACCGGGCGAGATGTTATATACTTAAACAACAGAAGGCTATTATAAGTGTTATTGTAATTTAATAAAATTTCGTTTAATAAATATTTGAACCATTACTCAATTACACTCATTATTTTCACTTTTTATTGAATATATTTTATTATACTCGATTACAAGACCTGACTCGAATATAAGACTCTCTCAAATAGAGCAAAAATCTATCAAAAAAGGAGGTCTTATTTTCGAGTAAATACGTATTTAAAAAAAATTATAAAAATGCAAAAATTATATTAAATTTTTATTACTCAACTAAAAAAAAGTTATCAATAGAAAAGGATTCGGTTCAAAATATTAAAAACTTTAATTCTAGTTACAGACAAGTTTGTGAGTTACAAAAATTACTGCATATACTTTATTTTCTGCTATTTGTTTGTTTTGTCCGATAAATTAACAAATTGTATGCGCTCATTTTAGTAGTTTAATTTTAGTAGCTAGTAATAAGTTTCAATTATTTTATTTTCTTTAGTTTGTCAAGCATTGTAATTTATTTTCTCATAGATTCAATAAGTTAGTAAGTATTATTACCTTAATTGTAGTTATTTTAGAAATATTATATAGTTTATCTTCAACTTTGTTTAATTTACTTCTCTAGAATTTAATGTTTAACCTTTTTGTTATTTTATGTTTTTCTGTTAATTAAGGTAACGTAAGAGTTTCTTGTTAATTTAGAGTTATTTCTTTTGCAGCCCTTACTCCTAAAAACTCATTAGCCGCCACTGATTCAATATATGCATACAGGCCTGACGAGAGAAGGGGGGACAAGCAGGGCTCAGCCCGGGCCCCTCACGATCACAATTATATAGTAACATTTTTGTATCGATTAACGTACAAATGATTATAAATAAGAATATTTATAAGAATTGCCGAGAATCGATGGATCATGTGAGACCCTTCACTTGCTGGTGTGATCAGTTTATCATGCAAAACACTGATATCTCTATAAGTATATATATTATGTAATAAATAAAGATTAAAGATAAAAAGTTTCACAGTATTTATTAAAATATAACCTGACAATATTGTTTCGACAGCTAAGCTGTCATTATCAAAGGTAATATAAGTATAAACAAGCACGTCACTAAGGTAAATACAAAAAATAGGTAACTAGATAAAAAGATAAAAATAATCAAAATAAAATATCTAACAATTCCAGTAACGGAGAATTACTGAGCTCAATCTGTTCATTCATTAAAGGTACTCTGAGTTTGTGTTTGTATATCTCAATAGCTTCTAAAATGTCTAATTTGCGTTTGTTATTACAAAAATGTAGGAATTTAATATTATTTTGAGGAGTCATTGTGTGATTTTGTTCTAAAAGGTGTTTGACATATTACATTTTTCAGGATGTTTATTTCTGTAACAACGCTCAAAACAAGCTTGGTTTTAATTAGTTCACATAGTCAAGCAACTATTGTATTATTTGATTCAATTAATAGTAGCGTGTCTAAAGAATTCGCCTACTTGTCTGTTTAAACATAAAATCATAAACAAATAAACTCGAATATTAATAAACATAGCTTTTGTTTATTTCAGACAGTTCTTTTTGGTTGTTCATGATTATTACAAGTAATTACTTACAAGATGATCCATGGAAGACCTGTATCGTAAGAGATACAAAAGAAAATTGTAGTATTATGTAAAAGTGAACAATCCTCGTATACAATAATTACCAAAAATAATTATTTCATGATTTATCCTTAGAGATATGATACTAAAATATAAAACTGGCTCATTTAGTATAGAGAAGATATCTAGACAACCAAAATTTTCTGTGGGATCCGAGAATTTTAAATCGATAATTAAAAACGCTATGACGTTCTTCTGCTGAAGAAATAACTTTAACAATATCAAAAGCCATAGAAAAGAGTATAGTATAAGTCAGTACTTGCAGAAGATCAATAAAAGAAACTGGGCTATAAGTTTTGCTAGGTAAGACGATATGACGTTAGAGAAGAAGACGAAGACTTCCAGGATTAGACGTCACAACAGTGGAAATCAATAATATACAGCAACAGTCTTAGCATAATCGGAAAAATTAAAGCCTGTTGGTTTACTTGAAAAACATGAATCTGGCTAATTTTGTTGTATAATACATAGTAGAAGATAGCAATATGGCTAGGCCATATTTTTTCTAGATTTTTGAAAACTGGTGGTTAATGTGCACTAGTCCTTTCTAGGTGCCATTTTGGACCCCACACCATTCAGCCATTTGTTAACAAATTCAAATGTAGTTTTCAGCATTTGAACCCAACAAGGGTCACCTTAAGGTGTATCTTTAAAACTTGATTTTGACCTTTTATCTCAGAAACCAGGTCAGATCAAAGTAGGTAACTGAGGCATAAGTTGTTTTGCATTATGTACCTATAATGAATATTATTTTATTTTTTAAATCAATTTGTTAATTTTTACTTTTGTTAATATAAGTTGTTGGTACTTGATAATTTGAAGCACTTTATTATATCAGTGCTTGGTCCAGCTCTGCGTCAAACTAGCTTTCTTTGTATTCTTTGTATGTATTAAATGTAAAAAAATGTCCCACTTTGACCTGACCTTTTTTCTGGCGTTAGAGATCAAATTTTTAAAATGTTCCAAAATACACCTATAGTGACCATTGTCACGCAAAGTTGAAAACCACAATCGATTCTGTCCACAAATGGCTGAATGCCATGGGAACCAAAAGCCCCAAAAATGATATTCAGATTTTCATGTTTTGAAGCCCCCTGACGGATAGGAAATGGATCACCACGCTCAGCTTTCAATAAGGACTGAGTTGTTTATAACATAATATTTGTGAATTTAGTTTAGTTGAAAAGAGGGTGGCCAAATGTTGCTTTGCCCACATACACATACAAATACAAGAACCGACCCTGACTATAATAATTGAAAATAATGTCTGCAGCGATCCCAAAAGCTTTTGATTTGGCAAAAGAGAAATAAAGAGAAATTACTATCAGATTTAATAAATCTAAAGAAGTTTGTATAAACATTAATAAAGTTAATGAGTAGATGTGTATCAACAGTTCCAACAAGCAAACAACTGGACTGCGCTCATGTTTTTAGTGCAGAAATTTCCAAATTGTTATGTAACACCCTATTTTCCCAAGCTGTTGGAAATTAGCAACCAGTGTGCCTTGTTTTGAAGTGTGACAATCCAGATAACTTCAAAAATTACCGACTGATCATTTTGTGTAATTTTGCAAAAACTTTTGAGACGATTGTATACATGCAACTTGTACTATGTATGCCTCAAATCTGTAAGTTCCCTGAAACCAACATAGTTTTATGGAAAGAAGATCTATTGTTTCTAATTTGGTATCTAAAACATGCAAAAGTACATCTGGAGTCCCATAGAGACCTAACCTGGGCCCCTTATTATTTATTAATGATCTTGTTGATGATCTTAACGTGAAAAGCTTTTATTTAAGGGTCAACATGTAAAAAAGGTTTTCTCCAGAAAAGTAAGCTAAAAAATAATCATGATTATTGAAATGCATCATTTAACAAAAATAAAGAAATATTGTACCTTAGATATATCCACAACTAGGCACAACTATACAAACGAAGGTCTGGCAGGAAAGAGAATGGTAGATTAAAGTTTTTCATTTTATATAAAATGTATTATTTCTCAAAAATAATTGTATCTACTTATGTATCAGTTCAAAATATTTATTTTATGCCTCTAAAAATTTTAGAACGATTTAAGAAAAAGCTTCCTGCCAAATACAGTGAAATCCATATACTACATCAGTGCTTTACACGAAAAATTTATTTAGTCCGCATTAATTACTATATATTATTTTAATGGAAAAAAAAAAGGTTTAATATGAAACAAATAATAAAGATGCTTAGTACCAGAAAAATTCAATAGCTTTTGTATGAATATTATTACTTAACGAGAAATATATATCAGTAGGGTATCTCAGTTTACAATAAACAATCCTTTTAATCTTATCCATCCTTCCAAGAACAGATTCACTTGGAAATGTTGAGAACATCTGTATTACTGAAATAAAAGTATTACTGATTTTAGTTTTACTATAATGCAGTAAATAGTTAATTCTTTTTTAAAATACATTGTAAATACACATGTAGTATATAGTTTCAACTTTTTGACTATATTTAATTAAAGAAAAAATAAGCTCAGATGTGTTGCTTTTAATATTTATCAAAATTTATCTTTTAATATGAAACACGCTTAGAATTTAAGAAAAATTGAGTTAATCCGTGTTTGTCTTATACGGATTTCACTGTATATTAATTTCATGAACCTTAAAATTCATTCACATATAGTGAATCATATTATATGCCACATCTTGTTAGAATTAGTCATTAGATAGTACTTAACTATCGTATTCTCTTTGAGATAACTCACCATAAGTATAACTATACTAAAAGAATACTAAAGAGAAAGAAAATAGAAACAATTCTATATCATTCTATTAAGTATACTTAAATGTATAATAATTACTAATAATAAGATATATACAAACAGTAATGTAAAAGGTATGTCAAAAGAGTAGGGTTGAATTTACGTCTGTAGTAACTTTATATCAACCAAAAGTCTACGATCATGCAAAGTCCAAAATAAAGTAGGTAACAATAAGTCGTGCAGTCTGCCAATTATATATACAGTCATGCCAGATACTAAAACGTCTGTGGTAATACCAACTTTAAGCACATACAGAAACATAATGGGTGTTCAAATAAAAATGTACTCGTCATCTACAGATGTAATTATTACAACTCCTTTTAAAACAGATGAACATTCACTTTTTTTATTTGAACACACAATATACATGCTTATTGATATTTCCAGCATTTCACAGTTACTTGACTTTAGGTACAAATTTTGAATGTTACCGTCCAAGTCCACGTACATATACATCCTTTACCTGGTTGCCAGGCCCCACCCTGATCTCACCCTGAGTAGTGGCCATTTTCGTTACCTTTTGTACGTAAAAGGTAACACAGAATTCACAAATTTGCTACGAATATAAATACATCATCTGTAAAAGAAAAAAAATATTAGTGAATTAATAGCGTCATGAAGTAAGTGAAAGTATTTAGAGGTTAAGTATTATCAGTAACTATCGTAATGATAAGTGCCTATGAATTATATAACATATGTCTTAGCTCAAAAGCGAACATTGGCAACACAAATTTCAGTATGTAATATTCATACCTAGTACTGCGATAAGTTTACAACATAACGTTCATGTTGACAAATATAATGTTAATTGGAATAGAAATTAAACAAGCAACTAATGAAAATAATTTATATATAATTAAAATGTGTATTACAACATACAAATGTAGAGTAAATTGTACTATTCAATATACTCCTCCACTGTTTTTAATAACAGCCTGCAAATATGTAATCCAGTCATTCCATAAACTGCAAATGCTATCTATCGTTTGTTTTAAAGGTTGCAAATTCCAACCATTTGCTCAAATTCTAATCATATCCTATAAATAAGGGTCTATAGCCATCATCAATAAAATTAGATAAATTCTACCATAGCCACTGTTAAGTAGAATTTGCCTTGTGGGCTAGTGCTGAATTTTGTTGAAACGCCTTGATTTGTAAACATCATCAAAGGCAATGGCAGTTCTTTTTAATATATACTCTTGGATGTTTTGACACTTTTGTTACAAAAGTGAAAGCTTGTGATGCCATTGTATGTTACCACACAAGTACAGTAAACTGGAGGAATGATGTGATCGAATTGCCTTTTTTTTCCCTTAGAAATTTCAAAATTAAAAAGTACTATTCTAGCTGCTATCGTTTTCAAGATAGTACCTTAAAAGATACGTTATTCATAAGCATGATGCAAAATTCTTTGATTTAATAATTTTCATGTTTAATGTCATTTGCAAGATCCCTATGTCATTCTTATTAGAAAGTTTTCTACATTGTTGCTGCTATAATTATAGGTTGCAAGTGTTTTGTATTTTTTACGAAAAAGCTGCTAAATTTGTAATATTAAAAAACTTACAATTTAGGCTTCATTTCTTTCAAAATGACTAAAAGTGCACCTCCTTCAACTAGAGTCTCATCAGTTTCCTACATAGTCTGCATTCATGCACACATATTTTCATGTTCTTGAAAACTGTATTCTTTATTAATTCTAATTTTGCTGTATTAAAAATACAGTTCAAATAACTGGAGCAAAAAAACTAGCCGTATCATTGAGTCAAAAACTGTAACATACTACAGTTTCAGCCAATCGACCAAGGACCAAAACCCACTAGGATAGTGAAATATGAAATTTCCAACTTTGAAGAATTACGAGAAAAAATGGAAAGATCAAAATCTCTTGCTTTAAAAATATTCATTTATCAGTAAAATAAGAATAACAGCTATTTAGGTACCAAAACTACATATTTGCTACTCGAACAGTGAAGAAGGGCCCAAGACATAACCATGAATAAGTCACACATAAAAATCCAATCGTAACAATGGGTTATAACCTTCAGAACTTGAACAGCATTGTCATATGTTGTATTTATATAGAACAATAATATAGAATCTAGTTAAGAGTTACTTCACCATAATACATACAGTGTGTGTAAATTCTCTTACCAAATGGAAAACTTTTTTATTATTAAATTTAAAAAAAAGTATTACTTCGCTTAAAACTTCAAATGCTGCTGTTAAAATTAACCTATGATGATTAACTTATCACAGAGTGATAAAAAAAGTGCCTTTAATTTTAATGTATTTTTTAATTTTAATTTTTTTTTGACATGACATTGTTTTGTTTGTGTATACAAGACAATTAATAATTTTAAAGTTATTCATTGATACTAAGAATTAAAAAAATACATATACATATATTTTTTACATAAAGAGTTATAATAAAAGTGATTTAAGTTACTAAAATAGCCTAGTTAAATATTTGATTTTTTTATTAAATTACAGAAACAATTATCTGGCAGTAATAAAAACAAATAATAATATTTGCTAAGTATTGAACAATAATAAAAGTAAAATTTAAAAAACTGCAAACATTAAAATCAAAGGCATTCATTTTTGATCATCCTGTATACGATAGTATAATTTTAATGGTAGAGTTTTAAGTAAAGCTAAGCTTTTTTAAAGAGTGACTTTTTTTTGTTAAAAAAAGTTTTCCATTTGACAGGAGAATTATCGCATACGCTGCAATCATAAGTACTTCAATAATGTATAGAGCTATTCATTATATTCTTTATCTTTGTTATTGTTAGAGACAAAGAAAAAGTTTCTCATAAAGGTTGTATTGTTCTGCCAATATTTTTTTTAAGTATATTATTAAAAAAACAATTGCATGTAATATGGAATATGTTTATTAGGGTAGTTCTTATTTGGGTCATGTTGGAATTTCAGTTTTGACAGGTGCAGATTTGATTTAAAAAAAAACAAAAATTTTAGGATCAATACAAAAGAAAAGCATAGCCTACTGCTATTTCAATAAAGGTTTTTTTGCATTTTTATATTTGGTTATCAGGAAAAAAGAGCTATTTTATAGTATAAATGCAAGAATATATAGGGTGTTCTATTAAAGAAAATATGCAATAGGTATTTTCTGCATTACGTGACCTGCATATGCAATTGTTTTTTTGATGACATTTTAAAAAATATAGGCACAGTAATACAATTTTTATAAAAAAACTTTTGTTTTATCTCCTATAATAACAAGGAAAAAAAGTGGTGAAAATATAACGATTAACCCTGTACAACTTGTGGAGATAATCTCAAGGGTAAGTAACCAAGAAGCAATTTAACACGTATATATAAATTATATTTTATTTTTTAGTTGGTAAACTCAGGCAGGATAAGATTTTCACAAGAAGATTAAATTTAAGGGGCTTATTAAGTTCCCTGATCACACACAGGATCTTATCATCAGTACTTTAAAGTATAAGGCCTTTTTCAGACATGGATACTTTATGCAAGATACACATATCTCAGATACAGAAAAAACATACGTTCAAATGGGACTATTCACACTACATCGGGAGATGCATACAAAACTTCGGTATCTGCCACTTTCAGCCACCCGGCGACAAATGTGTATCTTGTATACTGATTTGACATTAGATCATATGAAGCCGTTCAGACACGCATACTTTTGTAAGTCACAATACATCAGAGAAGCAGGATATTTTTTTTCAATTTTTTTTTTAAATTTAGTCGCAGTGCGAACATAGAGCGTACAATATTTATTACTGAAAAATTTATCAGTTTAGTGAAGCGGAACAATAAATGCTCTAGTTAGGCTAGTTAATTTTGTGTCCCCGTCCGTAACGCTTGGGACAATTGAAACGTATGATATGAAATGAAAATATATCTTTTAGTTTGTTTATTTGTGGTAAAATAATTAAATAAATGGTTTTCTTTGAAATTTAGTCATTATTTTTTAGTTACAAACCGGTTTTGATTTACAGAGCTTATTTCTCAAAAATTTTAAAATTTTCAGAGTTTTGAATTTTTTGAAAATGATGGAATAATAAATGTCCATAACATTATTTTCCTTTTTGTAACTTTTCTATTTCTACTGTAAGATGTTCAGTATGTGCTATGATTTTTCCTATAAGTCTACTCTTTAATAACTCCAAACGGTGAAAAAAATTATTACTGCTACAATGAAGTATTCAGAAAAGGTTCACGTTTATGGTGTATTTTATTCTAAAAGTACTTTACTTCTGGCAACAAAAAAGAATCAACTTTCTAGATTAGAAAAGAATTTTGGAATAAACATTGCGGGGTGACTTTTAACAAAAATAAAAGTAGACAAATTAATGTGCATCAGTTCTTGTAGAGATGGAGTTATGAAAAAAATACTGAATAAAAAAAAAGGAATAAAGTGAGCTTATGACGGGAAACTTTAGATGTTGACCTTGCAAATGATATTTGTTTAATTTTGGAGAATAGAAACCAGATATAACAGAAAGCGGAGGCGTTAAAGAAAGAATCGAAAAGAGTAGGTATAAAAATAAACAATGGAAAAACAAATCTAAAGCTAATGTGTGTTAATGAGACTAATCCACAAACAATAAATATAGATGGTAAAAATATACAACAAGTAACTGAATTCACATATTTAAGAAGTGTACTAATGAAAAAAGAAGGCACAATAAAGCTAGAACTAAGTAGAAGTGTTTCTATAAAATTAAGTAAAGTCGGCCTACTATATAAAAACCATAAATATAAAAACAAAAGTTAAAGTGTTCACTGGGATGGTAAAGAATGTGTTATATAGATCCCAGTTGTGGTCAGTGACAGCGACAAAAGCAATGTTATGTAAAGTACAGCTATTTGATCTGAAATTTAATGACCAGAAATGATAAGTAATTGAACAGACATTGAAAGTTAAATAAAAAGACGTAAATTTGAGTGGTTAGGACATACTTTAAGGAAAAAAGAAAGTGAGATGGTGAGTGTCAGAGTGGAATCCACCAGGTAAAAGAAGCAGAGGTTGGCTTAAAATAACATAAAGGCCAACTGTATTTGTAGAGACAACAACAAAACAATTTATAGAAGAAAACAACAATTAAAGAAAACAGTAGTTTCTTTGATTTATTGTTTTTAGTTACTATAGTCTTCGTTGCAGTTTTAGATTTATTACATCTCTTTAACAGCAGCTCTATGCCTTTAGAAAGATAGTTTTCTTCTTTGATTGAAAAATGAGCATCAATTGCTGTTTACACCTCTCTACCTTAAACTCCAAGAATCCCAAAATATGGGATAATCCCATAATCGTTCTTGTTGACCTTGATCTTTTGATGGAGAGCTTCTCATCTACACTAACAATTGATTTCAAAAATTGTTTTGGGTTGGGGTTGTATTAATTTTAAAACTCTCAGCAATAATTCACATGCTCGTGTTTTTGTGCAACAGAAAAAAGTCACATTACCCTCGCACTAACCTTATTGATATGAAAATGTTTCTTTTTTAAAGTTCAGTTCCTGAAGTGCCTTTATAATGTTTTCCCTCGTTATTCTATCATAAGCTTTGTTTAAAATCAATCAGTACGGTAAGTATTGAATTGTTCTTCCTTTTGCATTTTTCCTGTATTTGTCTTAGTATAAAAATGTTACAACTGATTTTCCTTTTTTCAAACCATTTTGGTACTGTCCATTTTTCTCGTCAGCTTCTTCTTGTAATCTTCTTTTAATTAGGTATGCTAATATCTTTTACACTATATTAAGCAGAGCAATCGTTCTATAATTTTTTGGAATTTGTTTGTACCTTTCGTATAAACTGGACAGGCTATTGCTAGAAACCATTCCTTGGGCATTTCTTTATTTTCCCATATTTTTCTGATTAATTCATATATTTTCTTTTGAAGGTTATCTCCTGCATAATTGATAAGTTTGACTTCAATTCCATCTAAGCGTGGACTTCCTTACCTTACCATTTTTCATATTTCTAATAATGTTCTGTATTTTTTTTCTCTGGGTTCATCTGTTTTGTCTTCTTTACTATACACTCTTGTTATTGGTTCTATTCGATTTTATGGTTGTTCGGAGACCATTTCCTCATAGTGTTATGCCCATGTTTCTAATATGTCTTTTTCTTCTATACATAATTGTCCATTCTTATTTCTTACATGCATTCTTACTGTTAATGATTGGGAGTTATGCCCTTGTTTTTCAGTATTTAATTTTTGATAAAATTCTTTTGTCTTTTTTGTTATATGCTTCTTCTAATTTTTCTATTTTCTTCTTTTGGACTTCTCTTTTCTTTTTTCTACATATGTTATGTGCTGAATTTCTTGTATCCCTGTAGTAGTCTTTGTTTTCTTGTGACTGTAGTAGTTTAATTATTACCTTCCTTCTTTCTTCTACAGCTTCTTCATATTCTTGATCATACTAATCTTTATTTTCTGATACAAGTTTTTTTTTCTAACTTTTCTGCATTTTGTGTAATAATTGTTCTTATTGTATCCCATTCTCTTTGTACTTCTTCATACTTGGTTGTATTATTGATTTCTCTGTCCATCTCCTTCATGTATTCCTTCTTTTGTTTCCATTTGGTAGTATTTCCTTATCCCATTGTATCTTTTTGTTTCTTTGTTTCCTTTTCAACTCTGGTATTGTTTATCTTATTGTAGCCTTAATTAGAAAATGATCAGAGTTTATATCAGCTCCTCTATAACTTCTTACTTGTTCTACATAATTTCCTTAAATTTTTTTTATTATTAAATGATAGTAGTGGTCTTATCTGGGCTTAATCATGTAGCTTTATATATGTTTTTACGTTGTGAAAACGTGCTTTTGATGATCATTTGTTTAATAGCTGCAAAGTTGATTAACTTCTGTCCATTAACGGGTTACAACTAAAAATTCGGATAATAAAAATACATGAAATTAAGCAAGAAAATTTATTCATAACAAAACAGTATTTTTCTTAATTGTACATTGTTAATTATATATCAAAGAAACGTTAATAAATTTCTGCATAGAGGCCATTGTCCGCAACGTTTCGTAACTTGGAAAATATTCTTCTGCACTTACGTTGGACGCCACTAGTGTCAATTTCCCTTATTAGACACTTTTAATGCGCCGAGTGAGCTGTTTTATGCCTTCCACCCATTGCGTTAAATCATATTACCAAGCTCA
Source organism: Agrypnus murinus (assembly GCA_929113105.1). Taxonomy (NCBI): domain Eukaryota; kingdom Metazoa; phylum Arthropoda; class Insecta; order Coleoptera; family Elateridae; genus Agrypnus; species Agrypnus murinus. The sequence goes on from OV816025.1 coordinate 70,843,577, forward strand.
CCAAAAAAATTCTCAATTGGACGGCACTGTGGCAAGTTCTTGGGATTTTTGTTCTTCGGGACAAAAGGTATGTTTTTTGCGTCCAAAAATTCCAAAGTGCTTTTAGCATAATGACTCGATGTTTTGTCAGGCCAAAATACGGTATTTTTTGGTTTACAGTTAATTATGGTATTTTTTGATGAAGGGTAGGAGGATCCAAATAGCAAGTTTGGTAAATCTTCTGGTTTATAGCAAGACCTGATGGCTTGAAATACAGTTCTGATATGCCTTTTTCGGAAGGTTCCAATTTCTTTTTTATTTTGTATTTGACGTTAGATTGTGTTTCTGAGAAGCTGTCAGTATAATAAATATCATTTATTATTTACGGATATTTGAGGTGCACTCAAGAGAAAATAACTTTCATTGTACAAAATCAAAGTTTTTCCACTGTAATTTCAATAGATCCATTGATAGTTGGATTTTAGAATTGAAATTTGCTCTGGTGTGTAACCTGAACAACGTTGTTTCTTTCTTACTGTAATTTTAAGACTTTTTAAATGTACTGTTGAACTTTTTGCCGCATGATTCTGGCTAACATTGTCTTTGTTCAAAAATGCAGCTTTCAAACGTTGTTTGTTTTTTTTTTGTAATTACCGTTGGTTTCCATCCGGATCCTGACTTCTATGTGTTTTGATCTTAATATGTCATAAATGGTGGATTTTGGGATTTCTTCTGTTTTAAAATGATTCACTGTAAAACCTTTTCCGCGACTGATATTTTTTTTTGTAAAATTGTACAATATGCGAAAGCACAAGCTATTCCTTTGACGTCATTTCTTCAACTAATTATTGTACAATTCTTTCCTAGTTGACATATCATAAGTGTCACTGAGACTAGATTGTAATAGCAAAAAATTAATATCCCTTTTAATTTGCTTTGTGAAATAAACACAGTCAAAAATCGTCGAGATTTTTAGTTGTAACCCGTTATTATTGTGAGTAAACTTTCTTTACCTGTGATAGTTTGATTTTTTTCTTCTCTACCGACTTTTGCATTTAGATCACCTATTATTATTTTAATGTCAAAGCTTGGGATGTTGTTTACTAGTTATTAGGTATATGTGATGGGGTGCAAAAAAGATACCACAAGTCGGAGAAACTGGTTTTCATTTTTTAATTGTTTATTATTCTGAATGTCCACTAAAATAAACTAAACTAAACTTCCATTTTGTAAAAAATAGAAAAGAATTTTAGCAGTTATGAATTTAAGTAGTAAAACTTCACTTTTGAGAAAAACGGCTTAAAACTGTACTTGTAAAAGAATAACAAATAAGCCTACTGCTGTATTTCACAGTATTTTAAAGAATGGTAAAAACAAACTGCTGTCGCCTGATGTTACTCGTCTAAATTGGTATTACAATCTGAAAATCAACAATTTAGCTATATTGTTAAATTTACTCTTCTGATTTATGGTACCGTTTCCTCCGCTGTATGATATATTTAAAAAGGAAAAAAGTTTAAAAGGTGAGAAAGTGCAATTTTTGGCGACTTTAAATGACTATATCCTTTAAACATCTGGGCCTTGCTCGAGCTGACAACTGTTTTATAAATGATAGTCATAAATGAACATTTTCAGATAAAGTTTCTAAAATCTATTTCACGAAACTGTGGATTCTTCTTTAGTTTTTTAAGTTGTGTCTCAGTATTATTCAATATTATTAGAAAAAAAAAATGTATTGGGATGTGCCAATAAACACAGATGGCATTGTACAACATCGAAATGTCTTCGATATGCAGTAGCTGATGATGTAGTATTTAGCAGTTGTTTTTGCACTGCGTTGTATTTTAATGGTCACTGTAATTTTGACAGATACATTTGAATTTAATATTCGTGTTACTATTTACCTTTATGTTAATTAATATTGAATGGGGCCAATAGAAAGAGAAGAATAAAAGTGGGGCATGTACTACTTAACTAGTGCTTTGTGAAAAAACGCAGGATAATTAAATAATGTGTAGGTAAACCTCTAATTTGAATGAAAAAAAAAGTTAGAATGGAATGAAACAATGGAATTCTGAGTACGTATGCTTTTCAAATAAAATAATTAGGTAAAAAACAACAAGTTCTTAAAACAAAATAATGAAAAACAAACCCACTAATAAAAAGAGTTCGTAAAATCCACGAATAGCATGTCGAGACTCAAGTTTCGAGATTGTTAGCTCTCATCAGTCGAAGATAGCCGAGCATAAATTTTACACACTCAATAGATCTTACTATAAGCTCCGTTGTTTCATGTTTTTTATAATTTTATGTAATAGTCAATTTATGTTATACTTTATTTTATATTGTATGGTAATTATTTGTTAATTGACAATATCTATGCCGCATAGTATCTTAGATAATAAACATTATTATTATAAATATATTTTTCTATTTTGCGTTTAGAATAAGTAGATTCTAGCACCCAAATGACGTCATTTGGGTGTTAGATACGGGGGACTCAACTGAGGAGACGAAACGAGTCAAATAAAGCGTCCCCGACCTTGAACGTTAATTCAAGTTTGAACGTTACTTCTAGATGGCGCTACGATTCTGGACAACGCTGACAGATTATGCGATTTATCGCAAATTTTATCGCAAATCTGGCTAATTTTTATGAAACATTGCGACCCATATGGCACTCCAGCGAACTGTCAACAATGGCCAGCGTGGTCTGAGCGTTGTCCAGGACCGAAGCGCCCTCTAACGAAAATTTTTTAAAATACAGGCCATTGGGTACGCAAATGTTTGGAACGCCCATTGCCGATTCGTCTCCTCAGTTGAGTCCCCCGTAGTGTTAGAATAAGCGGTTGGTGTGCTAGAATAGGCTAGTAAAATTTACTGCATTGATGTTGGTAGCGTTGGTTGAACTGTCAACTGACATAAGTCAAAAAATTTTCTAACGTTTTTTGTGCAATTTGCCTAATTTTCGGCGGCGTTAGTGATAAATTTCCTTCACTATCCATTTTCAAACAACGCGAAATTGCGAAAATAAAATCTGGCGTTTCAAATTAATTTTTTTCCACAGCCGCCTAAATTTACGTCACATAAATGTCACCAACCACCCAAAAAATCCCTAGATTTAAAATTTTTATTTTTAAGTGGTGGGGGTAAGGTAAGAAGGGGTTAACATAAGGGGAATCCGGTTGGGGGAGAAGTCTGTTGTGATTGGATAAGTCAAGTGTTTGTAAAAAAATGCGTCCGGACGTCGGTATATGGGCCGTCAACAAAGCTATACAATATCCTTAAAATTAATCAGAGAGCTTATTAGACCGAGTATGTGGTGAGCACTTTAATCCATACACATCTTGTAATTTCTTAATTAGTATTTTGAACACTTTATTTAGGTAACAATTCACAAATAATTCTAAAAAATTTTAAAAACTCCTCCAGGAATTTGTTAATTAATGTTTTATGTTACCCGGATTTTTTATAAGTATTTGCCTCTCATAATATCAAGTAATTAAATATTCATAAAGTAAAATTCTAATTTTACCAATATTGATAAAAAAGGTTAAAATGTTCAGGGACGTCAACGTATTTTCACTTGGGGTGGGGGGCGAACTTCGGTTGCATAGATAAGGTAAACAATAAATAACCACCAGTATTGACCGGAATGCTATGTTTTATACAAAAACGAAACCATTTTCGTTGAGAGTTGGCAACCCCGCTTTTATGAGTCAAATGACTGAGCAGGAATTTAAAATAATCATTTTTAACAGGGAGTTGTGGCTCTAGAGAAAAATGATGAAAATCTAACAAAAATGAGTGCAGTTGATAGATTTTAATGCGCAAAAACTTTTCTTAAAGTTTTTAATGTTTACGAAGTTGGTTTATGCAAAAACTGCATTTCAAAATAACACGTAATCTTACACAAAATGATAAGTTTATTTACACATTACAATAATTTCATAAAAAATGATGAATGAAATTGACACCAAAATATTTTATACTAAGGTATTAAAAATTAGTTGTTTGATATGGAAGAAATCAGCGGTTTATAAAGAATTTTATCTTCAAACGTCAGAAAAACATTTACATTTGAACTCAGTTGACAAGGTAGTCTTTTTTAATGTTTATCGGCCCTGGCAGATCATAGTTATTTATGGGGCAAGTTTTGTAAACTAATCTTTACTTGTTATTTAATCTTACGTGCGAGCTAGAAAGCTTGTGGGGCGAGCAATGAAAGAACGAGCCTTAAAATCCAGTGAGCTCAGTAATGATTTACAAAGTTTTATTTTCACCTTCATCAGCATTTTTTTGTTAAGTTACTGTATATTTTGTATAAAAAGACATTTTGTAATCAAAGGCGGTAAGACAATTTATAGCTAGATGCTGTCATGGTGTTGTGATTAAACAAAAAATTAGTTTCTCCACGACTACTATGGAATTTGTAAATTCTGAAATAAATTTTGATAATAAAAACTTAATATTCTAACTCTTGTTGTAGAATAAATACTTATAAACACTACCCTAATTATGTATTTTGCATGTATTTTATACCAAGATACCATTATATTATATTTCAATCATAATAATATTATTTCAATCACTAGATATGGAATGAATATTCTGTAACAGTATAATAAAAAAACGGTTACCCTTGATTTCATTGTTTAAATTAAATGTCATACTTTTTAAAATTATTTGCTTGCTTTCAAATTCTAAATACTGTTAAATTTAAATTTTCTTGTGGTCTTGGAGAAAGCACGGTCTGTTACTCGGTTAGAATTGAAATTCGATGCTCGTAATTCCCCTCGCTCGCTTTCAGATCGCGTTCAGAACCTTCCACTCGCATCAAATCTCCATTCTAACCTCATTACAGAATATACTATTCCATTAAGTTTTTGTTGATGGACATTGTAGAATTTCTCTAGAAGTCTCTTTTAGGAGACCGTAAAATCTTACAAGGCTGTAGCTGTAACTACTCATTTACTTAGTTACCACAAATGCCTATAAAGTGCCATTTACATATAAAGTGGAAATAAACTGTTTTATGTCCAATTGCATTATAAAGTACTGTTTATTCTATTGTTTTGCGGCAGTGAACTGGCTTATTATTGTACTCGTAAAATAAAGTGGTAGTAGTAAAATAAAGTATATAGTAGTAAAATAAAGTATGACAACTGTATATTACATGTCAAATTTTCTTCTGTCAAGAATAGATGTCAAATTTATAAACTGATTTTTTTTTGATAATTAGCCACTTTTAGGAATCGAACATAAAGCTTTGTATGCAACTCTTACATAATCGGACCTTATAGACTCGCCCTTTTTATAGGCCTTGCTCGCTTCGCTTGCTCGGCCATAAACTGGGCTTGTCTATAATGTCCTACATTATGTACTTGTTACATAAATAGCTATTATGTCCGATTGCATTATAAAGTACTGTTTATTGTATTGTTTTGCGGCAGTGAACTGGCTTATTATTGTACTCGTAAAATAAAGTGGTAGTAGTAAAATAAAGTATATAGTAGTAAAATAAAGTATGACAACTGTATATTACATGTCAAATCTTCTTCTGTCAAGAATAGATGTCAAATTTTAAACTGATTTTCTTGTGATAATTACCCAATTGTAGGAATCGAACATAAAACTTTGTATGCAATTCTTACATAATCGGACCTTATAGACTCGCCCTTTTTATAGGCCTTGCTCGCTTCGCTCGCTCGGCCATAAACTGGGCTTGTCTATAAAGTCCTACATTATGTACTTGTTACATAAATAGCTATTATGTCCGATTGCAATATAAAGTACTGTTTATTGTATTGTTTTGCGGCAGTAAACTGGCTTATTATTGTACTCGTAAAATAAAATGGTAGTAGTAAAATAAAGTATGGCACTGCATATGACATGTCAAATTTTCTTCTGTCAAAAATAAATGTCAAATTTATAAACTGTTTTTTTTTGATAATTAGCCAATTTTAGGAATCGAACATAAAACTTTGTATGCAACTCTTACATAATCGGACCTTATAGACTCGCCCTTTTTATAGGCTTTGCTCGCTTTGCTCTCTCGGCCATAAACTGGGCTTGTCTATAAAGTCTTACATTATGTACTTGTTAGATAAATAGCTATTACATGCCGCTGGTGGTGAGGCAGGGCCAAATAAATATATGTACTTTTTAAAACGCTTCGTTCTCTCATTGTACTTTTCACTAAAATTTTAACAAATGCCATGAGAAAATTTACATTTTAATTCATTCTTTATGCTTGAAGATAAAATAAAATTTTGTTAGTCAAACTAACAGCCCCAGTACAAAAAGCTTCACTTTAGCTCCTTAACAATAATAGACTATTTATTAATTGTTTATAAATGATGGTGAATTTTAACAACGACTACGATGCTTTCTTGATGCTTGTACGCGTACTATCACAAGCGAATGTCTAATAACAGACTTTTTTAATGGTTACATTATATATTTGCACATATAACTCCAAAACACCTTATTTGACATGAGTTACATGTCTTGTCAAAGTCATTGACTGCATTTATTTTATTTTTTGCCCGATCGGGCGTTTTGGTTCATTTACAAGCTCTGCTCTCAAGGCGGTAAGTTCAACTTACCGCCCAAGGCTCGGTAATAAAGTACCTCGTCATTTAAGTCGAAAAACACTCACTATCATTCTAAAATTCGTCCGGATTGAGATAAAAATTGTTTTTGTTGTTATTCAACTCCATAACAACCAGGCACATTAACCGACTGAAAATTCACATTTTCAGTGTGATGTGTTTAATGTTTACTCTATTATATTTAAAATTCACTTATAGATCCGATCGAGCAAAAAATAGTGTAAGCATTACAGGCGTTAGGTGATAGGTCTCTGAGTACAGAATTCAGGAAAATTCAAGTTAACAGTGGTGTCCCGCAGGGTTCAATATTGGGTCCCACACTCTGGAATCTGCAATATGACAACATATTCCAAATTGACATAGGAGATCAGGCAGAACTTATTGGATTTGCAGATGATCTAGCCCTAGTAGCAACCGCAAAAAAAGATTTTCTAGAAATTTCCAATTTCTCTAGTACTTGTAATACTTACTTAATCCTAAAGTCTTTCTACCGTTTCCAGTGGAGGACTCGTACTTGTAATAGTTTTAATTAAATAAAACTATTTAGTTCATTTTAATAAACAACATTTAAATAAATACAATTAATTGCGTTTCTAATTGCAAAGCACATCTTACTATTTACCTACTGTAATAGATTACACCAAATGTAAATCTTACATCATCCAGTCACTCAACTGAGCTGTCAGCTGCATTGATAGTGCACGGTGAGTTTCTATACTGGCATTGTTATATTACTATACACATAGGGCTCTAAAGTCCAATGTCTACATTTTAGCAATAAATAAGTAAAATTTTCCATCTACTTGTTTTATTTCGATAATTTACCTTTCCCCCTTGTTATGATACCAGACGGTAGTCTGCATGCAGTCAAAGAAATAAGGGTGACATTTATCCATAATAATGATGGCAATATTCATGGTAGTAGGAGCAATGAAGGCAGTGAATCGGCAATGAAAGCAATTCTCGCGGCAGTTGCAGCACTGTGGAGGCAACAAAGTCCAGAGGCAGTGATAGCCAATAGGGAGACAATGATAGGATCATTGCCCAAACATGTCAGTGGTGTACTAATTTTTAGTGGGTGAAACACCCCTCGGATGGCGTAATCTTTAAAAAATATTGAGCGTCTCTAATTTTAGACAAACTCAAAGAAATTTGGACCAATCCTTAGCACCCCCACCATATGAATATAAATAATAATTCAATTTAAACTAGGCTATAATTTTGGACTAATTAAAGACTATTCACTAGCATAGGTATAATACATTTTCCAAATCAACTTTTAAATAGAAAACTACCCCATATGAATACCACAAAATTAAAAAAAAAGGAAATTCAGCAAAATACCATATCCTAATTTTGGACAAAGGAAGGACTATTCATTGTCGCATAACTCATTTTTAAAATCATCCCCTAAATTGGTAAATCGCCCCTTTTGAATAAAACCATGAAATTGAATAACAAACCGTGCTGATAAAACCTATAGCTTCGGATTGATTAATTACTATTTATGATTACTTTTGATAATAATGACTTCTTTGGTTTTTTATAATGTATCGTATTTAGGTTTTGGGAAAGAATAATATGAATACGATAATATCATTTGAAAAATCATATTATCATTTTTCAAAACAAATATGACTCATTATAAAGATTTTCCAAAAATGTTATCATTGATTACTGAAACTATCCCTTAAATTGGCAAGTTCTCCCTTCTCATGAATAATGTCGCGATTTAAAGATGATAAAAGTGGTAAAAAAACCGTGCCATCATTTTGGACTAATTAAAGATCAATCATTGGTACAGTGTGTCGCATTTAAGATGAATACACTCCCGTAGTTTCGTTATTTTAAGGAATAAAAATTTGAATGTTGGAACTGTGATACATATTCACGAGTTGCATTTTTTGAGGTACTCGACTTAAATGTGAACTGTAAACCCAGCCTACCAGGACCCTTCAAACAGGGCCAATTCTCTATATTTCGCTTCGCGTTGGAGATATCAAAAAAAGTTATTAGAAAAAGTTGCTTAGAATTCAATTTTGATCCTTAGTAGCAAGTTTAATGACAAAATTCGCATTTTTCAGTATGTTAGCGTTAAGTCTGCACACAGTTACAAGTTTACTTTTTAATTCAATAGAGTGTCATGGAAAATAAAATTTGATTGAACGAAATGTCAATCTGACAAAAATACATTTAATTTTGGTAGGTATAAGGTATAAACTGGTAACTGTGTGCAAACTTAACTAACATACTGAAAAATTAAAAATGGGAATTTTGTCATAAAACTTGCTACTAAGGATCAAAATTGAATTCTTAACATTTTTTGTAATAACTTTTTTTGATATCTGGAACGTGAAGCGAAATTTCGAGATTTGGCCCTGTTTGAAGGGTTGTAGTAGGCTTGGTTTACAATTCACATTTAAGTTGTGTACCTCAAAAAATGCAACTCGTGAATATGTATCACCATGCCAACATTCAAATTTTTACTCCTTAAAATAACAAAACTACTGGAGTGTATTCATCTTAAATGCAACACACTGTATATATCACATTTTTAGAATCATCCCCTAATCTGGTAAGTTCCCGCTACCCTTATCAATGTCACGAGATTGAATATGTAAGAGTCTGAAGAAACTGTGTTGTATAGGTATACTTGAACTAATAAACAAAAGTATTCATTGTCTCAAACGACATTTTTTAAATCATTCCCTAAACTGTCACTCCCCATCAATAGTATCACGAAGTTAAGTAAAAAGCTGAATAACTGAGCCATAACTGCGCAATAATTAAAGACTATTCAATGTCAGATAACTCATTTTTTAAATCATTTCCCAAATTGGTAAACTCCATGACTAATGTCACGGAATTTCTTGCTGCTAAAGTGAAATACTGTCTTTGCACTTAACTCCATGCCACATTTCATGAAATTCGATTAAGGCCCACCCATTCACACCGCCGCCTCTTCACAGCTCCCCAGAAATTCCTCCCAAATAAAATTTCATGAAATTTGATATGGTTTAGGTGCAGAGGCCATACTTCACTCTAGCAGAATTACAAGATTTATTTACTTAATCACCAAGTTCCTTCCAAGAGGAAGTGATTGAGATACGCCCAATCAGCACGCATTTGCATAACAATGCTACCAGTAAGTACTTTACTCTAGCAACAAGAAACAGTGACTCCACCCAATTAGCGCTACATTTAAAGGTCCCAAAGGTAAAGGTACTTTAAGCATTGCACCACAACAAAGGTACCAAACCAAAGGCGTCACAATGTGCAACACACCAAAAATGCTGCTGATGTCGATTTCAAGAATCAGTTATGTGCCAATGAATAGTCTTTAATTAGTCCAAAATTATGACATGGGTTTTCCCTGGAATTTCTCATATTTAATTTGTTATCATTATTCATGAGGGTTAGTTCTCTATTTAGGAGTTGATTTCGAATATGGATTATACGTCAACGAATGGTCTTTAATTAATTCTGAAATGTGGACTAGTTTAAATAGATTTTTGTATGCATGTTGGTTTAATTTTTTTACATACTTAACTTCGTGACGTAACTCTTGAGGGGTGATGGCTGATTTTCAAATTTAGATGATTTATAAAATTAGTTATCTGTCAATGTATAGGCACGGTTTTATTCATTTTTTCATTTTTCATTGCATTTTTTCATTTAATTCCGTGACATTATCATGGGATTTACCAATTTAGGAAATGTTTTAAAAAATGAGTATCTGACAGTGAATAGTCTTTAATTGTTCCGTAGTTATGGCTTGGTTATTCCGGTTTTTATTTAACTTTGCGATACTATTGATGAGGAGTGACAGTTTAGGAGATGATTTAAAAAATGGCATTTGAGACAATGAATACTCTTTTTTCATTAGTTCAGATATATACAGCGCAGTTTCTTCAGATTCTTAAGTATTCAATTTCGTAACATTGATAAGGGTAGCGGAGACTTACCAAGTTATGGGATGACCAGTTGATGAGGGATGATTCAAAAAATGGTGTTTGAGACAATGAATACTCTTTTTTATTATTTCAAGTATATTTATACAGCGCAATTTCTGCAGATTCTTACGTATTCAATTTCGTAACATTGATAAGGGTAGCGGGGATTTACCAGGTTAGTGAATGATTTCAAAAATGGGAATATACCAATGATTGATCTTTAATTAGTTCAAAATTATGGCATGGTTTTTTTCTGATTTTTATCATATTTATATTGCAACATTATTCAAGGGAAGGGAGAATTTTCCAATTTAGAGGACAGTTTCAAAAATGAGTTATCTGCCAATCAGTAGTAATTAATCAATCCGAAAGCTATAGGTTTTATCAGCATATGGGGTAGTTTTCTATTTAGGGGTTGATTTGAAAAATTTATTATAGTACAGTGTGTTTCACTTCACAGCTTGTATCCCTGTATTTTTGTTATTTGTAATCAAATCAATTTCAAATTTTTATCAGGTATAGAACTCCTTACAAAAAATTTGTGAGCAATTAAAAACCCCATTTATTAGATACCACCAGCCTACTATGATCAAAGATATTTGCAAAAAATCGAAAAACATGTTAGGCCTTATTTAATTGGAAAAGTCGTTACGGAAACTTGTACTCGGGGCCACCTGAAAACCCCAAAACCAAATTTTCCTTAAAAAACCTTGACTTAATATTTTTTGAAATTTTTAGCACAACACCCCTGCATATTTTGTATTTATAAACGAATCAATTCCAAATTTTTATCAGGTATAAAACCTCTTAAAAGAAATTTGTTTGTAATTAAAAAAAACTTTATTTATTATAAACTACCAGCCTACTACGATCGAAGATAAATGCAAATAATCGAAGAAACAGAGTAGGCCATGTTTAATTGTAAAAGTCGTTACGCGAATTTGTTCTGTACCACCTGAAAACCATAAATCCCAATTATGTATGATTAAAAACTCTTGAAAAATAATTATTTGAAATAAATTATTAGGATTAAATTAAAATTATTTAATTTTTTTAGGATTTTAACCAAAATTTGAGCTTGGGGTTTTCAGGTGCCCCAGAACAAATTTCCGTAACAACTTTTCCGATTAAACAAGGCCTAACATGTTTTTTCAATTTTTTTCATTTATCTTCGATCGTAGTAGGAGGCTGGTAGTTTATAATAAATGGGGTTTTTAATTACCCACAAATTAATTTTAAGGGATTCTAAATTGATTCGATTACAAATAACAAAAATACAGGGGTGTCAAACTGTGAAGTGAAACACACTGTATGTAGTGAATAATCTTTAATTGGTCCAAAATTATAGCCTAGTTTAAATTGATTTATTATTTGTATTCATATGGTGGGGTTGCTAGCTTGAGCTCAAGTCGGCACCCCCACTTTAACATTTTCATTTTTGATGAATAGGGGTTGGTCCAAAATTATGGCACTAAAATTTTTGAAATTCGACAAAGTGGGGGTGCAAGCTTTACTGACGTGCTAAATAGGACCTCGAACGCAGGGCTGTCAGAACTTCAATTACCTTTTCTTTTCAATACCATAAACAAAACTGTTGGCAGGTTATACACGGAATTCCAAATTGGAAAATAATTCTTCACAGGAATTAAGAAATTAAAGAAAACCTATTTAGCAAGATTTAGTCAAAAATTACAAAGTGTCACCATTAAAAGGTTTGAAATGGCTTATTATAGAACTGATTATAAATAATCAATGCAGATGAAAGAAACTCTTATAAACAAATGTCAATAGTAAAAGGAAATAACACAGACAGGATGTATTGATAGTTAATACGATTAATTTGGCATTTGTTTACTAGGTTATGTTGTGTTTGTATCAATTCAGAAACAAACAATAAAACAGATTTATAGGTAAATCTTTTTCAATCTCACTGTATTTGGCTTGTATAGTAGAGCACATAAAAAATATCTATAATTCTACCTAATAATGTTTCAATTGACACAAAGTAAATAACAAGATATAGCCTAAGTACATTTTTACTATTCATATATATTTTGAAGGATCGCTGGGATATTTTATAATTATTGTAAACAGATTACATTATGCTCACCATGATAATGGGCTATGGATGATTCATCGATTTATATTACAATATTGAGGTTTTTGAATACCTTTAATTACAACAATAAAAGCATGATTTGCATAATCAACGTTTATCAAATTTTCTTTAATGACTAAAATGTGTCTTACTAAATATGTCTTTGTTTATGAGGTTGATTCTTAACTATAGATATAATAAGATAAAGATATAAAATATTATTACTCATAGACAATATTAAATCCTTGAAAAACTTTTAATTGAATTTGAGAAACCAGTATAATATAAAACATGTATGATAGTAACCTTACAGCGAGATAAACGCTAGGATAAAAAGTAATTACCATAAATAAATTATGTCACACTAACATTTATTTTATATTCTAAAAATGATAGTTAATTAGAATTTAGAAGATAATAAATTCATTTTACTGCTTACACGCACTACAAATAACTATACAATTTGCATAATCAAAACTAAAAAACTGCATAGGTTTTAAAAATAACAACTTTATAAAGTGCATTTCTGCACCATTTACACAATTCAACGAATTCGACATCGTAAACGCAACCCACTTCAGCAATGTCAAAACAAAAGAAAAAGAAAAATGCAAAAATAAAAAACAAAAACAATCCCAATATACCTGGTAAAAAACAAACGCCCATCTGCAAATTGCATCATTAACACGGAAACTCACGTGTCAAATAGGCCCAAATGAAGTATACCTGCCCACTAATAAATTAGCAAATATTGCCCCCCACTATACAACACTGGGAGTTGTATACATAACAATTAACTTGTCAATCACGGCCAATTAGTAACATAAATAATTAATTAACAAAAGGCGATACACATTTAAAAAACACTCAATTCACAAATAAACTAAAGGCTATTGGAATTACATACAGAAAACAAAAGAACATCGTGCCAAAGGATACACGTCGTACTCACCAATAAATAAAACAATTCCCCCACATAATAAAATGCGTTTCACACTGGTTTTGTCATTTTTATGATTAAAATTATACGCCACACTATACACCACAAAAAGGCGAACACATACGTATCGGAAAATAAACCCTTTTTCCGTTTGTTTTGCCCGAATTTGTATAAACGAATAGAAAATACGGCTTCCGATTTATCGATCTTTGACGGCCATTTTACTTTCTTCGTTCATTCAGCAAACAGCAGGAACGGTTAATTCGCCATCTACTGGTCAATTTCTTGAAAGTATGCAATAACATTAACTTTTGTTTCTTTTTTGAAAACATTTATAGGATTATAGGTATCATTAAACATATTATTAACATTTACAATAACACCCTATATTTTTTTAACAACCTGATTTGTAGAATTATCACATTTTTTTTTAGAAATTATTAAGGTAATAGTAAAATGTAAAATATGTAATCCATATGCAGTGAAACAGGACCGGATCTGGGACCTGAAACAACTAGCGCATACCGATCCTTCAAGTTTTCTAATATCTAAATAAGGTCTCTCGAGGTCATTAAGGTCCATCATAAGTAAAAATAAATAATAAACCCAATATTTATGATTTACTATAATAATATGTGTATTTCAATATTACATCAAATTTTATCCAAGAAAGAAATTTACTCGACACCAACATCTTATAAATAAAGGAAATTAGGATTTCTAAAAAAACGAATCACCCTGTATGTATTGTGTTGGATACAAAAATTAACTAGTACAGTGTACTTTCCTAAGAATGAAGTGGCCAATACGATTTTTTCCGCCGAATGGCACCAAGAATATCGGTAATATCTCCTGATGGATTTTGACGAAGAGATGTTAATGTAGAAGACGACTGGACCACGATCGCGTCCAGCTCTCGACAATTTTTTCTTAGCTACTTCATGACGAACATGAGGCCACCAAAAGTTAAGCCCAAAAGTTTATTAAGCAAATTTACTGGTGCAAATTGATGATCCATGTATGACATATTTTCTTTCTTCGATAACACAAAAAAATGCGAAAAAGGATTTAAACATTTTGGTAGGGATTTAAATAAGCTTTATTTTACCTAAGCTCCTTCATCTCGATAAACCTAACGCAATGTCCTAGGTAAATACGTGACTGTGTTACGTCCGATGGGTTACGTGCGATGCGTTAATAGCAAACAACAAAAACCTGAAAAAAATAATTATGGTGCCCAAAGTAAACACTGCGTTTTTGCGACTTGTACGATTTTTAGACCAAGAGCTGGCGACCAAAAAGTGTAAGAGTTTTGTAAAGGCTAATATTTTAATATTAGCTTATATTTAGGGTGTAAATAAATATCCTACACAAAAGAAACTCGGATATGGGGACACTCGCCGTCAGCTCAGCTTGAAAGTTGTAACAAGAAGTAGTGTTATTTAAGTGTTTTCTAAAAGCTGAAAATTGATCACTAAGCAGTTTATATAATAAGAAACTGGAAAGCAGTCGTTGGACAGCGTAATGATCGAACGCGTTGCATCAGCACCAATGCGGTGGGCGCATGTCTTCAAAATGAGGTCAATGTAAAGAAGTGATTTGAAAAAGCTGAAATTTGGTACAGTGTTAATTTATTGAATATATTTTCAACCTAACCCCTAACCTAATCTATAACCTAATTTATAACCTAACCTAACCTGATCTGACATAACCTTACTTAGGTTTAATTTAGGTTTGCGTTGTTCACCAATTTATACGTATTTTAATTTAATTTTGGTTAGGTTAGGGTAGGTTAGGTTTTAGGTAAAACATGCATTTTCAGATAGAGTGATGGAATTAAGATGGAAGTCTAAGGCTTCCTTTCAAAAAAGTTTTTGACGATTATGTCGAAAACTACTCCCCCCCCCCAGTTTTACTAATGGACACTATTGTTCAACTCGATGAGACGCATCGAATGGTACACTGCCGCTCATTTGAAAGTGCACGATAGACCCGATTTACTTCGGTTATATTTTTTATAACTTACTCTAAGCTGATAAATAAATTATTTTAAAACAAGTATTTGAAAATAATAAAAAACATTTCATTCCGCTGCAGCTGTTATAAACACATAGCCCGTGAAATCCTGACTTACACGATGTTATTTTGGAATATTACATAGAGTCGTGCACTTTCAAATGGGCGGCACTGTACATAGCATGTGCGGCTGCAGGTGGCAGATGTAAACTAAAGAACATCCATTAGTTGAATAATAGTAACGGATCACGGATTGCTGATTGCTGGCGTAACGACGGGGGGGAAGGGGATATGGGGAATATATCCCCCCCCCCAAGGGTCAACAACTTAAAGAAAATAGATGAAATATTTGACGAACTGACCAAAAAACTACGGCGCCTAGATTTTGTTTTGTAATGTTTTTTGTTGAATAAAGACTAGTATTCTAAAAGTATTGTTTTTTATTCAGTATTCTTTAATCAGGGTGGCCAGCGAACCTGGAAATCTTGAAAACCGGGAATTTGCCGAATCAGGAAAAACCGGGGAAAAACCTTGAATTAGTGATCAAAGTCGGGAATTTTTTTCAGAGAACTATAAAAAAAAACAAAACTAGGAATCGACTACAAACAATAACATGTAACGCATTATCATATAGTTACTAAGCAAATATTGAAAAAAAAATACTTTTTTATATACGTCGAAATGAAGCCATTTCAACACGCATTATGCGTGTCCAAAAGAGATCTATTTAAATACTGGAAACAGTAACATTTTATTTTTTAAAGTTGAGATCACTGTTAGACAGCTGCTCTTAGAATGTCAAACTTATGTTATTTACGCAGTGAACTCATAAGTGGAATGCAACGCTCGCAAAACTAGCCGCCCGCCTTCTAAATTCTACTTTGAATTTATAGTAATTTTTAACAGTACAAGAACTTTACGTATAATACACGATACACCTGGAAAGTTTGAACAAGGTACTGCCGATTAATGGGCTTTGTGTGTATTAGACAAGGATGGGAATTCCTACGTCGAGCGGAATGCTAAAGTTAGCGATGCTTTGAGAAAACAAATGCAGAATTCTTAGTGTTGCAAACTGTTATGCTACTTACCAAAATATCCCTAACAAATCTTATTTACAATAAAGTAGTTTTTTAATTATTTAATAGTGAAATAACGCAAATCGAATAAATTGTATAAAGTATCCGTTTCATAAGACGTTTTAGCGCACTTCTCCTTTAGAAAATTCCCCGCTACGGGGGTCGTTTTCTAAACTCGAACGCGTGCGCTAATTTGGACACGCATTTTGCTCAAAAAAGATTAAGAAGATGAGGTTCAATACTGGAAACAGTAACACTTTATTTTTAAAGTTAATATCGTTGAACAGCTGTTTTTAAAATGTCAAGTTTATTTACGTAAATTTGAAAAACAAATGCAGAATTAGAATTTTCCAAGTTGCCAACTGTCCAACTATTTAACAAGCTATTCGTAACAAATTTTGTTCAAAACTAAGTTATTTTTGTTTAAAACAATTACAAATTAACGCAAATATAAAATAGTATATTAAAGAATAGTTTCATAGAACACGTTTTTAGCACACGCGTCCAAGTTTCACGCATCCAAAGACAAGTGGGGTAAAACGTCTTATGAAACGAATACTTTATACTATTATTTCTATTTGCGTTATTTTGTAATCATTTAAAAAAATAACGTAGTTGTAAATAATAGACACGCAAAATACGTGTCCAAATGACTTCATTTGGACGCGCAATTAGAAAAATTAGTGCAAAATAATAGTTTCATAAGACACGTTTTAAGCGCACGCGTCCAAACCTACAAAGGACAAGGATACTAAAGGCCAAATAAAAAAATAGTATAAAGTATTCGTTTCATAAGACGTTTTAGCGCACTGGTCCTTATAAAATTCTCAGCCACTACTCGGGCCGTTCTCTAAACTTGAACGAATGTGCTAAAAGCGTGTCTTATGAAACTAATTTTTTAATATACTAATTTACACAGTTGAGTTAAAGGATACTATCGGCTTTCATCGAAATCTCGGCCCCGGTTGCTATAGTTTCTATAGTATTTGCATTAAAATTTTTCGGCCCCGTTTTCAGGCTGGGAATGTATGCGAATTATGATATTTAGCACTAATATTGAGTTTCTTGCAGAATTTTCGTCAATTTTTAGTTATTTCTTATTTTTTTATTATAAAAGGTGAAAAATATATCAATTTTAAAGACTTTAATTATTCGGATACTAGATGGAGTTAATGGCACTTAGATCATTCTTTTACATAAGAAATACCCATCCATTGACAATTTGATTGCTAATGTCACTTTTACATTTGTCAATCTGACATAAAAAATGTCAAAAATGACATATTATACTAATATTGTCAATAGAGTAGGCTTTTGTATGTAGAAAATAAATTCGATGTTTTTAACACCATCTAGTATCTATCTGATAATTTATATGTCACGTGATGTTAAATTCAGCCAATGAGAGTTAATTAGATCTAATGAGAGTTAATTTGCTTAGTTACAAAGCTATCACAGCAATGATAAAAAACAAGTGATCATATTACCTTATGTTGGTATCTTTCTAAGAACATAACTCAATTGCCCAAAAAATGTTTATTAATCGATGGGAAGACGCCTATGAAGGTGAAATAAATGATGAGTCACTCAATTTGTTAGAAAAATACACTTATGTAACAACAAAACATTCTAGTAAATAAAGAAATTATACATTTGACGGGAATATAACTCCTGAACTAGCTATAATCTTGAAAGATTGCGCATTTAACTGATTACAAAGAATAGGTAACAAAGCTGTCTATGCAAATATTGCATCACTTACAAATTGAAGCATCCATTTGTGGAATACCCACAGACTGCATAGAATATAATCCAATACCAATATTCTTCAAGATAAACCAAAGAGGTACTAAGTTTTGTACCAGTAGTAAATAGATGATTTAAGATTCAGATCAAGATATTTGTCCAGTTCGTCTCTATAAAAAAAACTATGGAAAGTTATCCCAGAATTGTAATAACCGATTGTCTTTCCTAACTCAGAATCTAATTATTTGGTGTCTACATCTACATAATTCAAGCTAGTTCAGGAATGACCCCATTGAAATAAATAAACTATCATCATTCAGCATGGACAAAGGAAAGTACTGAAACAATTCAGTTGGAATAAACCGCAAAATAATTCACAGATCATAATCACAGATCCACTGCAGTATCACTCCTTGCAAACGCTAATGTTCCAACAATTCCTAAAAATAATTGGACACGAATTCGAATTCTGTTCAACCATACTAGTAAATGCAACTGAATCAGCACGAAGAATTTAGCACCTCAATGGGAGACAACGGTTGTGCAGAAATAATGAGAACACTCAACCCAACAATACAACATTTATACAAATATATACCAAAACTGCGTTTTTAATGTACAAAATATGTATTGTGATCAATAAATTATTTCTATGACTCTATGTTATTTTATTAAAGATACAGTTGATTCATTTTGATTTGATAAGAACCAACCGTCAAAAAATCTAATTCTTCTGTGAGATTGGGGAATTTTGATCTGCAAGCTTCCATATGATTCTTTTCAGTTCCAGGTAATCTTCTTCAATACTAATTCGTTTATTTTGAGTGTATAATACAGACTTCTACTGAGCCACGAACAGTGTACAGTATACACTAACACGAAGATGGTAATCTGAAGGATATACTACTTACGTCACTGTAGAATATGTGTACAATGCATTGCACTTATCGTATTCAAAACATTTTTCGTTCTTTAGAAAGAGAAAATGTGGTTTTACTGTCTTTAGAGAAACAAGAGAGTACGCATTTGTTGAATTAAAAAAAGAAGCTAATTTAACATAAGTATTTTAATACATAAGAAGCATGGAGGACCACTGCACTGGTTTAAAGTTTTAATCAGCTTTGGTTGGTTATTCTAGCATAATTCACATTAGCGTTCCAATCCTGCCGGGAGTACCCAAAACTGCTTCGCTTAAAGACTAATAATAGGCAGCTGAAAACTAGGATGTTGCTGCCATAAATCCCAAGAACACCTACTTTAATTTAATCTATTCCCCATTCCTAAATCCTCAAGATGTTTTTCTTCACATTGAAAAGTTAGATTGAGCTCCTTTGAGTCACAATTTTTGTGTTAAGAATTATTAAATCTTTGGTCATAGTATATCCTGTGAATGACCTGTCTTCGTAGTTTAATAGATATCAAACATATACAATTATAGATAGTTTCTAACCCCAGTGTACGATTTCCTGCTTAATAGGAATTGATATAATTCCATTAGCTAGGTTGATTTAGCTGTACAGAATCTGGTCTGCTATAGTACGGAACGCGTTGGATTGAATTCCTATTTTATTGAGGACTGGTTTTTCAATCATTGGTTAACATTAACTGGAGGTCAATCGTCATAAGATACTTTATCAAGATAATTGTACCCGCAACTTCTAATTTCCACTTAGCCCTAACCAGAGGTATAGCACACATTCAAAAATCGACTTTTCAACATTTAATTATGATACAAAATATGGAACCGATATTTATTTACCTTATATTGGTAGTACTGTATCTATGGCTTTCTATCGATACTACTTTGTTAGGTTATAGTAAGCTGTTAACCTAAGTTAAGCTTTATGACATGCGTTCTTTTACCTTATTTTTATTATACCTCATTCTCATTTTACCTAATTTTCAAACTATGTTAGATGTGTTGCCTATACAAAAACATTCAGGGGCAGCGCGCAGATAAAAAGATACTTGCAGCTTTAAAAGCAAGCAATGATGCTATTACATCTCCGTTTTAGTAATTATTGTTGAATGTCAACAATAAACTTCATATTTTTCTAATTTTAAATAAAGAAAGTGGCCTAATCTTCAAACTGGCTGAATTGAAAATGGTCCACTTCTAAGGTACCTAACTCAAATAAGATCTTTTTTTTCTTAAAAAAAATCTTACACAAATGTACAAATAAGGTAATTGTAGATAATTGTCAAACGTATCATAAATAATGAACCTTGCTGTTGTAACCTACTGCAAGACGTAGATACGAGCTTTTCTTTCAATTTCCCTATAGCTTTCCATACTGATCAAAAAGTCTTTTTGTTAAAAACAAAAAATCTTACACAAAATTGGTAAGTGGTATTAGAAAGCTTTTAACGTTTCCTACAAGGGATCAAAAAGGTTTTTTTCAAATTGTACTGCAATGAGGAGTTATGAGGGGGCCGAAATATCATATAAAGCCGATAGATGCCTTTATGATCGTTATTTGGTTATTTAGGCTCTTCCGACAATAAAAAAGGCTTCATGTATAGTTTTATGTTTCGGGTTTATTACCTATGCAAGTAGTACCTATGAGTAAATTATTGAAGGAAAAAAACTGGGAAAAATTATATTTTACGACCTGGAAAACCGGGAAAAAACCTTGAATTTAAAAGTACCATTCTTGCTGGTCACGCTGTTAATATTTGGAAATCTTTCCATACAATCTATGAAAAAAAACATAAATAAACAGTTACTATAGGTATACGTTCAGAGCCAAGCCCGCGGATTTTATTTTATTACTGTATATCCCTCCCCAAGGGCCAGCTCTGGCTACGCCACTAGTTATCCTTGTATACTGACGAAATGTATTTTTATCTGATCGCAACTGTTGATAGATACAGATGATAGAATTCTTCAAAAATTAATCTGTCTTTGTAAATTCTATGTGTGGTTTTTCTCTTTTTTAAATTTCCTTTAAAATTTTTAATTTTGAAATTTTTAACGTTTCTGACAGAGCAATGATTGAGAAATGCATTTATAAAGTAATAATTTATTGATATGCAGTATGCGTTATCGCATACGCACGTGCTTTTATTTTATTGTCTTATTTGCATTTGCCACAGTTGCAATTGCTACATTCGTTTTGCGGTGTGTGCGATTCCCGCACCGTACGCACCGCACATATCGTATTTACCTAGGACATAGCGTAATATTTTCTGAGAAAACCAACCCTTAGGGGGCGTGGTTTACGCTCATTATCTCTTCGAGCTCAACACCTACAGGTGTTGACTTTTAGGGATTATGTAGCAATCCATAAGGAAGCCCTATGCAAAAATGCACCGACTTACCTTAACTTTCCGCTATTTTTTCTAATTTGACTAGACTAAAAACAAAAAATTCAATTCAATTCAATTTATAAATTAGACATCTATTCTTGACATAAGAAAATTGAACATGCAATATACTCGGTGGAAGTAGTTACTACGAGTTAATTTTAAGGGCTGATAGAAGACACCAAAAAGAACAAAAAAGTCTGAATAATTTCTTTTTTATCTTAATTAGTTTTCGAGTAATTTAAAAAATATATTGTCATATCTGACAACCTTACTTAAGTATAATCACATTCTACAGCTGGGTCTTGACCTTGGTTCTTCAATAAACAAAATAGTACACGTGCTTAATAAACTCGCTGATTCATAACAAACTAACTGTAAAAATAAGACAATAATTGACCTACATTTGCATTGAAGACGGTGCACATTCTTTAATAAAGATAAAGAAATTAAAGATTTTAATAATGCAGCCAAAACAAGGCGTCATTAAAATCCATTGTAACCTAATTACATTTATTATATAAATGTTCTTTTTAAACGATATTCTCTTATAAAATCATTAAAAACTATTATTAGATAAACAAACTCGTGGTTTATTGACAAATTATTTTAAGTTTAACAAATTAAAAACTCCATTATCTCACTCTAAAACGGATTATTTACACAGCTGTGATCAGGCATTGACCCAAACATTCTTCATTAAATTGTTGGTTGTAAGGTTGTAAACAAAACAAGTTCAACAAACTACATCTTCAGCATTTCACGAAAATGTCTAGCAGATTTTATTACAAAGTTTACAGCGTTGTCACGTTTCTTAATTGAGTAAAATAAATTTTTAATTGTAAAAAGAATTCAATTTTACACGGAAACGACTGAACATATGATAAATTGTTATTAAAATTTGTTGTTGTGATAGATGAGTGCATCAGCCGACAAAGCGCCATAATTGAACCACTATTATTAACGTTAAATAATAATATAATAACATTTTAAAATAATAACAAAAATGCTGTTTAAATCGTCTATTAATAAAGAAAAGATTATTTACAATGCACTTAATTAAAAACACTATAACTATAAACTATTAATTATTATCTAAATGCTAGGTATTTACAAATTTATTTGAGGACTATTTATATGAAAACTATTTATGTATTACAATTATTAACTAATTATTCAGAGTACATTTCAACACGACGCCGGTTAAACATTAACTGACTCCTTCCACCCGCGATCTTTATTTATATCTTTCATACGATGACTCATACATCTAGAATGTTCGATGACGTGTTGATGAGTCATACATGCAGCTGTTGTTAGTGACGTTGATGAGGCGTGTCGATGAGTCATACTCGCAGGTGTTGATTGATGAGTCATACAGTTGATGACTCATACATCTAGAATGTTTGATGACGTCATATGTGGGTTTACTATTCGTTACACTGCCCCCCTCTTCAAGTCTGTTCTGTCCCAGAACAGGTTTTATTCTCTGGTTTCTGTAGAAAGGGTCGTTACGGTATCCACAGTCTTCACCTCGACTACATGTTCCATTACGGTAGAAATAACAGTCTACACTCTTTGTTGGCCTTGATGCGGGCTGGGGATCTAAGCTACAGACTAAGATCTTCACAGCCGTATTTCTAAAAATAATTTCCAGCAGGTTTCGAGCGATTCTCCAATCCAACTGGTCCCGCCCACAGCCGAGTTTGCCAAGTGCCAATTTGTTAATACCTCTAGCAAGCAACTCGGTCCTCAAATACCATAATGCACCCCACAAGTCGGCGTAACTCGGTTTCTGGTAGTAAAACTGCTTGGTTACCAAGTAGTAAATGGAGCGGTCATGATCAGGCAAGTGTAAGGCTTTGCCAACAGAGGGATTCTGATCTCGAAGTTCATTCAGCCGTCCAAATTTATTTCTAAACACTACCGCGATCCCCCTGGACATGCGGAGATCCTCGGAGACACAGTGGGCAATGGAATAATCACCAGGGACCCGGAAGAGGTCTTGTTGCATCTCGGTTGTGACTCCGAATCGGGCTTTTCTAGTTCCTGAAAACGCAGCCATAAATTCTCCAAAGGTTGGCTGATCATCTTCAGGCCTTACGGTATTGACAACCACCTCAGCCTCATCTTCTCGATCCGGGACTACGTTATTGTTTCCCTCATAGTGCGCCAGACGATTGGAGTGTACCACCTTTGGTTTTCCCCTTGGAAATTTCTGGATGCGATAAATCAAGTCATTTATTCGTTTCTTCACCTGGTATGGGCCCTCCCAATTTCGCTGTAACTTTGGAGAATAGCCATGACGTCTTTGCGGGTTGTATAACCAGACAAGCTCTCAAGGTTGAAACCCTCCTTCTTGGGCTCTCACATCGTACGTAGTCTTCATCCGGTCACTCGCGATTCGGCTAGTGTTTCGGGTTCGGTCGTGAATATCCTCCAACTTCTTCTTTAAGTTGACAGCAGAATCATTTCCGGCTACCTCCTGTTCTGCTGGTGGACATCCAAATTCCAGATCACACGGTAACCGTAGCTCACGTCCAAACATCACAGACGCTGGTGATGACCGGTTGTTTCGTGAACCGATGCACGATAAGCCATCAGGAACAGATGTAGGTATTGATCCCAGTCTCGCGTGTTACTGAGCATGCGCTGGATCTTGGTAAGTATAGGTGACTATATAAAGCCGACCGTTGTTAGCGTGTAGCAGTAGACAGTACGTGTGCAGCAGCAGTAGCAGCAGCAGTAGCAGCAGCAGCAGCAACAGCAGCAATTACGATGATGTCAAGCAGTCCTAATTATTGTTATGATAACTGTGAGAGTGAACCCCTGGAAATAGGTAAGTTGTTGTTGTTGTTTATAAAACTTCAAGTTTATATGCTAATTTGTGTCTATTTTGTTGCTGTTGCTTGTTTAGATGAAGAAGGTTCGGATGTTGCAGATCATGCATCATCATCAACAGCAAGTACCGACAACGACGGTCAAGCGTGGAACAACGAAGTCGAAGAAACAGGTAAGATGTTTAAGACTTTTGTGTGTGTTTATGCTTATATTAATCGATTATTGTATTATTATTGTTTTAGCGTTCCTGTCCCAGCAGCAGCCTCTATACTACGCCGATGACGTTGTAGCAGCATCAGCAAACTTTACCATCATAGATGCATCAGTAGCAGCAGTAGCAGCAGCTAAACGTGAAGTACGTGTTCAACTGCTCGGGGCTGTCCAGTATCCGCTGTATGTTACGAGACCTCCCGGGGAAAAAGAAAACTACGACCATATACACAACATCCAAGTAGGACTTGGTAATGCATCTATGATGGTAAAGTTTGCTGATGCTGCTACAACGTCATCGGCGTAGTATAGAGGCTGCTGCTGCTGCTGGGACAGGAACGCTAAAACAATAATAATACAATAATCGATTAATATAAGCATAAACACACACAAAAGTCTTAAACATCTTACCTGTTTCTTCGACTTCGTTGTTCCACGCTTGACCGTCGTTGTCGGTACTTGCTGTTGATGATGATGCATGATCTGCAACATCCGAACCTTCTTCATTTAAACAAACAACAGCAACAAAATAGACACAAATTAGCATATAAACTTGAAGTTTTATAAACAACAACAACAACTTACCTATTTCCAGGGGTTCACTCTCACAGTTATCATAACAATAATTAGGACTGCTTGACATCATCGTAATTGCTGCTGTTGCTGCTGCTGCTGCTACTGCTGCTGCACACGTACTGTCTACTGCTACACGCTAACAACGGTCGGCTTTATATAGTCACCTATACTTACCTAGATCCAGCGCATGCTCAGTAACACGCATACGGTAAACAAGCGGTCATCGCTGGCAGACAAGTTTCATCCTGTCGCTGACACGCCATAATCATCACAGGCAGGTGTGTGTGTGTAGGTAATTACCTCATTCTCTCTCTCAGTTATAGCTATCACTTTTCATGCCATGGTACAGCTGGGTGAGAATAGTAATAATACACATATATAAAACATTAATCTTTTTATTCTATGACAATCTTTCTCAAAACATTATTAAACAACAAAACAATAATACTTAAATAACTAAACAACTATCTGTTCTCGGATAACCTTGATAGAACATCTTTTATTCTACGACAATGTTTCTTAAAATTATTAAACAACTAGACAATAATCAAAATAACTAAACAATTATTATTAGGTTGAAATCTGCTCGGATAACCATGAAGACATACTCATTTTTCATGAAACATCCTATTGAATGCTTTGTACGCTTTGTTATGCCAAATATTCTTTTCAACAATGTCTTGATCTACTACTACTACTACTACATAATTGAAAAGAACAAAATCGCGTTTATCAGATCTATTTCATGAGTATGTTCCCTCAAGTATCCTCTTGTGATTTACATTCAATCACTCCCTCAAGTTTCACCAGCTTTTTTTTTAATAATTACTGTACATAAAGTATAACTCTTGTCAGCTTCACTTATTATTATTATAACTACACTATACTGACAAAAGATGATTGAACAATTTACAGCAACTAATTACCTAATTATTACATTCTTAAATAATTTCGAATATAGTATACACAAAGTATAAACCTAGACATCATCATTATCATCACTTATAATAATAATTACATCAAGCCGAAGGTCGATCTCTTGTGATTAACATAACCCCCGACTACTGCTACTATGATTGAACTGTACATGTACTTATTACTATACAAATATTTTGCTACTTAAGAGTTAGATATGATACTACCTATACAAAAAATTTACAAATTTAAAAATACAACTATACTACTATACACATATCTATTACTACAGCGATTGAACTGTACAATAATTATATACATTATGATAATATTTTACTACTTAAGATCTAAATATAATACTACCTATACAAATTTTACAAAACTTAAAAATACAACTATACTACTATACACACATACATATATACAAGTGGTGTTTAAATGTTTATACACGTGGTCGCTTGTTGTTGTTGTAGCCGAACGGAACGGAATCAAAATCTTCTATACGCCGTCTCTTAGCGAACGTTATCTTATAGACTTTTGATTCCGCTCGCGTTACAAGCTGATGGTCAGCCGTACGCCTGATGTTGTTGGACTCTACAATAATCATTTCGTCCATGCCTTCCAACAGCCTAAGCATGGACTCAAAGTTTATTTTTTGAGTCGCGGCGTGATTTAGGGTGATGCCCTTGTCCTTGACGACCACGTGTATCTGTCCTGTGGTCGAGGAATAAACTTTGTAGGCGTAGTTCTTCGGCCCGCCTGACACAAACTCTATAATATACGATCCGGGACCGTACTCTTCGAGCTCGTCGGTGAGGTCACCCAGGAAGCTTCCTGTTGGTAGCTCGAAGTCGCTCGGCTTCGAAACGTATATTACGGAATCTGAAACAACGAAAAAAAAATTAACTCTAATATAAACGGTGTTGATGTTTGATAGTACAATGACTTACCTGTGTCATAGTATAATACTCTCTCCTAGCTGATCCAAATAGGAATACAGCTTAAGACGGGCCTGTGCAGTGACAAATGCAGCGATGACTACATTAACTGACGACAGAGGATCTGCTGCTTCCTCTTTATGCTGCCAGTTAACCGCAATCACCTCGTCATTTATTTCCTGCACATGATTAACTTCTACGCCTGGGCTGGACAACAGGTCGAAAAACTCCTTGGACTCGCTGATTAAGGCTGTTTTCGCCTGGTTCTCGCGCTGACCAAATTTCCCTAGAATACAAAAAAATATTAACTAAAGAAAACTACATAAGGTTATTATAACTTACCCCAGAAGGAATTCAGCATCAGTTTGGCCAACGATCTCAAACCAGGGTTCTTGACGATCTTCAACGAATCCAAGGAGACTCCCTCGTTCTCGAAGTAGTCATCAACGTACTGTTTCCGGGCTCCATCGATACCATCCTCGCCGTTGTTGTTGGAAGTTATTGAAGATGGCCAACCGCTGGCTTCCTGCTTCATCTTCAGGAACTTGTCGATGAAACCCGAAAACAGTCCCCCGGTCTTGGACGCTTTGTTGTACTGGGTTACATCGTACGACCAGATCTCTTATATGTCCTGCACGATGTAACCCTTTCGTATGGCCATTACCAGTTCGTCCAAGACCCAGGTTCCGTTGATGACTAGGTCCTCTACGCCGTGCTGACATTCGGCCTGGTTCAATTCTTCGGCGCAAGTGCGACATAGAGGGAACAGCAGCTTTTGGTGCATCTTGACGGGTAAGACCGGATGGTATAGATCTTGTGGCGGTAACATTGTACATTTTACCACGCCGTTGATGTTTTCCAGGCCCCCTTTATCCCTGATTAGATTTTCACAAGCCGCCTTGCCTACGTAAACTTCTGGATGGCCAACTGGGAATTTGGCCATCCTGGAATTTGAATACTTGCATACCCAAGGATAAAGGGAGCATACATCTACATAGCGGATCTTTTCCCCGTCTTTTGCAACCCTCTTTAATTTTGCTGCCCCTGTACGGCCGCCGTAAAATGCCTCTCTCGGGTTTAAGGGTGTGTTTAGTAGCAAGGGATGTTTCTCAACCTGCTGTCTGAATTCGGGTGTTAACTGCCTACGGAAGCGACATTCCCACTGTTCAACGACCTCATACCCTAGCGACTTTAACTTTTCCGTTGTGGCTCGGGTCTTCTCGAGCCTCATATCCATGGTGTCGCTAGGATCGTCGTGTAGAGGCTCGTTGCGACGGGTAGTGAAGCAGGTGGGACATCCATGGAAGTAACACCCGTGAAATTGAAATATGGTATTACCATACAGCCCGTCAACCTTTAACCCACCCACGATAGCTTCTCTCTGCCTGCCGGCGTGTTGAATCTCAACACCTCTTTGATGTTCTTCCAGCAACAGCCATTGGAGAGCTACCTTAGACTGGTTATCTGCGCGTCTATAACCACCCTTTGGTATCAGTCCAATGGTGCTTTCTTTGAGGAATTTCCTCCGGAACATAAGATTACAGGCAGAGGCGATGGTGATGGCTTCCGTGAACGGGTCAACGTCGCATTCCTCAATAAAGAGATTCCTAAAGTGGATACAGGCTCTCTTCAAAATATCGACGTCTGTTCGACAATATTCGACCAGGTCACGTTGCATGTCGAACTCCGTGATCCCGTCCCTGTTCGCCTCGTACCACTTTAGGAACGCTTTACGAGCCTGGGGTTTCATGGTGTCGGGGCTGTAAAATTTGATGTCCGGAAGAGGACCCACGTAATGGGCATTCGCCTCGGTGTTAAAGAGGTGCGGGAAGTATCCTTTGGGAGCCGGTAGATCGAACGCTTTAGGCAAGTCAGCCAGAGCCATGGGGAAAAAGTTGAGGGAGTCGATAAATTTTAAATTATCTAGTTGCAGCAGCAGAATTTTTGAACCGCGCATAATAAGTTCCGGGTGTAATGAGGTGTTGGTTATCAGATAATTTAGAATGAATTGCGTATCGAAAGCTTGCCCGTTATGGGCAATTGCTACAACCTTTTTGAATAATTTCCGCGAGTCTAGTAGATAGTTCAAAAGTCGATCGATGCATTTTCCTCGCAAGATCTGTTCTCGCAAACCACATCTTACACAACTGGTAGCAGTTGATGATGAGTCGTGGTAACACTCAGAACAGACTTGCTGGAAAACGCATAGATTCGGCTCGTGGAGGTTGACGCCGGGCGCAATTTCTTTCTCTTGCCGGGTCTCCAGGTCGAAGAACACAAACAAGGTGTCTTGCTTTATGTTCCTAGGCCCGGCCGGCTGTATATGACAGAAATGGTTTTCGGGTTTATGGCTCTGACAGATCTTACAATAGATCTCCCCGCACACGTGAGCCTGCTTCCGGGTCTTGATGTTGATGGTTTTGAAACATCCCTCGAATTTTTTAACTTCCCGACACATGTTGCCCTCCTGATGGATGTTAAAGCAGGCTTGACTTCTAAAGTCTCGCCTGCAGTCCGGACACCTAATCAGCTGCGCTGTTCTTTCGCAAGGCGGTGTACTACCGCAGCCTACGCAGGACTTTTCACATCGGTGATCTCTGTTGGTGTTATAGGGTACATGACAGTGCTCACAGAAATAACCGCAGGCAAAGGCTGAGGTCAATGATGTTATGACGTTATAATGATGCTCGTGATACAACAGATTGGTGTTCTTTGTTGCGGCATCATTATCAACGACCCCCTCAAAGATAAGTGAACGACCTCTCAAGCCGTGGCTATACACTACTATCTTGTAGTTGGGGGCCAGGAACTGCTGGAACAACCTTAATTCATTGACCCCGGCTCCCTCCGGTGGAATGAAAGCTACTCCAGCATCCCGCATCATTTCCTCGGCCTTTATCTTTTGCACTGTCTGATTATCACGGATCTTCTTGTAATCAGCACTGTTATCTGCGTGAGCCCTGCCTACGACCAAAGCCCTGGGTAGGCATAGATTGTCACTGGTGGTGTTGTTAATCGTGACAATCCCTCTGCGACGGCTACACTCTTCGGCAAAGGTGCTGTACGTACCGTTACGACAGCGACCTTGTCCGGCTGGTGGTGTTACGATTGTAGCTATCAACCTGAAGGTGTCCGAACTCAGGGCTTCAGGATCGCTCTGTAAAATTGATTCTAAAATGCCCCAGACATCGTTGAAGGTGATTTCATCAGAACGCCTGAGACTCATGTAGCCGGGAAGTTTTTGTTTGAAACTATCAAACTCAAATGTGGCCCCTACTTTATCATTTGGTTGTGCTCGGCTTAACACATCCCGCAAAATTTCGTTGATAGCCGATTTAAAATGCTCCAAATGATCTTCACCGACTGACGCGACGTTTACTTTAAACACCAGTCGATGTTTCAGAGTGCCAAATTTCTTGATGGTGGACACGTTCTCATCGATAATTTCATAGAGAGAAGACATTTTGTACAGGAGTAACAACAGCAATAGCAAAAATATCGCACTTGCACACTTAACAATGGCTAAAACAACAAAGATTATATGTTGTTAATTTAAATTGTTACTAAATCCCTTTGACAGATTATTATTATAAAAATAAATAAGGAACGGCTAAAAACAACAAAGATTATATGCTGTTAATTTAAATAAACATTGACTAATTATTATTAAAGTTTAAATGCACTGCAAACTATTAAATATTATAAATTAATTATAAAGATCAATTTTAATGCAAATTAATAGTCTTTTAGCCAATCTAAAAAGCATAACCTCAAATTATGATTTAAATAACTATGTTACAACCCCTAGATAAACACATAATAACGATCACACCTCGCATAAAACAATTACTACTTTAATCGATAATCAAACTAGGGAAATTAAAATAAATATAAAACTATTCCTGCTGAAATTCAAATTTACAATTATTATTATTATTATAAACAAAATACGTTATATATTGTTCAAATGTAACTTAAATAATTATTTTAAACCGACTATGTTATATTGTCGTGAAAAATCATGCGAGGACGAGATTACCGATTATTATAAAGCAATAATAATAATAATAAATCCTACCTTTTTGTTCGATTAAAGCTGTAGATTTTACATAGGCTCTGTAGCAACAATTGGTAATAACAATCAAGAATGGCACAAATCACTTCAAACACAAACGTAATAATTAACAGTTCGCATAAAAAAAACATACATGTGTTGATGTCTCGAGTAACCCCAAACAAGTGATGGTCTACTTCCGTGGTTGGCTTTATAGGTTCGAATTGTTGCGCAATATTATGCAATACTATAAAAATAAAACTCGAGTCAATTTGCCCTCTTAACGAAGGAACAAAGCGTTCGCTCCGGTGAACACGTGCAGGTCATAAATCAATTTGAAATGTTATTTTCTGCAGCAGAGTTGACATACCTTCTAGATTTATCTATTAGAATAAAAACGGTGTACCACTCTAACCCTCTGGGGATATAATTCATTCAACTGTCATACCGTTTTTTTTATTGGACGCAGGTGTGACGAATAAGTTATGATTCTGTCAATAGGACTTTATGCAACCATGATACATATACGTGACAATAATTCCAATTGTATTAAATAAAGGTTACATTCGATATCGCCTTTTGCTAACAGAACATTCAAACCGAACTAACAAGCATAATAAATTATTATTACCTAGTCCCTTTCAGTAAAAAAAAAGAAGACACCTTCTCTTCCCTTTTTTTTAGTTTACAGTAACAAAATGTAACCCTATATTGACATAAATAAATGTAAATTTTTGTTAATATTACAAGGAATCTAATAAACAACTCACCTATTTCCATGTGGCAATAAATCAATTACACACACAGGTCTCGTCATCATAACAATAATTAGTTTGCGGTCATTTCCCAGTAAATCTAGAGCTTATAAGTGTAACAAAATAAATGAAAAAAAAAGCTTACCGTTGTCGCGCTATAATAGCATTAGTATTTTACAGGTATAAAAGGTTCGGTTTATAATAAGAATTGTCTATATCGGATATTTAACGAATTTCTTGTAAAAGCAGAGAAAAGGCACGGCTCTATTGCTTGCAAATCTCAATCAACTTACAACAAGTAGATAATTACATACCATCATCTTATAATTTCATATACTTGAAAAATTGAGCGATCTACATGTAAAATCGTGTTTAGTCAAGTCTGTATCAATCAGATAGAAACAGCCGTCAATTATAGGTCACCTGTGTTAATTTAGTATTCACACAAAGAGGACTTGTTACCTGAAATCTTGAAGGTCGCCATTAGTCGTCGAAAGTACGGTCTTTTTATCCTTATTCTGATTACTGTTTCCGATATCTAACCGAACTAACAAGCATAATAAATTATTATTACCTAGTCCCTTTCAGTAAAAAAAAGAAGACACCTTCTCTTCCTTTTTTAGTTTACAGTAACAAAATGTAACCCTATATTGACATAAATAAATGTAAATTTTTGTTAATATTACAAGGAATCTAATAAAAAACTCACCTATTTCCATGTGGCAATAAATCAATTACACACACAGGTCTCGTCATCATAACAATAATTAGTTTGCGGTCATTTCCCCAGTAAATCTAGAGATTATAAGTGTAACAAAATAAATGCAAAAAAAAGCTTACCGTTGTCGCGCTATAATAGCATTAGTATTTTACAGGTATAGAAGGTTCGGTTTATAATAAGAATTGTCTATATCGGATATTTAACGAATTTCTTGTAAAAGTAGGTTGTGATATTTTCTTCATTTGTTCAGCCTCAATAATAAAAATCTATTTGGTTTAGTTTATTAGATTCCTTTGAGAATGCATTCAATTTCAAATAAATAAAACAATTTAATTTTCTTTTCATAGAGTTTATTTTCATTGAATAAATTTTTTATTTATAAACAAATTTATTTATGTTGGTTTGTTCAAACGAATGACCGTAGTTATCCTATTTTAAAATACGAAAGACGCATAATAATTAAAAGAGATATATTTGAAATATTTATTAAACTAGGGACCACATTTAATCAATTCAGAAGTCTTATAAAATCTATACCTGACTTCGTTGATACAAAATTCAAGGATTAGGCTTCGCTTTTTTATTTTAAAAGAAAGATTATTTATTGCTTTGAAGGCATGCTTTTACATTGCAAAGGTTGAAAAAGGGATTTTTTAAACGTTTTCCTAGTGATTCATGTTTGCTCAATACAATTCATTTCATTTTTTTTAGAATGTTATATACTAGTAAAAGTAAATTTCAACGTATTGTGCGAACAGAGAATGCAATGGTAATATTATATTATTTTTTATTAGGCTATAGACAGATTGAAATTTAAAGTGTGTTCTTTTTAAATGCTCTAAGAGACAGAAAGGGCTTTTTACCTGGAAATAGCTTTAGAAATCAGACCCGTCAACGTGCGAGATTTACAGGTACTTAATAATACAAAGAGTGATGAAATGTTTGATTATTTTGCTATTACAGTATATCAATATTATAATCCATTGAAACTTTTCTGTTAAATGTGATTATGACAAATCGAAAAAACCATTTCTTTAAATAGGTATATTTTTAATAAAAAATGTCTAAAGTATGACAATAATACTTTTAATGCTCTAACACTGTCAACCCTTTATTTAGAAGATCGGTCACATAGATAAGTGCTACCTACATTGACAGCGCAGGTGTTCTTTTGTTCGTTAACGAGCTTCTTTGCTCGGGTCTGTGTGTGTAATAAATTAAATGGTTATCAATAGTTACATCTAAAAGTTGAATTTAAAATTTTTAATGTTGTAGTAAATTATAAAAACGACACCCTTTTTTTTCCGATGGTAAAACTTTATTTACTTGGAGAAATTTAACAATACCCTTTTTGTTCCGAAGGGTAATAAATTAAGATTTTTATCTACTCGTGTTACTTGACAGTGCAGGTGTCTAACTTTTTTTTAATGATATCCTTTTGCTCCGACGGTAATAAATTTAGATTTTTATCTACTCGTGTTACTTCACAGTGCAGGTGTCGATCCCTTTTTTTAACAATACCCTTTTTGTTCCGAAGGGTAATAAATTAAGATTTTATCTAAAATCGTGTTCATTCGCGCAGGTTCGAAGTTTATAAAAGCTCAGTCAAACCCCCCTGCCGTTTTAGTTTGTTCTTGACATCGGTTACGGTGATAGTAATATTGTTATTGTTTGCTTGAACTAGGTATGTTAAAATAATCATTTATTATTCTTGTGAGTGTTAAGTTTTTGTTTATTTTTACATAGAAAAAAATGGATTTGCTAATACAACAATTGAACAAATCTCCCGTTAGCCAGAAGCCAATCAAGAAGTTATGTGATTACAAAATAAAAGAAATTGCAGAGATACTACAATTCAAAAGAGTCGTTTGCCGTGATAAACGTCAAAGTGTGATTGTTGTTACCGAAAAGCATGTTACATTTCTACCAAAGCGAATCAACGACAAGTTAACAGATCAAAGGGTTACCGAGCTTAACCAGCAGATTGAAGCTAAAACGATTTCTCTAGGTTTGATGTACTTGGGGAAAACAAACTGTTATGATGATTACCTGTTTGTGGAATTAAATAAGGTACGAGTAAACATCAAGTTTATACAATAAACCCCTTTTTAATGTTCTATTGTTGTCGTTGTTGTTACAGCCCCTGGAACCACAAATAGAAAACAGAGGTCAGTCCTGAAGTCCTCAAGCACCAGCATTCTATCAACATTTTTTTTTATTATAAATTAAATGTAGCCTTAACACTATATTAATAAACATAATTTTTTTAAATTCCTATATGGCTTTATTATTTCCTAGAAAAGGTAGTGGTGGAAACGTTTCAGCTTAGTGAAAGGATCCAATCCCAGAGTTAGCGCTAAAATTCAAATCTGGTAAGATGGTTGCTTTAAGAATGACAGATTTAAAATGACAGATTTAAATGACATATGCAAAAATGACAAATTCAAAATGACAGATGCAAAAATGACAAATTTAAAATGACAGAAGCAAAATTGACAGATTTAAAATGACATATGTAAAAATGACAGCAGTAAAATTGACAGATTTAACATGACAGATGCAAAAATGACAAATATTTAAAATTAACAGATTCAAATTTAGCGCGCGCACGCAAGATGCTGTGATATAAAATGGTTGCCTCTTTGTAGTAGTAGTAATACAGATTTCTTCTTCATGACACGCCACCTAGTAGTAGTACACAGCGCATCGATAATACAGATTTCTTCATGACGCCCTCTCTTAGCAATACACACTAATTGTAGCATTACGCCCTCTATTGGTAGCACTCAGTTTGCCGGTAATACAGATACCCGTAATGGCGGCGGCGGCGGGCGTGGTAGCCTGGCGCCAGGGCGTGGTAAAATGGAGCCAGACGTTCCAAAATGGCTGCCTTCATCCAATCAGAAGCAAGGGAGGAGCTACAGGAGTGGGGGTTAACCAATAAGGGAGAAGTAGGCGGGGAAATCCAAGATGGCGGCGACCAATCAGAAGCAAGGGGAGGAGCTATAGGAGTGGGGGTAGCCAATCAGAAGCAGGGGGAGGAGCCATGCCATTGGCATGCCACATGGCATGTCAATTTCTGTCTGGGCCAGGTGTCCTAATACCTACTAACGTCGTCTGGATTAGAATCATTTGAATTATCCGATCCATTCTCTTCCTCGGTTGGCTCTGGTGGGAAGACCTGGTCCATATATGCATATTCAGGCTTCCTCGACAAGTGTCAAGTCAAGATGCATTGCAGCATCGCATTTAAGTAGCAAGGTCCGTTGATGCATGCATAATTATATCCAAAGTAAAGGTTATCTCACCCATTTCCACTATTGGCTTTTGAAATGGGCTCAAAAATGGCGCCTTTTTGGCGGCAATTTCAATTTGTCATGAATTTGTCAAATCAAATATTTACATAACATACAGAAAAGGTTATGAATATTTTAATTAAAACAAATCAATAATACTATGTATTAATTTATTAACAAATAATATTTTTAGGCATTCGAATTATCTTCTGTTATTGAGTAATATTAACTGCTACTACTGAATAAAACCACGAAAACGTTAACACATTAAAAAATGATGGTCTAAAATGGCGAAGATTTATTAGTTATATGAACAAAATAACAGTAACAACTAAAGCTAATATTTTAACTGTGATACAACTAATTTATTAATGGTATCCCCCTCAAACAGTATTTGAGTTTCTCTTTTTTGTTATGCAAATATGGCAAAAAGCCATATAAAAGCCGTGGACGGAAATCTAACTTCTGTAAATGTCTGTACAGAATGGAATATGATGCAAGTGGATGCTACAACTATTTTTTAAGCTTTTGTAACCTTTCCAACCAGCTAAAAATAAAGAATATATTAAGTAGATAATTTAAATTATCCTACAAATCGTATTTGCACTGCCTTTTCAAAATTTCCAGCGGCCACATCGATATTTTAAAAACCTGAAGTGAATAGTGTTTCTGTTCCTTTTAGTATTTGCAAGAGAATGTGCCGTAGCATTATCTTTTAAAGTATAGCGAGGGTCTCTCTTTCAATCCTTCCACATTCTTCAATTATTTTAGGCTTTTCTTTAACATATTCACTAGTATTTGATGATCGTGTTGGGCAATTAGATGGCATGTTTCCTTTATTGCCTTTAAAAGTTTTAATTTTTTTATTATTTGCAACTACATTTATCTCTTCATTTAGTCTTTTACGTTTCTTATTAACTGTAACTAGATTAGAAACCTTAAATAACGTAGGAATTGCGTTTCATTTCAATATTTGCCATTCAGCATCTTTTCGTTTCAAATTGCGTTTCTTCAAAATGAAACTAGGGGAAATGTAAAACAGTAATAAAAGAGTGTGTAATCTAAAAACTATCCTTTCTCTATGCTTAAATAATTTATATTATTTCTATATGTAATTTTATTAAGACTAAACTTGCTTACTTTACATAATCTTGATTATTCAGTAATTCCCAATTCTGACTTCTACGCATATCTAACAAATTTGTCTTATTTTCCTATCTTTTGGAAAAAGAAATAAACGTGCACCATTCCGGGAATTGCTAGAACAGTTTGGTGCACTACAACCAGTCATTTTTTGAGGAAAAGACATCGGCGGTTGACTTATGTCAGAAACTGACAGATCGAACTTGGCCTCAAATATGGCCGTCTAAACTTTGATGAGATGACCTATGTATGTGTACTAGGTATACATACACATGAATGGACCTTGGTAAGTAGGTAGAACGACATTGTAAGCATAGATCGTAAAGAGAAATTTGGGAATAAAGAGGGAATAAAGGAATAAAATAATGAAAATAAGAATAAAGAAAGAAACCCTCATATTTGAGATAACATGCTATTGTTGTTTATAAAAATCTTAACACACTAGGATAAGCTATTCAATGTGCGAAGAAATCACTGTGGAGAAGATACAAAGCGAAAAAGTATTTAAAAACGTAGCTATGAAATGTGGTTTTCGTGTCTTCAGTAAATAAAGTTCGATAAGTAGTTAAGTTAGAAAAAAAATCATTATCAAGATAACCTAGTATCTTGGCAGTTATTTAAAATGATAAATGTTATTCAAGTAAAACATAATCCCAGCTAGCACACTGACGTTATAATGACGTTATTTTAAGTGATTGTTGGCCAGCGACGTCATATGACTAATAAATGATGTCCATAAGACGTCATATTATGGGACGTTACGTAGACGTCTTCAAAACTACGTCTTCTAGACGTACAATAAGATCGTTTTTAGACTTCTACTATTATTAATTATGATCTATCTAGGTAATCAAAAAGTGATATATTCCGTAACAATTTTTTTAATTTTTATATTTGCAGAATGTAAATAGAATACATTATTTTACTGTTTTCAATATTCAAATACACCATTTTTGTATTGTCAGGTTACTGATGTACGAGAGACAAATCTGGCAACACTGTTTTACTTTATTTTTTACTGAACTGCACGTTACCACATGCCGCAATACAAACAGCATCTTTCGTGTATTTGTTTTGCTCTTTAATTAGTAACGTTCCTA
Organism: Agrypnus murinus; assembly: GCA_929113105.1. Classification (NCBI taxonomy): domain Eukaryota; kingdom Metazoa; phylum Arthropoda; class Insecta; order Coleoptera; family Elateridae; genus Agrypnus; species Agrypnus murinus. The sequence continues at coordinate 70,881,857 of OV816025.1, forward strand.
CTTATTATTAAAGTTGTTGACGTATCTACATTGATGGTGTATGTGTAGGTGCAACTACCGTATAATAATTGTGTGGTTTGTCATAAAAGCCGAGTATAATAATTACTTGTTCCGTCACAATACTACATAACCTATACAATTTTACCCGTTTAACGATTTTGTGAGATTAGTATAGTTAATTAATACTAATGTAAAGGTTCATTAGTACTTACTAATATCATTTTTTATTTTAGTCATCAATTATTTTGCATATTGTTTTATGAGCTTTTCAGTTAGTAAATGTTTACTTTTGTGTAATAATTAAATGTAAGACATAGTATATAATAAATATTATTTCCAATACTTAACTATTTATTTATAATTCCTGTCCTAGTCTTAGTATAGGACGTTTTAATGGCGCCATTGAACAACGTTTTAATCACCTTTTAATGACGTCTTATATATTGACGTCCTTGGGCTGTGACATAATGCTGCCAGTTTTACGACAATTTGACATTATTTTAATACGTCATTTAACGTCGTTACTGACGAAAAAAGGCGACATTATGTTGTCAGTGTGCTGGCTGGGAATGACAGCAACAAATTCATATAATGAGCGTAAATGTCACTCATTAACAATTTAAGATCGATCATCCAGGACCAGGGCCGGCAAAGTAAAATTTGCTGAGGTATGTAGTAAATACATAAGAATTAATAACAATCGATACGATGGAGGGGGAGAGGTAACACAGGTTATTACGGTGAATTCATAATTCACCGTTATTTGTTATGAAAAAAAATATTAAAAAGGCATCTATCGGCTTTATATGATATTTCGGCCCCCTCATAACTCTTCATTGCAGTACATTTTGAAAAAAACCTTTTTGATCCCTTGTAGGAAACACTACAAGCTTTCTAATACAACTTACCAATTTTGTGTAAGATTTTTTATTTTTAACAAAAAGACTTTTTGATCAGTATGGAAAGCTATAGAGAAATTGAAAGAAAAGCTCGTATCTACGTCTTGCAGTAGGTTACAACAGCCAGGTTCATCATTTATGATACGTATGACAATTATCTACAATTACCTTATTTGTACATTTGTGTAAGATTTTTTTTTAAGAAAAAAAAGGATCTTATTTAAGTTACCTTAGAAGTGGACCATTTTCAATTCAACCAATTTGAAGATTAGGCCATTTTCTTTATTTAAGAATAGAAATATATGAAGTTTATTGTTGACATTCAACAATAATTACTAAAACGGAGATGTAATAGCATCATTGCTTTCTTTTAAAGCTGCAAGTATCTTTTTATCTGCGCGCTACCCCTGAATGTTTTCGTATAGGCAACACATCTAACCGTAGTATGAAAATAAGGTAAAATGAGAATTAGGTAGAATAAAAATAAGGTAAAAAAACGCATGTCATAAAGCTGAACTTAGGTTAACAGCTTACTATAACCTAACAAAGTAGTATCGATAGAAAGCCATAGATACAGTACTACCAATATAAGGTAAATAAATATCGGTTCCATATTTTGTATCATAATTAAATGTCGAAAAGTCGATTTTTCAATGTGTGCTATACCTCTGGTTAGGGCTAAGTGGAAATTAGTAGTTGCGGGTACAATTATATTGATAAAGTATCTTATAACGATTGACCTCCAGTTAATGTTAACCAAAGATTGAAAAACCAGTCCTCAATAAAATAGGAATTCAATCCAACGCGTTCCGTACTATAGCAGACCCGTACACTGGGGTTACAAACTATCTATAATTGTATATGTTTGATATCTATTAAACTACGAAGGCAGGCCATTATTTAATTTCGCAGGATATACTATGACCAAAGATTTAATAATTCTTAACACAAAAATTGTGACTCAAACGAGCTCAATCTAACGGTTCAATGTGAAGGAAAACATCTTTAGGATTTAGGAATGGGGAATAGATTAAATTAAAGTAGGTGTTCTTGGGATTTATGGCAGCAACATCCTAGTTTTCAGCCTTTTATTACAGTCTTTAAGCTGAAGCAGCTTTGGGTACTTCCGGCAGGATTGGAACGCTACTGTGAATTACGCTAGAATAACCAACCAAAGCTGATTAAAACTTTAAACCAGTGCAGTGGTCCTCCATGCTTCTTATGTAGTAGAATACTTATGTTAAATTAGCTTCTTTTTTTAATTCGAACTATTCAACAAATGCGTACTCTCTTGTTTCTCTAAAGGCAGTAAAACCACATTTCTTCTTTCTAAAGAACGAAAAATGTTTTGAATACGATAATACTCATTGCACCTTAGAATATAAAACTGTAGGAAGGAGCGTAACTACTCTACACAATGAGCTTTAAAAGCGACGGATATTACGTCATACTGGCCGCCATTAGACACCACCTAAATCTCCTTTTCTCTTAAACTCTGACAAATACGAAGAAGGGAATAACATATCATAAGTAAGTATTCGTTTGTTTAAAATATTAAATATAAAATTTATATTCTAAGATTAATTTCAAACCACTATGTTTTAAAATTGAGGTTATGTAGTTTATGTGCGCATTTCGAGACAGTGAGAACCGCCAATAGAAATATCTAATTACAAAACCGGAGACACGTACTCCGCCATATTGAGACCCCATCCTGGTCGTATGTGGTAGATAATTATGTTCCTTCCTACAGTTTTATATTCTAAGCATTGCACACATATTCTACAGTGACGTGAGTAGTATGTCGTTCAGATTACCAACTTTGTGTGTTAGTGTATACTGTACACTGTTCGTGGCTCAGTAGAAGTCTGTATTATACACTCAAAATAAACGAATTATATGTAGTATTGAAGAAGAAAACCTGGAACTGAAAAGAATGATATGGAAGCTTGCAGATCAGAATGATATTCTGGAATTCCCCAATCTCACAGAAGAATTAAAGTTTTTGACGGTTGGTTCTTATCAAATCCAAATGAACCAACTGTACCTTTAAGAATAAAATAACATAGAGTCATAAAAATAATTTATTGACCACAATACATATTTTGTACATTAAAAACGCAGTTTTGGTATATATTTGTATAAATGTTGCATTGTTGTGTTGAGTGTTCTCATTATTTCTGCACAACCGTTGTCTCCCATTGAGGTGCTAAATTCTTCGTGCTGATTCAGTTGCATTTACTAGTATGGTTGAACAGAATTCGAATTCGTGTGTCCAATTATTTTTAGTAATTGTTGTTGGAACATTAGCGTTTGCAAGGAGTGATACTGCAGTAGATCTGTTATTATGATTTGTGAATTACTTTGCGGTTTATTCCAACTGAATTGTTTCAATACTTTCCTTTGTCCATGCTGCATGATGATAGTTTATTTATTTCAATGTGGTCATTCATGAACTAGCTTGAATTATGTAGATGTAGACACCAAATTAGATTCGCAGTTAGGAAATACCATCGGTTATTACAATTCTGGGATAACTTTCCATAGTTTTTTTTTATAGAGACGAACTGGACAAATATCTTGATCTGAATCTTAAATCATCTATTTACTACTGCTACAAAACTTAGTACCTCTATGGTTTATCTTGAAGAATATTGGTATTGGATTACATTATATGCAGTCTGTTGATATTACACAAATGGATGCTTCAATTTGTAAGTGATGCAATATTTGCATAGACAGCTTTGTTACCTCTTCTTTGTAATCAGTTAAATGCGCAATCTTTCAAGATTAAAGCTAGTTCAGGAGTTATATTCCCGTCAAATGTATAATTTCTTTATTTACAGAAATTCATATTGCCGCTACTAGAATGTCTTGTTGCTACATAAGTGTATTTTTCTAACAAATTGAGTGACTCATCATTTATTTCACCTTCATAGGCGTCTTCCCATCGATTAATAAACATTTTTTCTGTATTTTTGTTAAATTACATTTTATGGTAATTACGTCAATACACGAACAGCTTAACTTTCAAAGTTGGACAATTGAATTATATTCTTAGAAAGAGACCAACATAAGGTAATATGATCACTTGTTTTTTATTATTGCTGTGATAGCTTTGTAACTAAGCAAATTAACTCTCATTAGATCTAATTAACTCTCATTGGCTGAATTTAACATTACGTGACATATAAATTATCAGATAGATACTAAAGTCTAATTTTCTTAAGAAGGAAGCGTTGGCAGAGATAGGGACTAAAATCTGCGCCTCTGATTGGTCTATTTTGTACCATGTGACGAGAGCAGTTCACACTAAAGCATTTCGACATTTTGCAAGCGGTCGACAACGTGGTCGCGTGTTGACAAGTGACAGGTGACGGCTGACAGCTGACACAGATTCGCCCTCGTGGTTTCGTCATTGTTTTTGTGTTATTTGACTGTGTTTTTAAGTGCGTAATGGCAGAGCAGCCGATTAATCTCGCCGAAGAGCAAGAAGCAGCCCCTGTTGTGACCACACCATTGAATAATCCCAGATGCAAGGCAATTAAAAGTGGTCAGAAACTGATGATTTATAACTTGTACGTTACAATGAGAGAGCAGGATGAAGAATCTTCTAAAACTAACATAGTGAAGAGAGTTTCGCAATCAGCGGGAGTTGGTCAAAGAAAAGTTTGGGAAACGATTAAGGAAATGGAGGAAACTCAAACAGTAAAATCACCTCCGAAGAAAAGAAGTCGTATGAATGTTTTCCAAAAATTAGAAGAGGATGAAAAAAGAATTATAAGGCAAATTGTTCATTCCTTTTTCCTTCGCAAGGAGCTTCCGACTTTGGACAAAGTGTACAATGTAAGTAAATTCATGGTTTTGAGACATTGCTTATTATTCATTCTTGTTTATTTTGTAGGCAGTTACAGACAATGAAACTTTGCCCCCTCTTTCTCGTTCCTCATTGTACAAAGTTTTGAAGAAACTAGGATTTGTGTACGAAAAAGGTGGCAGCAAATGTACTTTAATTGAAAAACCAGGTATAATTCTCTGGCGTAGACGTTATTTAAATAAAATACGTTTATTCCGTCGACAGGGAAGGCCCATTTTCTATGTAGACGAAACGTGGGTGAATGCGGGACACACGAAAGCCAAGGTTTGGAGGGATAAAACCGTTGTATCTGCACGACAAGCTTTCCTGGAAGGATTATCAACTGGCTTACCCAATCCTAGCGGGAAAGGCAAACGCCTGATTATTACACATATTGGCAATGAAGACGGCTTTTTGGCGGATGGTCTGCTAATGTTTGAGTCCAAAAAAACAAATGACTATCATGAGGAGATGACAGGTCAAGTGTCTGAACAGTGGATGTCAAATATTTTACCCAGACTGCCGCCAAATGCGGTTATCATTATGGATAACGCACCATACCACAGCGTCAAAGCCGAAAGGACGCCCACTTCTGCATGGCGAAAAGCCGAAATTGCAGAATTTCTGCAAGAAAAAGGTGTTGCGGTAGAAGAGGGCGCCCTCAAAGTAGAATTACTAGCAGCTGCCAGAGAGTTTCTTATGCGCCAGCCTGTCCAGTACCGCATCGATTCGTTGGTAGCTCAAACCGGGCGCGAAGTTTTGCGACTCCCGCCGTACCATTGCCAACTGAATCCTATTGAGTTGGTATGGGCGCAAGTGAAAGGTTATGTTGCCTCGAACAACAGAACATTCAAGCTACCAGAAGTTACAACTTTGTTCAATGAGGGCCTGGACCAAGTTACCGCTGAAAGTTGGCAGAATTGCATACGCCATGTAATTCAACAAGAGGAGGAACTGTACGATCTGGACAGCACCATTGAAGAATTAGAATTACAGTTTGTTGTAAATACAGATGTTGAGTGGGATATTGAAACAGGAGATGTCACAGATTTAGATGTCACCATGGAATAATTGTCAAAATGTTAACGTGCTATTAAAAATTCCCTCATATTACCGTCTTTATTTTTACTTCTTTTAGATAGGTATTATAGGTATACGTTGTACAGCGAAATATTCAACTATTCTCACTCTTTCTAGCACATGCTGTTTTGAACAAAAACAATGTGCTAGAAAAAGTGAGATTAGTTGAATCTCTCACTGTGTACAGACTACCAGGTTTTATTATGTACGAGTACATTTTGCACCCGCCTGAACATGTAGGCAGCCAAATGTACATGCTTGCAAGGAGCTCTTAGAAACATGTCCCTGCTAAACTCGATGAAATTTCCCAGTGTCAATGTGACCGCGGATGGTGCTGCCACCTACTACCTTCTTAAAAAAAACAGAGTTTAGATGGTGTTAAAAACATCGAATTTATTTTCTACATACGAAAGTCACTCTGTTGATAATATTAGTATAATATGTCATTTTTGACATTTTATATGTCAGATTGACAAATGTAAAAGTGACATTAGCAATCAAATTGTCAATGGATGGGTATTTCTTATGTAAAAGAATGATCTAAGTGCCATTAACTCCATCTAGTATCTGAATAATTAAAGTCTTTAAAATTGATATGTTTTTCACCATTTATGATAAAAAAAATAAGAAATAACTAAAAATTAACGAAAATGCTGTAAGAAACTCAATATTAGTGCTAAATATCATAATTTGCATACATTCCCAGCCTGAAAACGGGGCCGAGAAATTTTAATGCAAATACTATAGAAACTATAGCAACCGGGGCCGAGATTTCGATGAAAGCCGATAGTATCCTATAAATAATTACTCGAATATTTTTGTAAATTAAAGATTTTCATATTTAACTGTAGGTATATAATTGAAGGGTTCGGAGGAAAATGGCCTTACATTTTGAAAAAACTACCTGCAACCGTGAAAAAACTAGAAAAAAACCTATACCAAAACTCCATACGACTACCCAACATATCTCCGAATTTACTGAAATAAAACAACAAGCATTTATTTAGGCTCATTTTCAGTATAGGTTTTGGAACAGTTCAATCGGACCGAAAAACTTTTTGAGGTAAGGTTTAAAATTATTAGAGTAAAAGTATTATAATACTCTGTCTGCATTTATGGTTTGTAGAGAGGTATTTTTAAGACAAACTGTACTGGGTGTGAATAATAGTAATTTATTGTATAAGGGTTTTAGATAGCATTTTATTCACGCAAGAATGTTTAAACGCGAGAGCTTGCTCGAGCGTTTAATTTTCTTAAGTGAATAAAATGCATCTAAAACCCGTATGCAATACAATGTTTTATCCACAATCACACTCATTTAGAATCAGAATTGCCGAATTTTATCAAAAAATTATTTGACATTTTACTGCGACGGCGGATGTTACCTTGAAAATCATTATTCGTGTTCCATTTGTTGTAGTACCTTTGCTTTACTGGTTGCTAGTGTGTTCAACAATCATTATAATTCCATGTGTTTTATGTATAGAAACCCTAGAGTTTTATAAACCACATTATACGTTGGCAAGGAGTTCAATTATTACCTTATTATATAGTGATTGTGGATAAAATAATTACTTTATCCAACATCTTTTTATAAATACCATGTTTACTGTGGTCATTTTAAAAAAGGAATGTGATTGTTTACTCTTTTGTTATAATATAACGTGGGTTATATTATATTATATGTTAGGAGCAACGTGGGTTACTTATTTTTAAAAACTCACTCCTTCAAAGAAAGTGAATGTTTTATATTCATTTTTATACAATTTAGATAGTAACAAAACATTTTTCAGTTTTTAATAATAAAAAGAAGAATCGTTAAACACAAATTATTTTTCAACAGTAAAAACACAAGAGTTTTTTTTATCGGATAAATTTCTTTTTGTAACGAAATAATTTTGCAAATCAGTAATTTTACGAGAAAAACTGACATGGCAAAATCGCGAGACCGAAGGTCGAGCGATTTTGCCAAATGTCAGTTTTTCGAGCAAAATTACTGTTGGAAAAATTTTGAGTTAAAAAGAAATTTATCCTTAAAAGAAAAGCTCGAGTGTTTTTTGGCAAGATAAATTAACGACTGAATATATGAATGAACAACAACAATAATTATTTTTATTGATACAATTAAATTATTTGAATGAACAGTTATTAAATACACAATTGTTATAAATTGTTTGGTTTGGTGTACTGATTTCAAAATTTTCTTCTCTGTACCTATCAAGTATCAACAATACTTAATAATTATAACTGACAGGGCAGACATTAAAGTGACGTAAGCGTACTAGATGTAGTCTGGTTATGAGGAACAGGCGTTTTTATCGGTGATAAAAAAGGATGCACCTTTTTTATCGCTGTCAAAATGACAAAACTGTCATCATTAAATGACAGATTTTATATAGGAGTTAATTTATCGACTGTAATTACACGAGAGGTCTTTTTTTGTCCGGATAAAATTGATTTTTTTAACGATAATTTGGTTGCTTGGTAAATTGACGATACAAACCACCTACGATAAAAAAACGAGTCCGAAGGACGAGTTTTTTTATCTGGTGGTTTGTAGAGTCAGTTTACCAAAAAGAAACCAAATTAGAGTTTAAAAAATCAATTTTATCCCGGAGAAAAAAACCTCGAGCGTAATTCGATGAGATAATTTAATGAATAATAAAAAGGAATAACTAGGTAATTATGAAGAAGTTAAGAACACATTTATTAACTTGAAAATGACAATTATTAAAAACAATCAATAATCAGGTTCGAGAAAGTTAGCCATGGAAGTTTAAACACATTTTATCCAGATGCAAAGTTAGGGCTAACTTTATCCGATGTCAAAGTGACAAATGTATCGCGGCTTATGGGATTTTTTATACATGAATTAAATTATCGACTGTAATTACACGAGAGGTCTTTTTTGTCCGGATAAAATTGATTTTTTTAACGATAATTTGGTTGCTTGGTAAATTGACGATACAAACCACCTACGATAAAAAAACGAGTCCGAAGGACGAGTTTTTTTATCTGGTGGTTTGTAGAGTCAGTTTACCAAAAAGAAACCAAATTAGAGTTTAAAAAATCAATTTTATCCCGGAGAAAAAAACCTCGAGCGTAATTCGATGAGATAATTTAATGAGTAATAAAAAGGAATAACTAGGTAATTATGAAGAAGTCAAGAACACATTTATTAACTTGAAAATGACAATTATTAAAAACAATAATCAGGTTCGAGAAAGTTAGCCATGGAAGTTTAAACACATTTTATCCAGATGCAAAGTTAGGGCTAACTTTATCCGATGTCAAAGTGACAAATGTATCGCGGCTTATGGGATTTTTTATACATGAATTAAATTATCGGTGATAAAAAAGGATGCACCTTTTTTATCGCTGTCAAAATGACAAAACTGTCATCATTAAATGACACATTTTATATAGGAGTTAATTTATCAACAGTAAGATCATAAGTGCTCAACTCTTGTTGGCAAGATTTTTATTTTGTATGAGCATTGGTTGCTTGGCAATTAAACGAGATCAAATTGACGAAAAGAACCGAGCGCGGAGCGTGAGGGTTCTTTTCTCAAGAATTTGATCGAGTTTAATTGCCTTTTAGCAATCAATGCGAATAAAAAAAATAAAAATCTTGCCTAACAAGAGTTGAGAACGAATGATCTTCCGTTGGAGAATTAACTGAATGAAGCGTTAAATACGTCAAATTTTTAACAACTTTATTTATGAGAACAATTATAATTATAATTAAAAGTGAATTTTGAATGTTTTCATTAATTGAAGCGTCAGGAATGTTGCCGAAGCGCGACATTTTTACTTTTGTCAAAATGACATTTGATTTTTTAAATATTAATGGTTGCTAAAATAATGCTAAAACAATGAGGTAGCGGCAAGAAAAGTAGCATACATTCTTTTCAGTTAAAGAAATCATTTCTAACTTGTGATTGGTGCATGTGACACTGTTTTTAATGTCTCATTGGTCTACAACACTATGAAGTTAATTATCAGTGTAAAACTAAAACATTTTAAACTGACAAAAACTATTGTTTGTTTCCACACCATACTATTTACATTTAGGCCAGTAAAACAGAATCCGTTGGTGGAAATAAATGTTGGAAAGCGGGAGATCGTTTCGATCGCTTCATTTGACGTCAAATATAAGTATCCTAGGTTTGCACGGTCCCTCGACGCGAGCTTACCTGAGGGCATCAAAAGAACCACGGAATCTTCGGATCTTTTTTAGTTTTTCGCTTATAACTTTAAAACAGTAGTGCTTTTCAACGAAAAATTCACTATTACAAGAATTAAAGAGCATTAAATTCTGCGTCGGAGGAGTATCCAACACTTTAAATTCGGTTCAGTGGTATGGTCGAAATCGACGGTCGAAAAACGACAATTTTACAAATTTTCGATTTTCCGTCAGACCGGACGCCCAGAGGCTTTCCTTATGAAAAAACCCGTTGGACTCATTCTGATTGTTAATATAAATCGAGAAATATCTAAGCTTTGATATTGCAGAGGTTGCCGGATTAAACTAATGGCCATTTTTTTGTCGTCCCCCATCACAGCAATTGGGATCAATCCATATGAAGTGCTGCAGTACTGATCGCTCGTGTGTTATCACAACTAAGTATTGGTAGATCAAAACCACTGTTATTTTGTTTTTATTCCTTTTGATTAAAATATGGCAGTCATATTTGTATTGTGGTGTACGCAGTTTTTTGATGTAAACGTAAATCTTGAACTTAACAAGCCTATAAATACCAAAATAGTATAGTTTCAGAGTTAAAATATTTTATACATAAACTACTTCTAACTGTGCACTTTAAAAAAATAAGCCCTAAGACTTCATCTTCATCTGGGTATATGAAATATGCTCCCCTAAAGAGCGGAAATTTTTGTAAAAACGTTGTTAAACTTCGGAGTTAAATTGCACCCATAAGTAAGCACCCTAAAAATTATGTTAAGATTAGAAGATGTAATCCGACATGTGAGCAATACAATGGTTTCTACCGCTTGTCTCTAGGACCACCCCTTCTTGAGATATCAAGATTTACGTTTACATCAAAAAACTGCAAGAAACGTGGTGCACCACGAAACAAATCTGGCTGCCATATTTCAATCAAAAGGAATAAAAATAAACTAACAGCGGTTTTGATATACTAAAACTTTTTTTTCGAAATGTTCGAGCGACCAGTACTGCAGCACTTCATATGGATTGATCCCAATTGCTCTGATGGGGGATGACAAAGAAATGGCCATTAGTTTAATCCGGCAACCTCTATAATATCAAAGCTTAGGTATTTCTCGACTTATATTAACAATCAGAATGAGTCCAACGGGTTTTTTTATACGAAAAGCTTCTGGGCATTCGGTCTGACGGAAAATCGAAAATCTGTAAAATTGTCGTTTTTCGACCGTCGATTTTGACCATACCACTGGACCGAATTTAAAGTGTTGGATACTCATCTGACGCAGAATTTAATGCTCTTTAATTCTTGTAATAGTGAAGTTTTCGTTGGACAATAATTGGATGATTCAAAAAAATATTAAAATTTGTTGAGAATCTTGATTTGTTATTGGTGTAGACTTTCTCAAAATCGTTTCCATACTTTTCGAGACATTCCTTTTCTTTAAGAGCAAATTTATGTGATTTACAAGATCTACTTTTAATAAAAGTACCATCTGCGTTACTTAAATCATCTTTAACTCTTCATTTTTCTTTACAATTTCCTTATTACAGTTCTTATTCTATAAATCTCATCAACTGTTTTTGTTACAATCACTTCGCTGTGTATAAAGCAATGTATGGTAACCATCCATACTGATTTTGTTTTTTGGACAACTGACGTCGACTCATATTCAAACACGGTACATCCAAGATCAATTACTTTTCTCCATGTAGTCATTTAAAAATCTTCAAAACATTGAAAATATCTTCTCCTCTTGTAGTAAGAGAGATTTCTAAGTAACACAAATACTGTTCAACAATTTCTTCTTCATAAGTAAAATTAATGTAATCCAGTTAACTAAGTCCACTTGAATCAGTAGATTGTTTTGTCCAACCTTGTCTCTCACTATATGTTCAATATTTTCAGATAAATCCTGAATTCTTCACCCAACTGCATTGTCAGCTATAGTAATCTTCCTAATTTCAGCTTTATATTTAGGACCAAAAACAGTTTTATTGCGACAGCACAGCATGCTGGAATAATCGTTTTCCCGCCAGCTTAGTGTGGTAGGGTATTGTTTGCAACTACCTCAAATATTAGGATCTTGTTTCCTGATATTTGTCGAAGTCTTAAATACACTTTTACTTTGGCGAGTTTTGTGTCACTTGTGCTCAAAGTAGTACAGACACGGGCACAAACGCAAGCTGTAGTGAGCAGTGTCACAAGCAGTGTTTACCAACCGGTGAATAGAGCCGATGCGCGCGCGCAATCGAGCTCATTCGTGAATCTGGAGCACCAGGGTATCTACCTTAGAATAACAGGTATGTCCATGTCCATGATGTGATGGGCGAGAGTCGACGGTTGGTGCCGTTCTATTACCATAATACCGTGAGATCATTTAAATTTAAAATTAAAGTAGGCGGGAATTTTTTTATACGTTTGGCGATCCTGCCAATTGACTCGCTGTGTAAATTAGAGGTTATGCAATTTTATGTTCTAGATTAAACATTTTGGAGCGTCACTTTGACAATTCAAATCAAACTGTGAAGTGAACAGTTAATGTTGCCAATCTAATTTAAAAATCACAGCCAACTTTAATTATAAATTCAAATGATCTCGTGGTATTATTTCCTTTGTTTTTGGGTGTTTAATCTCCCGTTTTCTCGGGATTTCTGGTTTTCTTATTTAAATAAATATCTTACAGTGAATTTGCTTTGTTTTGTTTAGAAACTACTGCTCTAGACACACAATCAGTGACGTAATAACTTACTGAGCAGACACCCTGAAGATTTATCATGCTGTAAAAATTTTATAGCATTTAAAATAATCTTTATAAGTACAAGAAAGTTTCAACAAAATGTAAACAACATACCTAACACTAATAACTAATGTAGATCACAATTAGATCTAGAAAGGCTTTTTCTAAATACATTTGCTTCCGCAAATTATTTCTATTAATTTCGTGGGCTGTTTTCTATTTAACTTTTGATGCTAATAAGAGCTAAACTTGATAATTTTTGTGACAGAGTACTGCGTAAATAGTTTTAATGAGTTAATTTTGAAATTAATTAATAATTATCTTGCAGCGAACTAACTTCTACAATATTATTTTGTAATTTTCTAGTTAATGCATGATGAGCATTACCATTTAATAGTACATTACATACCGAGGCCGAAAGTACTCCATTCCTGTCGAGAGAACAATATAGTTTACCGAGAGGCGATAGCCTCGAGATGAACTAGTTCTCGAGACACAGGAATGGTACTTTTGCCGAGGTTTGTATACTATTTTATTCGCAATCGTCCTTTAAATACCGAATTATCTAAAATTCTTGACAGATGCAAAATGTCATCGGTTGGGATTGGTATAACGTATGTCGCCACTTACATCATCAAATTCGATCGCATAATATTTCGAGGATTTTATTGAATAGGAGTATTTATAAATTAATAATAATACCTGGGTACTCGTTCTTTAGCAGCCAAGGTCCGCAACATTACCAAACATGATTTATACAGCCATTTATACACCGCATTTGGCGATGTAATTTTCTGCGCGCCACCTAGTAGCTGAATTTAAAGACACGTAGAGGTGCGAAAATAGGTCGTTTCGGACCATGAGAATGTCAAAGTTACAAACAATGATGCATTTTCGGACCTCTAAATGGTCAGGCATGGACTCATTACCAATACGATTGCGAATAAAAAACCTTACATGAAAAGCCACGGCCTCCTCGATTTGAGAGACGAACGTCTCTTAGACGGCTGGTCGCATTGAAAAAATTTTTGTTTTCGACAGGTTACGTATTGTGGTGCCATCTGTCAAGTCCTGTAGTGATTAAGCACTATTGGCGCGCAATCTAGATTACCTCTTGTTTATTTTTAATAAACATTAGCATCAATAATTTACTTATTGTTAGTGGTAAAATATATTGTAATTTTCTATAAACTATATTAAAATTATTAAAAATGCCTCGAAAGTGTTGTGTTACGAACTGTAGCTCGTATCAATTAGAAAATATATCTCCATAGTTTTCCTGCAAATGTAGAATTAAATCTTAAATGGAAAGAAGCTCTAATTAATCATACTGGTATATAATCTATAAATTATTTTATTCATTTTTCAAAGATTTTCGGAGAAATGATATTGGTCTACCATTTGAAATATTGGTTGAATCGCCCATTGTGAGTGTGGGTATTTCTAACAATAGTTTCAGTAGTACACTGCCCTGCTAAGCAAAAAAGTCCTATTTGCAAAACATCAACTCAGAAATATACCATATCTTTTCTTAGCTCACATAAACATTCTATGTATATAGTACATTTCTACATTGCAGTTTTGCAGATAGGATGTTTTCGCTTAGCAGGGCAGTACATCAGCAAAACATCCAAGTGTAGATAATATGTACTTTGATTTATAAATTTATAAGAGGATAAATTATAATCACCAATTTCCGAATCACTTTTAATAATAGTTTAGAAGTATGATCGTATATCAGCAATTTTCTTATTTTTGTAGTGAGTTAATAAGGCAACAGTGTTTTTTACAGTGGATATAATTATTATTATTTGATGAACCAACCGGTTTCGTTGCATTTATTCGTTTGCATTATCGGTCAATTTATTTATAACTATAATAGATTAATAAATAAGAAGGATTTAAACATAATATTCCTCACAATTAAAATATTACTAAATTTTGTTTATTGTTTCCAGCCTTACTTTGTGGAACCCCATAATCATGAAATAAATAAAGATTATTAAAAGTTTCACAGTTTTATTAAAATACAACCTGACAATATTGTTTCGACAGCTATGCTATCATTATCAAAGGTAGTATAATTATAAACAAACACGTCGCTAAGGTAGATACAAAAAATAGGTAACTAGATAAAATAATAATAATAATCAGAATTAAATATCTAATACTTCCAGTAACGGAGAATTACTGAGCTCAAGTTGTTCATTCATTAAAGGTACCCTGAGTTTGTGTTTGTATATCTCAAAGGCTTCTAAAATGTCTAATTTGCGTTTGTTATTACAAAAATGTAGGAATTTAATATTATTTTGAGGAGTCATTGTGTGATTTTCTTCTAAAAGGTGTTTGGCGTAACTCGATTTTTCAGGATGTTTATTTTTGTAATGACGTACGTGTTCTTTATATCTTATGTCAAGATTTCGAAGTGTTTGTCCAATATATACCGAACTATAAAAAGAACGATTTAAACGGTAAATGCCCGATTTCATGATATCATGTGTTCTGTCTTTAGCATTAAATAAAAATGAAAAAGTGTTAGTGTTGGTTTTAAATGTTATTTTATAATTGTTAGTTTTTCTTAGTATATGTGCAATTTTTTCTGATATTTTGCCAAAATATGGTATAGATATGTAATTTGTGTCTTCTGTTTGATTGTCAATGGGATATATTCTTTTGATAGCTAACCTATAATCTTTTTGTTTAATTAAAGTGTCAATCATGTTCGGATTGTAATGATCGGATTGCAAATCATTACAATCCGAACATGATTGACGTAGTTCGGTATATATTGGACAAACACTTCGAAATTTTGACATAAGATATAAAGAACACGTACGTCATTACAAAAATAAACATCCTGAAAAATCGAATTACGCCAAACACCGTTTAGAACAAAATCACACAATGACTCCTCAAAATAATATTAAATTCCTACATTTTTGTAATAACAAACGCAAATTAGACATTTTAGAAGCCTTTGAGATATACAAACACAAACTCAGGGTACCTTTAATGAAGGAACAACTTGAGCTCAATAATTCTCCGTTACTAGTATTAGATATTTAATTCTGATTATTATTATTATTTTATCTAGTTATCTATTTTTGTATCTACCTTAGCGACGTGTTTGTTTATAATTATATTACCTTTGATAATGACAGCATAGCTGTCGAAACAATATTGTCAGGTTATATTTTAATAAAACTGTGAAACTTTTACTAATCTTTATTTATTTAAAAATATTACTGAATTGTTGCTTTAATTCATCAGATTCTACAAAAGGCTTTGTTTGTTTCTTTTGTTGAATTTTCTTTACGATTTTTCATTTTTATAATCGAATTTCGACATTAATATTAACTTATTACAATATGCAAGTGTGAATTTTAAGAGAGGTTATGTTTTATTAACAACTTTGAGAATTTGCAACCGGGTAGTAATGTAATATTTCGAAGGAAAATTTGATAATACGCAACCTGGATGTTCTGTATTGTGGCGCCCCCTTCAAAACAGAAATATTGCCTGGAACTACAAATGCGAACGGCCGTGTGAGAGACCTTTGTCTCTCACAAATCGAGGAGGCCGTGTGAAAAGCATAAAAACTTACTATTTAAATCTGCAGGTGGCAGCAGTTTTAAAAAACCTTCAGGTTTTGGTGGTTTGTTAATCTTTTCCTGGCCTTCTTTGCGTAGTTTTCGTTTTTGACTACTTCCACTTAAATATTCTTAGGCATTTTAATAAAAAAGATAACATTCGGAAAGTAAACTAAAAAAGAATATTCACAGAACATTTCTAATAACAACGCATCGCAATAAAGATTATATCGGATGGGGTGTATTTCATTTTTACACATATAAATAAAATTTGATAGATTGATGTTATTGTTTTGGAGATTAATGCTGAGAGGTGCGTTTTTACATTTGAAAAAAAAATCTTTACAATAATTACATCTAATAAATTGTGATAAACAACCGTGCAGTTTCCTTTTGTAACCAATATAATGAATCATTACTTAAATTGTAGACAAAATTAAGCTGATCGAATTATTGTTTATTTTGAGTGCATTTTGAAAACCTCGCAATGTCGCTAGTCAATATCCTTTAAAATGCAGCCGAAAATAATAGATATTTAGGATATAAGTGTAAAAAGTCATTATTTATCATCATCATTATTATTATACACGAACCAGGTACGAGCGAGTGTCTTAAAAGATGTGGGTGCAATGAAGAGACTTTACACGTATATCTTACAACGTTTTATTTATGATCATAACGCTTTACTAAATTATTCATTGTATTTATTATATTTTTTTAAATTTGTGACTAGTGTCAGGTGTACATATATTAGCGTGTTTAGATTTTTATGTGCTTAGTTGTTTAGCAACCAGTTTGTAAAATATTCATAAATCATTAATTTTTTCGCCTACCTGATCAGAAAGTGCTTTTTAAATGTCCTGTTTTGAGGGCAGTTAAGGCTTCTTTGCGGGCCTCTTATGTCAAACTTTTTACTGCCCTCTTATGTCAAATACATAACCTCTACACTACTACTAGATGAAACCACGATTTATTTATGTTAAGTTGGAGATACTGTAAAAATTGTAATTGTTTTTTAAATTGTCATACTTTGACCACTCCTGTGCATTATCCTAAAAAGATTTTAATCAAAAAATGAAATCATTAGTTTTTAACATTAAAAATATAACTCATTCGTAAAATTATTTGCAACAGAATATGACGGAAAATGTAATTTCAAACATATTTTTACATAACCTTTAAAAATATAAAAAACATACGTCAAATTTTTCTAGGCTTCTTAGATCATAACTTTGATTTTCATGTCTTCGTCGATAAATTTGTCGTTTGTTTTTTCTTTTCACAGTGTCATTGTATGTATAAATGGAGGTTGTGACAATTAATTAATAAAAAGAAAATTGTAATTTCAATAAATTATACAATGATAGATTAATTACTCATCCTAATTAAAAGTCATATCCTGTTCCTTTTATTTACCAATAATAATGAAAACATTTACTATACGGCCGTGTTGTATGTAGTGTAATGATTATTAGGTTAATTTAGTTAATAAATTACTAAAAACGTCTGGCGTTATTTTCATTTTCATTCATTCCCTCTAACATATGCCTATTTAATTTACTAATAAGTTACGTTACTGTTTAACTTTTGGAATTCTTTTTTAAACTTTCAAACAGGTAGACGAAAAACTTTAGTATGTCACTCGGACCGAAAAGCATTTGTAGCCCTAAGTTGTCCGCTGCCCTCGCTACGCTACGCTTCGCTCGGGCATCAAACAACTGCGGGCTACAAATGCTAATTTTCTGCCCTTGAGACACAATATACTATATTGTAACGTTCTTTCTAAAAATAATAACACAAGTGCTGTTTAAATCGTCTATTCACAAACAAATATTTATTTCTATACACTAATGAATACACTATAAATTAACGCTATGATTATAAACCATTAAAAACTATTATTTACAGACTATGGATTTCTAATACAACATTTATATTCACTATTTATTTTGTAATACACAGTTAATGACTTGCTGTTGACTGATCTCTTTTATCCGCGAATCCGCTTTTATACCATCATATAAACGTTCCAGAAGTCGCCCGAACATACCATGTATTTCTAGAATACACTAGAAGGTTAAGTGCATTGCGCTGCCGCTCCGGAATGTTCCACGACCCATTGACGGCCGGACCAGACGATGCGTTGCACTCGTTACACTGCCCCCCTCTTCAAGTCTGTTCTGTCCCAGAACAGGTTTTATGCTCTGGTTCCTGTAAAATGGGTCATGACGATATCGACAGTCTTCACCTCGACTACACATTCCATTACGGTAGAAATAACAGTCTACACTCTTCGTTGGCCTTAATGCGGGCTGTGGGTCAAAACTGCAGACGAAGATCTTGACGTCAGTACCTCTAAAGACAACTTCCAGCATGTTTCTAACGATTCTCCAATCCAGCTGGTCCCGCCCACAGCCGAGTTTGGGAACTGCCAATTTGTTAATTCCCCTGGTAAGCAACTCGATCCTCAAATTCCATAATGCCCTCCACAAGTCGGCGTAACTCGGTTTCTGGTAGTAAAACTGCTTGGTTACCAAGTAGTAAATGGATCGGTCATGATCAGGCAAGCGTAAGGATTTACCAACAGAGGGATTTTGTTCTCGAAGTTCATTCAGCCGTCCAAATTTATTTCTAAACACTACTGCGATCCCCCTGGACATACGGAGATCCTCGGAGACACAGTGGGCAATGGAATAATCACCAGGGACCCAGAAGAGATCTTGTTGCATCTCAGTCGTGACTCCGAATCGCGCTTTTCTAGTTCCAGAGAACGCAGCCATAAATTCTCTAAAGGTTGGCTGATCATCTTCAGGCCTTACGATATTGATAGCCACCTCAGCCTCATCTTTCCGATCCGAGACTGCGTCATTATTTCCCTCATAGTGCGCCAGACGATTGGAGTGTACCACCTTTGGTTTCCCCCTTGGCAATTTCTGGATGCGATAAATCAAGTCATTTATTCGTTTCTTCACCTGGTATGGACCCTCCCAATTTCGCTGTAACTTTGGCGAATAGCCACGACGCCTTTGCGGGTTGTATAACCAGACAAGCTCCAGGTTGAAACCCTCCTTCTTGGGCTCTCACATCGTACGTAGCCTTCATCCGGTCACTCGCGATTCGACTATTATTTCGGGTTCGGTCGTGAATATCCTCCAACTTCTTCTTTAAGTTGATGACATAATCATTCCCGGCTACCTCCTGCTCTATAGGTGGAGACCCAAATTCTAGATCACACGGTAACCGTAACTCGCGTCCAAACATCACAGACGCTGGTGACTGACCGGTTGTTTCGTGGACCGATGCACGATAAGCCATCAGGAACAGATGCAGGTATTGGTCCCAGTCTCGTTGATGATCGGAGACGACCTTGGCCAAATATTTGCCCATTGTTCGATTCATGCGTTCTACCATTCCATCGGACTGCGGATGTAACGGTGTGGTCCGAGTCTTGCGAATGCCCAACAATCGACAGACTTCTCCAAAGAGTACAGACTCGAAATTGCGGCCTTGATCCGAATGCAGCTCCATGGGCACTCCGAAGCGACTGAAAAACTCTTTGACTAGTACGTCAGCAACAGTCGCAGCTTCCTGGTTTGGTAGGGCATATGCTTCTGGCCATTTGGTAAAATAGTCCATTGCCACTAATATGTATTTATTCCCATCGTCGGTTTCGGGAAATGGTCCGGCAATATCTATGGCTATTCTTTCCAGAGGACTACCCACATTGTACTGCCTCATAGGTGCTCTTCGTTTCCCCAAGGGTCCGTTACCAGTGGCACATAGTTCACATTTCCGGCACCACTCCTTCACGTCTTCTTTACAGTTGACCCAATAAAAACGCTCCCTAACTTTCTCCAAAGTCTTTTTCACACCGAAGTGTCCTCCTGAGGCACCGTCATGGAGATGTCGCAATACTGTAGCCACTCGGCTTCTTGGAACCACGAACTGAGACCTAATGGTGGTGCCATCTTCACTCTCCAGTACTCGCTTCAGGAGATCGTCTTCCACCTTCAAGGACTCCCATTGGGCCCAATATGCTTTGAGCGTTCTGTTGAAAGGGCTGACGGCCTCCCAGGCAGGCCTTTCTCCCACGCGCTTCCATTCCAGTACCATTTTTAGTTCGGGATCAGCCTCCTGCTGTCGTTGCAATTCTTCCGGCAACCAATTGTCGTTGACGATGGTAGTCCTTAATACTTGGCAAACCCTCTCCTCCAAACGAGAGCAATGACGACAATCCGTTGGACAGGGTCTTCTTGAAAGAGCATCGGCATTTCGATGACTAGTGCCCGCTCGATGTTCGGTGTCAAAGTCGTATCCTTGTAATCGTTCGATCCACCTTGCGACCTGGCCTTCAGGATTACGGAATTGTAGAAGCCATTTCAACGCTGCATGGTCCGTCCTCAATAAAAACTTCCGTCCGTACAAGTATTTGTAGAAGTGCTCAACGGACTTCACGACGGCCAATAGTTCTTTTCTGGTCACACAATAATTCCTTTCGGCTTTCGACAAAACCTTACTAAAATAGCCGATGACCTTTTCTTGTCCATCCTGTATCTGAGAAAGTACCCCCCCAATGGCCAGATTACTTGCATCTGTGTCAAGTATGAATTTCCCTTCTGTCCGTGGATAGCTCAATATTGGTGCTGTTGTCAGGGCACGCTTCAGCTGTTGGAAAGCTGTTTCACACTCTCCGCTCCAAACATACTCGCGCCCATCTTCAGTTAACTTTGTCAGAGGTTTCGCTATATTGGCAAACCCAGGAACGAAACGCCTGTAGTAGGTACATAACCCAAGAAAACTACGAACTTGGTGTTTATCTTTCGGTGTTGGCCACTCTTGAACTGCACGAATCTTAT
Source organism: Agrypnus murinus (assembly GCA_929113105.1). Classification (NCBI taxonomy): domain Eukaryota; kingdom Metazoa; phylum Arthropoda; class Insecta; order Coleoptera; family Elateridae; genus Agrypnus; species Agrypnus murinus. The sequence continues at coordinate 70,903,065 of OV816025.1, forward strand.
CGGGGTCGGCTGCCACTCCATTTTGTGATACGACGTGCCCGAGATATTTCACTTCCTTTCTGAATATGTGGCACTTTTTCGGACTCAGTTTCAGATTGGCTCCACGTAGTCTTCGGAACACTTCCTCTAGATTGTTCAAATGTTCGTTGAATGATTTTCCGACTACAATCAATCACATCATCTAGGTATACCAGGCAGGTCTTCCACGACAACCCTCTCAGGATGGTCTCCATTAGACGCTCAAAGGTGGCCGGAGCGTTACATAGACCGAAAGGCATAACTGTAAACTGCCATAGTCCGGAACCAATAGTGAACGCCAATAACCGCTCTTCAAGTCCAAAGTCGAAAACCATCGTGAACCAGACAGGGTATCTAACGTGTCGTCGATGCGTGGTAAGGGATAGCTGTCTTTCTTGGTCACGTCATTAAGCTGCCGATAGTCCACACAAAATCTCGTTGACCCGTCCTTCTTACTGACCAGGACCACCGGTGATGCCCATGGACTGCTGGATGGCTCGATGACCCCTTGTTCTTCCATATCAGTAATAATCTTTTCGGCTTCTGCTCGCCTTGCTAGAGGTAGACGCCTCGGCTGCTGACGGACAGGCATAGAGTTGCCTGTATTGATTTTATGTTTTACTATATTTGTTCGTCCCTTCTGGCTATCGTCAAGAGCGAAGATATCTTGGTATCGGTGAACCAAACCCTGTACCTCTTTCACTTCCGTTCTGTTAAGGTCTTCGCACGAACTAGTAACCATACCCACTAATTTTCCACCATGGTCTTTGGGCACTGGTTTTGGAACATCAGCCATACACCTGGCTACTCGAAATACTAGCACACACTGTCCCACAAGGGTACTCTTCTTCAATGTCACCGGATCCACATTAACATTCATAATTCTCACCGGTACTCTCTTTCCAACCTTGATCAGCGCTTTTCCCACCAGTATGCCACTATGGATCTTCTTATCACAAACAGGCTCCATCATTCGCACACATCCTACCCGAAGATCTCCATCCAAACCCGCCTCGACAACCATCTCGCTTTGACCCGGCAATATCACATCTTCAGTCAGCAAAACCCTTACAACCGGATCTTCTCGTGGGTGCAACGGAAGTTCTTCGTTACCGACCTTCAAAACACCCTCTTTCAAATCCAACGTAAAACCAAATTTTCTCAGGAGGTCCATTCCCAAGATGAAGTCATCAGTGATATCGGCTACCAGCACCTCATGATCACGTTCTTCACTTCCAATGCCAATCTTCATCTTCACCACTCCACGTGTTGGTATCGCTTCACCTGTTGCTGTACGGAGTTGAGTAGTAGTCGGTAACAATTTAATACTTGATTGTAGAACATCAGGGCGTACGATGGATTTTGTCGCCCCCGTATCAATAAGTAGTGGAACAGTTCGGTTAGCAATCTTTCCATCTACAAACAAACTGCCGTTACTATTCTTTGATGTTACGGCATGGATCGTGATCTCCGGGACATCTTCACTCGCAGTCAACGTCCGCCCCCTCTTGCCAACCCCTTTTAACTTTTCCGACGGTTGTACTTTTCTTATTTTAGGACAACGGCGTTCTACATGTCCTTGTTCGCCGCAATTCCAACAACGAGGCCCTCGAACTTCTTGATGATTCTTCTTACGGCTTTCTTCCTTCCGAAGAACTCTCAGTACTAACTCCTCTAGGTGATCCTTAGAACATTCTTCTTCTTCCACAACGGCTCGAACACGCCCGTGACCTCGGGACACTTGTTTTGCAGCTTTAAATTCTAAGGCGTGAGCAAGCGCATCATCAGTTGTTCTTGGTCTTGCTAGCCTCAATGATTGTTGTGTTTCCCCGTCTCTTAACCCATCAATGAAGGTCTGCACAGCGAGCTGTCCCAAAAATGAATCGGGTGCCGTAGGGTACGCCAATCGGACAAGCCGCGCAACATCGGCTTCAAACTCCTGCAGGCTTTCTCCATTCTTCTGGATACGATTCTTCACTTGCGCGTGATACACTTGTTGAAGATGCGCGTCTCCATATCTCATCTCCAATCTAGACACTAACAATTGATAATCATTTTCCTGTCCTACTGGGATTGTTTGCAGGACGTTCAACGCGTCTCCACGCAAAGCCACAGTTAAAGAAACGGCCTTTTCCTTGCCTGTCCATCCGTTGGCCCCAGCGGCCGCCTCAAATTGTTTGTAGTAGGTAGACCAAGGTATCTTTCCATCGAACGTGGGTGGTTTTACTTTTATCCCTACGGCAGGAACCTTTTCTTCTTTAAATTGTTTCTTTACTTCATTAAACGGCCACTCAGAAGTTGAGGGAAACCGTAGTTGCCTCATTCTATCTTCCAGCATTTCGATCATATCGTATTTCTTAGTTGTTGGTGGTAATTGCATTTGGGCTATTTTCTCTTCTACCATCTTTATTACCCTATCTTGTTCCGCCAATCTACCTTCCAATAGTCCTAACGCACTGGCATTCTCTAAAAATTCTTCGAAAACTTTATCTTCCAACGCTTTGACATTTTCCAACAATTCTCCTTTCAGCATTTTAACATTTTCTTCCAGTGCTTTAGTATTTTCAAGTAATTCTTGTTTAAGCATTCTAACATTTTCTTCGGACTTTCTAGAATTCTCTTCGGACTTTTGCAGTAATTCTTCTTTTAAAATTCTAGAATTCTCTTCGGACTTTTCCAGTATTTCTTCTTTTAGCATTCTAACATTATCTTCGGACTTTCTAGAACTTTCCAGTAACTCTTCTTTCATTTTACTTAATAACAAATTAGTATCAATAGCGGGTCCAGGTATTTCGAAGCGGTAATTTTCAGGATCTTCCTTCTGTTCTAAAAGCCATTCTCTTAGCCGATTTATCAAAACTTCTTTCTTTCCATTACTATCCAAGTCCCTCTCGTCCAATTCCCGTTTTAAATCTATTACTAAGAGATCTTTTAATAGTTTCATCACCATTTTGTTGAAATTAATTTTAACACTAAAAATTTATTCTCACAGCACTTTATTTAATTATTACGCGATTTTATTTATTTTAAAACCCCACACCTGACACCACTGTAACGTTCTTTCTAAAAATAATAACACAAGTGCTGTTTAAATCGTCTATTCACAAACAAATATTTATTTCTATACACTAATGAATACACTATAAATTAACGCTATGATTATAAACCATTAAAAACTATTATTTACAGACTATGGATTTCTAATACAACATTTAAATTCACTATTTATTTTGTAATACACAGTTAATGACTTGCTGTTGACTGATCTCTTTTATCCGCGAATCCGCTTTTATACCATCATATAAACGTTCCAGAAGTCGCCCGAACATACCATGTATTTCTAGAATACACTAGAAGGTTAAGTGCATTGCGCTGCCGCTCCGGAATGTTCCACGACCCATTGACGGCCGGACCAGACGATGCACTCGTTACAATATCATACACTCTTGTTGACATTAGTGTGCAATAAAAATTTTATAACACTAGCGCAATAAACGTTAACTTTTTACACGAAAATCAGTGTAAAAAGTGGCCACTTTTTGTATGAACGTAGATAAAAAGTATTTTTTTGTACGACCATGCTATTTCGGATTGTTTACCATACTTGGTTTTAGAACAGTAGGTTATATTTACTGGTTGCTAAGCAAAAACGCGTCGGTAAGTAATTACTTACCGTTCTGTTTTTGACAAAACTGAACGGTAAGTAAATTATATGTAATTTATAAAATAAATGCATGATCTTTAGATGTTTCTTTCGCGATCGCGAAATAGTATATTATACACCAAGGTGGTGAAGACTGTTATTATTGACCGACCACCAAGATTATTTTGCGAGGGTTTTGCCCCGAGCGGAATAAGGTGCAAGGCCTATTAATGTCTTCACCACCGTGGTGTATATACTATTTTTTCCACTACTAGCCAAATTTGAGGCAAAAATTAAAAATTAAAATTTTTCTTGTAAAAATCAAGTAGCACAGGAATGCAAATTCGCCTTTCCACTAATAAAACAAAAATCAAGTAGTCTGATGCAGATTGACATTTCCACTAATAAAACTTATTTTCAAACAACGTTTGTAATTATCGTGTTAGGTAATTTCAAGCAGCAAATACGTTAAAGACAATCTCCTGGGTATACAAAATTATGTTCCACAAGTTTTTGTTAAACAACTATTCCTGGATTCTCAAAACATTTGAATTTATCCATTATTAACCTAGGTTAATAATAGAAAAAATTATTAACCACTACTAGAGAAATTCAACTTCTCAGTTGGCTAGGAGACGCAATAATTGTCAACTTCATAGCTAGTAGTGGAAAAAAATTATTATTAAAAAAAATGTATGTTTTTATTTAAATTTGCTCAGATCTCTTCAATATCCGAATTATATTCGTTTTTAGATTCACTCCTCACAAATTTGACAAATATCGTAACAATCAAAAATAATAATAATTACAAACGTATCCATGGTAACGACAAAAATACCGTGACATTCAAAAATAAAATTACAAACGTATCCATGGTAACAACAAAACCTACTTAATGTTTGGTGCATATACAGGGCAAAAATAAATGATTTCCATTTCTTACCATCTTCGGGATATTTCCTTAGTTAATACACGAGATCATTTGAATTTATAATTAAAGTTGGCTGTGATTTTTAAATTAGATTGGCAACACTAACTGTTCACTTCACAGTTTGATTTGAATTGTCAAAGTGACGCTCCAAAATGTTTAATCTAGAACATAAAATTGCATAACCTCTAATTTACACAGCGAGTCAATTGGCAGGATCGCCAAACGTATAAAAAAATTCCCGCCTACTTTAATTTTAAATTTAAATGATCTCACGGTACCTTTGTATTCACAGTGATCGTACAAAAAATAGTATAAGCATCTCAAACAGTAAGGAGTTTACCGATCTCCTTCAATATTGGCGACTTCGCTTCGCTCAGTCGCCAAACATTGTCGTCAATCAGTAAACTGTCCTTACTGTTCTTGATACTTAATATACTATTTCTGTGCCGAATAATGAGAGCTGAAATTCATTAATTAAGTTTGTAATGGTTTTATAAAATTAATATTAATTCCTATATATGTTAATAACGTAAAATCCTAAGAAAATAATTAATTAATATATTAAACAAAACACCATTTTTATCGTATGGTGAAACCTTTCTCTGGCCCCCTCCCGCATTGCAGGGACTGCGGGAGTTGTTACGCCACTGCACCCAATGAAAACTTTTGAATTAAACTTCGTTACCTTAGACCCTTAGAGAATGATACAGCTCATCATCGCGTTCTCATAAGAATAACATAGGAATTGATGACGTACCTGTCACCTTCTCTAAGGTAACTGAATTTAACAACAGACGGGTAGATTCCAGGGGGATCAGAAAAAATACTTCCATCCTATATATTTTGCACACTTTAACCCTTCTATAAGACTTAAAATAGTCAACAAATATTTCAAGAATTATCAATATTTTTGTAAAATATTTAATAAAATTAATTTTTCTACTCATGACATTGAAATCACTCATTTTGCAATCGATAACAATGGTTGAAATCGCATTTCAACCTCTAGAGGTTGAAATTATCGGACTACCGCGATTTTGAATTTCAAGCTGTTCGACATTCAATTGCTGACAAGAGAAATGTCACTTTAATGTCATGTTTTGTCACTTAAATGTAATATTTTTTTCTAAAGTGCATTAATTTACTAGAAATTCGAAGAAAAAATAGTATATGGAACGCGTGGCTGATAAAATTTCAACGTCTCGAGTTACTTTTTTCAACTCGCTGTCGCTCGTTGAAAAACACCACTCTCAACGTTGAAATTTTATTTCAACCACTTGTCCCATAATATACTATATTTATAATTTATCTAACATTTTTATTAAATAAAAATAACGAGCTAAGAAATAATCCGTTTATTGATGATTAGGGAAAACTACCAACACAATTTGAAGCGAACTGTAGAAATATTATTGTTGTAGGTGTCAAGAGTCAAGGACACTTACGTCAAAGTCTTGTTTGTGTCAAGTGTCAACACTGTCAACCTCTTCTCTCAGTACAACAATAAAATAATATAAACTTCTTTTGCATTTAAAATGCTCTAAAATACTTCTGGTATACATATTATATTTCAACAGTTAATTAAATCAAGAAATCATGGATGATTTGAAACACAAGATCTTAGGATTATTAAATAAACAAGTATGAAAATTATGAAATTCTTGTATAAATTGAGGTTATTTTAATCCAGAAGGATATTTTCCTTTGTTTAGTAATGATTTTAATGTTTTAATTAATTTTCTTTATTCATTAAGGGTACAAAAATACCTTCAATGGGCTTCTCTGATGCTAATTATCAGCTAACGCAGCCAGAAAATTTATCAATAAATAGCAAAACTGTTGCGGAATCTGATCGACCAGCTGATCAGGACATTCTAGAGAGTATACAAGCTGCTTATTTTTCTATGGATGATGCGTTTGATATATGTAGATTTGAACTGAGTGTAAGAAGAACTTAAATTTATATTACTTATCTCATTTTATAAATTTATATATTTGTAGAAATTATCAGAGTTCTTAGACTGTGATAATATACAGAGGGATTTCAAAACACTAAAACAACAACATCAAGTTGTATCAAAGAAAGTGTTGCAACTTATTTTGGAACATCAGAGTGTTTGCAATGTGGAATTTGAACGTGTATTAGAAGTTCGTGATAAACTTGCTGAAACATTACAACTGTGCAGAAGTAGCCGTTGCGAATTGAAAATTGCAGAAAAACAATTTAGTACTAGTTTAAGCATTCTTGCTAACTATCGTAAAAGAAAATTAGTACAAAATCTGTTAAATAATTTGAATACTATAAAAACATTGGTTGGTATTAAAAAAAGCTACTAATTTGTTATTACTCATATTATTTTTGTTTTAGCATCGTACTGGACATAGATTGCAAGAGTTGTTAAATGAGGAGAATTATGCAGGAGCTATTGAATTGCTTCAAGAATGTCAAGCTGTAGCAAATACATACCGACATTTTACATGTGTGGCTGCACTCACAAACAAATTGCAAGAGACTTTTGAAGATACAGAAGAAAAAATAGATAAAGTTTTAGCTCAGGTACAGCATAGAGAATTAATATGTGCACAATATCACTTACAATTTTATTTTTGTGTTTATGTAAGGTGTATGTCTATTTAGAAAAATTAATATCGAAAGCAATAATTATACCTAAACAAGAAAATGAAGAATCTAGGTCACTGTCCGATCAAGAGCTGTGAAACACATTAAAATAAATTATTTTTTACATTAGGGTAAATACCATGTCAAGTGATCCAGTGAGTTGTAACTCGCCCTTTTTGATTTATTTCAAATTTGGCACAACTGTTATACTCCTAAAGATAAGTGAAAACGTAAAATATTATATTTTTAACTCAAGTGGTTCTTGAGTTGTGCCTTTCTAAAGTCTACAAAAATGAGTGATTTTGAGCATGTTGGCGTTTACGTTTTCCTTTATAACTTTTGATAGAAATAAGATAAAAGAATGAAACAAAAACTGTTTTAAAGTCCATCATTTGGGCTTTAAAATGATGGGTTGCATGGCATACTTTAATATGAAAAAAAATTATATTGTACCCTGAAATCTTTGACCTTAAATTTTTCAGAAAACATATGATTAAAAATTCTGAGAAAAATTGGACATAGAGTTGCATATCCTTTTAATATGTGTGCCAAATTTCAACTTGGAATCTCAATGGGATCGTTACTAAATTATTTTAACAAAATAGCAATGTTCAACATTTTACCATTAATAATGTTTTCAATATTGAGAACATTGGGAGTTTTGTTTTATAAATGATTATTTTCTGTTTTGGTAACTACTTAAAAGGAATCTGGGTTACATAAAACATTAATTAACAAATTCCTGTACGAGTTTTTAAAACTTTTTTACATTATTTGTGAAAACGTTACCTAAATAAAATATCCTGGGTACACTTGTCAAGAATATTTTTCAGTATTATCAGAACACGTACAGATTGTTATCAACTATAATAAATTAAAATCACTATGACACGCAATAAAGAAATATTGGATGCTAATTCCATTTCCTTATAACTTAAACTGTATGTAGGTATAACCAGTCACTGTATTTGGATCTACTTTAAAAAAGTTGGACGTAGAGTTGCATATTTTCTAAATATGTGTGTCACATTTTAACCTGGGTACTCAACGGGATCATTATTAAATTATTTTAACAAAATAGCAATGTCCAACATTTTAACATAAATATATTTTTCAATATTGGTAACTATATTATTGGTATTACTTACTTTACTTTACTTAATGGTTGAGCCTTTCTGCCTTTAGGCGTAAGGCTAATTATTGGTTTTAGAGTTTTGTTTCATGAATGATTACTCTTTGTTCTGAGTAATTACTTACAAAGAATCTGGGTTAGATGAACCGTTAATTGTTCCTGGATGATTTTTAAAAACTTTGCATAATCTTTAAATTTCTATGTCTCCCAAATTTCAACTTGAGATCTCAATGGGATCATTAATAATAATTTTTTTTAAAGACACCACTGTTCAGTACCTAGTGACAGTATCAGTATGTACTATTGATTTCATAACAATCTAGGACAGCCAGACTAATATGATGCTATTTTATTCTTTTTTCTTCAGTGTAAATGCATAGGATAAAATAATAAAAAATACCATCATATTAACATTGTTGTCCTAGATCAGTGGTGGCGACCTATAACCCGCGGGTCAGACACTGACCCACGAAGGCTTTTTAAATGACCCATTCGTTGATTTTTATATATTTACTTCATTAATGAGAAACTTGCTAATGCTCTTTTAACGATGTTTGGGTCTACATATTTTGCACTGAGAAAAATATTAACAAAATATGATAACTATATTATAGTAGACCGATTTTTTGTTCTAACCTAATTTTAGCAGCGTTAACTAAAAATCCAGGTCAGAATAACCAAGAGATTTCTTAAGTGAACTATCTATTTATAGTTAACCAGTCTTTGGTAGCTTTTACCCAGGTTCTAATAAAATCAGCCACTAATATGGGTAATGTCAGCTTAACGAGGATTTTACCACAGTTGGGTTAAATCTACACATACAGTTGGATATTTTAGCTTACACGTCAGACTAAAATAGCTTAACTTATTGATTCAAGCTACTTTATAAATAGGTAAAGTGAACCAAATGCTATGGTTAGAACTGGTACCCTTCGAAAGAGTAGTATTTACTTTGTAACAAGTTTCATTTACCATATGTAAGACTGAAACAACCTAACACGAATTGTGTCAAACCTTGGAGTGAGGTTGAAATGACACAACCGGCATGGTAAATTCAACTATTTACCGGCTGCTTCTACCATATGAGAGCGTGATTGATTTAACCTTATTGCACCATTTATTATCAATGAATTTTCAATGAAATTATAAAATTAAATTTATATAATGAAATTATCAATTTAACCAAAAACATTTTTACTAAAATCATATTCGTGTTACATACAAGTATTGTTGTCACTTTTTGTACATATTTTAAGGTCGCTGCAACTTATTTTTTGGTTGACTTTAACCTGGCCACTTTTCTCAGTGTGCCAAGTTTTTTTCTGTTAATAAATGTTCGGTGTTTAAAAATGATTGTATCCTTTCTACGCCCCCACCCCTTCCCAGTGACGCCACTGACTTAGTGACCCACCAACTAGTACTAAGAAAAATAATGAACAAAATTTGACCCACTTCCCAAAAAGGTTCGCCATCACTGTCCTAGATCATCGCAGCGACCAGTGAGTTGACTGGGAGCAATTGCTATGCAATTGCGCGCTAATTGAGCGTATCTCAATTACTTCCTCATTGGAAGGAACGTGGAGGTATGTTCACACGGGGACTCCACGTAAAACACACAGATAATCTCTGTCCTAGATCATTATGAAACCAATAGTGCATAGTAATGTATCATACTGAATACATGTAAATCTTAATTTCTCATGAACGGTTTGATGAAGCAAAAACAATTGTTCAGACACAGAAATTTCACTGTTTTATACCTATCTCAGAAAATAATATATTAATAAAATTCTACTCTTGCTAGTGATCAGTTATTTATACACTCCACATCTGATGAACTAATTAGATCTACATTAGAAAAATATGAAATTACAGGTTTTGTTACATGTAAATATGACTGCAAGAGATGGTTAGCCCATATGATGTCTTCAGATAGTAAAGAATGTGAAGTCACCCTGTCATTTCTACATCCTGCTGGTCCTGCACCAACATTTCTGTAAATACCAGATATCCCAAGCAGATTTTAAGGAAAGTAGATCCAAATACAGCGACAGGTCGTACAAACAGTAAGTTATCAGGAAATGGAATTAGCATGCAGTATTTTACATTAATACTGTGCATCAAATTAAAATTTTCTTTATTGCGTGTCATAGTGATTTTAATTATTATAGTTGATAACAATTTGTACGTGTTCTGATAATACTGAAAAATTTTCTTGACGAGTGTACCCAGGATATTTTATTTAGGTAACGTTTCACAAATAATTTTAAAAATTTTTAAAAACTCACAGGAATTGGTTAATTAATGTTTTTATCTAACCCAGATTCTTTGGAAGTAATTACCAAAACAGAAAATAATCATTTATAAAACAAAACTCTCAATATTGAAAAAATTATTAATGGTAAAATGTTGAACATTGCTATTTTGTTAAAATATTTAGTAACGATCCCATTGAGATTCCAAGTTGAAATTTGGCACACATATTTAAAAGATATGCAACTCTATGTCCAATTTTTTCTCAGAATTTTTAATCATATGTTTTCTGAGAAGTTCAAGGTCAAAGACTTCAGGGGCGCAATATTTAGAAGGGCACAACTCAAGAACCACTTGAGTTAAAAATATAATATTTTAGATTTTTACTTATCTTTAGGAGTATAACAGTTGTGCCAAATTAAAAAAAAATCAAAGAGGGTGATGGTCAAAACTTCCAAAAAATTGGATCATTTTCTGTGGAATTACCCATTACTTATATTCAAGCAGTTTGCAGCCTTCGCAACTCGTTAAAGAATGATTTTGAACTAATAACCATAAACTAATTACGAGTTTGTTATTGTATTATGAAGCCGAAAGGAAATGTTATAATGCTAAAACAAAAAATCTGAATAATGAAGGGTACTCTCTAGGGTCAATGGTGGCAGAATTTTGTCGATGTTTATATACAGGGTGACAACCATGTTTGGACGCAAACTTGTAATTGTCTTAGCAACCTTCACTATGGTTTTTCAATTGTTTGTTTATTTATTAGCTTGACATTTGTACTTTATGTTTTAGCACGAATTATTTTCTCTCCAGATTTTGTTAAGATGTATGAGAAAGAACAGTGCTCATAGAGTTATTTAAATCTGGTATGCGTAATTGTGAAATATCAAAACTGCTGGATTTTGGCTGTAGCACTGTATCCAAAACAATTAGACATTCTCTGGAAATTGATACCATATTGGGTCTTTCAAAGTCAGGTCATCCACATTCTGTAAATACAGCTCGCTTACGACATAGGCTCAAACAATGTCTTAATCGTAATCCTTAAGAAAACTGGCAAAAACAATTGAAACAAACAGGGAGATGGTGCGTAAAATTGTTAAAATCACTTTCCATTTAATTCTCTACAGACTTCAGAAAGCACACATCCTTACGGATAATATGAAAAGAGTAAGGCTTCAAAGGGCTAAAGGACTACTACGACTCTCCAGAAACAACATTTATCGCAAGATCTTGTTTTCTGACGAAAAATTATTTACAATTGAACAATCATTCACTCCCTATAATGACAGAATATGGTCACAAAGCATTGTGAGAGTAAACTTGACTGGATGTAAAGTTTCAAGATCGCAAAACCTGCGTCTGTTATGGTTCGGACCGACATCATCAAATGTTCAAACACCGAAATGAAGTGAAAATTGACCAAGAAGTATATCGTCGTGATATCTTTGCGGGTGTTCGCCTTCCGTGGTGTCAACAGCATTTTGGAGAACAAGAATGGATCTTCCAACAAGATTTGGCTTCTTCTCACAGGGCTTGAACTGCGCTACAGTGGTGTAGATACAATTTGTCAGCATAGATTAGCACTGAAGAATGGCCGCCTTACTCGCCAGATCTTAATTCATTGAATTATCCCCTATGGAATATTCTGTAGGATAGAGCTTGTGCTACATCTCATCCAAATATTGAATCGCTGAAGCAATCTTGATTGCAGCATAGGAAGATATAGATGGTGATACAGTGCGAAAAATTGTAGAACCATTTCCAAAACGTTTGAGAGCTATAATTAGAGAGGGAGGTAGTTACATTGAACTTTAGTCTTGTTATTTGTTCAGTACATAACAATTATCGTCAATATATCGTCGGCTTCATCTGAAAAGGGCGTAAGTGCCAAAATTGAAAAAATTGAGCTTTTAACGTTATCTGGTTAATTATTACTTTTTCTATAAAATAAATATGAGAAATTCCGAAAATAATTAGTAAGTCGCTTAAATAGCGAAAATAAAATCAAGCACAAGTGCAAAAGCATTGACAGGCAACATGAAAAATGTTAAATTTCTTGTAAACAGGTTTTTCGGACTTATGCACTTTTCATGTGAAGTCAACGATATATTTTGATTACAGTTTCTTGATTTATTTAATAAACGTGTTAGAAATATAACTGTGTCCAAACATAATTGTCATCCTGTACTAATGCCGATGTTCAAAGTTAGTTAAAGTAAAACAAAATATTAAAAAAAAAACAAATGAAATAAGACATAAAGTTGCTTTTTGGTGTTATTACCCTAAAATTACAAGGCAAATATACAGCATGCAACTTCATGCCTTACGTGTGCAAATGCGAAACGGTATGATTAATTCTGTCAAGCTTAATGCACTGCCAGCAAAGACTGATTTTTTACTTCAAGATAATATTTGAATGTCATTTTTCGCACAGAGAAAATAAAACGGCACCATCGTACATTTGCCGATGTTTGAATTTTTGGACAGTCGTCACCGATGCCAATGTTTCGGTCGAGTCCTAGTTCTCTTTTAAGTGGACACTTCCTATAAGCGGACATAGTCGTTTCTTTTATGCAGACGTCTCCAACAAACGGATAAAAAGTGTGTCCGCTTATGAGGTATTTCACTGTACTTAGAAATACTACATGGGAATATTTGGAAATACCTGGGAATACTTGGAAATACTCGATGTTTTTTTTTTATTAAAAAAACGTACAGCAATCAGAATTTGTATTCTATAAGCTATATTGCTGGCATAGAGACTGGTAATAAGAGTCTCAGTAGTGTCCCGATGAACCTTCTCCATTGAGAAGGCCTCTTGGTCACCTCACAAGAGGCCATCTTCGCTTCAGTCTTCTGTGGTGTGGTAGTTTTTGCACAAGTCGCTGTAGGACAATATTGGGATGTATTTCAAGTTTATGATGATGCTGCTGGCTTCATTGTTGAATTCTTTCTTGGACTGTTGGTATATGGACATCTTGATGTAACATTTGATTTGAGATGTACCAGGGTGCATTAGCGATTTCTCTGAGGATCTTAGATTGTACTCTTTGTATTATAGCAATGTTGGGTTTGCTGGCGCAGCCTCAGAGCTCAATACCGTAGGTCCATATTGGGATGATTACTGCTTTGTATATTAGGATTTCTGATTCTAATGACAGTCTGGAATTTCTACCAAGCAGACAATGCAGTTCTCACAGTTTAAGTTTTATTTGTTTTCGTTTTTTGGATATGTAGTCTCTCCAGTTAAGTTTTGCATCAAGATGGATACCCAGATACTTGACATTGTTTGCTGGTGGTATTGCAGTAATGTTTTTGTACACTGGGGGACAGGTGTCCTTTTTTAATGTGAAGGGTATGTGTTGTGTGTGACTTGCCTTCATTAATTTTTATTTTCCATTGTTGAAGCCATTTCTCAATTTGAAAGAGATGGTCTTGGAGGTTTACAGAAGCTATTATCGGGTGTTCGTGGACGGCTAAGAAGGCAGTATCATCTGCAAATGTACTGGTTGTGGTGGAGTCAGATGTAGGGAGGTCTGATGTGTAGATTAGATACAAGACAGTGGAACTGGGAGATTTCATCATTAACTTTTGTTCGAAAGAATCTTATCACTTAGGTAGGATTTCAGGAGGTTGTAGAAATAGGAGCTGGCAATGATTGTCTGATTTTGTATAAGAGGCCTTCATGCCAGACCTCACAAAGGCCTGGCTCACGTCTAAAACTGCTGCTGAGCAGTATTTCTTACCTTCGATGGCATCATTGATGACATGGACTATTCTGTGGCATTGTATTGTAGAATGTTCAGGGCGAAACCCAAACTGGTAGTCGGGAAGTATGTTAATAAGTGGTTGGATGCGTTGCAAAAGCAGTCGCTCAAATAATTTTGAGACGGAGGTTAATAGACTGATCGGTCTGTAAGAAGAAACATCAGTTAATGGCTTTCCAGGCTTAGGGATGAGTAGGATTTCAGATATTTTAAGGCACTTGAGCCAATAACGGGTTCGTATAATGGAGTTAAAGAGGTATGTTAACAGTACAATCCCTTTCTTTGGTAGTTTCTTTAACATCTTAGAGAGATTTTGGTTTTAATCTCGCTAGGACTAGCCAGTTGTATATTTGTTATGCTCATCTTGTCATCGAGTGTAGCTGGCATTGTGGTTTGTGAGGTATTGCCAAAAAGAGTGAGTACCTTGGTTAACTGTTGCGAAAAGAGGTCTGCCATTTCGTGACTGCTTCGAGCTCAGTTTGATGAATGCACGTTCAGATGCAGTGGCAATTTCTAGGAATACTTGGAACTATCTGGGAATACTCGGAAATACTTGATGATTTTTGAAAGTGTTCTCAAAAACTGAAAATGATTGGGGTCAACCACTGCTCGCAATCACTGCACTTTGCTGGGAATACTTTGGAAATTCCTAGGAATACTTGGAAATAGCTAGGAGTACTTGAAAATACCTGATGCTTTTTTAAAGTATTCCCAAGAATTGGAAACTGTACGTTTTTTAAGGAGTTGTTGACCCCTCGCTTTATACTGTATAATTTAAAGTTTTTCTTAAATATTTATCTATGATTTTTAAATATTTTATAAAAGCTTTTTGTCATAAAACTTTTTTTATTTTCAAAACTCATAATTTTTTATTTTTGTAGATGTGCTTCTATTTTGATACAATTCGCTATAGTAAACTTCAAGCTGCCTATAAACTCCTCGGAAAAACTCAAATAGCCATGGATCATCTGCATATGCATTATACAAGTGCTATTTATAACACAGCATTGAATATTATACGTGTTTATGTAACATCCACTGATTTTACCGAAGTGAATGATAGTAGTGAAAAGAAACCCTATGATAAACTATGTTTGGTAAAGACACATCTATAATTCTGATCTAATAATACATGCATTCTAATCTTCTTCTATTTACAGTCAATTGATCAAGACACATTCATTCCATGTCTTGTAGACCTGTGTAAGTCATTATTTAAAATTGTTTTAAGTTATCATCAACTTAATAAGTGGCACGTTCGTTTAGAACTTGATGTAAATGATCCATCTAGTGATTTAGAAGATAACTTTAATAAACAATATATTAAACAAAAATTAGAAAGTGGACTCATGAAAATTTGGCATGATGTTCAAAGTAAAGTATCGACATTACTTCTTAACAGTGATTTGGCTTCCTATAAGTTTGATCAATTTGTGCAAGTATTAAGTGTTGTCCATAGGTAACATAGAAATAAATTATGCTTTTGGCAGTGTTTTAGTTATTACTTGTAGATTTATGGAAGTTGGAGAAGAATTCTGTGGAAGTAAATCTGATGAATTGCAAGAATCTATTAGAAAACAAAGCTTTAATTATTTCAAAAATTATCACGCACATAGGTTGGACGAGTTGCGTATATTCTTGGAAAATGAAAGTTGGGAAATTTGCCCAGTTAAACCTACCTTTGATATTTTACAGTTGCAAGTAAGTAGAAAGATTAAAGCATTCGACGTACACTAAAAACCAATTTTGAAAACTTATGATTTACATCAAGTGTTATTTTAAATTTTAGGAATTTAAGTCTTTGCGGTCAGTATTAAAAAATTATAAGTCAAGACCTCAATTGACACAAACAATACCTTACTCACAATCTCCAGACTGCAGTTCTTCTAATCATTCACAAGATGGAAGCAGTGTTGCAGGTATCACAATTTAAATTCCTGTTTGCTTAATGGTGACTAATTTAAGATGTTTTTAGGAAATTATTTCTTACGTTATGCTGATCATGGCACACCATTTGATTTAAGTTTAGATGAAACAATGATTGAAGAAGATATCCTAGTTGCAGTTGGTGATGAAGCTTCAGGTTATTTCTCAGAAGACAGTGAAGATGAATCTGAAGAACTCAAACAAGACTTTGTTGATGAATATGCTGATGGTGGTGTTAGGAGATCATCATATCAAGAGAAACGTGAAAAGCACAGTTCAAAAGCTCCTATACTAACAAACACTGCGTTGTCTGTTTTGAGACAAATAGGAAAATATTTGCAGATGTCTCGATTACTTCGTCCCATTGCATTTGATATTATAATGTGTATGACACAACTTTTTGATTTTTATGTTTATGCTGTACATCGATTTTTTGCTGCTGATCTTGTAAGTGATCAGATTATTTGTTATATCTGATTCTGAGCTGTTGTTTGTTGTTTCAGACAATATCAGGTGCTGCATTATATACTCTTAAATTGAATGGAACACTCAAAAGAATATCTGATAATTTGATACTTGATTATAATGGACACGAAGAAGTAGAATCTGATAGAAATAAAGTTTCTAAACCTCATTTATCCCCAATTGTAGATTTAAGTAAACCTGATCAGCTACACGGATTGGCAGAAAGAATCTCAGCAGTTGAAAGTTTGATATTTTTATCCAAGCAGTATGAATTTCTGCAAGGCTATTTAGAACATCTTCTACCTGCAAATAATAAAATTATTTTGCAACAATTTTTTAGTCAGGTAGGTTAATTGACTTTATTTTGTGTAACTCAAAATGAAATAGGTATGGGGCATTTTTTTAATATGGTTCATTTTGACATTATTGCCAACTGAGGCTGGAAGTAACACACTTATATTAACCTAACGTTGGCGTAAATATGTAGACATAACATACAAAGTTTAAACGCTTGACTATGTTGTTCATGCATTGGCTGCCAAACATTTAGCCAACATGAAACCTATGCATTAGTCCAATATTAGTTTAAAGATGATCACATGTTGTTGGTTTAAGAATGGAACGTTGGTTGGTTGCTAAGAAAGCAACCAAACATAACCAGTTGAAAATTCGAAGCCTAGCACTCCTCTCTCCCAGCTTACCCTCTCTTCTGACATCTTTCTCTCTGGCTTACCCCTTCCCTCCGGTTTATTCTACATACATACATATGGAATTTCTTACCTTATGAAATGATAAGAATAAAATCAAAAATCGATCTTGTTTAAAAAATTCTTGAAAACGTCTATTAGTACATATTTAAAAAACATGACATAAAAATAGCGTTGGCAAATTTCCGGCAATTTATTTTTTGGTAACTTTCCATGGAAATATTTCCGGAAACTTATTAAAATGGCAATGTCAAAAAAAGTTGATTCCCAAAATATGTTCTGTGGAACCCTGGGGTTTCGTGGAAATATTTTGGGGTTCTGTAGGACCAGTTGTAAGTCCTGTAATATAACAAAAGGATACCACTTGCAAAGCTTTAAACTTTCCTACAATAACGGCCTAATAACTATTTTATTTGTTGGTTCCTTTTGCTACCACATATTTATGTGAAATATAAAACAAAATATCACAATAAACTGGATGCTGCACAGCGAAAGCTTGAATATTAAAAAAGAATCACGTAAATTGTTCCAGGAGAACTCTCAAACGAACTGGAACAAAAATCAGCCTTGAGTTTTAAATCAGGGTGGCCAGCAAACCTGGAAACCTTGAAAACCAAGTAATAACAGGAAATTGGCACAATCGGGAAAAAACCTTGAATTAGTGATCAAAGTCGGGAATCTTTTTTCATGGAGAAATTTAAAAGATGTTTGAAAAAACAAAATAATTTTCATACTTACTTTCAAAAATAATTAATATTTTACGTTATCTTTTTTTTTATTTACGTGTCCAAAAGAGTTGAATACTGGAAACAGTAATATTTTATTTTTTAAAGTTGATATCATTGTATAACAGCTGTTCTTAAAATGTCAAAGTTATTTACGCAAATTTAAAAGCCAAATTCAGGATTAGAATTTTCAGTGTTGCCAACTGGTAACAAAGTATCCTAAATTTTGTTTACACTTAAGTTATTTTTTTAAACGATCACAAATTAACACTAATAGAACGCGTCCAAAGGACAATGACACTAAAGGACGAATAGAAAAAATAATATAAAGTATTCGTTTCATACGACGTTTTAGCGTCTTTAACGCGTCTAAACTTGAACGCGTGCGCTAAATACTATTTTCTATTTGCGTGTCCAAATGAAGCAATTAGGACACGCATTGCACGTTTCCAAAAGAATACTGGAAACAGTAACATTTTATTGTTAACACTATTGAACAGCTGTTCTTTAAACGTCAAACTTATTTACGCTATAAAGTTGAAAAACAAATGCAGAATTAGAATTTTCAATGTTGCTAACTCTCACAAAACTGAACTGAACAGTTTTAAGTTTCCTTAACAAATTTTATTTAAAAACTAACTAATAAGTTATTTTTTAATGATTACAAAATAACGCAAATACATATAGAGGTTTCGTTTCATAAGATGTTTTAGCGCACTTGTTCTTTAGAAAGCTCCCAGCTACGCGGGCCGTTTTTCTAAACTTGGACGCGTGCGCTAAAAAACGTGTCTTATGAAACTAATACTTTAATATAGTATTTTCTATTTGTGTGTCCAAAAGAGATCTATTTGAATACGGGAAACAGTAACATTTTATATTTTAAAGTTGATATCACTATTGAACAGCTGTTCAACTGTCAAAGTTATTAATTTGTAAATTTGAAAAACGAATGCAAAATGTGAATTTTCCCGATTTTGCCAACTGACAAAAAACTTTTTGTTTTTCCCTAGCAAATTTTATTTAAAACTAAAAATAAGTAATTTATTTTTTTTAATAATTAAAGAATAACGCAAATATAGAAAAAATAGTATAAAATATTCGTTTCATAAGACGTTTTAGCGCATTGTCCTTGGACGTGTGCGCTAAAAACGTGTCTTATGAAAATAATACTTTAGTATACTATTTTGCAGAGTTCAAATAAATGATCCATATTTGATCGTTATTTGGTTATTTAGGCTTCTCCGGCAATAAAAACACGGTTTCAAGTGAAGTTTATGAACCGGGAAAAATGATATTTTACGACCTGGAAAACCGGGAAAAAACTTGAATTAAAAATTACCACTAATGCTGGCCACCCTGTAAATATATAGATAGGCGGGAATAGTTACCAAACTCACTACCGTGCAAAGTGAGATGGCGCTGCAAGTGAATGTCCAATCCGTGTGTCTCAAATTAAAGATTTTATATTTATTTAAATTAAAAATATAAACATTAAAAAAATATAAAAATAAAATAGTGTTGATTGATCTACACAGCGAAAGCTTCAATATAAAAATATAATCGCGGAAATCGGCGCAGCGGATCTCTCAAACGAACTGGAACAAAAATAAGCCTTGTGTTTTAAATATATAGATTATTTCTATAATAATAATTGTTTATGATTATGATTATAATATGAACATAATTTAGCATACATGTATACATTTTAAATTGTTTTGGTGTCAAGTTCAATACATACTGCCAAAACTTGGTACACTGTACGTATTTATACGAATTACGATTATTCTATAATAAGTGTTCTTTCAATTAAAAAGAAAGTGGCGGCATTTTGGTATGGTGTCGCTTGTCAACGATTTTCAGGATTGTCTTTATTTTCATAATTGAATGAACTAATATACCAAAATGTTCCCATGAATACCTTATAGAAGCACCTGTTTAGCTAAGCATTTTGAAAAGTAAAAGAAATCGTCTTCGGTAGTATTTGGACAGAGGTCACGATGCTAAAATAACATATGAATCTTGATCTTTCATTGATTCACGAAGTTGTGAAATCTCAGCCTCAGTTCTGCCTATAAGAAGAGTAAACGATAACCAAGCTGCTGCAACGAGCCAGCGAATACATACAGATGCATGAACTGAAGCTTGAAATTTTAAGCCTCATCCATTCTGTTGGCATGATAATTTATTGTGCTGGGCCTGTAAATACATTTTATTATAAAATAAGCTTGTTTATACTAAATTCATTATTTTTAATCTATATAGTATTAAAAAGTGATTGATGATAAAATATTTAGATTTTATTTAGTAATTATTTAGTTTCATTTAGATGAGGCTCAGTCCCCCTGCCTCACCCAGCTAGCCGCGCCTAATATATTTTATTTTATTAGCGGTTAAGGGAACAAAATTAATAAACAAGTGTTTTATTCGTATTGTTTAATATATTCTAAAGACTTTGTAGTGTGTACAAAAATACTTATTCCAACATTACTATTAGCACGAAAATATAAAATAAAACACATCGTGTTTTAATAATGTGAGTCCTCACAACTATAAAAGTTTCAAAAAATTTCTTTAATGGACGACTATGCCCACAATTTCATAGTGATATGTGTGTAAATCACAGACGGCACCCTAAGACAGACTGTTTCCAGCTATTTGCTCTCTTCATTACTATTAGCTACTTATAATAAGAAAAAATTCCCCTTAAAAATGAATATATTAAGAATATACATTATAGGTAAATTCCAATATATCTTTGAATGCTTCGTCAAGGTTTTTCTGTTTATTACTTAAATCCTTCCTAAGTTAATTAACCTAGTATAAGTGGTTTACCTGGGTTTAGAGGGGTCACGATATCATATAATTACCCAAGAATAAAAAATGTCCTGTATGGTGTGTACTTTTGGGTAAGCGCTGTATCTATATTCGTAAAATATTGTTCTCCTATGTTGGCAGAACATAGGGCAACTTTTATTAGCTAAACTACGTCTGAAATAACTTGTCGCAAGACGTAAACAAACTTGCAGTCCTCTAACCCTTGAAGCTTCATTTACAATGATGCGTGTTTGTGTACCGGGTGCATTTAACTCACTCCTATGGTTTCAGCGTAATATGGAAAGGAAAATGATGCTGACTAAAATTAAATACACCTCAATTAAATCAGACTCGTAACTCGCTATTTAAACATCACAATGTCTAGTGTAAAAGAGGTGTTTAAATAATTATTCTGGGAACCGTACAAACGTTAATGAGAACTGATCGCACATACGTGTTTCCGTATGTAGTAAAGTACTCTTCACTAGATCTTCTCTTATGAGTGTGTCTCGAGAGAAAGCTCCTCCATCAGGTGAGGGCTTCACACTCGAATATGACATGGGAGGCTGTTTCCTCCCAAATGCCCATTCTACGCAAGTGTTTTCTTAGGCTGCAGTGACCATTTATTAGACCTGTTACTGGCCTAATTTGTTGTCTGCTTAATTTTTGTTTTTTACTTTAATATCTTTAATACGGTGTGCTGGACAAAGAAGCTAAAATAAGCTTGTGCTTGCTTTGTAACACGATTTCCTATAAATAAGTCCAATAAATAGTATCTCAAAATAGTTTATCACACTGTCACAAATGTAAGGTACAAATGTAAAATTACAGGATATCATCAGTTAGTTTATCAGATGGATTTCGTAGCATGAGTTTACTATGTCTTTGTCCTTCGACACTGTTCCAGTGGTTTTGATGGTGTCTCTTGGTCTAGTCTTTTAACCTGCTGTGGACGGTGGTGTTGGTGATTCCAAAAACAAGTTCAGGACCCATAAATGGCATCTTTTACTTATACTTTTTTTTTTGCTAAGGAGTCAGTCCTTTCATTGTCTGCGATCCCCTTGTGCCCCGGAACTCACACCAAGGTTGCCCTATTGTGGGTTGACAGGGTTATAAGGCATGCTAACTTCGAATTAATTCAGTGGCTAGCTTTTATTGCATCCTGACTATCTGAAAGGATAAAGATTTCTATACCTTGATAAATCCTTTTTAAGTTTTCTTGCACACAGATGTCTATGGCATGAGTTTCAGCTTGATAAATAGTGGCAAGCTTCCCCAGAGATGCATAAGCACTAACCTGGAGGGACTTCCCATATATCCCCGTGCCTGTGCCGCTGACAGTTTTAGAGCCATCCATATACCAGATTAGGTTATTCACCTGACAGCATTAGGCAGGGTATCACTGCTCATTTCTAGTAGCGAGTTATTTATTATGGTAGTAGTTCTGGTATGCCCAGTGGAGGAACTGGGTTTCTAGTTACCATTGTAGTTGAGTATGAATGCTGCCATTCTAGCTACCTGATTCAGGTTGGATTCGATCGGACAGTGGCTCCAACTTGAAAGAGTTGGGGAATAGTCCTATGCTGGACGAGGTACTATCTTTAGGAGAGGGTGCCAACGGGTGAGTGCATATCTGCTCCGGTACTAGCCTGGAGAACTAATAGAGGTTTGGATAAGTATACTTTGCCCCCAACAGTGAATTACTGGTAGCACTGTGTTTGTCGATTTGAGAGCTTATGCACGCTAATTGGGCGTATCCCAATTCATGTTTCCGAAAGGGGGACTGTGGTGATTAGGTATCAAGGTGTGCCACCTGAAAATAACGCTGCCGTTCTGGTTGATTTCCAGGCACAGTGCAGTTAACAATCTGTCATCGTGATGCACAAGCCGGCCAATCTCTTAAGTTTTGATACTCCCACTTGACTTGCCTCTGTTCTACATTTGGCCACCAGTTATTAATTCATTGTTTGCTTAAGAAACACAAAAAAAGAACTTTTTTCCTTTTTTTTAAATTAATTCCATTAATCAACATTAGTCTGGGCATTTGCCCACACGAAAAAGCTGCCGTACTCATTATTAAGTGCTTACAACAAATCTCGAAAATTGTATAAAAATCGACCCTTTGGTGGGGGTTTTTTCTTTTTTACCATTACTTACTAATCTTGTACGTAATATATACCTACTGATAATTTGATTGTGGCAATCTTTGGTGCGTCCCAATAGCCAAATTTTATTTTTTATCAAAGAACAATAACCAAGTAATCCATCTTTTCGGGCTGTAATCATGGTTAGGTACATTTCTACCAATAACAAGCAAGCAAACATATCTGTCCCAAATATTTTAGCTGTCATTAAAATAGGTCATAGGTTAAAATAATTATGTCGATATAATAGTATGTTACTAAATAAATTGCCTTTGTCATAAAAATCAATTTTATCACAATTTGTGATTAGAAAGTTCAAAATGTATATGCAGGAAGAAAAAATTCAAATTATTAAATGGATTTATGGTGGAAATTTAAAATTGAATAGCATGTCGTGGTTTTAGACTACATGGCTTAAAGTACACGAATTAAAACGATCAGCAATTTAACCTCACTTTATGCTTTTAATGACAGATAAGATATTTATGACAGAAGTTTTTTCTATCTTGCTTGTTATTGCAGAGAGACCTTTAGTTTAAAAATTTACCTAGCCATGATTCCATTCTATCTTTGTTGTACTATACATATTGTTTATGTCTTCCTTGTTGCACTCATTAATTTTTGTATGTTTGGACTGGTTTTCGGATAATCTGTATGTCATATATATGATCTTTGCATTTTCTTATCTTTATCTTGTTTGTTTTTTACTTGTCTACAAAAGATGACACGATCTACTGTGCATCCTAATACTTTAGCTATTATACAACGTGTGACCTGTACATTAAAACACAAAACATCTTATAAATAATTTTATTTTTATAAAATTACATACTTAATTTGTGTCCACTTAATATATACCCACCAAAATTCATTATGACTTCTGGATGAGTACGTTCAGGTAAAACCTGATAATTTCTCATAAAATTATTAGACAACTTAACATTAATAAAGTCTGTTTTAGTTTTTAAATAAAAATATAAATCTTGCAACGGTTCTTTCACTAAATTAAAAACAACTAAGGTCCGACCTTCTCTTAAAAATGGTAAGAGTTCTTTTACAATACTGTGTGGATGTTCTTTAGCTATAATTATAAGGGAATCTACTTTATCTTTCAAGATTCGACAAGCCTTTTCATTTTCAAATTGCCACTGCGGTCTCTTTTTACAAGGCTCATTTGAATCCGAGTCACTGTGTTTGCGTTTTTTGGGATTCTCAATAGAATTTTTCATTTCTTCATTATTTTGTGAATCATGTTTAGTTTCTTGAATATTTTCTGCATTTGTTGAAGTTTTGATCTCTTCAGTAGTTTTAACTTCTTCATTAATTGGCTCAGCGTAAGCTTCACTTTCTTGATAGTAACATCTTAATACAGAGTATAAATTAACATGGATACAACGTTCGGCTTGTTCTTTAGGAAATTGCATTGCTAAGAAAGCATTTTTTTGGCATTCATTTCCTGGATGTGCATGAATCAACCTTCCGTTAGTATTAGCACCTATTTGGTTCATAATTGCTGCAGTTATTAATCCAGAAGTCCCACTGTCATACAATAAGAAGTTACCATCTGATTGAATATTAGCATAAGTTAATATTTGTGATAGATCATCTATTCGTATACCTAAAGTCTTAGTTGGATCCTGTCTATAAAACATTTGAGCAAGTAAACGTATTGATGGCTTACGAACTTGAATATATTCAAAATACTTCTTTTCTTTTTTTTTCAAATATTTTTCTTGACTGTATTCAGTTTTTGAGCTAAATGTTTTTGAATTTGCTATCAATTTCTCAACAATGTCACTAGAACTTACAGCTTCATCTCGTAGTTTTTCTATTTCTTTCTTTGAAAGGCCTTGCGAATTTCCATCGTCAATAATATTACGATTGTCAGCACCTGATTGTTCAATATTAACTTGATTTTTTGTTGTTAATTCGTTTACTTCTTCTAAAGTATATAAACGTTTACTGCCTGGTTTTAAGATCATACGAAATGTTTCGTAATGTTTGTGTCCTACTATGTTATCCATTTCAATGATATCTTTTCCTAGTGTAATGGTGCCTTTGGGTTTTATTTTTTGAAGTTTAGTGTAACCTTGACGTTGTACTACTAAAAAGTCGCCGAATTGTATTTGATTTTGATCCATGTTATCACGTTGTTGTACAATTTTAAAGATTAATGAAATAGAGGTTATGTTTTCTGATCTGTTTACAAGCTACAGCACGAGATGGCGTAGAGCTAATGTATGTACAGTATGATATATAATTAATGGTGCTTTTTCAACCTATACTTTCTCAAGCCGCCTTAAAAGTTATTTGTTTTGATACTATTAATTGTGATTAAAGTTGACGTTTTTGTTACTAATATAAAAATGTACGTGTTGCTAGTTGCTAAATTACATTTTTAATCCAATTAAAAACGAGTACTTAAATCCATGGATGAAAAAGTTAATTCTATTCTATTTAAATGTAGTCTCAGAAAAAAGCAAAAAACATATCATTCGGATTAAAAGTGACTGACTCCAAATTTTTCCATAATATGCTTTAAACAAAGTGCCACTTTTATCCTAATAACAGGGCCGTATTCACATTTCACTATTAATAACATGTTTAATTACCATGGTGAACAATTCTAATCTTTTTCCACCTATTATCAGATTTATAAAGAGTTGAAAATAATAAAAATCTTAGTAGAAGTAGAAACATATTTTTAATCTAATTAAACATTAAATCTTGGATTGTAATTAAATACATTTGAGCTTCAATAAACCGAATTTGAAGGGAGGAAAAAAGAATTCAACTTCAATTAATCAAGTTCTTATTTTTTAAATAATAACAATAATGCATGTAGGTACATAGTTGCAAAATTCTTTTATAGTTTATTTTAATATTTTATGAAATAAATTCCTAATGCAAGCAGATCAACTGACAGTAGTTGCTTTTATGCAGGCTCTTGATCAAATCCTTGTAAGCCAAAACAAATGTAGGGCATTCTACATAATATTTGGAAGCATTATACAACAGTTCTTCTTAATAGCTATTTATGTAACAAGCACATAATGTAGGATTTTATAGGCCTATAAAAAGGGCGAGTCTATAAGGTCTGATTATGTAAGAGTTGCATACAAAGCTGTATGTTCGATTGCTAAAATTGGCTAATTATCAAAAGAAAATCAGTTTATAAATTTGACATCTATTCTTGACAGAAGAAAATTTGACATGTAATATACAGTTGTCATACTTTATTTTACTACTATATACTTTATTTTACTACTACCACTTTATTTTACAAGTACAATAATAAGCCAGTTTACTGCCGCAAAACAATACAATAAATAGTACTTTATAAAGCAATCAGACATAAAGCTATTTATTACTATGTTTTACTAATTTATTATTAAATACTATTAATAATAAATATTTTCATCTCATCCTGTAATTATAATAGTATAGCTGAATGTCATAAGGGAACAAACATTTGGTAATTTAGTTAATCCAACACCTCCTTATAATGATACTATTCCTACGATGATTTTGCATAAGTAATGTGATATATTACTCACTAGTGAGAAAATTTCTTTTTAAAATAATAACAAAAATGCTGTTTAAATTGTCTATTCACAAGAGAGATATTATTTACACACACCATATTGGATTAACTAATTATTTAACACTATAATTATAAACTGTTTGACGAACTTAAATGCTAGATATTTACCAACTTAAAGTGGATTGTATAAGAACTATTTATGTATTTTTATAACAATTATTAAACATTTATTTATTCACTAATATATTTGATTTCTAATTACACAGAGCACATTTCGATACACCGTCGGTTAAACACTAATTAAATCCCTTCTATGCACGAGGGTCGATTTATATCCCCCATGTAAACGTTCCAGCAAACGCTCGAACATACCCGTGTATTGTATCTCGTCTAATAATAGAGTCCCTTTATAATAATATTAAATAATAAGAATAAGAGTTGGGACATGTACGATGCCAGATTTCAATTGGCTGGATCCAATGTCGAGGAGTACATGATCTTAATAGTCTGAAACTTTGTTTTTTAAATTGTATAAAAACATTACATTACTTTACATCCTAATACACATTTTCTCTATGAAATTAAATTTTCTTAATATAATATATGTATTTTTTATAAGTAAATAAATTATTATAATAATGTTGAATTGAAAGACTTATTGACATCTATGTATATAGTTTGTCAAGAAACAATTTGTCAAATCAAACAACTGAAAATTGATAGGTGAAAATACTTTATGAGAAATCAAGTCGTTCTTGACATTGGATCCACATGTCCTAACTCTTATCTTATATAACCTATTATTATTATACAGGAACTCTACGTCTAACGCCTGATGCGTTATCTACGCGACCCGTGTCGAATCTTCTAGTATGTACTCGCGGCTGTATGACGTTTCGCATCTTCGTATAGGGATTTCCCTATTTGTTACAATATTCAAAAAGTCACTCCTTAGCAAATTCTCGTTCATATATTCCATGGCCTCTCCAATGCATTTATAATGCTTTTTGACAAACACAAAAATTAATTTGTCAAATGATTTATCAAATTGAAAAAGGTTATTATTCAAATAAAAACTCATTAAAAAGAGGTGTTGGATAACAGTATATTATTCAACGAGCAAAGAATGACTACATGCATATCCATGATATGCAAGTAGCATACTAGTTAATCCACGACAATTAAATATTAATGTTAAAAAACTTCAAAATACTTTTACATACATACAGGTAACATACATATGGTGGTAACTAGCGTTAGGCTAAAACCACCGCTCTGCATATTGTGTAGGTACAAATCAAGATAAGCTTGATTAACGCGCTAAAGCTATTACTGTAGCTACCAGTACACCACTGGTAGTCTAAATATTGTGTGATAGAATAGTGTAACGTGTACAAGTGCTTCAAGAAGCAAAGTCAGACTAAAATATATTACATCATTGGAAGAAATATAGCTTAAATTTTATTTAGTTTTAAGAGTTTACAGTTAAATTGATGGTTGGTCTATTAGATATTAAATAATAAGCGCATAGCACATAAAAACAAAAAAATAAAATGTGACTTTTTTCCTAAGCGAAGCTTCCTATAACCTAAGAATGTTCATTATCAAATACTTTGATAGTGTTGCAAATTAAAAAAAACTTCTTTTGTTTCAGACCATAGCATGTGTCATTGATCTAAGAAGACCAATTTACATGTGTGTATCAGCACAAGCATTTGATCTTCGCCAAATTCTTATATCTATGTCTAAGATTAATTGGGAAGTCAAAGATGTTATGTCACAACATAATTCTTACATAGATGTATTACTTCGGGTAACATAAACATCTAATGTGTCATAGTTGAAAATAACTTAATTTTATATTTGTTTTTAGGAAGTTCAATTTTTCACAATGCGTTTGGAACAAGTTAGTTCTAGAATACCTATACCATCAGATGTTTACAAAGTTTTATGGGAAAATATTGCACATATTATAACTCATACCTTAGTTCAAGGGTAAGGATGTTGAATTGTATCTCTATTTTTTAAATATTACTAACAAGAATCTTCTTTATAGATTCTCAGATGCTAAAAAGTGTACAAATGGTGGCCGTGCTCTTATGCAATTGGACTTTACTCAATTCTTATCAAAGTTTGAAAAGATTTCTTCATTAAGACCTGTTCCACATAGAGAATATGTTGAAAATTATGTTAAAGCTTATTATCTTCCTGATGTAGAATTAGAAAAATGGATAAGAGAACACAATGTAAGATCATTCATATTTGCATAAAATGTTTGTGGTTTAAGTAATGATAATTATTTTCAGGAATACTCTTCAAAACATCTTTTTGGTCTTGTAAGCTGTGCTTGTCAAAATAATAAGAAGACCAGACAACGATTAATACAAGTTATAGAAGAGTTAGAGAAATCAGTACAAAGATAACATATGCATACATTCTTTTTTGACCATGAATGTATGACAACTGAAGCCTCTGATGACCAGTCAATTGGACATAGTTAGCACAAGTCTTTTGAGTTTAAAATAGTTTCTATTTAATTTAATTATTCCAATATTGAAACTATTTTCTAAGAATCTTTAATGTTAACTATTTTGAAACTCTCTATTTTATCTATTTGTATGTGATATTTTACCAATTCCATTAGGCAATTAGAGTATAATTAGTTCCAACACAGTTGTGTTTGAAACTGTAACTATATTTTGTACTTAATCTTATTTTTAAATATTAAGTTTTATCTTATGTTTACACCAGTAAGATATTAATTAATATTTTAAGTTTGAAACTTAGTTTAACCAATCAAATAGAGTTTTGTATCCCAGTTATTATAAATGAGTTCTAAATATTTATTATTAATAAATTTATATTATTTGAGAGATCTTTATTGTTTGTTTAATAAATAAATGAAGAATGATTGTGGTGGGCAGGGGTCATTCTCATAAAATGGTCTTTTTCGTGTCTTTGATAGATGTTCATGCATATTTGTTTTTTTCATTAATTTTCAATATCTTTGCAGGAACACATATTTATGGTTGCAAAATATAACCAAATATCATATCTGTCCCGTCCTTAATAGGGTTTCTGACTCGGGAATTCCCGAGACCCAATTCCCTGGAATTCCTCTATTTTTTCTTGCCTCAAGTCCCGGGAAAAATCATTCGAGACACAGGACTTGTATACAAGGTGTCCAATTAAAATTCTTACTTTTAGAATTAAGATTTTATTTGTTTCAATTCCTTGAGCAAAATATTATTAGTTAAAAAAGATAATTCTGAACAAGATGTTGCTTTGCGCACATATGTTTTTCTTAACCAGTTTTTTAAAAGTACTAAACAGTCTTTGCAAGCACATACAAATTATTTACAACCTGTCTGTAAACAATCAATAAAGGTAGAGAGGATTAGTTTCAGTAAGAAAGTACAGTTAGGTATGGTGGCTCGTCAGAGCATTCTTTATAAGTGAACTTGCAGTGTCTATTGAATTATATTCAGAAAGGGTCTCTATCTGGAATTTCTTGTCTTATTTACCTATACATATAAACAGGTAAGGTATCCTTAAAGCTTAAACAGAATGTTTTTACTTAAAAATTCATATTGAAGTATGAGCCTGTCGTTTTCAATAGGTAAAGGGTTCCAAAAATTTTTAATAGTTTTTGTAATGACAATAGCTCGCTTTCATAATCAATTGGGTATTTACTAGGTTTCTCAATTTGTTTCATCTGACTTTTATTTACTTTTGCCTATTAAATTTAAAAATAAAATGTTTTCAGTTTAGCAGTAGGCAGAGATGGTTTCGATCGCTTCATTTGACATCAAATATAAGTATCCTAGGTGTGCACTGTCCCTCGACACGAGCTTACCTGAGGGCATCAAAGACCCACGAAATCTTCGGACCTTTTTAACGATAACACACAAAAGATTTTTTTTTGCGAAATGATTGAGCGACTAGTACTGCAGCACTTCATATGGATTGATCCCAATTGCTGTGATGGGGGATGACACAGAAATGGCCGATAGTTTAATCCGGCAACCTGTACAATATCAAAGCTTAGGTATTTCTCGACTTATATTAACAATCAGAATGAGTCCAACGGGTTTTTTTATACGGAAATCCTCTGGGCGTCCGGTCTGACGGAAAATCGAAAATTTGTAAAATTGTCGTTATTCGACCGTCGATTTCGACCATACCACTGGACCAGATTTAAACTGTTGATACTCATCCGACGCAGAATTTAATGCTCTTTAATTCTTGTAATAGTGACGTTTTCGTTGGAAAGTACCGCTTTGGAGTTATAAGCGAAAAACCAAAAAAGGTCCGAAGATTTCGTGGTTCTTTTGATGCCCTCAGGTAAGCTCGCATCGAGGGACCGTGCAAACCAAGGATGCTTATATTTGACATCAAAAGAAGCGATCTCCCGCTTTCCAACATTTATTTCCACCAACGGTCCCAGTCGGGTCTAATTTTACTGGCCTACAGATGAATGTTCAGTTCAAGATGAAAATAAACCAAATCGTACTTTGAAATTGTTTTAAATATGTTGAAACGGCCCAATGTAATTATTACCTCAAACAAATTTCGTGTAAAGTTCGAATTCTAGAGGCCGCATGCAGCATTTAGAATGCATGCACGGATCGCATTAAAAAAAATAATGAAGAAGATATTGCACCTTGTACCTCAAAAAATATTAAAAATTAACAATCAATGTTAAAATTTTGCAAAACACGGAATTTGAGTAAAATTGTATGTATCTTGATAGGTCGCAGAAGATGGAATATCAATTAGAACTATTGCTAATAATAGGGTCCGTATTCGCTACATATTTTATGAAAAACTACATATTTTTCATAGTACTACATATTTTTAAACTCTACTTCATAAACTTCATATTTTTGAAATCTTCATTTACTCGTTCTGTAAAATAAGTTCTCAGTGGCGGAATGTAGCCACAACCCAGTTTTGCCGCGTTTGCACGTTGACCGGTTTGTGCTTTGTCAAAACTGCTGAACACGTGACACATGACGTTGACGTGACACATGACACTTTGTTAAGCGACCATTGCGCGTATAAAAAAAGAATTTCTATTGATTTCTTCAAGATTTTCTATTGATATTGTTTTGTTTTATGAGACCTTTATTACCAAATAAAGTGTTTCTTAAACAGGGTGGCCAGCGAACCTGGAAACCTAGAAAACCGGGAATTTGCACAGCCGAGAAAAATCCTGGATCGCTTAACGTGTACTGCTAGAGTCACTACATTTAGTCAACTAGGCCGGACTGGTCTATCAGAGAACTGCAAAACGCCGCAAAAGAAACAAAATTGTTCATTATTTGTATCTGATTGTATTTAATCAAATCCACGTTTACTTTAAAAGGTTTTTCTTATTCTGAAAGATCAAACTTCTAATATGTTAAATACGTAAAACGTGGTTTTAATTGGTTTTAATATGGCGGCGTTTTGCGATACTCTGACCGACCAGCGTGGCCTAGGTGACTAGATGTAGTGACTCTAGGTAGAACGGAGCTTTAACGCACTCTACCCTTTCGATGCAGGTTGGCGAGCTGAGTCGAATGACACTAGTCTCGAGATGCGAAAATACCCCGTTCAAAAGTTACGCCCTTTTCTGCTACCTATGTTAAGACTATGCAAGAGACCTTTTTTCATTGAAAATCAATAGTACTTTGATTTTCGAAATCAATGTGTTTTTTCCGAGTTTAAGCTAACGCGCAGCGCCTAAACCGCTCTTTTAAGGGCGTGTCCCTAATTCATTTTAATACATATTTTGATTTTCGAAAAATTCCTTTATTTTCGTAAAAAATATTCAATTAGGTTAGGTCAGATCATATCAGGATAGGATAGGTTAGGTGCAGAACATCATTAAATCTATTGCGCCATTGAATTTCAATGAAACAAAAAACTTCCCATAAACTTATCATGAAGCACAAAAAGTGACGTAACTTTTTAAGGGGGCGCGGACGTTTCCGCACTTTGTCACCGGGACCGTTCGACTCCACTCTTCAAGCCCTGTCGATTGACGCCACTAACGCACCTTTTGGGCGTGCCCACTAAAGTAAATTTATACCATTTGGTCAAGAATGTGGGTATGCGTAAATTATTGAAGGAAAAAAACCGGGAAAATAATAATTTTACGACCTGGAAAACCGGAAAAAAATCTTGAGTTTAAAAGTAGGTACCACTCTTGCTGGCCACCCAGTTAAACTTATAATAATAATAACGTTAAATAATAATAATCTTTATTTGTATAGGTTTAGTAAATACAAAAATAAACTGTATTATCTATATATTTAAAACACAATGCTTATTTTTGTTCCAGTTTGTTTGAGAGTTCTATTGGGCTGAATCTTTTTTTATATTGAAGCTTTAGTTTTGTATATTAGTCAACACTACTTAATATCTGTATTTTTCTAAGTTTTATATTTTTAAATAAATAAAATCCAAAACATTTATTTTGCTACGCAAGAGAAGGACAGTTGGGCAATAATGGTACTAAAAGACGGCTGGGAAAAGTGTCCAGGGCTCAGAATAAATAGTGTTTGTTATATCGCCTTGCCCCGCTACTGATCTTGTAAATGAACTGGACAAATAAATCTTAAGCAATGATGCTTTGTGTAGGGCTTGATCGACCAGTTTTAATGTGCTTTGTGTCAGGCTGGATCAATTTTATGCACCTTTTGTGCCAGCCGGGTAGGGTCTTTAACAGGCTCGTAGCCAGGATTTTCTTTCGGAGGGTGCCAACATATTAAATCAAATATGATTATTAAAAAAAATTCTTTTATACAATAAAATAAACTTTAAAGTGAAAAAATTCGCTCAGTACACTTTTCTGTGCTGTCGGAGGGCACGTTAAAGACTCGGTCCTGGGAACCACGCAAACACCTACCTGTGGTTATCGTTAAGATTAACTTAACTGTCTTCGCCAGATGCCTGTTTCCGCTGCCAGTCTAAATGCTTCGAAATACATAGTGTATTGCGTGAAACACCCATTAAAACGCGATTCCCGTTTACTGGTCGCTATTGTATTTACCGTGTTTATATAAGTAATCTTAGTCCACCTGGTTTCTATTAAGTCTATGCATAGCTTGATCTTATATTCTCTAGGTTTTTTCTATTTTACAGCAACTGATGTAGAGACTTAACAGTTAAGTGATAAACAACCAAAAATGCCTCGAGGACTAAACAACTTTGCTTGAATATCTTGTAGTAGTATCTAAATGCCAAAATAATCGACAGCAGGAAAACTATGTAAAACCAATTAAATCCGCGCAAATTGTTTAAATATTTTAACCCGTACTACATAACACGTAACTCTACATAATACGTAAAATTTCTTCGGGAAATAACGCAACATATAAGAGGAACAAAGTGGTGTCTAAATTTAAACGAAATCAAATCTCAAATGCAAATAAAAATAGAAATGCTTTATACATTATTATGAGTTGTAACTATTTCTTTGTAGTTTTATTTAACAAATAAGTAAGTAAAAAGTTATTGTAAATTTAATGAGATGAAGACTTGTTAAGATACATTTATATGGTTTACATTTATAAACTTTGGGCTCTTCGGTTCCACAGAGTACACAGTACATTATCTTTATGTGATGTATATTCGATCTTCGGGAAAATGATTATGAAATCAAAAACAAATTATTGAATTATCATTTTAATACAACAAATAAATTACAAAATAGTATATACAATAATTATTCGCATGATTACAAAAATAATATAATAATAAAAACTAATGACTATATGTAAAACAAGTGATGACAGCCTTCTTTTTATAAGGGTGTACAAAATGCCATAATAAAATATTGTAGTTTGTAGCTAAAGTTAAAAAATTACCTGATCTCTTTTTTTGAGTATACAATATCAAAAGTATATAAGACGCCTTGAGAATCTCTTGATTCTCTTTGAGAAACAAATTTATTGAAGAAAGTGAGCCCCTGAAAATAGTGTAGTATATGTTGTATATCTTGAACACTGTTTAGCAATAAAAGAAGGACTTTTGAGCAAATATTCAAAGCCATAAAAATTACTCCTAAATAATTAAATTTATAACAGAGAAAAAGGGTTAATTAAACATAAACACTAAGTAAGTATAAAAATGTATAATATACAATACTGTGTCTGTTTTCTTACAACTATTATTGCTATTATCCCGTATTCATTCGTTATAAAAACTATGAGGAGATTAGTCACAAAACTACTTATAATGCGTTTATAAATTTCTAATTTGCGACTTAGAACATTACATTTCTACACTCGTTGAATAAACTATAAAACTATTCTATTCTATGGCTACTTTTCTCCCTTTTTCCTGGCATAAAATGAAAATATGTAACTTTAGAAGATAGAATGGAATATTTGTAGGCAAGATCTATGTCTATATCATGTATACCCTTAAGCAACAATAGTAACTTCTATTTAGAGCAAGTTAACGTAAAACTTGACACTTTATCACATTTACTCAGTTAAAATTAATGATTATTAGGCCAAGCATTGCTATCTTTTGATGATTTTCAACGTTATGATCATTTGGCCTATCATTAGTGCATGCACAATTGCTTTGTAATGTCTAGGACTGTGCGATTATAGAAATCAATAATCGAAACTCGAGTAAAAAACCGATTCAATAGATTAATCGATTTACCGATTATTTAAAAAATAATCGATTAAATCGATTAATTGACTGACCGATTAATCGATTATTTAAAAAAAGTCGGAGGCCTGATTAATCTATTATTATGCACAGCCTTACTTATAGGGCAGCACTATTATGAATTTCTGTGAACGAATGTTTAAAAAATACACACTTATACAATTTTCAAAATCGGTAAATTAAAATTTACTATTACTGGATATTTTAAGTGGCCCTTTAGGTTTTAAAGATCGATTAATCAATTAATCGAACCTTAATTATTACTTTTTAAGAATAATAATTGGTTAATCGATTATTTGATTTATCGATTGATTGATTAATCTATTGATCGATTATTTAAAAGAAATAATTGGAGGCCCGATTAATCGATTATAATACACAGCCCTAGTAATGTCACACAAGGCGCCCGCAGAAATTTGACCAAGGGGGCAAACCTAGAATAAACGACATGTTAGGGGGGGCAAGCCTAGAAAAAACGGCATATTATACAAGATTTTCAATAAAATTAAAATTGTTCAACTTCCAGGGGGGGGGGGGTAAGTGCAAGGGCTTGTCCCCTCTTCCGGGCGCCTATGATGTCACATAACTCTAAGATTGTCTTTATGACTTCACGCGAAGGTAATGGGGTTGAATATGGTCAAACAACGGAAACAGTTGATCATTAATTCATTAGTGATTATATAGTGTGTATCAAAATAAATAATCGGTTCTATCATATGGATACAATATGTAATTCTTAGATATTTATTAAAATTATACGTTTTAATTACAAGAAATAAATATCTAGAGACTCACTATCATTTTAACACACACTATAAATCCAAGCATATTTATAAAAAATTACTGCAATAAAAATACTACATACATCAGTTATAAAAAAAGTCGAAAAAAACAATATACTAATTTTTGGAATTAAGCTTACAATAAAATTAGAAATAAACAGCTACTAAATTGTATATTGTATATATTAAATGTTGTCCTCTCTTAAACTCTGGAACTCTTCAAACGTAAGATCCTGATCTAAAGGCGTAACTAAACTACTAAAATATATTTCTAATTCTTTCGAAGTGAGGCTCGCCCTTTTTTCGGGCACGTATGCTGAATAAGTAGAAAGTTTTCTGTTTACGTCTTCTTCTACAAACTCATCGATCCATGCTGTTTGATAAACATTACCAATCGATCTTACTTTCTTCGTGTATTTATACGCTGCTAAAGCAATAAATAGCACACCAAGAACGAACGAGAAGTACATAGCTGCCGTTTCAACGGTTGGTAGTACGTTGAGGTATAGATTGAAACGCATTCGTAGCGAATCTGGTAAACTCAGCATTGTCTGCAATTCAATGTCAAAGAAAATTATTAGAATCGCTCATAAAATCCAAATGGTAATGTAGCCTTACCGTTTCGGTCCAGAGTAAAGGAAGAATCATATTAGAGAATTTCTCTACGTGAGCAATTGAATCTAGGTTACCTAAAGCCATATTTATTTGGAAACGAGCAGCTACTTCAAGTGGCAATCCCGACTCCTAATAAAACGAAAAGCCACTGAGGTTCAATTTGAAAATAAAACATTTCTAAACTTACCGGTTCGACAACAAAATAGGATTTGTGCTTTTCTGGATCAGGATTACTTCCGTCAACATGATCACGTACAGAAGGATCAGCATCAAGAAAATGTGGATAGCTTGTTGCTATGGGAAAACCATAGTAGCAACCGTAAACATCTAAAAGACCAGCTGGCAAACAGTTGCCTTCTCTACAAAAACACTGATTTTCTGGCCTGTATTTCCCATTATCGTTAGCATTTTCTTCAAAATTGTATACATAACCACGAAGGCCAGAAATTGTAGTTTCATTCACGCGAACCTGAAATAGATATTTTGGGGATGTTATTGAAAATGTTTTTGATTGTAAATTACTACATTTTTAAGAACACACTCGTTTCCCTTGGTGTATGTATATTTGCTTACCAAGGTTTGTGATCGACACATGCTTTTTCTGTAAAACAATAACGTGTCATTGGGTTTGATATAATTGGCGTATTTTGTACCATCGGAAGCATTATGGATATTTCCACACACTCCTTCCCATTGTGGAAGTTGCCTGGAACCTCTATAGGTGTCTAATAGTCCAGTTTGTTCAAGATTCTTTTCACCGGTATAAACAGTTTCGAAGTCTCCATCAAAGTCA
This sequence comes from Agrypnus murinus, assembly GCA_929113105.1. Classification (NCBI taxonomy): domain Eukaryota; kingdom Metazoa; phylum Arthropoda; class Insecta; order Coleoptera; family Elateridae; genus Agrypnus; species Agrypnus murinus. The sequence goes on from OV816025.1 coordinate 70,940,626, forward strand.
TACATCTAAAAAGTAAAGTAATTAGTATAAAGATTTGACAAAAAGTACTAAAGTGCACTTATCCGACTTAATTATTTTATCCACAATCACTATATAATAAGGTAATAATTGAACTCCTTGCCAACGTATAATGTGGTTTATAAAACTCTAGGGTTTCTATACATAAAACACATGGAATTATAATGATTGTTGAACACACTAGCAACCAGTAAAGCAAAGGTACTACGACAAATGAAACACGAATAATGATTTTCAAGGTAACATTAACATCCGCCGTCGCAGTAAAATGTCAAATAGTTTTTTGATAAAATTCGGCAATTCTGATTCTAAATGAGTGTGATTGTGGATAAAACATTGTATTGCATACGGGTTTTAGATGCATTTTATTCACTTAAGAAAATTAAACGCTCGAGCAAGCTCTCGCGTTTAAACATTCTTACGTGAATAAAATGCTATCTAAAACCCTTATACAATAAATTACTATTATTAAACTACTTGTTTAAGTTTTTGAAATGAATCATAAATAAAAACTTACCCTATCTATTAATCCTAACTTATCAAAAGAGATCCAGGTTGGCAAAAATTTATAACCAAGGGACATTAAATCGCTTTCATAACCAAACATGAAATCCCTAGCGGACATTTGTACTAATGGATAAGATCCAGTTTGTCGAATCACAACATTTAAGCCTAGCTGCGTGATAAAGGACGACGAGGAAACTACATGTGCTATGCTCTGAAAATAAAAGAAACTAATAATCAGTAACATAATAAATAAAAATTAAATAATAATATATTATTAACTAAATGAATAGTTTGTTTAAATGTACAGCAATCAGCAATAAAATTCCTTAAAATGATATTGCGTCTTTCCCTCGAATGACTTAAACCTGTCTCTAAATGTAACCTACTTGAGCTGCTTGTGCAATGTCTAATGCAGCGCTTTGCAATTTAAAGTATATTGTGCAAATGAACAACTTATCTTTCACATGTTATTTTCTTTGATTGTAAGTTATTAAGTATGTAGAGGTTCAATGACTTTTATCTTCATATCTTCAATTCGCACCAGAAAAATGGGAGCAATTTTAGCAGAGCCATTTTTTTGAAAAGGGTGCCTTTGGGGAAGTTTATTTTTTATCTTTGGTGTATTTTAAAATCTTGGAGTTATTCATATTTATAAAAGTAGCGAATCTCAGCTAAAGTAACAATTTGCAAGTACTTATTTAATAGAAATTAATAAGTGCATAACAATCTCCGTCGCAAGTGCTGCTTTCAACGAGTGAGGCTAAATAGAGCAGCTACAAATAGAGATTAGTGATAGAATTGTCGTACCGACTGTTCGTTATTAATTTTGTCTAGCATCTTATGTGTTCTGAAACTTAACACAAAAGGTTTAAGCAATGCATTCGTATTAGATAAATAAACAATGTGGATATAATAATTCAGGTAATTATGTAATAACTTATATGGTTGGCCAAGTATAACGGCAAAGAGTTACGCTACATACATGCTCTTCTATAACTAACACACATTCCTTATAATACCTATATTTAAACATGGAGCTAATGTTATGTACCTACTATTAAGTGGGAACAGCTAAAAAAATCTTAGAACTTCGTCTGCAGGCTGAAAGATGTGTAGTGAACTATAACAGATGTTCATCTAAGTATTTTGATGATGCTCTATGAGTTTAGTACAGTTGTTTTTGATAGCGTAAGTTTTTCTAAATGGGAAGTCTATGTTTTCTGTAATTTGATCGTCAGATTCTAATGAGCTATTAAAGATATACAAGACAATATCCAATAGAGTCGCTTATGTAGTACTAGAAATAAACAATAAAATCGCATTACAAATAATCCAAATATATGCACTGACTCTGATACGGAGGAATTATAAAGCGCATTAAATAACATGAAGAACCAGATATAGAACTAGAAGGTGTCAGCCTGGAGCAAGTTGAAGAATACGTATACTTCGGGCAACGAATAAGGCTCAGCAAAGAAAATCAAGAGACAGAAATCAAAAAGCGAGTAAGTCTGGGATGGACCGCCTTCGGTAAACTGAGCTATATACTCAGAAACAAGAAAATCTCGCAACATTTTAAAACAAGAGTCTTCAATCAATGCATAATTCCAACAATGACATACGGTGCCCAGGTCTGGACTTTCACAAAGAAAAATGTGGATAGAATGACAAAGGCTTAGAGAGCAATGGAGAGACAAATGTTGGGAATTAGCTTGAAGGATAGGAAAAGAGACACGTGGATAAGGGAAAGAACTAAAACTACAGACATCAGAGAGAAAGCAGCTTGCCTAAAGTGGCAATTTGCAGGACACAACGCTAGACAAACAGATTCCAGATGGAACGCGAGGATTCAAGAATGGAGATCATGGCTAGGTTACCGTGCGCGTGGTAGGCCCCAAATGCGATAGACGGACGACATCAAAAGACACGCAGGACTAATCTGGAAAAGAACGGCACAGAACAGGGAAAAATGGAAAATAGTTGGGGGAGGCCTATATCCAAAAATGGATTAAAGAAGGCTGAAATGAATGAATTCTGATCTACAGTATTGTACACAATAAAATAAAAACAGGTTAAGTAGAAATTGTTATCTTTTTTGCATTGAATACCTGAATAAGTACTTAATTAACGAAAATTATTAAATTTGTGACATCTTGTTTCCAGGAAAATGGCGTGAATCGCACTTCTAATTCAATTACCCTATATCTTAGGCATTTATCTTATCAAATTAAACAGGTCAGTAAAATGCCCCAGAAAATGCAAAAATTGTAATAATCAGTAAAACAAAAATTTATAATTAGCAAAACTATCAGTTAAGTTAGAAATAACCAAAAACCCAAACTATATGTAATTTATTAAAATTATGCAGAAAAACATTTTCGAAGAGAAAGCTTGCATTTTAAATTGTGTTTTGTAAAAAGAACAAATTTTAAAAATCTGCCAGCTGGAATCGAACCTGGGACTACAGTAACTTATCACTCCGTTATTATCACTCTGCCCCGGCTAACTATGCTATGGTATCATATTGGCGCTCGATCACGCCACACTTATTTTAAAAATAGATTGTACTAATTTAAATAACTTTTCTATAAAAAAGAGAATAAATGTTTTCGTCATCAAAGATTTATTGAATTCTAAATATGTTTTGAAAAAATACCAAGAACACCTCAGTTGGAAAAGTGCGTAGACTTTCCTCTTTAGATTTTTAATTTGTATTCGGTTTAGCTTTGGTAGTGTAGAGACTAGCATGCTCGTCTCTCACCAAAACGGCCCGGGGTCGACTCCCGATCTAGTTCTATACCGACAGATCTAAATAGTTGGGATAGGCTTTGTGCTATACCATATGTTAAGTCGGCTGCAGACGCACGCCGAGCCTGAGTAATAGTAATAATCGCCCCCGCACAAGCTTCATAGCTTCTTGGGTCTGTTTCTCCAGGTAATGGATAGTAGCAATTATTATTAATTTAGATTTTTTTATTACCTAAAATATATTAACCTAACCTAATGCTAATGAAGGCTCAGCCCTCTCTGAAAAATCTAAAATCTGTTATAGGTTAGGTATGTAATGTATACACCATCATTATATTTAATAATAAAAAAATGAACTAATTATTTGACAATTTGTTGGAAAACATTCTTCTGCTATCTAGCAATAAGCTCCTTGCAGAAAAACTGGAACTACCTCAAAATTAATAAGGATGAAGTGCCAATATGAAAAGCATAGTCCTTGCGTAGTCTACAAATTATAAATATTCATGTCTAAAGTCAATTTTATATAGATTTATTGTTCTTGTATGCTTTTTTATGAAATTGTAAGCCTTTCTACGAATAATGTATTACATGCTGAAGCAGATTGCTGTTCTTCTAGGAAAGCAGTTTTAAATATCTGTAGCCTTGAGATTAGGAAATTTATGTATAAGTATATGTTAACCTTTGCAAGAGGTGGTAACCGATGACTACAACTCTTCAGCGACTAACTTACAATAATTTAAAATTAATAAACTTTGTTTGAAATTGAAGACTCTTTAAAATTCTTCTTCTTGGTAGTCTGATTTAATCGTTCTTCATTAGCTTCATAAAAATATCTCTATTATTTTCTAATTATGCTGATTTTTGTTGCTTCTCCCTCAAATCAACTCACTTAAATGTCTTACAAAGATTTCCTTATTTGAAGAAGTTCCGAATCTCCAGGAATCATCTTACTTCCTTATGCGAGAAGTTTGGTTCAATTCTATAACATACGGATAGGAAATTATTGACAAGTTGAATTCATTGTATTTACAAATCTTTACGGCCATGGTAGTTTCTATTATGTAAGGGTTGACATAAAAAATCTCTTTTGTATTTCAAAACATTATGCACTTAATTTGTTACACTATAGTTTTTAAAGGTCATTGGACTAATTCCTATTTTGTAGAATATGGTAAGCGAAAGTCGTTTATAAAATTGTTTTGAACAATATAGATATATTATAACTTCACAATAGAATAGATGTAAATTAAATACCTTAGCTACAAATCTTAAACATAGTATGAATAAAAAACAAATAATAAAAACCCAGTTGGGTATAAATATAGAATTGGTCATAACTAAAAAAAATTAAAGAATTAAAGATCCATAGAGTACCAGAAAGAAGAAAAAACTGCCAAAATACCTAATTGCGGATAATGTCCATTCCTTACATACTTCAAGGAAGCAGGAAAAGTACATTAGGAAAATAGAAAATTAATTTTAGTAACTAATTAATCCTACAAAAAAACATTTGAACTTTCTACAATAATCAAGGGACAAAGATGCGTAGTTATACATTAGAAACTTCAACGACAGATTAAGACACAGATACTTTTATTATTCTTCATTAATAAAACTTCACTGAACACTTATGTCATATTGTATTAATATAAGACTTTACATCATTCCATTCATTAAAACATAAACAAATACCTACACACAAAAACCGGAAGAAATAGACCATAAATTAACAGTAGTAAGAACAAAAAAGCTTGTTATATAAAAAGTTATTATTATTAGCCTATTAAAATATTATGCTTGACGGTGATCTAAATCCAGAAGCAACAAATTTCTTTCCAAATTTGAAGGTGTGGGACAATTGGAATAAAAATAACTTTCAGGTTCTGCACAATTCAGAACACCTCACTTCGGAAAGTTTTTTCGGACGAGTTTTCAGTGTTTTATTTTTAAATTTTGGTGTGGAATGACGTCAAAGGAAAAGGCAATGACCGATCATTCGTGGTTTTGAATACGAAATAAAATTTATATATAAAATCAGGGTCTATCAGGGACGGCTACCTCTGACCTCAGAATATTAGGGGCCTCGATTTGGTAGCTTAATATGTTAGACAAAAATATAGTGGAAGGCGGAGAGTAATGGGGTATGGAATTCAAAACTAACCATTAGAGCGAGTAGGAAAAATTCAATGGCAATGGAAACTTTGTTCTTTATTGAAGAATTTGAAGTGAAAAAAGAGTACTACTCTTTTACCTCGTTCTGCCCCATGGTATGAGCAGATACAGGTATCGAAAAAAAGTTATTTATCTGAGTTACAGGATTCATAAATTAGGACAGCTTCATGGTCTTCACTGTTTAATCCGGTACACGAGTTGCAGGCCCACTTTTTGCACTGCATTTTTGCATTACAGGAGAAATAAAAATGCCTGCAATAGAGATATTCAGCATCGTTTTTCCCGATATCGGTAAATCTGCTGTTAGATTTAGTTTGATTGCAGTTGCTCCTCTTTTTTTATTTTTCTTTTTTACCATCATTTTAGCATTATTTTTCTTCTTCTCTCTGGTATTCAATAACGTTTCATTTGTATTTGCTTTTTGTTTATGTTTCTCTTCTTTTTCTTTAAGAATATTTCTCGTCTTTTCTGTAGGGAGAATCTGTTAAAATAGCTGTTTTCCCCTCTTTTTAGATGCTCTCTTTACACTTTGTATAACTTTAGGAACTGGCTGTAAATCTCAAGGGACATAATGTGGAAGGAATATAGCTTTTTGCCCACATACAGGAGTATTCAGCATCCAACAACACCCAGGGCAAGCCAAATCATCGTCATTACAGCAGACCTTCATAAAAAACGGCCATTTTCATTAGAAGGAGTTTGTGCGATTTCAAAAGTTTTCTTTGCTGTTTTATCTTTAAAAGATAGTACATACACATCAGTACTGCTTTTAGACGTTTCTTTTAGACGTCTCCGCAGGAAGAAAACCTACTCCTGTTGTGTTAACAGGTGCCACGTTCACAACGTTACACTAAATATAACCCAGCCAGCACACTGACGTCATAATGCCGCCGTTTTTCGGCAGTAACGACGTCAAATTGATGTAAAACTGACATCATTATGTCACAGCCCAATGACGTCAATATAAGACGTCATTAAAACGTCCTATACTAGGACTAAGACAGGAATTATAAATAAATAGTTGAATATTGGAAATAACATACGTCCCTTTATATGACGTCTTATGGACATCATTTATTAGTCATATGACGTCGTCGACCAATAATGACTTAAAAAAACTTCATTTTAACCACAGTGTGCTGGCTGGGAACTATAGAAATCTCCAGAATGATAAAAAAGTCTCTAAATATTTGCATTATATATTATATGAAATCAAAATGCTTAAAAATATGTAGTTATATTATTATATACATTGATATATACTATATAACATTAATATATTTTATTATTGTGCTACTTAATTAATGTTTAAAAAATGTTTAATTTAGAAGGACCTCAAAAATATTAGTTGCCCTGGGCCTCATATTTTCTCTGAAAAGGCCCGAATAAAATAATCAAGCAAGAGAGATTAATGTTTCAGGATTTCCAGGATGCAGTATTAAATGAATGCGAAGTTATAGAAACTAAAACTGTCAATAAAGTGTATGTCGATCTAGAATGTCATTAAAACGACATTAAGAGAAGACGATTTTAATAAACATAAGTACATTGTGACAATATGACTGACCTTCTGTACTTGAACAATCACAGGCACTTATATGTAGTTGTATAATTGAACAGACATTTCTTTCATGAGCTGTAAAAATTAAATGAATGTCGAAATTTCCAAAGGTCAAAACCTTTAATAAATAAACTCACTAGTAACCTGTAGTAAAACTAATTATTATTTTTATTAGGTTTTATTAAATTAATGCGTATTTAATAACACAAATACACAATTTGAAAAAATTAAAAATATCCAAACTAATAAAAGTATATTGGTATCATTTACTAATAAATCTTTACCTAGATTTCTTAATTTATTGCTCTTTCAAGAATGGCAAATTCTTAACTCGCAATCGGGTTCTATATATAGTTGTATTTTTCCAGTTATTGTTAAACAAACTACACCTTTTTAGATACAATAATAGGAGAATATTTCTTGATTATGAAATTTAATGATTTTTAAAATGCATATAATTATACTAAAGAACCATCAAAACTAAAGATTTCAATATGTTTCGATTGTACAGAAAATGAAAGTTGCAATACCACCTTAGGCCACTCCGTGAACATTTTATTATTTCACAATATTAGTTTTGCTATCATATTTTAAAATAGTATCATTGAAAAAAAATGTTAAAGTAATATATATCAAGCTTTTGACTTTTTATAATAATTAATTATTAATAAATTGTTAACCAAGTGTCTAATTAGTGTATGAGAAAGTCTTGTAAAGAACTTACAATAATAGCAGTTAATATTATTTTTTCTACTACTACTTGTAAATCACCTGTTTTCTTCACGTTTTACGCAATAGAAAAATATACAATTTCAGCAAGCTGTACAGATATAATTTCATATTCACACAGTGTGTGGATATGAAAACAACCAATGAAAGGGGTTCAATTCTTCATTTATAATAAGTTTATTGAACACCTGTCATAAATATAGAAGTAAAAGTAAGTTAAATCAATGTTTCCTTTTTTAAAAATAACGTGATTAGTGAAATTGTAGCTTTAACAATTCTTCTTTTATAATTACAATACACGAATATTAAATCATTTAATAAGTACAACTACTTTTATAATATAAGTATAGTAGACACGGTCTCTGCTATGGTTTGGTAGCTCAGTCGGTAGAAGCGAGGTATTTGTAAATTGAAGCTGTTGCAGGTTCGATTCCAACTGGGAGAATAACTCTGTTTTATTTTTTTTTATAAAACAAAGCTTAAGAATAATAATTTTCTCTTCGAAAATGTTCAATTTCTGCAAAGTTTTAATAATTCTCTAAAAAATTGTACAATTACAGGGGGATTTTAAAACCCATATTTTAGCATTCTCTTTAGCACCTGCAATATTTAGAAATAAGATACTGAAGAAAAAAGATACTGTACAACTTGATTGGAATGCCTATATCACCTTCGAAACTTCGCTCTCATGCGATATAGGCATCATTTCCACTCTTGTTGCACAAACTACTAATTCTAATTCGTAGCAACGGAAATAGTACTAATTATTCTGGCTTCCATTTCAAATAAGTGCAATATTGTGCAAGTCTTCAAAAAGTACTGAGTACTTACCAGTGATACAGATACAGATGATTTTTAAGAATATCCGCGGATATAGAAACGAATATTCAAAAGCGTAACGGTAAACGCTCGCATATGTATTGCTCAGTCGATAAAACAGTAAATGTCTGAGCTTGAAATGAGAGCTAGCTGGACAAGTCACGTGATTATTTTGACATCGGGAGGCAACTTTACAAAGAATTACGAAATGCGTGTTTGTTTTGTTATGGTTTAGTTTGATATAACTTTATTAATATCCGCATAAAATCTGCTACAAAAAGAATGCATACGGTTACAAATATTTTCGCGGATTACTCGCAGATACATTAACGGATATACTTATACTTAGATACTTAGGTACAGTCATTAGCAAATGTCTTGTCCCGAGCAAGCAACATATTTAACAATTCTGGTAAAAGAAACGACGTACGTTTCAGGGCATAGATAACCAGTTTTAAAGGTTGCTACCCTACCTAGAGTGGCTTTGTATAACAACAATAGAGTAATAAAGCTGCTATTTTCAAGTGAGTTTCTTATTTTACTGGAATACAAAACAGCAGTTCCACTTCTACTATCGTTTCTTCTATTTTAAGAAATAAATATCGTATGCTTTTTTCTATTTTATTATAAACTCTATTAATTTATTTACGAGTTTGATTTGTTTATTTACAAAGTTTAATTATTTTGTAAACACTAAAAAAACTAAATTTTTAGTACTAACTGTAATCAGTTTTTATTGTAAAAATTAGTAAAAATAATAAATAATCAAAACTAATAACCATTCCCCGAGTTTCCAAAGTAGAATCAGATTGGGCATACAAACGATGCATATTTAAACATTATGGGCCGGTTTATTCACCTTCAGGTAAAATCCCCAGTAGTTGCCGGTCAAATAAATTAAGTACACAGTTTGGGTATATTCACAGGATTATATCTTGAAAGTAGTTACTGGAATGTTTATGAGACTTTTGCATTCACTGGTAATACATGCAAGAGAGAGAGATGGGTAATTGACAGAATAATGTGTTAGAGAGAGAAAAATTAAACCTATTGACTAGTCTACTTAAAAGGAGGCGGGATTTAAAAAAATTTGTAATCTTTCACAAATATTTTCTAAATATTTTAGGTAAACAGATATTAATGATATATATGATCTAAGGTTCTATGCTTTGCCAAGGGTGTTTCTTAATTTTTGTTTTGTGACTGTTTTGTTTTTAGTAGTTACTATATAGCTATGTTTCTAGTTTTTTCTTAGTTTGTAGTATTTTTATTAAAACAAGTGAATATTTAATAACTTTTAAATTTTTACTATTTATAAATAAATGCATATTATTACTTTATTTTTATTTATCGCTTACGTTAATTTCTGCAATTAGTTAATTATCTAAAATACTCCTAAACCTCTATTTTTTGATGATAGTTTTCATTATTATTTTTGTTTAGTTATTTTTTATTACATGTAAAGAATGAAACACAAACAAGTTATATAACTTTGTTTAACTAGTAGATGCTTCCATTTAAAAGGACTATTTTATAAAGTGTGTCAAAGAAATTTTGAATAGAATGAGTAACAAGAGTTTTTACAAGCGTGTTTTCAAAACAAGCTTTAAAGAATTTAAATATCTTGCCCAGGTAGTTGTCCATCTCTGTTTAATTCTGTCTCTTTCGTACACAGTATAAGGGGTATTTCGATTCTTAAAGCAGCAACGCCCTTACTTGGGACAAGACATTTGCTAAAGACTGTACATGATAGATAGCATGATCGCTCACATGGTCAGTTTGCCTTTAAGTTAAAATTCGAATTGCTTCAAAACCTCGAAGTTCTTAGATATCTAAAAATTTTCTAACAGTTTCAGATATTAATATTCAGTGAGTTCAAGATTTACGGATCTAAATATTCAAAAAATTTTAGCTTTAGAGATTCTACTTTAAAAAACTTTTAGAATATAGAGTTTTAGTTAATCTATCCTAAAACAAAAGACTTATGTGTGTCGTGTTCTTTTGCAGAGCGTTGGAATTTCCCTCCTATGCTTGTGTTGTGCGTGTTCATTGTTCACAAGTATATGGGCCCTACAGTTTAAGGTGAACTTTCAACCACCCCAAGTACGTAGTGCATGGACTTTTTTTTTATTAATTTCGGGGAAATTTACTGGTCACAGTATCCCTCGGTAGTTTACCTTCTGAGGGTTAAGCGATTTTTTAAAAATGCGCTAATATATTTGGCGGGGTTCGAACCCGGGTCCCATGGTTGGTAGTCTCGCATCCAACTAACTGAGCCACAATCGCTTTTTCTAGAAGGAAGGACTAGAAGTCTCAGAATTTTGGAAATTCTTATTTACTATTCTCCAGGGTCCTCTTGGATAATTTTGGAAAATCCACCTGTGAGTCCAGAGATTTGAAAGGGATTGTTCTGCAATCTCAGAGCACCATCCGCGGATATACATATTTCTATGAACTTGTCACCCTTTGCTGTTGTGAGCCTCACTATTGTAATATTTCAATCACAGTAACTAAAATGGTCCTCTAATCCAATATCTGCTTGACTTAGGTAACAAAAAGATATTCACGGAAATTAAGATGAGAATCTTTCAAATGTCGTGGGATAAGTGATGTATTCTCTTTAGACAATTTTTCGTCCTTTGGAACCAACAAAACTCATGAAATTTGAGAATGCGTTATAGTTTCAGTTCGATATGCGATAATGCCAAATTCAAGCGTTGTCTTTAACTTGAAGAACTAAACGTTTGCCCCTTAAAGATTTAATTCAACATATTTAAATGAGAAATCATATCAACAATTGCTGATGTGAAATTACTGCTTCACGATAAATAATTTTAACTTTAACACTTTAAAATAATTCATTTAAAGTGTGTTTTAGTATATGTGCGCAGCAATGGTTCCAAGTCACGTGACGGTATGATTTTCTTAATTCGTACTACGAGCACATAAGCTTTACGAATGTAAAAGCAATAAATTAGTAACCCCGCTGACCTCAGGGTCACACCCTAAAGAAACTAACTAACTAACACCCTCTGAAACTATAGAAGACACATATTCAAAAGTATACAAAGATTAGGGCATCAGTCGGTGATATTATTCGAGACGGGCAGTTGCGGTTTATGGTGAAGTTAGGCTAACGGTCGGTTTCGAACGTAAAAGGTCTTAAGAGGTGTTGAGTGTAGTGAGTGTATTGAGACCAAAAACGCAGATGCGTAGTGCTATCTACTGTGTTTGTGAGACGGCTCTTATAAATGCTAGTACCAGTTAACTGGTTGTTGTAGTTATCATTTGGCAACGTGCTTTATGTTGATTGTCAACAATTTGTGGGATTGGTGTTGTTTTGGTGTTTATGTTAGTTTTTGAGCACTTGAGGAATTGCTGCTGTTGTTTTGATGTTGTGTTGATTGAGCTCTGTAAAATTAACAGCACAATATACTGTTTGTTTGGAGACGGAGAGATGAGCGTATCTCGAAGTCGACATCGACTGTATGTCAATGCGGATGAGGGATGACCTCAGGAGCAGCTCCTTCTAGCACTCGGATAAAAGGCGCCTAATGCGGCAAGCATCTGTTTCAGGTCACCATGTACACTGAAGGTCTTCACCCCCGAAGCCGCCAATCATCCAGAAGCAGATAAAGATAAAGCAGATAAAGCAACGTGAAATGGTACGGGGTATCTCCAATAGCCCCGTAAGTACTGCTAATTTCCATTAAAGGGTAAGCGACTAACGTGTTGTAATTATCTTTTCATGTGTGCCTAAATCCGGCTCTGTGGTATTTTTACGTTTTGGTCTCAAGACGGCATGCATATGAACTGTTGCTAGTGAAGCGTATACGACCGTTCCTGTCCACTAAGAAGCAGGCAGTGACACGACCCGAATGGACCGTCAAGTGTGACAATCAAACCTGGGATTAACTTTGATTTGTGAGAATTAGAAATCTTTATAGTAAATATGCCGAAAGAGCTTTTTAATACAATTTAAATCATTATTGAATTACGCCCGTTGTTCGAAGTTTATAAGAACAACCTTTTTGCGTTCAAGAAATGAGGGTGTGAATTTGTTTAAACTATTGGGAATCTTAATGTAGCGTAACTTCGCCGACACACTAGGGTGTTCGGGACTCATTTGAAATTTGATTCTAGAAGCGGAGCGGCCAAAGAAGACTATGGTTGACCATTAAGTTAGTAATTTATAAGTATTAATTTCTTCATGAAATCAGCCTACAGCCGACAATCTATAAAAACTTAAGAAAGGTCAGTTTCAGTTTTGTAGTTTATTCTGATCGCGATTGACGTGTACAGTACGGTTTTTCTGTCATTTGATAATTGTTGAGTGATCTTACATTAATATTTGGTGCATGTTGAGTAAATGCTACTGAATATTGTTTGCTGAATAAGGATTATCTTTATAAACTGGTGAGTACCACTGCTCATGATTATCAGTCCTGTATTGATATTTTGCAGATTTGATTATTTGCTACCTCGAGTGTGAGTTACCTTTATGTTTATTCTTGAATGGGTGTACTAAGATATAAAGGTGTGTGTATACCTTTAACTGTGATTGCTATGTCGTTATTAATTATTATGGTATTTCTGTGTTGAGATATGTGTGATCTAGTTATTATCAAGTTATCGTTTACTGCCTTGCGTGTTGTCTTCTCCTTATTTTTGTATCTTGTATTTACTTTTACTGATATATGGCATTTAAGTGTATGCACTTGTTTGAGCCTTATAGCAAATATCACTACTTAATGAGTACATTAATAATAAGACAACTTGCATGCTATACCATTTGGAGAAGATATATAAGCTTCAGAGGCTGTGTGTAGTGACAGGAATAGCTATCTTTCTTATCTGTCCTAAAGCACTGAGCTTTTTCCATCCATGAAGTCCTGAGGTTTTCAGGCACACTAATGTTTCTTTGTTTCAGGTCCGAATTCGTCTTGAAGCACGAAGACGGTTCTGTGAGGTATCAACCCTTTTCTTATTACTTAATTTTGAACTGTTTTTCCTTTCATTACTAACCTTGCTTGATAGTAGACCTGAGTATTGATGATTTACTGAGTGTGTTTGAGAACGTCATTTTCTTTTGTAATTGCACTGTAATTAAATATCGAGGACGACCAGGCGGGGTTTAGTCTTAAGACTGTCGGACTTGCCTAGTTGGAGTAAGGTGAGTGATGCCTTATCAATTTTGGGAAATTCGCAACTACATCTCGTCTCACATGTAACTAATAGTTAATTGATGGGGCCCGCAAATGAGATTTATAAATCCTGACATGCTTAATTAATGATTAGTCACAATTTATTACTGTAATCACTTATTGATTCGGCACGACCCAAAAGAGGTCTTACAATGGCGATTCTGGTTGTTTTAGAGTCATTGTGTCTGCTCAAAGTTAGTATACCGACATCCTTTTTAATTTTCGAAATATCAACGCTTATAAACATGTGCATGTGTCGAATAAATTTACCAAACCTATAAATATTTTTCTTTTTATTTCAAATGTTGTATATAGCTATATTATAACAAATCCCACATAAGCGATAAAGTATGCAGTAAACCATAAATCCATACTGCAATTTATTTATTAGTGATTTGAGTAATATCAACTTTCTAAATACATACATATTTCTGAAATATTAAGAAATCTGATTTGTGTCGATTTTTAAATTTCTTTAAGGTATAATATGTAGTACATATTGAAAGGAAATCCGATGTGCTCGATATAATAGCATGTATGGATAACAAAAAAAATCCAATTGCTAGCTTTTCTTAACCTTAGAACCATTCTATTCTAGGAGTACTATATTACTCTCTGCATAAAAAAGATGTACAGTTATCTGTAGGGACTACAATTAATGGTAACTATAGAACTCTAAATCCCTTCAGGTGCAGAGCCTTTGGCATTAGCAACGTTCACACGTATTTATGAACAGACACACTGTAATTATTAATCTATATTTTTATATAGATATGTACTATAATGATATGTAGTTTAGAAGAGTTATATTTTTGTCTTCTTCTCTCACAAATAATAAAGATTTCCATATTTCTCATTCTTCATTGGCTATGTTTCTATGTTCTATGTTTCACAAAGAAAATAAATTCCAAAATAACTGATTTCTATCTTTATCTATTAACTAATACATTAACAAAAACACAGTTTCTAATTAATTAGTTTTCCTGACTGAAAAAATTGATAAACGATGTGGAGATACGAACAGGTGTTTTTTTTATTTTAAGAACATATCAGATGAATTTACCAATACTTTCAAAACTTCCAAATCATTTTTCTGCAGAATAAATAACCACAAATATTCAATTTTTGACATGACAAACAAAATCATTTGCCTAAAAAGATCATAAATAAAGATCGTAAATGTCATAGTGAATGTGGGAGAGGCTGGCAAAATATATACTCGTACAAAGAAAGGTGAGCATGAGCAGGTACAATATATTACTGACCACAAAATGTCAACTTATGTCGATAACCTTTGATTTTTAGAGGATCTTTCGCTGTATGGGAAAAACCTAAATTTTCAAAATTCTCTAAAATTGGTATTGTTTTTTCGCAAAAAGGTCAAGGTTAAGAAAAATGAAATTCATATTCTGTATATAGCAACAACAGAAAATCATGAAATGGTGTATATCGGTTCATTTTTGACTTGTAACTTGTTTCATTATGATAACGTGACATAAGAACGGTTTCGCTTATGTAAAACTGAAAACGGGACTTGTTTTATAAAAACGAATTCTTTCAACGATAAATTACTTAACTATAACACAAAAACCTACTTTCTCGTCAAGTTCAACGAAAATCTTGCCAATACTTCACGACATACGTCTTTAATCTTACTTTCATTGGAAGCTGGTCTGGTGAAAAGAAACAGAAAATTATTATTTCATGCCATTTACTGGTTATGTTTATTTAAAACAGTATTATTTACTTTTACTTTCATTTCACCGCATAAAAAAGACAAAACGACAATAATAATAAAACTGGTTCGTTACTTGAATGCGTTTTAAACAAAAGCTCGATCTCTTCTTATTATGTCATATTATATCATTTTGCGAAAACATTTTTATTAGCATTGACCGTTATTACGTTTCTGTCATAAAGAAAAGAGATCAAAAGTTTAAGCAATTTACGACCAAATGTTTTTTTTTAAATTTTTCATTAATTTGCAACTTCCTTATTGTTAATCATTTTGAAATTTTGATAGGACCTCTAAAATTTATGGATGCATATAAAATTAAAATCGTGTAATTCCAACATTTTTAATAATAAAAAAGTCAATGTGGCGAAGTATTTCAAAATCTACAGAATCCTTAAAATAAGGGAGACGACTTTAAACAATCTTGGTACTTTCTTTTTGTAAGCAAACCCTCCACAAGAAGAAAAGGTTGCATAACGAAGGTTATTTAATAGCAAGAAAAGTACGCTCTTAAATTTTTGGCAATTAGTACCACTCGACTTCCAGGTTTGAATAACACAATTTCACATTTCTTTTATACGGCTGGCTTTTTCGTCAGTTGCATAAGAAGAAGCAAATATAACACTTGAGATCCAGTGTTGGTCTTTTTTATATTACTAACCTCAATTTTTAAATAACCGGAAGGTTGTCGAAAGGATGCGCTTCTTCATTGACATAATAGGTTTTGGAAAACAAATTAGGTAAAATAATATTAACATGGATTACTCAATAGGGTTATTAGTTATTCAGGAAGTTCTTAACACGAAGGAAGAAAGAAAACAATAACTGCGCTTCAAAATCAAGGTTTTCATGTTTTTTCAGTTTTTTCATTCATGAGAGTCGAGTATTATAATATTGCCTATCATTATAAAAAGTAATTATTTGTTTGTATTTTATTTACCATTTTAGTGTAGAGACATTATACAATTTTCTAAAAATAACTATGAAACCGTTACAGTTAATTTTTTTTGCAAAAAATTATAAAAAGATACACGGGGAAACGATTTGTATATAAGAAAAATAGTGTCAAAGCAGTAAGTAAAAGTTTGACGTAAATTGGACCACAAGCAACCAGATGTTATGTAATAGAGATACGATTAGGATATAAGAACAACTAATCTTAAGTCGTTTTTGTGCGGTTTGATAATGGAAAAACCATTAGAAATCTGCATAAAGCATTTTGCAGCCAATTCAGCATCTAATGTTCAAATTGCTATCAACAATATTATCATGAAATAAATAAAGAATAGCTAACTAGATAAAAAGATAACAATAATCATAATTAAATATCTAACACAGTAACGGAGAATTACTGAGCTCAATCTGTTCATTCATTAGAAGTACCCTGAGTTTGTGTTTGTATAACTCAAAATCTTCTAGAAAGTCTAATTTGCATTTGTTATTAAAAAAATGTAGGAATTTAACATTATTTTGAGGAGTCATTGTGTGATTGAATCATTGTGTGATTTTGTTGTAAAAGGTGTTTGGCATACTTAGATTTTTCAGGATGTTTATTTCTGTAACAACGCACGTGTTCTTTATATCTTATGTCAAATTCTCGAAGTGATTAAAAGGAAACTTTACAAAGGGTTTGCTGTAGCTCTAAACTTGTGAGCATGCTGTCCAATAGACCAAAAAATAATTTTTTTGGCCCTCTGAACTGTAAAACTGTAAAAATGCGACAGTTGTCCATACATTAAATGCGGTAAAATCACAAAAAAAACACTGGGCGGTTAGAAAATAGTTATTTACGTTATAAGTCCTGGAAATGGATTTTTACGGTCGAGTATGATGTTACATCTAAATGACACTGTAAGAACATTTTCAGAACGTTTAGCGTGATGTGTTTTATTTCAATCTGCAATTATTGAAGTATTGGTATAATTTAATAGTTATTTATGTATTAAGGGCCTGAAGAAGCTTTTATGTCCGGAAGCGTTATTTCTAGAAATGAAAAGGCTATAGGGTCATAAACGCAAGTTACGCCTATACATAGACTATTTTATGCACAGATTAAGTTTTTATTTCAAATCTATTATTGTGTAAAAAAATATAATTAAATGAATACGTAGATACATACAAGAAACAACTCTGACATTTAATTGATGTTTTTTTATTGCCCGTCGGACCATAAAGAGGCTCGTGGGTCATAAAGAGACGTTTATACTTAGATGAGTCTAGCAATAATATTCTACTTATTATGTATCTGTGCATAAAAAAAAATATATATATATATAAAATAAATTCCGGAATTCAAAATATCGACATATATGAAAAACAAGTATCTATGGCAACTATTAGTCGAATCAAAATATGGACATCTTTGAAGAACGAGTGTCCATGGTAACTGAATACTAAATCATTGTTCAGTTGATTTATTTTATTTAAATCCGGTAAATTTCTTACAGTTCTTACAAATAAATTATGATTTTCCTTTCGCGTCTATAATAAGGCTATTAAAACACCCAAAATAGTCCTTTTATAGCTTATTTGAGTTCTTTAATTTTAATTTCTCGAAGTTAGTAGCATTGAAAAAAACGAAAATTGACAATAACATCATTCTAAAAAATTTAAATTTTCAAATGTCACGTCAGTGTCGTCAACCATTACAAAATTTACTAAATATGGAAATTGCGATTTTTTCATTTAAAAAGGAAATAAAAGGCGCAAAATAAAATAAATAGTATAAAAAACTCGTTTCATAAGGAATTATTGCGCAGTCCAAATTTAGAAAACGAGCCGCTTGCGGTGAGTTTTCTAAATTTCGACTCGCGTAATAAGTCTTGCTTTATGAAACTCGTTCTAGTTTCTAGTAGTAGGAAGTAACTACCCGGCACAATGAGCTTTAAAAGCGACGGATATGACGTCACACTGCCGGCCATTAGACACCACCTAAATCTGCTTTTCTCTCAAACTTCGACAAATACGAAAAAGGGAATTACATTTCATAAGTAAGTATTTGTTTGTTTAAAATATAAATAAATATAAAATTTATAGTCTAAGATTAATTTCAAAATACTATGTGTTAAAATTGAGGTTATGTAGTTTACGTGCGCATTTCGAAACAGTGAGAACCGCCAATAGAAATATCTCATTACAAAACCGGAAACACCTACTCCGCCATATTGAGACCCAATCCCTGTCGTATGTGGTAGATGATTATGTTCCTTCCTACAGTTTTATATTCTAAGATCTTTAGGGATAAAGATTCTTTTTACGGGCTAGTCCGTTATAAGATTATTTCGGGCCCTTTATCATCAATACCAATTGCTTAGATTATTGTTTATATTTCGGTTAATTACAGCATAGTTTGTATCTTTTTTTCTCTATAGATGGTCTTACTTTCTCAGTTAATTTATAGAAAAGTTCTTTTGACATTCTACAGAATGTCTGAATTTTTTTATTGTCTCAGTAATTCTTCTACAGCCACAAAAGCACGTGTTTGTTTATTATTTTTAATAAATAGATGTATCCTAACAGCAGCGTGTGGTGCATACGAAACAGCAGAAGCAGCATCACGCTCGTACACATTGCGTAATAGCGTATACATCGTTTCCACTGTTTCGTATGCACAACAAGCTGCTGGTATCCACCATCTCCTTCCAAATCTTCGCTTACGGCTATACCAGTATTACTAGTACATAGCTACATTATCATCCGAACTGCTAGACATTTTTGAAAGCAACCAATATAAAAATCGCTTTGGTGTGCAAAGAACATATCGTAAGTTGATGTTACCGAATCGTTGCCGGTTGCTATGGCGACAAGAAAATAACAGAATTGTTATAATTCATAACGTTCAGATTTCTATAGGTGAAGGTGGCTTTAAATTTCGTTTGAAAAAAACAAGAACTATTCGGTTTCATAATAAAATTACATTACGAATATATGCGATGAGGGGAACTTCTTCTTTCAGTTGGGGCTTCTTGTTTTCACCACATTAATTAAACATTTTAATACTACGAACTGCAGGTTTTATGCGCAGCATATTTTACGAACAGTACAAAAATTTTGGGAAACGGAAATTATATAAATTAACCTCAATTAAAAGGCGATTTTTAAATTAAGTTGTGCAATTTTTATTATTAATCAATTTTTATTTAAAACGGAAAACGTCATCGAATTTTTATTTGATGAATTCTTCACTTGACTATAAGAACGCTTATGTCGTTGGTGCTATCGTTTACAAAAACTTGACCTACACCAGTATTACACCTTTTCTTAATTATCGGCTTTCTCGGAATTATCATCTGACCGACTGACCGCATAAAATTGTATTGTAAACAAAGCAGAATTAGGTTGAATGATCGGCAACGTAAACATAACAAAACATAAAAGTCTTGTTTTGAAGAACCTAACACACTCTACTGTTATCTTAAGTGCGTGTACGTCAGCAAAATTTAAATATTATTAGAAGAGGTAGAGTTAACAGAAATAAGAAATGTCAGAGGATTACAATTAAAATATTCAATAATATATATTACAAAATTTTTATTATACCTCAAGGATGAATTTCCAAATATTACAAAAAATCAGTAGAAATACTTCTTACGTTCTCCACGTAAATTCGTGCGAAGCAAGCTTTTCTGCAATGAATAATATTAAAAAGAAAAATCGATCACGGCTAGAATCCGTAGAGGAAGATGTAATAGAGTATGTATATGGCTGTCCAAAAATCGACCTTGCAAGGAAGTTGTTTAAAAAAAACATCAAGCTTAGATATCTCATTAAATGCTAAATTATAATAAACATAAAAATAAATAAATATAAATAAGTTTTTTTTAAGAATTTTAATTTTAACTGTTTATTGTAAATTATAATAAATTCTTTTGTTTTATTTTTTATTTAATAAATCACAAAGGTATAGAGATAAAAAAGGTTGACAATCACTGCTGTAGAATGTAATGGCTTTTGGAAGTCATATCATTATTTTTGTTATTGCCATCTTCCGTATTTGCATAATTTATTATACATAACTATGTACAAGTTTTCCAAATTAATCATATGTATGTAAAAGTAAATATTAAAGTATGAAGAATCCGAAATCGCGTTCACATATATTTATTACCAATAATAATTATTGCATTAAATAACTGACTATTATTATTAGATAAGAATTACGAATGCCATATTAAAATATAAATAAAAATCAAGTATTGCAGCAGTTTCAATTTCAAACTCAATCGTGGAGAAACGAAACAGGCTTTACATAGACCAAGAAAAAACTGTTCCCTATAAATTTTATTGCAATATCGTACACACCTATAATATTTCGAATAATTTAATGACTTTCTGAAAATACGTATACGAAGAAAAGCAGAAATATTAACCTAATAATTAAACTAAAATTAAATCCGAAAGGTATTAGAATGCATATTTTATTTTATTGGTAATAATAGAAATTAATTTACAGTTAGCTTAAAATCATTTATGTAAACGTTTATAATAAATAATTAAAAATGAAAAAGAAAACTATTTTTATAGATCTAGACTAATAGGTGATTTACATAGATGCTTACATAGATTATAGATAAAAAACAGAAGATAGCAAAACAAAAATAATTGATTTAATTAATTTACAATTTTGTACAGCTAAAATCAACTCAAAATGTAAATCTAGAATTACAATATTAAACATCCTTAATAATAGTAATCTTTAAGGAAAAATAAAATTTCTGCTGGCATTAAATACCATAAAAATATGTGAGAAATTACAAATGATGCTTTAGCGATTTATTACTTCTAGCCTTTAAAGAAGACATATTAATGCTATAGTATAAAATTAATATTATTATTTATTTATTACCCAATTTATTAAGAATTGTTACATATGGAGAGTTACATTCATATGTGCAAGAGGTACTAATCGAAGGATCAAGTGCAAATTCAGGTGGCGTATTTTTGGATGGGTACTGTAATGATATTCATCATAAAATCAGTCATTACATTCATACTACCTCAAGAAGGCATTGCATGCTAAGTGATTGAAATGACAACAGTAATCAACAAAGAGTATAAATAAATATCTCATAGAAGTAAACATGTCTTTTATTGTCTTCTACAAGAGATAACATATAAGTAGTGTACAAGACCACACAAGCAACCTGTATTACTACATTGGTCTTCTAACACTACATTGGTGACCCCGTAAGAAGAACTTAGATGATCAACACCATAGCTTCAATATTCCATTGCTCTGGTTTTCTGTCTCTGCCGACAAACGCAACCTGCAACCTGGAGTTCCTTGAATTGGTTATTTGATTATCTCACGCAAACAGTCGACTTTCAGAAGTTTATAAATATCCTTTTTGTACTTTGCGTTTATATCAAGGCTCATTCAGAACCGAAAGTAGTGCTGAACTAGCTCATTTGAGTTTCGAATTAGAACTAGTGTAATTTAGTTTTTCGCGGTTGTCAGTCATGAACCATGACAAATGAAATGTCATTGAAATCATTGTTAAATTAAAATTTAAATTTTCAAATGTCAAAATTTGACATTTATTGATTGTTGGTACTAACCACGATAAAATTCCCCAAATTTTAAAAGTGCGAATTTTTATTTTAAAACGGATAAAATTAGTAAAAAAGAAGTGCAAAGTGCAAAAAATAGTATAAAGAACTCGTTTTATAAGACATTTATTACACTCATGCTTTAAAAAACGACCGCGTAGCGGGAGTTTTTTAAACTAGAATTCGTGCAATAAATCATGTCGTATAAAACTTGTTCTTTAATATACTATTTTTTATCATTTAAATAAGATTTTTTAATAAAATATGACAAAAATACTTATAAGTTGATACACATGATCGAAACCATTTTTATATTATTCTTCTTATGTTCTTTTATGTGTTTAAATAAAAGATACTCAATTATTGTCATTAATTAACTTTATTAATTGAGTGAACAGGGAGCATTACATATACAATGCACACGATGTAGAAGATGTGTGTCCTCCAAGCCGACTCAAGTGGTACTGACGAACGGGTCAGAATTGGCTAGTTATATCACTACAAATAAATGTTGCCAAGTTGAAGTTACTTACATAACAATTCCTAAGGCACAACTTGACACCAATTTATTATTTTTATTGAAGGTTATGTACTAAAACATCTAATAACAATAATTTAATTTAATTTAATAATAACAATAACATTTTACAAGTAAATATGGAGATGAAGTAGTTTACGAAAAATTACTTTAGTGATTAAAAACGTAAGTTTTATTTTCAATACTACTGTAAGGTTCCGTTACTTAAAGGGTTAAGAAATAGTTCCAGGCAGGTGGCAGCAACTGTCAGTACTACTTTAATGTTTTAAAAACTTTAAAGTAGCTTCGGGCAAGTTACTGCTACAATCATAATGCCACTTTAAAGTTGCAACGACTTTAAAGTAATTGTACTAAGTGATAATACCGTTCCACATACTTTAAAAGTTAGTTAGAAGTAATGGAACTACATAGTTCCAATAAATAATAATAATAATAATAATAATTGCTACAACCCAGTATAATCTTCATTATAATAATAATAAAATAGTATAAACAACTACACAATTATTAAAATATTCCGAATTGAAGTAATTAAGCCTATAAAGTCATAAATTTAATTTTAGTTACGTAACAACTATTCAAACAAAGTTCCGATCTCAGTTACTGATACTTAGATGCTGCTTGGGATTACATAACTTATACCACTTTGATAAGAATTCATCAAAGTACTTTAGTTTAGGAAGGTTATGAATATAGCTTATAATCTTAAATTATACAAGGATCAATTGAAAAATAACAAAGAAATCTCTATTGTCACCTCACAAACTGTTGCTTTTACTAACAAACGGAACGAAAATGATTATCTTCAAGGAGTAATAAACTAAAATTTGATGTTAACTACAGTGCACCAATATGCCAGGGCGACTATGACTCTCTTTCATGACTGGGCGGTATCGGGCCCCCAGTCCTTAGTTTGGGGATGGGATAGATTAAGGCTAGACACTAGTACGGAGAGACTAATTAGGTCTATCCTGTCAATGTCCTCCTGACCACTGGCCTATGGGAGACCGTAGTTCTCTGATGTAGTCAAAACAAGGATCAGGAGTCTTTCGGCAAACTCAGGCCTTCAGGATTCGATCAGTCACGGAGTTACGAATGTTCTTCAGCTCATAAGTGGACGGGGTACCCAAGCTCAGAGAAGCGCTACAACCGAGCCAATGTGCCAAAATTGCAAACTATTAAAAACGCTAGTCAATATATCCTAGTTTTTATTCTAGTTTGTACAGTATTAAGTCGGTCTTACGATTCTTAATAAATAAATAATAAAAATGAGTCAAAGGTAATCATGGTTTTACCAGAAAAAAGATGCAGTGTAAAAATGTTACTTTAATGTGGTGGATAATTTACAACTTTTTGATGGCCATAATTCGATTAGGGTAAGGTTCTAAATATAACCGGAAAAAGGTAAAAGATGTACATGAGAACAATCACAAGTGATAAAGTACTACGACGCAGGGTTGGCATGTTTAAAATATTTTGGTTAAAACACCAAACTAAGTTTTAAACTATCTCTTTTTAAACATGTTTTAAACGTGTGATTAAATCATGTTTTTTTGTAATTGTTTTAAAACGGCGTTTTGAAAACTTGATAGAGTAAAGAAAATTTAGATTCTTATATTGCATTTTCGAATTTAAATGACCAGTTTCTATCTGAAAGATGTATTATTGTAAGTATTACAACTATAAATTATAAAATGAAAAAGTAAACAATTTATTGATTGTTTATTATTTAAATCTGTTTTGGAAAATAAGTAAGATTGAAACTTGAACCATAAAAACAATTCTAATTTAATAGTAAATTAAATTATAAAGTGGATAGAGGATCAGATTACATTGTATAAAATCAACCAAATTTGGCTGCAACAATATTAAAAATTAATGTTTTAAATATTTATTTTCAGATGTAGAGCATTTAATAAAGGGTCGCTATAAATAACGGAAAGAATAATTATAGAGATGACCTGGTTACGTAACTGGTAAATTTAAACAAACAAAAATACCTTAAGAAATGCTTCCCTGTGAACTTTAGCACTAATCTTTAATAAATTGTTAAAAAATGCTGCTATATAGGGCACTTTCGTGAATCTGTCATCACGAATATATAATATTTGACTGATTTTCTATTTACTAAATGTTTTTAGAGGTTTAATGTATTTAAAAAAATAATGATTCTTTTATTTATAAATTACAATTTGCAAGGTGTTGACTTAACCAGAAGCGTCCGTAAGGTCGGCCAGCCGGGCGTATGCCCGGGACCCTGGGAGCTAGTGGGGCCCCACAACGAGCTGCCTTATTTTAATGAACACTTTTTTATTAACTGGGGGTCCACTCGATATTTGTGCCCGGAGCCTAAAAATCGAAAGGGCGGTGCTGGGCTTGGCGAGGATTGAAGTAGGTTTTTTATTTATTTAGATTTCATTGAGTTACTCTTTACTAAGAAGTCGTAAACTTAAAAAGTGATGATAATAATAAAATAATCTTTATTATTGTTTCATGCATGCATAATCATGATTCATGATGGTAATTGTACCCGAATTTAATAATATCTTTTTTGTAAGCTTTCATTAAAATATTTCAAAATATTTACTAGTTTAAAACAGATTAAATCATGTTTTAAACTTGTTGTTTTATATGGCGTGTTTTAAAGTCATTTTTCGATAAAAAACATGTTTAATTTAAAAAAACAACTGTTTTTGGTTTTTAAAACATTTTTTTGCCAACCCTGAGTCTACGAGTACTATTGTTTGATTTTAGACACAAGAAACATTTTCAACATTTTTCTGCATAAGGTTCGAGGGGAGTTTAAAGTAGAATTTAATAAAATAATAGAAAACGATGTTACAAAACATTTACAAATATACATCCAAACTAAAAACCACCAATTTTAATTGAAGAGGATCTCCAGCTTCAGGAAATACCTTCAGAAATCAAGTTTCAGTATTGGTTGATTGATATTGTATGTGAATAAAACCATTTAATCTTTAAAATATAAGATATTTACATCAAATCAAGTTAGTTCCTTATATATATAAATATTAATGTTATTTACTTTGAAGATTTCAATGTCAACAACAAGGTCAATGTCAGAAAAAAAAGCAAATATTCTAGAAAACAGAAAACGGTCTTTATTCACTTATCTTTATTTAGTCTTTAAAACACATTGAAATAAATCAAAATATAGTTATAAATTTGCTATATAGATATAGATTTGCTTATAAATTTCAATATGAATTAATTACAAGGTCAATGCCAGAAAAAAAACAAGCAAGTATCAGGAAAGAAAAGATAAAGATCGAAGGTGACAAGATTTATGACGGGTTATATTAATAACGGGTTCAAAATCTTCAACAATACTATTTTATGGTACCAGCTTTCACCTATTGCACTATATCTCTTCGGTATATTTATGTTAATTCAAGTTCTGCATGAGATGGCAGTCCTGTTCATACAGGCAAAGATACCAAAACATATTCTTTATTATGTTTGTATATGAAATGTAACATTAACATATTTTGGATATTCACTATTAAGCATATCAGGAAATATCTACATACATATTAAACTTTTTTATATAATAGCTAAGCATGTAAAACAAAGATAGCAAGTCACGTTTCTAGTATTTTAACAAAAATATAAATAAGGTTTTAATAATAATAATAATAATAATATTTAATGACTTTTGTCCTTCAATCATCTTCCTAAAAAACACCATACGCTATATAACGGAAATACTACAGTATGTTCATTATAACATGATTTAATACATTAAAAATTTTATAGAAAGGTAAAAAATAATTATTACTTACGAGTAAGGCGATATGTGGCAAAATGAGTTGATCGTCTTCTTGATGACCTTCTGATAGTTCCGGTACCCATACCAATGGATGGTACGGAATAGAGGAAAGTGTTCCGTTTTCGTTAAATGTTACATTTTCGTGTGATAGTGCCTCCCTAAAAAAGATAAAAAAAGGCAATAACAAAACTGTATTTTTATAAACGAACAATAAAATACTCCAAACAGACAATAATTATACTAAAAAAATGAAACGGTAGTAATCTTCAAGGATTTTATCTTCAATAAAACAAGAAGAAATGATGTTCATTTTAATACTATAATAGCATGTGTGAGTGTTTAGGTTTTGGAAAGAATCCGGTCTGACTTGTCTGGTAGATTTTTTTCCGATTTATCAAGAACAACCAGACATAGCAAATATTTATTAACCTTTGTGCAGTTTCAGGGTTGCGATTCAAGTAAGTTCTCAGTTTTGGGTTTTTTTCGAAAGTAGGTGTTTAATGATTGAGTCATTGACGAGACTAGCAGTCTACGCGAAAGAATCTGTTCGATCTTTCTAGTTTTAATGCTTATTTATTTCACTATTTTTTCTATTCTATATTTTTTCTGTGTAGTCTAGTCTCATTCTTAACACGTTTTATATGCATAATTTTCCGTGATTACCTATTACAAAATAAAAAAAAGAAAAAATAATATTTAAAAATGTTTACAAGTCAACATGAACTTGAACATTAATTTGACATTAATTTGAATATAACGCACTATAAAAAAGAGGCGTACTTAAAAATCTTCCTTCCGTGTACTTAAAAAATAGATTATACTGATTGCGAGAACTTTCAATTTCAAACTAATATCTGCCTTATCTAGATAACAAACTAATTGAGGAAAAATACATAATCTAGGTATCTTAATCACAACAGCATTATTGTTTTATAAACATTGAATGGCCTATGGAGCTTACAAAATAAAATGAGTGTTGTTTGTTAACTTTTTGCCATTACTTAACAAAAATATATTTTTATTAGACACGATCTGGCCGGTGCTATAGTTTAATTAAATGCTCTAAGTAATTACAAAACACAGGAAATATTCTTCCGAACACCTTGTGTATTAAACATTACTAGGGAAATCCCGCCAAGACATGACGGTCAAAAGTCTAATTTATTGAAGGGTTAGAGAGTGATTATTTAATGTTAATATTTATTAAATAAACGCAATCGAAAAAAAACAATTGGAAATACTAAACTTCTGCAGATAACCATTCTCAGATGATTTTTGGAACACGTTATTTAACAAACATCCCCGACTTACCCACCTCCCCCACCAACTCCGACTTAACCCCCCCCCCCCAACTTATCAACTTAATATACCAACCTTCCAAACTTTGTCATTTTGTCCATCGATAATTCTTAGACATTATTATGAAGAAATAGAATAGGAAATTCTTTTTCTCCCAATCAAATATCCCAATCTCCAAAATTTAGAAATTTCGAAAAAACACACTCACAAAGACAGCTCCAAAGAATGCTAACAACCACAATACACACAACAATACTATGAAACTACTGACTGATTGATAATGGTTGGTGGCATAGTAAGCAGGTATGGGCAGGGGCGGATTTACCATTAAACTAAATAAGCTACAGCTTGGGGACTATGGTTCTAGTTTCAAAAATTACTAAACGACAAATTACAGATTTGTTAAATTACAATGGAAAAAATGGTTATATGTTTATGTAATGAGCAAAACGTGTAATTCCAATTTTTTACGTTTTTAATAATCAATATTTTACACTTTTCTCAAGTTATTTTCTATTAAACATGTTAAATTTGGAAAAAAATGAAATCTTTAGTTGAAAATGTAAATATTCCCTGAAGCAGTTTCTGGTAATTAAACTGTTATTATTGACAATACGGAGGGAGGGCCTCAAAACAATTTTAGCTTGGGAAATGGTAAACCCGTCCATAGGTATAGGAAGGATGTTCACTAAGTGAACAGTTGGCCTTGGGCATATTGAAATACAGTGTGTCCTGAGTTAGAACGCATTAGTTTAAGGGGTGATAGAAGACATCATAAGGAACAAAAAGATCTAAATATTTTTTTTCTATGTTAATAGGCTTTCGAGTAATTTAGAAAAAACCATCGCCATATCTGGCAACCTTGCTTAAGTATAATTGCAGCTGGGTCTTGACCTTGTTTTAGAAAATCAAACAAACAAACTGATGATGACAGTCGTCGTTTAAAAATAATAAACATCCAAAGCAGATTAGTTGGGGACTAGTTCTATGAAAATTGTAATCCAAACTGTTTCCGTAAACAAAATTTGTACGTTGTACGTTAAAAACACGCTGATTTATAACAAACCAACTGTAGAAATAAAACAATAACTGACCTACATTTTATATTTATTAATTTCCGGAATATTTTCAAAATGTCTTGACGTATTTGTTTTTTTATTAAAGAATACTATCTTATGTAAAAAGAATTTGATTAAGGCACCTAATTACCATAAAATCAAAGATTTTTTAATGTAGCCAAAATAAGGTGTCAACAAAATCCCTTAACCTATTTACCTAATTTAAATTCGATAAATCTTTTCTTTAAAAGATATTCTCTTATAAAATCATTAAAAACTGTTATTAAATAAAGTTGCGAATTGCGTTATTGACAAATTATTATTTCAAAGTTCAACGAACTACGAACGCAGTATTATCTCAAGGGTATTATTTACAATTTTATTATTTTAACATAGCTGTGATCAGGCATTGACCCAAATATTCTTAAATTACAAGGTTGTATAAGCAAGACGTGCTTTATTTTCAATGTCAAGATGTCCAGATTAGCATTTAGATCTAGCAGATTTGATTACAAACTTTACAGGGTTGTCACGTTTCTAAATTGAGTAAAATGAATTTTTAATTGTAAAAAGAATTCAATTTTACGCCGAAACGATATACGATACGATAAAATGTCAATAAGGTTTGTTGTTGTGATAGATGAGATGGATCTGCCGACAAAGCCCCATACTTTTAAAGTACTACTATTAACGCGGCAAAATGATGTTAAAGTTTCCAACTTTCTTATTTTTTTCTGAAAAAGTGGTACGTTCTAGAACAAAGTTGTACAAGCCTTTTATGTTCCTTTTAGTGTCTTCTATCACCCCTTAAAATTAATGCGTTCTATCTCCGGACACGCTGTATATTGATTACAAATAATGCTTTTGAATTAAAAATATAAATAATTAAAAAAATCACAAAACTAAAATTCCACAGACTAATAACAAAAACGGTTTTAAATATACAATAAAAATATAAAAATTAAATAAAAATAAAAAGCAATACTGTTGACTAGTCTACAGAGTAAAAACTTTAATATAAAAAAGAATAAAGCAAATCGGTCTTGTAGAACTCGTAGACGAAGTGGAACAAGAATGAGCCGTGTTTAAATATAAAGATTAGAAAATAATAATTGACCTATACAATAAAGTTCAGTATGGCCACACCGGCCATATGAATACACCATTCACTATCGAAGGACATAATATTTTCGTAATCTAAAGAAGTGTTAATGCGGGTTTGTCTACGCAATCTAATAACAAATCAAACGTTAAACACTTTATTGATGCAAGTGGTCGGTTGCAGCAAACTTTCATAATCGTGAATAGTCCCAAAAATTAACACACTGGGAAGGCGTGCGGCGAAAGGAAGAGAGGGCGGTATAAGTGGATGGTCGTTCTCTTGCGTATCCAAATAAATGTTTTAGATTTATTTATTTAAAAATATAAAAGTTAAAGAAATACAGAAATTAAGTAGTATTGACTAATTTACACAGTAAAAGCTTCAATATGAAAAACGAATCGCGTAATCGGCCCAGTAGAACTCTCAAACGAACTGGAACAATGGAAATGGAATATCTTCGTGGTGGTTTATCATAACACTTCTCCACGATTCACTTAGATATAGGATATATGATTTGTACTATATACTCGATCTAGTTGTAACCAAATACAACAAGCATTCGTGGTACTTGGAACACTTATGGTATTATACAGGGTGTAATGATTCGATAGGTAAAACTCTACAGTACCGTATTCTACGACGAAAACTGAGTTAAAAACTGTCATAAAATTTTCACGTCCAATGGTTCCTTCAAGAGATATAAGCAGTTTTAGATTTTTAAAACTGGCAACAGCGTAGGTTCTTCAATGCTATTTGATCTCCGTCGACTAGGTGTTGATTGCATAATGATTAACTAAGCGATATAGTAGGCGTCTGTTTTAAGAGAGATTTTAAAACCGAGTATCCACGATGAAACAATACGCTGTTGTCATGTTTTTAAAAAGTACGATCACTTGTATTCTAACTCATAGAATTCTTGTGATTTAAAACGGTTAACACTTCTAAGACTGTTGGAAAGGTTTATGCATGGTTTAATATTGTTAATTCAATCTAAATATCTATTACTAAAAGTCTGAAAATTTAAAAATAACGAAATCTTGGTCGATACTTTAACTGCTAGTACCTCTTAAGGAAGCCATTGGAGAAGAAAAGTTTTTGCTCAGTTTTCGTCATAGAACACCGTACTGGAGAGTACGTAACAAATCATTACACCCTATTAATGTCCAACTACTTTTCATAAAAAGTATATCAAATCTACTTTATAAAATAAATATATTTGAAATTGGCGTTCATTATCTCAGTCGTTATTTTTTCTTTTTTATTTATACTTCTATTGTTTCAAATTGCTCAAATAACATGATGTTATTTTGGTCCATAGTACTACAGTGCTAAAGTTTGCGCACATTTCGATTTCTCAGTGGAATGAAACATCAACGAACGTTTTCGAAATCCAATAAACTGAATGAATTCTAGGAATATTCAAATGGAAAATTCGGTTTGATGTTTGAATTTTTTCAATCGCAATAAACTTCCTAGAGATTTTAAAAGCTAAAACAATTTCATATGTGGGTAATGATCTCTCTCTTTTACTGCTCTTAACGAACAAGGGATCTATTACCCATCCATGGAGTATCAATAACATTGGCGCATACTTACATCGAGTGGAGGTCTGTCAATTTTGTTTAATCAGTCGGTGTATTGGAATTATGAATTTATTTGAACTGAACAAAACAAAGTTATTGTTTAAAAAAGTTTTGAGCACAACTGTAAAACTGACAAAAATCTATTCGATTCAACAAAAACATTTTATTTGAATTACATAGTAAAATTTTTGTTGAACGTTTTATTTTTTTATAAAATATTTTTGTTGATTTAAATAGAATATTCATCAATTTGACGAAAATTTATTTATTCATTAAAAAATTTATTGAAAGAAGATTTTCTGTTGAGACTCAATAAAAATTTCACTTACAAAAATACACGTGTATTAGTGTTATGTTACTTGCTTGATTTTAGTTGCTTCCGATCCAAATAAATTAAAAATATGTAATTATTTTTGCTATGGATGATTGTTTAGTCGCAAGCCCGATTTCCGACACTAGAAAATAGTGACTATAAAGAAAACACTAATACACCGAATTCACTTCATATAAAGCTCTTTATAGGAGCTTCTAAAACCAAATCAAATGCTAGAGGCCAGAGCCCGAAACCCTTTTGCACTTGGGCTGGTTTGACCAAGGGCTGCTTGTGAGATTTGAGATTCGCACCTGAAATTGCGTCAATAGTCGATCGAATTAGTTTAATGACAAAATATGTTCAGAATTACGAAATTTATAATCATAAGAAAATACACTTTCTTAATCATTCATGAATTTAATATAATTTTACTCTTCAAACTAAATTCATTTAAATTACAATATTTTTATAATGGTTTGATCCAGCCATTAAATAAAATCCAGGCTATTTTATTCAATGAACACGTAACAATACATTGAACTCTATTTTACGATAGTAAACAATCTTAGTAATAATATCTATTTTTAGATCAGAAATCTTGCATTCTTTGATAAAAATTTTTATTCCGTTATTACTTTAAGATCTATTTATTTTTGATAAACCAATACCTTATCAATTTTCGTTTAAATAAACATAACTCCTAAATATTCTTTTCCTGAAACTAGTTTTAATGGTATAGTCTATACACCACCGCTACATTACGTCACCTGCAACATTAGTACCGTGAAAATGCCTCCTCTTATAATATGTCCTTTAAGTGTTATTATACAGGATATAACTAATATAACTAGAAAACTCGTAATGGGGGGTAACTGTAAAGATTTAGAACATATTTTCCTTATCAACATGTGGTAGCTTCCAGTTAGTTTTCAAGAGAATCGCATTTTAAATTTTAAGTACGCCCATTGTACTCACATTACAGTACAATTACGAAACAAGCAAAAACCTTTTTTAAATTGAAAAAAAAATTAAAACTAGCAGGAAGCGAGCACATGTTGATAAGGAAAATATGTTCTAAATCATTACGACTAACTCCCCATTACGAGGTTTCTAGTTACATTAGTTATACCCTGTATAGTAGTTCGAAAGTGCCATATTGATATAGATTTTTTAGGAATATTACACACCAAAATGTAATAGTGATAAAAAATACATAATTAAAATATTGTAGTGCTGTTTATTAGTACAATTTAACAGTATCGAAAATAGTAGAGAAATATATTGATAAAATATAGCTACTCATAAAGTTATATCATAATCGTTCTAGTTGAGTAATATAAGCTTTTTAGTCAAAAAAGTGCGTCAAAAATAAATAGAAAGTAATTTCAGTAAACAAGTAAAAAATAATCAATTCAATGCAACTAATTAATTGATTATTATTTGATTGCTAGAAGTGTAGAAAAAAACATAAATCAATGATAAACACGCTTCTAACTTTGAAAGGTATTCAGCGATTACATGTAAATCAATGTATATTCTTGTATTTATTAGGTTATTATCATTCTTGTCGTTCAAATAAGTATTAAATTAATTTTCTTGGTTAGTTAAATCACTTTCCCCTTTTATGGTCAAACCTAGGTATGTCGTAAATTTCACTGACTTACTATTTACAGTATTTTAGTTATAATTAATTATATGTCAGTATTAAGTAATAGAGTACAATAGTTAGGCAAAAATCTGATGATGAAATAAATTGTTCAATAAATCATCTTTATTAAAATGCGACATATAATAAGCAATGGTGATTTAATTGTTTCTTTGACCTACTCAAAAATTAAAAATTAGCAATAACTGAACACGATTAAGCGTAAAATTGTAAATTGATGAGTTTTCAAATACTAATATCGAGGTTTCAGTAAAATTTATTAGCTGTTTTAACTACTGTTAACTATTATTATAGAATAAGTATTTAATGAGAAACAAACTCGATAAAACCTTAAAAGGACTTTTCCAAGAACAGATAATTATTATTAGATTAATAGATTTAGAAACACCAGACAGAAAACAAGATATAACAAGCTTGTTAAGTTGTACAAGGCTACCCAAATGCTCAGTTGGTCGTTTCTACAACTGAATCTTCATGCTAAGTTTTCCTGATTCATTTAGAATGTTGATAAGGTTTGAGCCACTCAAATGCAAAATAAATTTACTATGCTCTAATCTTAGCAAGGAAACCCATTAAAATCTGAGATCCATATGCACAGATAGATCAAATCAAATAGAGGGAAAGGAAATACGTTTAAAAACGCACTATTAACGTAGCAAGAGTAGGTATACATTCAAGTCTGACTGATTACTGATCAAAATACTAACTGTTCACAAAACAATTATTAATGAAAGCAATTAGAAACAGACTAAAAAGTGATGTTTAATTAAGGTTTGTCGAGTACAAGTACATACTAATTTCTAGAACCAAAATGCAGCGACTAAATAATCGTAACGTCGCAAGTTAATAAACTCTCTAATTGATACTAAGTATACAGAATAACAATAAGTAAAAATTTGTAAAAACCGGAAATTAAATTTAATGTTTCTATACAAGTCAACATACACTGATGCACTATTATGCACACGCTTTGTAATACTCCTTATCACAATATTTGTCTACAGACCAACAACGTAAACAATTTAATTTTCTTTACTAACTTTCTTAAAAAAACTGCCCTAAAATGATTGTTTCTTTTTGATATTATCTAATACATTTCGATTTATTAGTTTTAAAAGCATGTTGATTTAGTAATTTGGATATTATATTTTTGTTGATGTTATCGGATTTTCGATTTTAAGATATTAAACCTTAAAGCTCAACATATTAAAATTAACAATAAGATAAGATATGCTGAAAATGAAGAAACTAAAAAGCTTAACTACAATAAAAATACCAGGTGTAATAAATACTCCAAGAAAAACCGTAAAAAATACCACTAAAATATTGTATAATGCTTCTCTTAAATTTAAGTGTCTTATGTCATTCAAGCAAGTAAAAGTTAAAGTTTCGAGGACAATGTAAATTTTGTTTAACTTGCAATAGAGAGATTAACGACTGTAAGTTGAAATATGCTAATCTAGTATTGAAGATTGCAGAGTACTCAAATACTTTGAAAGACAGGGTGCATATATTACAATGTTGTACAGGTGCAATTGAATTTTAGGTTTAATAGTGCATACCCTATATTATATTATAGTTTTAATATTCTTTCCTAATCTAATCTTATAATCGTTCCTAAAACACTTTCCTATACATATATAAAATATTAATCAGATATATGTACATATTTATCCGCCATGTGGGCGTCTTCAGTGAAGCTTTAACATTAGAAATAAAGAAAATTGTTCAAGTATATATTTACTGTTTTAAACAGTTTGTCTTTTATGGAGCAGAATTAATTTCCTTTGGTTTTACAGGATGTGAACGTAAGTATGTTGATGGTTTTCAACAAATGCAAAAGATAGTTGCTAAGGGATGGATGACAGATATTTTGTGTTAAAATATGTTCCCAATCTAGCAAAGTTGGATATATAAATTGCCATTTAATATTACAGTCTTTAGTTTATTTTAATAGTATTATTTGTTTTTATGTGTGGCTCAATGCTAATAATTATCTTGCAGAGGGGTTAAATAAAAACATTTAAAATCAATGTTTCTATGTTTTTTATACATGAATGACTACTTTAATATTTATTAAATGGCTTGGTTTTTTATCACTTTTTCAACATTTCAGCATTTTTCATTTTATTATCATGTCCTAAATTTAAAACGTGTTCTGCTATCTGTAGATCTGCCACCTAGATTATTTTTATACAATAAAAGTGTTCTTTAAATCAAGTATTTCATTTTCTGACATATTTCTTGTATTACAGTATTCATATACCTATAACTGATTTACCTAATTCATTTGTTTTATCTTTTGTGTTCCTAACTTATTTACAATTTTAAATAAGGAGAAAAAAAAAACGCTAGAATGATGAATAAATTAAAGACTGTACATGATTAAATGTTAATTGTTATTTTCAACTTTGCTAAATTGCGAACATGTTTTAATACAACAGATCTGACCAGTGACCATCCATCCCATAAAAACCCTTTTTTGCTTCTTTGAAAGCTTCAGTACACACATCAATATACTTTATACAGTATTGGTAAAACTCCGCTTTGGGTTTTCATAAGTGAGCAGAGAAAAAATAGCGCATAGCAATACTGCCGTCGTAAACCCAAAAGGGCGTATCTCAAGAATAGTCAGTTTT
Organism: Agrypnus murinus; assembly: GCA_929113105.1. Classification (NCBI taxonomy): domain Eukaryota; kingdom Metazoa; phylum Arthropoda; class Insecta; order Coleoptera; family Elateridae; genus Agrypnus; species Agrypnus murinus. The sequence goes on from OV816025.1 coordinate 70,976,662, forward strand.
GAGATACTGAGGATTTTATAACATGTTCGTCAGCACAAATTTAAAAAATAGAAAAAATGGGTCTTAAAGATATTAAATTAAAAATTAATGTACAAAGCATATGTTTGCAGGGCCGTGCTGGGTATGTCAGACCAGGCCAGGAAAAAACCTTAGGCTCAAGCCACTTTAATAGCTATTTTTAGTAAAATTATTATTATTTTACTCCCAAAATTAATGCCATAATGCGTGGTATCTATTTTTAAATTTGTTAGACGTTTTCTAATTGACTAATTAGATACTAAATATTTAGTTTTTGGGATTATGTCATAGATTTATTATTCAATTTAAATGTTAATATGTTATAATAATGTAGAAAAATTATCACCCCGACTGGTAATAATCGGACCCAGGACTTTTTGCTTGCCGGACAGAAGCTGTATCACTGAACTATCTAAGGTGATTTCGAACGGGAAATGACAGCTCTTCTATATAAGTTGGATCTATTAAATATAACACATGTGAATACCAATTAAGTATTAATAATATATATGCCAAGTATATAGCTCGATTCGCACTCGGGGGATAATCTTTTCCATTTTTATCACATCTTAACATTTAAATTAAGATTCATGTAATATCTACTTACACGAAAACCTTCTCCTGAATTATTTAAGATTTAAGTTCTGTTTATCGTCGGTGCGATATTTAAAAGAAAATTTCCTTTGACTTGCTAATCATAATAACTGTTATGCCGATCTTAAATCATAAATCTGTGACGTAACATACATCTTCAAAAAACTATTTATTACCCACTAGACATTAATTTTTTAGGTAGGTATAGATACTTTTTTGCAAAAACGTACTTACCTGAAATGTAGCTATAGCTACACAATGCATTTAAAGCAGTAATCAGTTCCAGAACGAGGCAGATCTTGCTAAATGGGTATTTATGTACACTATCCCGTATGAAATTAAGACAAGTAATGGTCACTCTTTAAAGTTTTATACGTGCGACCCCATAAAACTGAACATCAACTATACATTTTGCAAGGTCATGTCTCCCTCTGATAATCACTAAAGGAAATTTTATTTCCTTACGACATCAATCACCTCTAAATGGTTAAAGATTAAAATGGTTAGTCAAGTTTACAACGGCATTCATCTATCGCTTTTGGCGCCAACTATGAAATTTTATATCAGATTTTTATTAATCTAGCCTATATTCAAGAGCCTGTATTACTGCCCAATATTTCTTACTTTTAGCGTATATATCATGAACAATTTCTGGAGTGAGCATTTTAGTACCATAAGGTAAATCTCCCGAATTCTGCAAATAATTTGATGACTTTCACGACTCGAATAGCAGATAAAGGTAGGTAATGTTTTTCCTTTTACAAGCATTGCAAAGGAAACACAGTTTACAGCTGTGACATCAATGACGTTTTAGGAACTATATTGGACATTTGAGAACCTAAGTGAGAATGATAAGAAGCATTGATTTCTTTCTCTATCTGACGTATCAGTACCGATTCCATAAAAATACAGATAATTTATCTTAGCTAGACTCTAACACTGCTGACGTAGAGCTTTTCTTTCATGATTTCTATTTTACGTTCATACGTAAAGTTGTTTATTTTTCAATTGCACTTTATTTGGTTGTTTAAACCTGTGGTACAAACTAAAATTTTTGAAGTTTTACCCGACTGAAAGAATTTGTTATTGAGATAAAAAAGTAACTCGCCAAAAATGCATTTTTCTTTTAAAATAATCCGTAGGTCCGAAATAATCTTAATTCGAGAAGATCAGACCCCGACTCGAGCTCGACCCAACCTCGAAATTACGTTGTGTTACCCGGTATTAACTCGACCTACGAGCCGGGATGGGCTTAGGCCCGAATGTCAGGCCCGAACCTGTGCAGGTCTTTAGTACAAACTGCATAAACAAGTCGATAACAATCACGGCATTATAAGCGGGCACTATCATTTATAACGCCTGCGCTTAGCGTTAACCTTGCTGTCGACGCCGACGTTACGTTCAAAATAAAATAAATATAAACAACACCCTTGGAAACGCCAACAATTATAAATTACGATTAATTTTCTACTCACCGTACGTATACTCGTGAAAAATAAACACTGAAACAATAAAATCTTATTTTTTTATTATCCCACCCCCAGGCTACCGGGAAATGTCCCAGTATCCCGATGGGCCAGCATGCCTCTGTATGTTTGAGATGAGTCAACTTCGCTTAGTATAACTGAGTTACGACTATGTATCTTACGTTTTTATTGTATTTTGGAGATACGTCTAATTTTATTAATACTTTATAGCAGGCGTCGGCAACCGTTTTTGGCTGCGGGTCAAAATCTACCAAAATGAATTAAGAAGACATTTCGGGTCGTGTTTGTTTTATAATTTATTTTTATATATTATACTTTATGTGCACTCAAGTGGGTCACTTGAAATTATCAAATGGGTCACTTGGTGACCCGCGGGTCATAGGTTGCCGACGCCTGCTTTATAGTATGTATAGCACTATGAAATACAGTCATTTTTCTTAGGAAAAGGAATCATAAGGAGTCTGTAGACAGTATCACATCTAAAACTTGAAATACGCCTTTTGGGCTTAGGACGACAGAATACATCTGAGCAAGATATACCGCCTTGCAATAATTTCGCGCAGCATTGCTTCTGTTATGAGTTGGAGAGTGATATACAAACAATAGGAGGAAGCAAGATAGATTATACACAACAACCTGAGTCCCCTGAGTACTTGATAGTATTTTTAGCTATCAATTGTGCTTTTGAATAACCTGACATTGCTATTAATTGTTGAAGAAACTGATTTACTGAAATGCATACTGTACAAATTGTTAAGCTTGTTACAAGAACACAAGGTAAATTTAATAAATACATACTACAAAGCTCGTACAAACAGCACTTTAGAAACTAACGTAAAATAACAGGCATGGAGAAAACTAACATAGTAAATAACTGGTTAGTAATTAATAACTAATAAAGTTATGCAACCGAAAACGTGGATAAGATAATTTACAATAAATCTTCAAATACAGATCCTTGCGCGGCTAAACAGTGCCCTAATTTGCCGTGGAAGTTCCTTCTTACGTTACGAAGCATCATAGGTGTAATGGTCCCAAACACATTTATAATCCTTTGGCGAAGCTGTTCTAAATTTACAGCTCTCACATGGTTGTACACTTTCTGTTTTACGTATGGCCAAGGAAAAAGCCAATAACAGCTAAATCGGGCGACCTGGGTGCCTCTTCTACCAATTACACGATTTGGAAAAGTAGTGCTTAAAAATTGTCGTACATCAACCATGTCGTGCGCAGGACAGCCATCCTGCTGATACCATATTTGGCTAAAGTCTACTTCGGGAAGTAGCCTTAAGGCTGGAATGATTTGGTCCCGAAGAAGATACAAATACTTCCGTCCATTCAAATTGCCTTCAATGAAGAAAGGTCCAACAATATGATCTCCGACGATACCTGCCCATACATTCAGCTTTTGTGGGTACTGAGTCCGGAAATCCATTTGGTGACGTGGATTCTTCCTACTCCAAAACCTAATAATAGTAGGATTGTGCCTTCCTAATAGTGGAAACGTCTATTCGTCCGTAAAACAAACATTGTTCAAAAAATTGGGATTTTCGTTTGCACGCTTCATCATCGTTTCACAGAACACCATTCTTTCGATCTCATCGTCAGAAAATATCTGGTGACCTGTTCACACCTTGTACGATTTGTACCCATTTCGTCTAAGAACCTGTCGAACAGTTTCCCTGTTGGTACCGACTTCATTAGCAATCTGAAGGCTGGATTTCGATGACTCTTCTTCTGCAATAGCGCAAATCATAGTATCACGTCTTTCCTGGTCTTCTGTAAAAGCCCTTTGTTCTCTTCTGTGGCATTTACTGTTTGCAACACATCCTGTCTGTTCAAAGGCATAAACAATACTTGAAATTGTTGAACAGTGTCGAATTGGCCGATTTTCGTAGAAAATTTGCAACAAATAAATGAACAGCATCTCTAATTGTACCACCGTACACCCATTTAATTATTTGTATTCGCTCTTCCAGAGTATACAACATCGTGCAAGACGACAATTACTAATTTGAAGCAAAGTTTGACAGGTAAAATGTAAATTTCTTTTCGAATACGTAGGCATAGTAACAAAAATTGTTTCGATTCGTCGCTGTATATTTCGTCATTCTCTTACTTCAGGAAATACTATTGCACTGTTTTAACTTATGGACTTTGCAATGTTGCGTGAAATTATTGTTATACGGTATATTATGGAGGACAAGTCTTAATATATATTATGTAATTAGGAGATCAAGCGATACTTTAAATCCAAGAAGATGTATTATAACGCCGAGGCGCCAGCCGAGGCATTATAACATCTTCGAGGATTTAACGAAGCTTGATCACCGTATTGCATAAGTTGTTTTATTTTATTTCGTATTTCAATCCTAATTTCTCCCTTTTAAAATCCATCCGAATTTATTGCATAAAGAAGCAAGTGTCATCATACGCGTAACCAAGGAGATAAAAAGCAGCATGCCACGTGTGCAATATCATAATGCAATATCAAATTATTTACGTTGCCAACAACAACGGAGATCAAGAACGTCTTGAACTCCGGTGTCATTGACAACGGAGATCAAGATATACTTTATATTACTAATTGTGGTATATAAACAATTGTTTGAAATACGAAATGAAATAAAATATATTTAGTAATGTTTTTGTAAGGTTGGCGCTAGGTCAAAGAAATTTAAAATAATCGACAAATTGACAATGTTTCGTTTGTCATTTTGACACAACTGAAGAGCTGAAAAAAGTTATTATATTTTAAGAATTCTTGGCAAATATGCCATAATATCTATCCTCTCACCTAAAGCGAAATTTCACCAATACTAGTTAGTTACCTACTTATACCTTCTGGAGATATTTTCTATTCATTTGAAATTTTTTAATCGTCATTACAATTTAAATACATGTTCACATAATAGATCCAACAAATAATATTAAACCAATAACCGATCACTGCTAATCAAACTAATACTATCTGCTCAGATATTTTACCCAAATCTAAATAACCTTTTTTAAATTTTCTCTACTAAAGGCAATAAAAACTATAAATTAATTCTGAAACAATATGCAGTATTTATATACCACTCTTAGATTTACTTTATATTACACGGAAAAATCTTGATGTTTATGATTGACATTAATTAAAAGAAAGTAAAACCACTGGACCACCTTACATGTATTATTTATACCGTGAGATCATTTATATTTAAAATTAAAGTAGGCGGGAATTTTTTTATACGTTTGGCGATCCTGCCAATTGACTCGCTGTGTAAATTAGAGGTTATGCAATTTTATGTTCTAGATTAAACATTTTGGAGCGTCACTTTGACAATTCAAATCAAACTGTGAAGTGAACAGTTAGTGTTGCCAATCTAATTTAAAAATCACAACCAACTTTAATTATAAATTCAAATGATCTCGTGGTACTATAATTATTCTGACAAAACATGTGAACTAATTTCTACTAAAACTGCAGTAATTGTGCAATCATTCCAAACTAGATAATTATCAGAAAATACAAAATCACCCATATTTCATTAATTTGTTCTAGTCTTAACACTGCTGAATTAGTAATAATTTTTACGCAGACGAAGAAATGTTAATGTTTCGATTGTTTGTTGTTATTATAAACTTTCAAATCTCTGGCTGGTTAAGTTTTGGACTTCCCTATTGTTCTAACCAACCAAGATTCCGGGTTTAAGAACTTCAGAATTATTATTACTACACATGTTTTTTATAGAGATCATCTTTTCTAAATCCTAATCTATAACCCTTTTTATCGGTCATTCATCATTTCGTTATTATTTAATTGAGTTACCTTGACTTATTACTTTCTTCCGGGTTCAACTACTCAAGTAGCTATTTGTTATAAGTTTATATTGTTTTTATAGTTTTCTAGATGCAGTTTATTTATTAGTTTTATAATAATATAACATAATGCATTTATTGTATGTAGTGCATTTTATAATTATATACTATTTTTCTGTAACGATAAGTCATTGCCCTTTTGTGATCTTGAAAAGGGTTTTCAAGTGTATTGAACTGTTATCAATGTATATGAAAAGATCAATGTCGATTTACTTACATGTAGACTAATTAAATTGTTTATCGAAAAGTCAAAACATTATGTAATGGCAGTTGTGCGGTTATTATAATAATCTTAAATTAAACAATCAAATAAAGGATTTCTTATTACTATTTAGTTTTACTATACGATATTACAAAAATATCCTATATCGTATAACAGAACAAACTTGTATACATTAACGTAATTAATATAATTAATGAAACAAACTGACTGACTAATTAATACTAAGTTTCAGGTAGATTTTCGTCGGCGCACGAAACAAGAATATACCTTCTTGTTTCGTGCGTCGTCTTTCGTCCGCGGCCGAAAATCTACCTGAAACCTTCTCGTTTCGTGCGGAATTAAAATGATGGCGTTTATGACTTCTCAGTTCGTGCGTTATTTACCTGCACAGATCTAGTGGACAATGCAGATAAATTAAATTAATTTAAGTGTACTTTTTTTGCTGAAATTTCATTGACTAAAAAACCAAGAATTTTTTGTAATTACTTATATTAAATCTAAAGTGTTTTTCTTTATACAGAAATTCGAAAGTGTTAAATATTTTGAGTGCTATTCTAAATTTTATTTGAATTTATCCTTTTCAAAAGATTTCGTTTTATACCTGCTTTGTTATATACCACTAATATTACCTGCAATTTTCTTGAAAATCATTAGGTACATAATTAAATTTGCAATATGAAACAAGAATACATAATATACAGGATTTAAAGAAACGTTAATACGGGAAAACCTTACACTACATCCCTTAAGTGTCGATGGGGATATTTTCTAAATTATCATAACTGTTAAAGCTGTTTGAGTTTTAACAAGTATTCGTATAATATAATTATATATCATATATTTTTATTCTTAATTTCTAATCAATTCCTTATTTATATGTAATTATCCACTATTTATTTCCCTTTATTATATTAATTAGGATTTAAAAGTAGTTGTGCGTATTTAATTTAAAAAAATTCATATTATTGATTGACAAGTCGAACGGGTTTAAAAAATTACATAATTACTTAAAAATATAAGAAAAAGTATTTATTTTGTCTTAACATAATTAATACTTTTTATCGATACTTTAGATTTTTTGTATTTCGTGTAAAAAATAGATAAAATATTGAGCAGAAAACCAGCAATTTGTATGTAGAAATTCTATTTAAAAAAATATCCGAACTCAGCAGCAGTTAATGTCAGATGAGCGCACAAAACGAGAAATCATTAGTACTGAATTTGATTGTCCATCTGGTTTACGCACGAAACGAGAAGATTTTGCAGCTTAGCACGAAACGCTCACAAATGCTAGAAATCAAACAATAATTTATTGAATACACACACTTACGTAAAGTAATTATTTTGTGTTATTTTACTCGTTAACTTTTTTAAAGTTCACTTTAGTGGTTCCATTTTTCAATTTCTCAATATCTCCCGAGATATTGAGCCGATGAATATCAGAAACCTAGTACGTACGTTCTTTTCATAATACGGCATTATTGAACGCCACTCTAGCTTCAACTCACATTTTATGTACAAATTTTATAAATTCTCATCCGTACTTACTTCAGTTACTGATAATAGTCTTCATTCTATACATTAACAAATGCCATTCAAGCCAAAATTATAAAACACAAACAAGAAAGAATATGACTGGTGTACAACTACTGATCAAAACGAACATCCAAAATTGCTATACCACCAAATTTACTTCAATCTGTATCACTTTCAAGTACTTCTGACAGTAAAGAAAATAGAGATAAGATATAACCAAAAATTGACACTCAGAAAGACTAAATGATACCATTGTGTCAAATATGCTAGTAGAAGACTTTGAAACATAGCAATTGAATAAAAATGCAAAGAGAACTCGAAGTAGTTTTGTTGTCAGTCTGTAAATAATAATTAGTCCCATGGCAAGAAAATCTTCAAAAATGTCGAACTGTTTAGTACTGATAACTACTTGATATCGTATTCAAATCAATTATATCGCCGTAACTTTCAGAACAAAAATACTGTAATACCTAACTCATTTTAAATTGCATTTAAATATGTATTGGAGAATTTGCCTGCAGCGACATAACTAACGTCAGAGATTCCCGGGTTTTTCTGCAGACCAAGTACTCGTATTTAGGGCAAACAATGCGTTATGTTTGAAAGCAATACAATTTAATCGTGATGCGATCTTCTATCAGTAAAGTTTTTGGTGCTGTACTTTTTTTGAAAAAGTGTCTAGTATGTGTTGTAACTATAAACCTGATGATTTTGTCAAATTTGGGACAGTTTATAGTGAAAAAACTTAAATGAAACATTACGGACTTAAACATTACTGCTAAAAACGCATATTCTGGTTATTTTAAAATAAAACTCTGAGATCGAGATAAACTTTGGGCAGCACATGTTATATGCAAGATTCGTGAAAGTGAAGAAGCCTTAAGGCAGTGGTCGCCAAACTTATGAAGCTTCTGAGCTACCGTACCGTTTTTAAATCCTACTGTGAGCTACCAATCAAAAAACAACCAACTTTTTTAAAAATCTTACATTTGCTTATTAAATCAATTTTAATTAAACTGTATGTAACAAAAAGAAACTGAAACAAACTTATTAACTTTAATGAGAAGGATGGAACTCTTTTTTGCCATCAACAGCTCAGTGGAGAAATCAAGGTTAGCCAGCGTTAACGCGATCTACCGAAAATATTCCCGCGAGCTACTAGTAGCTCGCGATCGACGGTTTGGCGACCCCTTGCCTTAAGGCATTAGTTAAAAGGAACAAGAGAAGCTCTGCGATTTGGAATATCAATGGTCTGGAGAAAACAAAAAAAATCACACCGATGATCGTTATTATTGTTTTTGTTATATTAAGAGTCATAACACAAGAACTCTCAAATATATTATTTATCCCAATCTTCAGTTGGCAATGAGACGAATTCCACATGATGCTGATATACCTGCATCAGTCCCACCTAAAGCATAGTAGTCCAGTATCGATTTCGAATCTTCTCAACAGATGCAGAAATTGGCAGTTTTGAACCATCATCCTTAAAAAATTCTGAACCGCAGCTAATTTCTCAAGTCGAACTAAATGACTTTTAGTTTTTAAATTGACAGAGATTTAAGACTTCCAGAGAAGATCTTCCCGAGATTTTAGAATCCACGCTAAGCGAAAAAAATTTACTTGCTCCAGGAACAACATTTTTTTGGTATCGTATATAAACTGAACGTAGACGAAAAACAACGAAACGAAACTTTTCTAGCAAACATGAAAGTTTTTCCAAGAAGATAAAGGACTAACTAATGTATGTTATTTTCTATTCTTTTTTATAATTTTTGTAATTGTTTCGTTACCTTTTGCAACTTTTCTTTTTTATCTTAAACGCATATCAATATCTCGATTTTTTATATTGTTTTACTATTTTGTCCAAAAACCTTATGTGATAGAGAAAAACGGAAGTACTACTAGTACTAAATCTGCTAGCTGTTAAACATAACATACATTACCGTTATTTCAAGTAAGTAAAGTACTCAGACCAAATTGCTATTTAGGTCTAATTCTTCTTTCCTAGACAACTTTTTCTTATGACATTTTTTCATAAAGTTAAGATTCTTAAAAAGAGTTAAGAAATGTTAATGATACCAATACTTATTATTCGGCTAACATACACTAAATGGCAATATACCAAATAATTTCTTTGCGATGGAAGCCGTGGATGAGCAAACTAAATATAGTTTGCTCATCCACGGCTTAGAAATAATGGTGAGTGATAATTCGGATCTTCAGAATTCCCCAGTTTGATAGTGCGTCATTATTACTATACAGGGTGTAACAAAAAAGGTGAGCTGACTATACACCCTACCACTAAAAATAAGGAAAAAAGTTTCTATAAACATATGTCCTAAAATGGTTGTTACTGAGTTCCAGCAGTGAATTTAAAAAAAATGCACTGGTTACACATATCTAAACTTTTCAGACCAGTATAAAGTAGGTAATCCCGCTTCTTATTTTCAGTCGTTCGATAGTTGATTCAACATTGATAAGTCATTTAAGTCACTAGCATTGTTTTCTAATTAATTGTACAAAAATGGCAGATTATTTTTTCGAAGAGATGTCCAACTTGCATTTAATATACGTTTTGGTACGTTGTAATAGGACGGAAGCAAGAAGACCAGGGGAAACAGGATCTGTCATACCGGTAGTCCGAGATCGCGGCAGACCACGAATTACAAGAATTTTGGACTTGGAGAACGTGTGTTGGATCGTGTCGAAGAAAATGCAGGTGAGAGTACTGTGCCGCCGATCTTCTCTTTTCGCCATCTGTACTCTTTACTGATGAAGTTGGATTTACAAGAAATGGTATCTTCAATTTTCGCAATTTACATCAGTGGCAAGATGAAAACCCTCATGCCATTATTCAGTCCAGGCATCAGCAGCAGTTTTCATTAAATGTGTGGGTAGGAATTATCAACGACTTCTTGATTGGCTCTTTGTACCCAATTGTACTATTTCTGGTTGTACTACCCGGACGACTTTTTGGTCAGAATTATCGGTATTTTTTGACTTCTTTTTTCTTATTTTTAGTTGTAGAAGCCTTCTTGTATAGTCAGCCCACCATTTTTACAACGCCCTGTATAGTCAAATCGCAGAGATAATATTGTTTAAAATGTGTAAAGCTTATGTAGACGCGTAGTCTTCCAAGAATAGTAACAGAGTGTATGATAAAAGAAATAAAAGTGTAATGCTGTTTACAGCAAATCTTATCATAGTTTACAGATCAAGAGTATAGTTCACTAGCATATAAAACTTTACGAACCTATAGACATAAGGACCAACTTCTTCTACCTTCAATTTTTCTTCTCCATTTAGGAAAGCCTCTCTGTTCGTTACATTAAACAAATAAACTTTTAAATACAAATCTACTGGTGGTTTGCGCCATAATTCAAAGATTTCACCGCCATCACTGAAGACACATTTCTGAAAATGTTTGCATAAGAATAAAAAAGCTTAAATTCATGTTGGTTGCACTTACCAATTTAAATAACACGTCATAGGGATGTACAATGACTATGAACAAGCCGCTTCCGAATGTTAGTAAACCCAAAAAAGCTATAGTAAGGATACCTAAAATAAAAAAAGAATAGAAATTAATAGAACTCTCAGATCAAATTCAATAAAAATTTTAAATAAGTACTTGATGAATTAATTAACAAAAAAGACCGCTAAAGATCATTCTTATTTACTTAGTATATAGGTTGATATTTTCGTGGCTATCAATGCCAAGTTCACAAGTATGCATCAATTTGATAAAATCAACAAAAATCAAGAAAATAAACTGGTTATATAAAAAAAATATATAGAATATTGTCTTGTATGTTTCTATATACGCATTAATTGATGAATAATTTATAATGAAGTTAATAAACCACATTACAAAAGTACAAGTTCAAGTTCAAAGATATAGGAATACATATTTAAATAAGTAGAAAATAATGTAATAAAATATTGGTAGATAATAGTGAAAGTAAAGTTGAATTCTTTTGGAGGTTGGTATTTGTGGAAGTGAAAAAACTATATTAAAATTTTTCATGTAGATATTTCAACAGGTTAATTTATTACATTTTAATCAATTCTAATTTAATTAACGGATGTTCAAATTAACTTTTTAGTACGTTAATGTAAATAATAAAGAATAAACATTTTAATTTTTAAATAAACGCATTTATATAATTACTGATAAGTTGCCTCTGCGTATATACCATCTGACATCTTTCAAACGAGTGTCCCGGTTTGATTGAATGAATGAATCCCAGAAAATCGAATTTCATTAAAAATAAGGCGTCAATGTAAAAATTATAAGTAAATAATAAATTTATAAATACCGCATATTTAACAACAATAACTATGTATGTTTGTACTTTGACTTTTGATACTTTCACGTTTACATTTTTGTCTAAAATCTCATGATTGATAGCTGTGGCCGTACTGACAAACAAAATTATTTTAATAAATAACAATTAAATAACAATTAAGTTTTAATATTTTTTTTTACAAAAACTAAATGTAGCGACTTCTGATATCCTTGCTTTTAATATTGCGTAAGTACATGTTTTGACAATTATTGTTTAATAATGGGTTATGAGGGCCGGCGGTGGACGAGTGGTGTCAGTGCATCACTCGTGTTCCAAGGGTCGTGGGTTCGAATCCCACTTGGGGCGACGGGATTTTTCTAATTGGAAAATTCCGCCAACTCAACTATGGATGTGTGTATTTGTGTTGCATGTTAGATGGGGAACAGATGACCTTAGCAGTTGGTTCCCCCGTAGTGTAGGCGTCAAATAAAAAGAAAAATAATGGGTTATGAATTAATTATTAAGATGTAATAAATGTGTAGTCTTTTAATAAATACACAATACAAGTTTGTCAATCGCTTTTAAAAGGTGAAGTCAGATATACAATTTTTGGTATCTCTATGAGCTGTTATCTTTATTGTTATTGTTATTAATATTCTTCTGAAGCAGCAAAACCAGTTGATAATGATTGCTATATTGTATAAAATTTAAATGTTTGAACAATAAATTGTAGAGTATTTAGCTATGGTTGGTCAATAATGTTAGCTTGTGGTTTATGATTAATGTTTCTGTTTTTTCGTATAATATGTTTGTGATGTAAAATCTTTAGATTTCTTGTAATTGCAAAAAGCTTTTATCACTCTTGTGATCTGTAATACAAAGCTTCAGCTATAGATATTGCATAAATAACATCGTGTATATATTTTCAGTCATGAATTAGTAAGTCATGCAAACTAATGTTTCTTCTTTGAAAGTGCAATATTGATTACTAATGAATTCAGAGCCAACCATGACCTTGCTAAATGGGTAGTTAGTGCACAATTTCGTGTAGTCGAATGTATACGTATAAAATTACGGCGATTCCAGGTTTTTAAACTGTAATAAATATAAGAAGTAAACCAACTGTTCAACAATTCTTTATCATAGAATAATTACGCAAAAAATTAACGCATTTAACGTTTAATATTTTGCATATCTTTAATTTAAATTATAATTTTTTTCACCTCTTCAGCCCTGGAATGCTTTACGATGTATAAATTTCAAAATTTAAATCAATTTTCGAGAATAAACATTTCTGTCTACGGAATTAAAAAGGTTAGTTACAAAAACAGGTCGCTACATTTTGTTTTAACAAAGATGCAATAATTTAAAATACGTAAATTGGCGTCGTCGTCTCGTCGACTAATGTAAAACAATGTAGAACAAAGAATAAGTTGCGTTATGAGCAGGTCTGGACCGTATCGTTTACACATGCGAAATTTACACATTCTGTAATTTAATTTACATAATCGTAAGTACGCATAACAAAGTAACTGGTTTGAAGAATTCTAATTAATATATGTATTATAAATTGTAACAAAATATATACATTTGAATCTCACCAATTTTTCAAAGGAGAATTGTCTTTTTTGCGTAATTCTATTCTATAATCTATGATAAAGAATTGTTGAGCAGTTTGGTTACTTTTTATCTTTTATTACAGTTTAAAAACTTGAAATTGTTGTAATTCTATACGCATATATTCGACTACACGAAATTGTGCAATGTGCAACTTCTTACCTACCCGTTTAACAAGGTCGTGGTTGGCTCTGCTAATGACGAAAATTAACGTTAGTTACCCAAACAGCATCTAAGTAGCAGTAACTGAGATCAGAACTTTGAGTAGTTGTTACGTAACTACAATTAAATTTATGACTTTATAGGATTAATTACTTCAGTTCGGAATATTTTAGTAATTATGTGTCTACTATTTATTGGAACTATGCAGTTCCATTACTTCTGAGCAACTTTTAAAGTATGTGGAACGGTATTGCCACTTAGTATAATAAATTACTTTAAAGTCGTTGCAACTTCAAAGTGATATTATGATTGTAGCAGTAACTTACCCGAAGCTACTTTCAAGTTTTTAAAACTTTAAAGTAGTACTGAAAGTTCCTGCCACCTGTCTGAATCCATTGCTTAACCCTTTAAAGTAACGGAACCTTACAGGAGTATTGAAAGTAAAACTTACGTTTTTGCTACCCAGGAGAATCAAAAGTGAGTTTTCGTAAACTACTCCATCTGCATATTTACTTGTAAAATTCTGGAGGCCATTAATCAATTTGCAATTTGTTATGATTGTTAATAGATATTTTACTATATAACCTTCAATAAAAATAACAAATTGGTGCCAAATTGTGTCGTAGGAATAATATAAAAATGGTTTCTATCACATGTATCAACTTATTAGTATTTTTGTCTTATGTTATTAGACATTTTTTATTAAAAATATATTAAAAAAGGTTCGTTGTTATTTTTGGATCTATCATCATCGCATTTAACAGGAAAATTGCAATGTTTTATAATTATGGTATAATGGAATGACAAAATAATCTAACATTTCATCGCTCTTTGTATTATTACTTACGTATTACAAATAAAATAGTAATCAATTTAGTGACACAATCTCAGCATTAGTATAGAAAATGGTAGAATATTTGTTAAGTTGCAAGAGTAAGAGAACGAGAGCAATCACGCGAAACAATGTGTCAAAGATAAAAGAAGTTCCACGAAAGTAGCAATTACTACGCCGCCACGCCACGTAGCCTAAACGAAACCGAAACGTAGCTGGACAAGTTCCAGAGAGGTTACTGCAACGTATCTGCTACCCGTCCAATGTGGTTAATGACCGCCTAGTCTCATAACGTAAACCTCAAACTAACAGTAACCTAACCTCATTTTGATATTTATATTTGATATCAGATATTTATTGAATATACATCTATGCAGTTTTCGAGATTGGCCGCGTATTAACTACATTGACCTATCTTGCTATATAAATGATCACCACGTACCATTACATTCATAACTTCCTTCAGGAAGGCATTGAAGCATATGGATTGCCATAGCAACAGAACAAATAAAGTAATAAATAAAAATTCTACAAATCTACACGCCTTTTATTTAGTTATTCTTACAAGAATTCCTTTAAAATAACGTAGCAACTGGTAAATCGACACCCCATATCTATAGTACAATGGAGGTAATGAAGTTGTTGTATCAAGTACATTAAGCAGAATGATCTGAAATACGAATGTGCTAAATTTTTCAAATTCAGTCGCAATCGAGATTTGAACCCTTGTCCCTCTTATCGAGAGGCAAGATCTCTAACACTCGACCACGGAGGGCTTGGAAAAAATTGTCATCGTAATATAATTTCTTTCTTGAAGTAAAAATAAGAACAAAAAGAAGATAAATCAATCGACATAAATAAAGAAAACAATTGAAGTAATTACTATTTCTAAACTCTGGTCTCAGTTTCATTTTTGTTCATACCATTTTCTTTGTTGCATCTGCAAAATCTTTTTACTATAATGCAGGTTTTGATGCATCATATGCGTACAAAATCATATACCATTTTATAACTTCTTCCTACTTCCATAATTTGATCACTAAAGCCGAAATCCTTCTATCTAATCATTTATTGAAAAGTTTTCGTTTAGAAAACTTTAAAAATGCTTGATATTTCTGCAAATGATTCCAAACTCGAATTGAGTCATCTCGTTCTCCAAACCTATTTTGAGAGCTGATAAGGATATACGATATATCGAAGCGTTCCACTATTTTTTAATAAATAATTTTTAATATAAAAAAGTAATTTTTATTCTTTGCGAAACAGCGGCGAAAAATAAGAAAACACTAGTTCTGAGATATCTCGAAAAACATATCTCAGAAAATTCTGCTTACGGTTTAAGACGTCATTTTGTACAAGTTCCGGCGTGAAATCAAGATCCTATGCTATCCTATTCCCTTACGTTTTTCTTCACCTCACATTGATAGACTGGATAGACTGGTTTGATAAGTGCTGAGAATTCTACAATTGGTTGTCACTTTGGACTTTTATAGGTCCGATTAAAATGATTTAATCGGACCTATAAAAGTCCTATAAAAGTCCAAAGTATCGAGTTTCCAGCAGAATAAAAAAAATCACATACAGTTGGCAGCAAATAAAAACGTAATAGGTATATGAGCTTATACATAACTGCATAGCTGTTTTTCCATATTTTATTTATACTAGATTTACATACAAAATAAAATTTCTTAATTCAGTTTCTAAGTAGTAAGATCTCAAAGTTCAAACTAGAATTATGTATTATAGAAATATCTGGTGAAATACTTCATTTCAAGACTTTATCAGAAATTTTACCTCATTCAATTTTTTTTAATTTCGTTTATTATAAGTACTTTTATGTCGTACCCTAAAATAAGAAGTATTGCAGCAGTCTTTAAAAGTAGCCGAAGATAGGCATAGTAAAAAAATGTAAATGTCTGAGATGGATATGTTATGAATTTTTATTGCTAGAATACTTATTATCGGTCTAGGACATTTGGGCGCGGCCATCTCGGCGCGGCCGTTAACGGCCGCGAGGACAGTTTGGCGCCGGACACTTCGGCGCAAGGACACTTCGGCGCAGGCACACTTCGGCGCCGGAACATCTAGGCGCAGGCACACTTCGACGGAAAGATAATTCGGTGCATGTAAATTTTTCAGCGACAAATTAGGGTAAAACCTTCGAGATCTTTAAACAAAACGTTTTTTTGGACCATTAGTCTAGTTTTTTGGGACAAGTTACCCTATTATCAGAAGAACCTTTTTTCTATTTTTATGTATACACAATTATTACACATACCCCTTGTTAATTCCAGCGTTTCGCTTGGATTGGTTAAATTGCGTTATTCCAACTTTTTATCTTTAAGTACTGGACTATAAGCACTAAGCAGTATATAAAATGATTTTTTCTTAAATCTGGCAGTACATACGAGATTTTGTGATTGGCAAATATTAAGTTTTTTTCTCATCATACATGTATTTATCGAATACTGTATTTCATCGATCGTACTGTGTTTATTACCTGTAAGTACCCACAGATTTTGTTCATTATAATAATACTAGACAATCTCGGGCCGAAGTGTCCCTGCGCCTAAGTGGTTCGCGCCGAAGTGTCCCTGCGCCAAAGTGTCCTCGCGCCGAAGTGGCCCTGCGCCGAAACGGCCGCGCTTTAAAGGCCGAACCGAAATGGCCGCGCCTAAACGGCCGCGCCCAAATGTCCGGGTTCATACTTATTATCGTTAGGCTTGAAGTAAGTTATGAGTTGGTAGCAGATGTTAAAAATTAATAATCATAAGTAATACTACTAACTAATAAAGCAGTAGGTACTTAACCTTTGCTTAATTAGTGTGTACAGATTACTTGGTAGGTACTTAACATACTTTTATTTAAATATTATATACAAGTTTGTGTGATTTGTTATAGATTGATATTGTCTATACTGTCTCTTTGTATGGCATTACTAGTATTATTTACCTATATATGGGTTTGAAATGTTTTAATGTGTACTTGATCTTCACATCATTGGGTCATGAACATTGTGTGATTCTAATAAACGTCCAATAAATATTTCTTATCGTTTCATATTACAGGCTATACCGTATGTAGATATTACATTATTTAAATTATTTAATAAATACTTCTCATAATTATGGATAATAAATATATTTTTTACTGCAATCTCTAAGATTTTGACGCAAGAAGAGTTCCTTCAATAATAATAGTATTATAATTCTACTGTGTGACTACACATAGTTAATTGTCTCTAAGGATTAAAGAATAGGCAGAATGTCATTCATCAACAAGTAATTAAAGAACAATTTGTCAGTTTTTTATTGTAATTAGAATTTTCCAACAAGTACTTTCAATTTAATTACTAACAATTAATTTTGTATTCGGTATACAATACATTCTTTGGTTATGCAATAATAATTTAATGAATTTTAAATACATGTATAAAGTTAAATTATTTGAATTTTTTTCTAATATAAATAATTGAAATTCCCTCAATTTGTCTTGTCATGGACATTTATATATTTTTAATGTGGAA
This sequence comes from Agrypnus murinus, assembly GCA_929113105.1. Classification (NCBI taxonomy): domain Eukaryota; kingdom Metazoa; phylum Arthropoda; class Insecta; order Coleoptera; family Elateridae; genus Agrypnus; species Agrypnus murinus. The sequence continues at coordinate 70,994,813 of OV816025.1, forward strand.
CAAGTAGTGTTACAATACCGAGCATCAAAAAACCGGAACTAAAAAAACCCACACCCCACGGCACTAGTAATCCTTTGCAAACTGGAAACAGGAACACAGATACAACAATCTTTGGTTTTTTGTTAAATCTTTTAGGCATTTTTCGTGATATTAAGGTCACTTGACTAGAAGGTTGTGAGTGGGACCGACTTACTGTTTTAAATACATGTAAAATTATAATTAATTACTTTTTGCAAAATTTCAATAACAAACCATCAAAATTGGCGAAACGTGAATGAATCACACTATTTATATTTGTTCTTTAGAAGGGTCAAGAACATTACCTTGCTCATACACAATTCTAGTTTTAAGAGATTTTCTTAATAGTCTATTATATTTTTAAACGATGTTCTTTTTTTTTCGTTAAATAGAAATTTGCAATTATGCATACTGTTATGCTGTAACGCATAAATGGACTACTTGCCAAATATACATAAAATCGAGCCGTCGGTAGTTACATGAAAATAATTTTGAACGAAATCTCCACAACTTTTTAAAACTTTGGGAAATCCTATTGCATTTCAAATAGTAATTATCTTTATAGCTGTATAGCTTCAACAGTCATCTTTTAATGTATACTCGAAAAAAGTATTGATAGGATATAGTGCACACCTTTACCTGACAACTAATACGTCATTGATACTAAATATGATTACATCACATGTGCTTTATTCTCGAAATAAATCATAGATTTGATCAATGAAAACTTCCAATTTTCTGAATCCAAGATGAAGGTGAATTTTTAATTCAGCCATATAATTTATTACCTTGTTAACACTTTTGAAGACATTGTACTTTAAATATTATCCATTTTTTGCTAGTAAGTGGGTTGAATGTTCTTCTAAAGATTTCCTTCAAAAGAAATTGCAATGTTATTGATGACGATGCGCGACCTTAGCAATTTTCATACATGTAGTCCAAGAACATATCTTTTGTAGCCTTATGGTCATACCGATTACAAAAAAATCATTCAAAAAGTTAGATTTAGATAAGCTTTAGATCTTTTAAATTAAAAGTTTGAAATATTATCAAACATTTACAAAACGAACAAGGAAGATGATGATACTATAGAATACAAATAATTGAAAAATAATTGTTATTGCAAAAAATAATAGTTATTATCCTAATTACGTAAAAGCAATCAGTAATAATGATATATAAAAAGTATTTTCAGGATTTCAATAATATGCATAATATTCAGTATATAATAAGTGTGTAACGTCAGAATTATATAACTACAAAATCTATGAACTATTTATAAATATTTAATTCTAATATTGCAACAATTGTACTTATATAAACATGACTAATTTTTCAAATTTTAATCTATTTTTAATTGATGGGTCAACATAATTCTGAACACCTTAAGTAAATTAAAAAAAGTAAAAGGAAATAGTAGAAAGTGGTCGTTATTGGGGTATGTCATACTAGTAACTGCGTCATATGACAAAATTGGAAGGAGGCGCATTACCACAATTGCTTTTGCAATTAAGTTCATTCCAGAGACTTGAATGAAGAGATTTCTGAAACAACTTCTTCTAAGCAAAGAATTACTAGTGTATTAATGTATTAGAACAGTGCCAAATGATTCTGAAGATGTCTTTACCGTAGTACTAACAGTTAAAAGATGCAGGAAAAGGTAAAAGAAAGATATGGGAAGTTGAACCAACAGTAAGAATATGAAGCTAATCATCAGTAAAAGGTCTATGTTTAAAATGCATTATTAAGTATCTAAAAAGGAATCTTTCAGCAAAAATGAATATGTAAGCAAAAAATATGTAAAATATTCGGACATTCAAAACGTTACAGGTAACGAGTAACCATTCTTTTGATTCAATAACTTGGGTTGCATGAAATAATATAAAGTATGTCTCATAAGTAACTGGACTAGAATACTAATTTAAAAAAGACACCCTGAATTACTTTTATTGCCTACAAAACATCATCATAAGTACAGCAAAATAAACAATCAATATTAATTTTCAATTCCGTGTTTTGATATTTCTAGAAATATTTTCTTTCCAAGGCTAATGCATCGTATCAGTGTCCATAGCTTGTGTTTTGTGAACACTTTCACAAAAAAATGTTTCCAAATTTTCTTGAATCCACGGAAACTTTTGCCCTCCTGCTCTGAATAATGTTGCTTACATGCCAGATTGAGCTCAGTAATTTTCCGTTACTGGAAGTGTTAGATATTTAATTCTTATTATTATTATCTTTTTATCTAGTTATTTATTTATTTTTTTATTTACCTTACCGACGTGTTCGCTTGTTTTCAGATTACCTTTGATAATGACAGCTTAGCTGCCGAAATAATTGTCAGGTTATAATTTAATAAATATTGTGAAGTTTTTTTATTAATCTCTATTTATTTCAGGATTATGGAGTTCCACAAAGTAAGGCTCGAGACAGAAAAGCTATGTTGCTTACATACTGCCCAAATCTGTTCAATTGACGTGTCTGGGATAAGTTTAACATTTTTTAACTTAGGACTCCTTTATCAGCATTTTACGAAAGGGTCGTATTCTCGAACTCATACGAACAAGTCTCGCATACGAAACGACGTAATTTTCTCTTACCTACTAACATTTGATTGGCTAAAATGCATCTTATGGCGTAAAAATTACGTCATCTCGCATGGAAAACTGGTTCGTATGAATTACGATAATACGGGCCCTCCGTATCAATCACTAAACGAGCTCCAGCTTTAGCACGAGATGCTTGATTTTGAATATATCGTGTGTAACCTTTTTTGTCCTCATTTTTATCTTCAATTCTTTGACTTTTACACTGGATATTCTAGACATCTAAATTTTCAACTTTTTGATAAACTTCGAACTGATATGTTGGACTAAATTGTAAAAGAGTGTTTAATTTTCTTCACAGCTTTTATATTAGCAGTAGATGATAGATATCCACTTATTAATTTCTTGTAAGTTATAATTCCAGTATTCTCATAATGCAGCTTCTATTTTGCTCTTCAGCAAAAAATGTCTAAAATTCAGCAATTTCGATCTTTGCACGTTCTGATCATAAACCTGGACGATACGTTTCGTACGTGTTTATCCTTGCGTTTAATTTTCAAAAAAGGAATATTACCCTACAAGCATTTTCAGTTTTTGAAAATGCATAAACTTTAAAATTCTGTGTATGTCAGGGCTTGTTCTGAGTTTCAGTCCAGTTACTTATGAGATGAAATTCGCTATTGATGAGCGCCATGAAAACACACACTCTAATAGTAGGGAAAGAGTATTGGAAATTGTAGGGATTTATTGCAAAGCTATAGTTAGAATTAGTTATTATAATATTTCAAAACTTATAAACCCTAATGTACTCTACAACTTTTGTTGGAAAAATTTTGCTGTCAATTAAATAGTTCGAAAGTTACGGAGGAACATTGAGTATCGTAACTGCGCGTCAGCGGCAACCTCGAATTTCCGTACTTTACGAGCCGTGCGTGCCGTACTTTCCTTTATGTGATTGAACCCAAACTTGGGGCCAAATTTGTTTCTCGTAAGGTAGAACAATTCTAGGGGGCGGCGCAGAAAAAATTCAAAAATCAAAAAAATAAGGACCACCCTAATCATCATACAACAAAGTTCATGGTACAAGTGCGTATATGTATTATTGATTTCATTATGGTCTAGGACATCAAGGCTAATATGATGACATTTTATTAATTTTTTCAGTGTAAATGAATAGGATAAAATAATAAAAAATAGCATCATATTAGCCTTGCTGTCCTACATCATTATGAAACCAACAGCACCTTTATATAGTTTACTTATCGTGTGTATAATATTTTGAATACTATGTCAAATTATGAGGATCTTATAAACATTTTATTGCACGATTGAAAAACCAAAACGCAAATAGATTTGATATTAGACAGCCTTTCAAAGTGATGGGAAGCACATTGACAAACTCGGAGAATAGAAACAAATAATTTTATAAAGTTCAAGCTCCAATTAATGAAGCTTTTAAAATTAATTGTAAGGTTTTTAACTTCTAACTTTTATTAACTTGTTATTATGGATTGAATTCCTTCTATTCAATATACAACAATAATATTAATAGCTTAAATAATAATCAAAAAATCAATTAACCTTCTCGTAATGAGTATGCAATAGTAATTGCTTATTTAAAATGAGGTTTCTAATATCAATGATGCTTTCAGTAGGTACTGTATAAATAATAAAAGTAGTACAAAACTATTTATTCAAATGATCGTTACATAATTCGGTTTCTTTTTTTTCTAAAAAAAAAAACTCTTTTTCACAAGGTTCTAAAGGGAATAAATATGTTAACAAATAGTTGTATTAATGATAAGGAGAAATTAGTAAGCTTTTAGTAAGATGCATTTTCTACCAACATAGGTTAATTCCATATGCAAATATTTTTAATTATGCAACAAACACTTTAATTTATTGTTAAGGTTCTTTAGGTACACAAACAGCGATTCCTAATAATTATAATGACCCGAAGATATCCTTTGTTTTATTTATTTATTTATATTATTAATTTAACCAAATAAAAGTGTGTATTTTAGTAAATTAAATTAAAGAACACAAGGTCGTGGTAGTGTTACTATAAAAATTATATTTGCAAAAGAATTTGTCATACCTTGATTACTTATGTTTATTTATACTTTTCTAACATTTATTGTTAGTATTATACTATACAGCTACTTGGTACTGTAGTTTTTATATGTGTCAAGACGTGTCTAGTTTGTAAATCCGACATTATAAACTGCAATTTCTTTGTTCATACTACCATTATACCCTTATTAAGTTATTTATGGCACATTGCAGAAAAAGGACGAACTTGTGTTATAAATTGATAATAACAATGACACCGTTCAATGCTTCGATTTATTGCTAATGTTATTATTATTAATAAATTGAGACTAATAAATAAAATCGACAAATAATTATTTAAACAAACAAATAAATTATGAGTAGTGACAATTATTCTATAAAAACATATGAAGTATTGTGATATTTTTATAATATTTTTAATTTCTAATCATTAATAAGTCATAAAGGTTTCCAAAGTACCATAAATAAAATTTATATTTGTTGAAATTATAGGTTTATTATATTTAAAAGTGTCGTTTGGATAGATTCTTTTATGTACTATATCATGATATTTACAGGAAAAATTTTTAAACCTAATTATTATACAGGGTTACTTAAAAGTATGGGGACGGCGATTTATTGTCGTTAATATTCATTTTAGGAAATAATGTTCAATATAAAAGTGCTACCATTCGATAGAGCATTTTTTTTCTCTTTACAATAGTATTAAAAAATTTTTGTTATTTTATTTTAATAATATTTTTCGAGAAAACGCCGGTTCAAGTATTTACGAATAGTAGGTGCATCTAATGAGGATTACCCTAAGGAGGTACAAGAAGAAAGAAAACTGTTGATACCACACCTAAAAGAAGCACGGAAGAACGGGTATAGAGCGCATTTAAAATACAACACACTGATAATAAACGACGAAATATATACGGCTGAGGTTATCAAAAACAGAGAGGAGGAAGAAGAGAGAAAGGACGTTAGAAATGAACACAACGCACAAAAAAGGACAGTAATGGATAGGTCACCCGAGGGAGACAGCCTAGAAGAACAAATAAGGAAAATTATCCGAACCTCCCGAAAAAACTAATAAGCATAGATACGACGGGGGGGAATGATGACAAAATTGGCAACGAAAAAGCTAATGAATTAATAACAAACCAACAAAAAGTAAAAGACACAAAAACTAGACAAGCGGAAAAACTTTGGAAAATAGGAACGTGCAATGTCAGAAGTATAACAGGGAAAGAAGAAGAAGTAGTCGAAGAATTAGAAAACGTAAAGGCAGATATTGTGGGTATTACCGAAACGAAGAAGAAAGGCAAAGGGCAATTAGTGTTAAAAGGGGGGCATCTACTGATATATAGTGGGGTGAAAGAAAGTAATAGAGCTAGTGAAGGAGTAGGTTGTTACATTAGAAAAGAAAATTTGAAATACACACGGAAGTGGTACGGAGTATCAGAAAGAATTTTGAAAATAGAAATGGAAATAGATGAAGCAGTAAAAACAACGATCATAGTGGCGTATGGTCCCAATGAAGATGAAAAAGTCAGTAAAAAGGATGAGTTTTGGGATCAATTAACGGAAGCGGCCGAAGAAAGTGAGGGAAGATTATTAATTTTGGGGGATTTAAATGGAAGAGTAGGCAGGAAAGACGATGAAACTGAAAATACAATAGGTATACATGGAGAAATGCTCAGGAATAATAATGGACGAAGATTAATAGACTTTTGCATTTTGAACAACTTAATCATAACAAACACATTCTACAAACACAAAGATGCGCATAAATTTACAAGAGAAATAATAAGCAGAAAAGAAAGATCAATAATAGATTACGTTATTGTAAATAAAAACTATAGAACAGAAATAAAGGACACAAGAGTGAGAAGAGGTTGTGAAATACAATCAGATCACTACCTAGTAATGTCAAAAATAAAAAAGTAAGAAACAAGAAGAAAAAGCTAAGAATAATAGGAAAAACAAGAGCAACCACGTAAAAGAAGTAATCAAGACTTATAAACTTAAGGAAGAAGAAACAGCTATATTATATAAAGAGAAAATAGAGATAGAAATGAATAAAAACAGGGAAATTATAAATAACATGTCATTAGAAGACATGTGGAGAACAATTAAAGATACAATAATAAAAGCAGCAAAAGAAACATGTGGGTGTATTAAAAAAGATAGAAATAAAAAAGAAACAAGATGGTGGAGTGAGGAAATTAAAAAAGAAGTAAAACTGAAAAAACAAAAATGGCAAAAGTATCTCAGTATAAAAAATTACGAAAACTACAAGAAGTACAAAGAACAAAGGTTAATAGTCAAAGAAATGGTGAAGAAAGCGAAACAAAAATCGTGGGAAGAATTTGGTGAAAAACTGGAACGAGATAGTAAGGGAAATCAGAAGTTATTTTATGGTGTATTAAAAACACTTCGAAAAGGGAAACAAAATATAAGTATGCATATTAAGTCAGTAAATGGAGAAATTTTAGAAGATGATGAAGACATAATGCAAAGATGGAAAAAGTACGTTGAAGAATTACTTAGTACAGAACAACAAAGCATGACAAGCGAAATAGAAGACGACAATGAAAATACTGGAAACAGCGAATATTTGGAAGATGTGATTAGGAAAGAAGAAATAAAAGATGCTATTAAGATGCTGAAAAGAGGTAAAGCGGCTGGAGAGGACGGGATAACAACAGAAATGATAAGAAATATGGATGAAAACGGGACAGAGATTTTGCGAATACTGTTTAATAAGATCTGGAATGAACAAAATATACCAAAAGATTGGGAAGTGGGAATAATTTTACCTCTACACAAAAAAGGGGATAACAGAGAATGTGGAGATTATAGGGGAATTACCTTGCTGAGTACTATGCTAAAAATATATGAGAGAATCCTACAGAAAAGGCTAAAAACGACAATAGAACAGCAACTAGAAGAGCATCAGAGTGGCTTTAGAAAAGGAAGAGGGGTACAAGACCACATTTTTACGGTGAAGCAACTAATTGAAAAGAGCAGAAGCAGTACCATATATGTAGCGTTTATAGACATTCAAAAGGCCTTTGATAGCATACCAAGAAAAAAAATATGGAGTAGCCTTAGAAAGCGAGGGGTAAGTGGAAAACTGAGAAAAGCCATAGAAGCTATATACCACAAAACTAGAAATTACGTAAGAACAGGTAATATGAATTCAGAAGAGTTTCAAACCAAGGAAGGACTAAGACAAGGAGGAATACTTAGTCCGGTAGTTTTTAATGTAATTATGGACGATGTTTTAAAGGAAATTAAAGGAAAAACAAAGAAACTACAGGTAGGATACAGAAACATGAGAATGGTGGACATAGCCGAAAGTGCCTTCGCAGACGACGTAATAGTATATGCAAAAAATGAAAAAGACCTGCAAACAAACTTAAATATTTGGAATGTAGCACTAAAAAAGAGGAACTTGAAAATAAACAAAGAAAAGACAAAAGTAATGACAATAGAAAAAAATGATACAAGAGTAAAAATGGAAATAGATGGAAGAAACTTACAACAAATAGAAACATTCAAATACTTGGGAGTAAATATACACAAAGACGGCAAAGAAGACATGGAAATAAACAGTAGAATAGAAAATACGACAAAGCTATACTACGCAATGAACAGTACATTCATAAGAAAAAAGAAATATCGAGAAAGACAAAAATAACAGTATACAATACAGTGTTCAAACCCATACTAATATACGGAGCAGAGAGCTGGATTCTAAACAAACGGATGAAAAGCAAAATACAAGCCTTACAAATAAAGTACCTGAGAGCGGTTAAAGGAGTTTCCCGAAAAGACAAAATAAGAAATGAGCAGTTATGGCAAGAACTAAATGTAGAACCGATTCTGGAAAGTATAGAGAAACAACAGTTTAGATGGTTTGGACATTTGGTGCGCATGAAAGAAGAGAGACAGACAAAAAAGATTTGGTTAGCGAAAACAATACAAAAGAGAGCACGAGGAAGACCACGAAAAATCTGGGATGGAGTGATAGCAGAAAATTAAAAAAAGCGAGGAGTAACATGGAATGAAGGAACGAGATTAGGAAGAAACAAAAAAGAATGGGCAAGATTTGTATATAAGAAGTGAAAGACTGTAAATAGTGTAGTGTGTATATTTAACGAGACTGTAGATAGTGTATACAAATAGTTAAAACTGAATTGTAAAGTTACTGATTATATATATATAGGTACATCTAAGATAGATCAAAAGCGAAGCGATAAACAAACTTAATTTAAACAAATTTAATTTACTTAGTTATTAATTTGTTTTTAATGACAAGATAGACTGGTAAACTTTATTACACATAATTTTGTATATATCTTAGATGTACCTACTATTCATAAATACTTGAATCGGCGTTATCTCGAAAACTATAATTAAAATAAAATAAAAACTTTTTTTTATGCTATTGTAAAGAGAAAAAATGTTCTATCGAATCGTAACGTAAAATTAACTAGTTCCCATTTAAAAAAAATTCGTGGAAATGCGTAACTCAAAAACAATTGCAGAATTAAAATTTCAAGTACTATTCTCAAGTATAGATAAAAATTTCATAAACAAATTTTATATTGAACATTAGTTCCTAAAATGAATATTGAAGACAATAAATCACTGTTTCCATACTTTTAACTAACCTTGTCTAATTAGTTATTTGTTTGCATGAATTTTAGTAAGTGCTCTGAACTCTTTGGTCCTTGACAATTTATTTTTTAATTTTTAAGATCAAATTATTTAATAACGCAAGTTTTAAACGGCAATCGTTAATACTACTATTGAAATAAATTATAGGTTTAGTGATATAAACAAAATATGATCGTCATAAGCATAACACATTATATCAAGTAATATTATAAACCTGTCAATGATCAAATTAAAAGTTAAAAACAAGCACTAATTATTAAGTACATAATAATATAATTAAATAATATCAATCAATTGATATTATATTTTTCTGTCTTGTCTTCATGTCTTCTCAATGTCTCAAAAAAAAGTCTAAATTAGATTTAAAATATCTCAAGAAATCTTAATTAGTACAACAAATTAAATAAAACATCTTTTCGAGTCAAAGCCTAGTAAAACTCTTTGATGTTGGTCAAACCCATAAAACTTGTTTTAACAATATAGAAAAGTTATTCATCTACGTAATAATAATTGCATTGATGTAATAATTTATATCTGTTTGAAAAATAAATGATAATAATATATTATCTAAATAAACACACAGAAGCCTATTTAACCTATTTAAATATATTTAGTTTAATTAGGTGAAGTTTTTTAATTGTTTATGCAAAGCCGGTTCTAGTAAATTCTCTAAATTAAAAAAAATTAAAAATGTCATTCACAGACTAGTTACTATCAATCAAGTTGAAAAATATTTTACAAAAATAAAAACTCACCCCTAAAATTTCCTTTGAACAACCTCAATGCAACGTTTCGGGGCGATTTCATCGGATAATCATCATTGGGAGGATTAGGGCTGGTACTAACAGCAGAATAGCTTCTTTTTAAAATTCTATTCCAATTTGTAATAGCGTCTTTTACCATTTTTATTGATAATAATTATTTAAATTGTCCAAATATAATAATTTTAAAAAACTAGTTGCACCATAAAATTTACACTAAATAATCCCTTGTCTTAACACTTTTCTCACCAGTTCTTATTCATAAACACTAAAATTTTCTGTATTTGCTACAAGCGAACTCGAAATCCTTGCCGCGCGTGGTCTAGCTGAAAAAGTCCCTATAAAACATTAACAATATCTTGAAGCGGTGGTAGCGATTTAAATCTTCAAGATAATCAGCTTTGTATATATAGTTGAAATAAGTTTTGAACAAATGCAACTTTCACTCGACCAATAAGGACGCCTTATTTAGAGGCGCGAACTCCCACTATTCTGTTTGAAATTTGTAATCTTACTTTTATATCTATTATGTTATTATTTTCTGTCGTTTAAAGTGTGTGCTTCGAACGACAAAGGAGCAAGGATAAGTCTTATTAATAAAATTTTCCATTAAAATCGTTAAGTATATGAGTATTTGGGAAGGTATGCAGTCTTCCTTGATCTTAGCTTTCCTGTTACATTTACAATAGTGCTGAATTTTTTGCATTAATTAATGGAAATTTTTGAAATCAATATTATTAACGTTGTTTTGTGGAAAACTAGGTGTAAACATATCCGTAAATAAATTGCCTTGTCAAAATCAGGTTTTGAGTAATGTTTTGTTGCATACAAAACAAAAATTTTAAACTTTTTCTTATGGCGTGGATAATACGTATGTATCTAATAATAGTAATCTATTTATCAACTTAAAAAACCACTCTGGGATGTCTAGATTATCTGCTTATTATCTATAAATTACCTTTTTTCAGTTTATTAGTAATGCCTATTTAAACCAAACTAAATTTAAAAAATAAACAGTCGAGGTTAGAATTGCTTACATCTAATATAGTGCAAATTGTTAAGGTCTTCGGTCAATTGTGTTTCTCTGTCTTGAATTACCTTCAGAAATGTACATAATTTGCATGATCTATTTACTAATTTAAATCTTCAATAAAACACGTTAAGCTTGTATTTGTTTACGTTTCATTGAATATTATATCCTTTGATTTCGAATTCGAGAGAAATGGTAAATTAAACACCAACTTTTCATGAAAGCATTACAAAATGCAAACGAATCAAAATGTGATCTTGATAACTCATTATTCAAATAACTATTAAGCAATGATGACTTATAACGTATAGTACTCAAAAATGGTTAAAGATGTTTCAAATGTGATTGCGTTGATTTCCTGATTCACTGAATTGTCACCCCGCCCGTAGGTGTGTACAATACTGTAGTGATTCCGCTACATATTTATGATCAGAAAGACACTGACCATATAAAAATGTTGCTATGACAATCATTTCTTATAAATAATAATTTAAAATAACATATGAAGGATGTGTTTTGGATTGAGACACATAGCAAATTCTTGGTTTCGTTTTATGGATTCGATTTTAACAGGGCTCAATTATACCTTTTTTACGTAGATGACATTTTGATATTTATTGCAGATGGTCAACAGCAGATTAATTATTTACAACAAGTATTTTCTCGGCCGATGAACCATAAATATTGTGATTCTACTAGATATTTATGATCAGGAAGACACTATTAGTCAAGGGGTCATCGAAAGATTCAACCGTACTCTCAAACAAGTTATCCGCACAACTGGTACTTCTTCTTGATGTATACGAGCTACAGTAATATCAGAATTGAATGTTTCACCTGCGGTAATATGGAACTGCTTTACGGTTACCTGGATCAATTTCTTCGTCAAATGAAAGATGCAGAATCAAAAGTTTTTTCACGATACGAAACGAAACGATACACATGACTTAGGAATCAAAGACAACTATATCGGATTCTATAAAGTGTTGAAGTGTGAACTATTAAATATTTTGTACTGGATTGATTACATCAGTCAATATCAATAGATACTCTAAAATCTCCTTATTTTACAGCTTAAATTTTCTTTATTTTATTTTATTAACAAGCAGAATATTAATACATTCTATGAGCTAACGTTTTGTACTATCTAGACTTGATTGGTAGACTCCCAGTGAAGTCATCTTTCTCTAAACGGTTAGATTTTTTGGCCACTTTTTCTGTAGACGTCAGAGTTGGGGATCTTCTGTCAATGGTGCAAGAGTTTCATTTGGGCGAAACTTCAGTGGGTGAAACATCTGGTGCTTAATAGCATACTTTTTAATTAAGTCTTTCACATAAGGGATATTGAGGTCTACATGTGTCTGATTGGTCACATACCAATGTGCGGTTGCCATAGTACGGATGGCTTTGAATTAAAAACGTCGAATTACTTCAACATTTGATCGACTTGCGCAACCTCATAACTGACAGCTATAGGTCCAGATTGGTCTAATAATTGACTTGTGTAACAGTATCTTGTTTTCTAGGGATAGACTGGAGTTGAGCCAGTATATCTGCTTCCGTTTCTTATTAATATGGGTCTTTCATGTCAATCTTTTGTCAATATAGAATCCTACGTACTTAACTTCAGTTGACTGAGAGAGGATAGCACCATCAACGGTGACAGCTGGGCATTGCTGTTTTGTAGTAGAAGTAAGATGAGTTGGCTTAGTCTCGTTGTCTCTGATTCTCTACTGAGTAGCCGTTGTTCAATTTGGTTTAAATGAGTTTGTAGTGCAACTGATGCTGCTACTGAATTTTCGTTACATGCAAGCATCGCCATGTCGTCAGCGAATGCACTTATTTCAGTAGAGTCCGTTGTGGGTAGGTCAGAGGTAAATAGTATATATAACATAGGTCCCAGGACCTCCCCTGCGGTGCTCCTGCTCTTATTTCTTTGATTTGGGAGATGTCTTGACCGATCCTTGTTTGGAAGGTTCTATATAGAACTCATATTGTGCATAGGCAGAAGGAAATGTTTTCTTAATTTTATATTGTAACCCTCTATGTCATACCCGATCAAATGCCTGTCTTACGTTCAGGAATGCAGCAGTGCAGAGTGTTTTACATTGTAGTGTAGTTTGGATGATGTTTGTTAGACGGTGGCATTGTTGTGTATAGTTGAGTGTTGGTGCCTGAATCCAAATTGATGATTAGGCAGCCATGCTTCTTGCATTGAGGTTTCGTTAATATGCATCAGGACTACTTTCTCAAGCAACGTGGATATTATAGGGAGAAGGCTGATAGTAAGTGAGTCTCAGAATCCCATTAAATAGGCTTTGCAAACATTTTATTCCTTTTTCAGGTAGTTGTTTAAGTTTGTGTGTTTGTATACTTTTTTAATAAACATTGTCTTAAATTATAAACGTGTTATTTAATTATACAAAACCTTCGACAATTATCTTTAACCACAAAATAAACATTTTGTAGATAATATAAGCAAATACAACTCGTTTTCTGCAATGTACATCTATTTCTGATGGCAGTAGATTGTTTACTGTGCGTCATTTCACCGTGTAGTGTGAACTGATTTTTGCGGGCCAGCAGCGGGCTCGTTGCGAGCCCGCAACGGGAATTTCCCGCATGTGGACACCTGCGCTTTAAATCTTGTTTAGTCTTCGATGTTATGAGTGCGTTGCCATCTGGCTCTCGCCCGTCTTTTTTCTTTCGCTATTTGCATAATCATTTGGTATATTGGGACTGTTTATTTTAATATTTGATGGATGTGGTGTGGAGTTCCAACACGCTTTCTGTACCTACTGTAGTTATAAAATGGTTTGTTGCAGATTCTATTTCTTCTGCAGTCTTTAGGCTGATGTTTCTGTTGAGCTGTTCAATGTGATCTTTATAGCTGTCTGTGTGTGTATAGCTTGTCTGTGTTTTGTAGATGACGGAAGTGCTGATGCTGGTTATTATTGGTAAGTGGTCGGACAGCATATAGTTTTTGTCATATTTGTATCCAAAAAGTCTAGCAAATTTGGGATTTTATTTGGGCCAGACGGCCAATAGGTTGGTCTACCAGTAGATAGAAATTTATAATTGTTATTTGTAATGAGTTTAAATAGAACTCTGCCTTTGGTTGCAAAGTTCGTAAATGTCTAAGTAAGCTTAAAAAATAGGTCATTTCATACATTTCCACTATGCATCTAACGCGAAAATGGTGGAACATTTGATTAATTTGGTTAACGTTGATTAACAGGAAGCAGCAATAATCGACAAATCCACTTGTTTGCAGTTATGTGCTTTTTGCTACTAAGCGTCTACTAATGTCAGCTTCAATAGCAGCCGTGTAGCAACTATTACCTAGAGCAAAAATGGCGGCATTGCGATGACCTATATTTCTAATCTTGCTTATATATCTACGGACTTTGTTTGGTTGTTGTTAAGCGAGATCCCCAGTGCGTATGGTTAGCATTAAAATTCCCGCCTGCTATGAATTTCTGGCCTACAGTTGCGAAAAGCGGCTGCAGAAGTTGTTGGGTTAGATTGTGTCTCGGAAGACAGTAAGCAGGCGAAACATTGAATGGAGTTATTTAAGCTTTTCAACAACTTGGATTGTTGTAGCTTGTAAATAGTCTGTTTTGTGTTCTGGTTGTTCATAATGAGTAATAGAACTCCGGATTAGTATTGCTGTACCACCATGTGCTGTTCTATTAGGATGTTATGTGTGGTAGACAGAGTAGTGTGGTACCTTTATATGTGTTCATAGATTAAGTTCATAGCTATTTTTAGTAAACAAAGTTACAACAGTGGATCGTTACAAGCATCACTTGTTAACAAAAGAATTATTGTCGTCTCTTAGTTTTGTTGATGATGATTTAATCTTGTCATTCATTCCAGTAAGAAAATCTAACAAAGCGATACCTGCATCAGCCAGCCATAAGCAGTGGCTTATAATAATTACATTTAATCAATTTTGTAAGTAGGTTTAATTTTGTAATGTGGTGTCCCTGTATTATTTTGCTATCAGCAACTAATGCCTCTTATCATCTTAGTATCAGCTGCTGATGTCTCTTATTATTCTGCTATCAGCAGCGTAGGCCTTATATTAATTTAGATTATAATGCAATAATTAATTAGATTTTCATTATCCTAATATAATTTAAGGAACCATTGACAATATCAATCTCTTGTGCAGTTGTTGTAGCTGGATATCTGTTAAAGGTCATAATTGCAATGATACTATAACACATTCCATTTTTTTCTGTACCCGCTATGGTGAATGTCTTCTTTGCGTACAGTTAAGTCCTTTTTTGTACTGGAGTGTAAATGTACTGATTCCACTAAATATTTATGATTAGGAAGGCAGCAAGGCAACGACGACCTTCTACTAAAACCCTAAACTCTATAATACTTATATTAACTACACATACTGTTTGACGCTATAGTGATAATTAAACTTCTAACAGATACGCAGTATTAGATTTTTGACACAAAATAAACAAATGAATATTCTAGAATTAATACACAAAATGAATTTGAATTTTCCACCTACAAAAAACCTACACATACAGACATAACTATTCCTAACGATTCATGTCATCATAAAACACATAAACTATAGTAGTAGCTTATATGACTTTAGTACACCGAGCTCTCACCATTCCAATGAAACAACCACATTTTGATAAAGAAATTTCAATCAGCAAACAATTAGCAACGCAAATCATTATAACCATAACATCATTGACATTTTAAATAAACAAACAGATTATAGGTTAGCTATCGACAGAATATATCCAACACTCAAACAAAAGACACAAATTACCATACTTTAGCAAGATATCCGAAAAATTGCAAATACACTACGAAAAACCAATAATTACAAAATATCCTCTAAAACCAACATCAACACTTTTTTATTTTTATTCAATGCTAAAGACAGAAGATACAGAATCATAAAAAATCCGGCGTTTATCGTGTAAATTGTTCTTTAACTCGGTTTACTACCTTGGACAAACGCATCTAAATTTTGATATAAGATACAAAGAACACGCACGATGTTACAAACACAACCACTCAGAACAATCTGATTACGCAAAACATGTTCTGGAACAGAACTATACAATTATACCTCAATACAATATCGAATTTTTTAGGGCCGGCGGTGGACGAGTGGTGTCAGTGCATCACTCGTGTTCCAAGGGTCGTGGGTTCGAATCTCACTTGGGGCAGCGGGATTTTTCTAATTGGAAAATTCCGTCACCTCAACTATGGATGTGTGTATTCGTGTTGCATGTTAGATGGGGGACAGATGACCTTAGATGTTGGTTCCCCTGTAGTGTAGGCGTCAAATAAAAAAAAATAAAAAAAATATCGAATTTTTATATTTTTGTAACAACAAACACAAATTAGACATTTTAGAAGCTTTTAAATATACACGAACATACTGTACCTTTGATGAATAAACAAATTGAGCTCAGTAATTTTCCTTTACTGGAAGTGATATTTAATTGTTTATAGATGTATTGTATCCAGTTACGTATTTGTATTTAGCCTTAGCAACGTGTTTGTTTATCATGCTATTATTATCTTTGATAATGGTATTGCATATCGAAACAATTGTCAGGGTATAAAATACTTAATAAATCTTGTGAAACTTTAAATAATCTTTTGAATTTCTGGTCATTTAGGGTTGAGTGTTCTAATATAATGCTAGTACTATTATGTTAGTTATACATGTTGTTCATGTTTCTTTGTTAAGAATGCATAGAATGCTTAGATGTTTCATTTGAAAAATATGTTGAACGTTTGGTTTAAGGATAATAAAGATATTTTTGTTACTCTAGATATTTTGTTTACTCTTCTTTATTGATGTACTGTTGATTTCATAATAATCTATAGTTCGTCTCAAAGTGAGTATTCTACGTGCTAAAGATATGCAATGCTATCTTGATGGGAATTTCGCTTAAACGTTGCCAGTTTTATGCAGTGGCGATGGCTTTGTCATTCTTTCAAACTAAACGGAATCTAGGAGATCGCAACTAGTAGTCACTCTAAATCACAGGTGTACGTTTATTTCAATACAAGTTTTCATAGAAGTATGGCAGCAATGTCGTGCATAACACCTGCCCAGAATAATCACTTTGAGACGAACTATAGGACAGCAAGGCTAATATGATTCTAGTTTTTTTTATTATTTTATCCTATACATTTACACTGTGAAAAAATAGCAAAATAGCATCATATTATCCTTGCTGTCTTTTATCCTTGCAGTCCTTGCTGATATTATCCTATACATTTACACTGAGAAAAAAAGAATAAAATAGCATCATATTAGCCTTGCTGTCCTAGATCATTATGAAATCAATAGTACCCTTAATTCTTGCAGATTAATATATCAATAACAAAATATGCTATTCCGTGGGTAGTTCATAAAGTTAAAAACAAAAAAGTAATTCTATTAAATCATTTCAGCTTGCATAGAGGATGCTTTTACAGGTACAACATCTAAATATCTTTTTAATTAACTGCATTATAACTAAAAAATCGTTAAACTTAAATACATTTTCTTATAATTTTCCACATTCCACAGCTGTGTTAAAAATACTCATTCAAACAAAACTATTCATAATGTCACTTAATTAATATAAAATGCCTTAAAGCTAGTAGTTTTTTGTTAAGTGTTTAAGTTTTTGTTTTTAAAACAAAATTACGAAGCTGTTTCTCTTATGAGATATGCAGTATGATGTTTTTAAGATGATCTTTTTAGCAATGCTTTTAAATGCTGTGTAGTTTTTACCATTAAGTCCAACTACTGCCAAAACTTGGTTCTTATTAGAGGATCTCTAAGGAAGGTTACCTGTAAAGATCTGAACTACTGCATTTTAAAAATGAGTTGTGTATAATTTATAAAAGACACTTAGGACAGCTGTTTCGACCTTTTGGTTCTCATCAGCTAGAGGTAGTCTTAAAATAATATTATTATCGAGGTCTAAATGTTGTTAAATGTTAGCTGATCTGCGGTTGATTGTGCATTTTACGGGATCGGCCAATTTCCCGAATGTTTGTTCAATTGTAATATTGTTTTTGATTATTCATCGAACAATTGCGACCGCACAAAGATCAGGTTGCGAAATGAATAATTGTAAAAGATTATTTAAGAGACTTTAACTGGATACATTAAGTAATTTAAACAGTTTGTTCGTTGAACACAATATTATGCTTGAGAAGTAATTTGAAGTATGTGTGTTTTTTCACCAACCGCGCAAATATGACAGTATACTATCAATTAGTTTGTATAGAAAGTAGCCCATTTAGGAATTTTTATTGCACTAGTACAACAAATAATTGGACGTTGGATATCACTACGATTATTATTTTTCACAAAGCACCAATTTTTGATATCAATAATGCGAAATAAATAGAAGTCTTCAAAGAAATAATAATCATTCAATTTTTGGTGATAGTATTAAGATATAAAATTAACTTCTTACGGCTTAAAAACAGATTTGATGTTCCTATTAAACTCTTACGTTATTCTGACTGATGAAAGGTTTGCGTTTTGTCTTTCATATTCCAGTGAATATTACAGGATAATAATAATTAAATATATTGATTCTAATTAAATTATCACTTTTTACACAGAGACAAGAATTAGATCACAAATTGTAGTAAATAAAAAGTTTTTAGTAGAAAAAATAGTAGCAATGTTTAATTCTTTATTTCTTGTACTATATCTAATTGTATTCACATTGCACATATAGAAAAACAACTCAAAACTTAAGGAAAATTCAGTGAATGAATCGCAGCGAAGATGGAAGTGTTCGAAGTTTAACAGGTCTTTGTTAGGTAATTCCAGTTCCGATGTCCGATGTCGAACGAAAAATATCTCGAAAACTAGACGAATTTTACAAGCAGGTAGGCCTTACCCCAACGGGGTCATGAGTATATTTTGAATCCACAAAGCCCAAGAGAGTCGCATGAGGAGGTATTTCTTAAAAAATCATTATGACTATACTATATCTCTTAAATGGCGTAAGCTACAGCTACAAGCTTCAGATATTCAAAGATGCTGCTTGAAGCAATTCTAAAGGTAAATACTCGACTCTCGAAATACCCCCTGAACAATGTGTATGTATAAAAACCTTACACAGACGTAAGTTGGTAGTATTTGAGTATTGCACGCACGCTAAGTAATTGCCAGCGACATGCGTTTTCAACTTCGGTGGCCCCACACGCCGTTGATTTTCCAACGCATATTATGCTGAAACTATAATAAAATAACTAATATATATATAATTACAATAACTAAATCTTCTTTGTACACGCACGTCATTGGTTTGAAGTTAATAACTATGAAATGTTCAATTAAGGAATAATGTTCGTCAATTGGTTCGTATTATACTCAACAAGTCAACAAAAGTATGCATGTATATAAACCGGTAATTTTGTATGGTAGAGGGTAAGGGCTCCTTAAATGGGTGAGAGGGTGGTGGTGGATCCCAAAAACTTAAACTTTTATAAATAGAGCTGTTCTCTTACTTCGTGGATAGCTGACATGGCCAGAAGGGAACCGTTGATTTTTTAACGGGGATTATGCTAGTTCGATTATAATGGATGGATTTACTAATAAAATACTCAGTTCTATGTACCGAGATGCATTTACAATAAATAATCTGAGAATATTTCAAAAAACTATGTTTATTAATGTTATTGTAAATAATTTACACACTAAATGTTCACCGAAGCTTAATATGATATATATCTGTGTTGTGGTTCAAAGAAAATCCGAATTTACGTTTATATAGGCTCTTAGGCTCTATTTTATGATGTAAGATTAGTATTTATTAAACTTAATTCGTTTGAAAACATTCATAGCTTAAGTTAAAAGAATTAATGACTAAGCAGTTGTGCAACAAAAGTCCAATCTACACGGTGACCGATTAAGTAATAGTCAGACTTTGCCGGTGGTTAGACAATCATTAAAGAAAGAAAATTCATATATACCATTTTTCTCGTACTTCTATAGTTTTGGAGAAAAAGGGTATCGAAGTTCAGCTCAATGTTTTCATATTGAATAGTAAGAATGTACACCACACATATTTTGAAGTTCAAGGAGATAAACAATCTGTTTACTTTCTAAAATATGCATAGTAGTAGGCAATAAAAGATAAATAAGCAATAAATGCTCTACGTAACGTTTTGTTATTATTATTTCAATGAACACAAATACAGCTGCGAACTTTGTGATATCTGAAATGTTTCAAATCATTCAGTTATAATTTCTTGGAATTTAAAGTTTAGTCTTTGCTCCTTTATTATCTGCAATCCATACGAATTTGTTAAACCATAAAACACATCTTTGCACTTTCGTAGTTAGGTACTATTATTAATTAACTAGCATAATACCCGTTGAAAAATCGACGATCCCCTTCTGATCATGTCAGCTATCTACGAAGTAAGAAAACAGATTTACTTATAAAAGTTATTTTTTTAAGGTCCAGTAGCTCAGGATGTGCTACTACAGTGGAGTTTTTATTTTCCTTAATAATAATGGCAATCGGATCATAACATGTCACTATAATTTAATATAATCACGTTTGATTCATAATTAGCAATGCCTGTCTTCGTAATTTCTAATAAGTCCCACACTTTTTTGTTCAAATAAATGCTATAAAAATACATAAGTTGCCCTTTTTTCAAAATAACTACTTTAATTATATACCTACATATTGCTATGGTATATTATATTTTAATGTTTAAATAAACATCACATTAAATTTTATGGTGATATGCGCTGTACTAGTATACACCTTACAACACTTGACCAACAATTTACTTCACTTATGTTTAGTGTAGCAAGGCAAACTGAAAAGTTGTACAGAAACAAACACCACTTACCTTTGTGATGAAAAGAAAATTTGCTCCGGCTATGATTTTAAAATCCAAAGACAAGCTCAAGAAAATTACATGAGAAAATTTCAGGCGGGTCGCTCTTTGACAAAAAAATATTGTTCAACTTTTACCTGCGAAATTCTATTAATGGACACAAAACAAGAAAAATACACAAATTAATCTGCTTTTAAACATTTAAATATTTTATTAATAAACACATGAAAAAAAATGAAAAAAATAAACGAAAACAAAAAATCCTTATTATCTAATATGAATTCATTTAATTGATGGTGCCAATTTGATTTAACAAAATAAGAATCAAAAGACAGTGTTAATGTTCTTTGTCTTGCTTGATTTTTATTTGATCAATCCCACAATCTTAAATTATAATAAAATTAAAAAAAAGGAAACGAAAACGAATTATGACATTTGTCATAACCTCACTTTTTTGACATCTCATTGACGTAAAATCTGCCACACATATCCTCAAAATTTTAACAATCCAACATGGCTTCTGCTTTATATGAAAATCAACAAGCAAGTAACCAGATTTTCGATTTGCTTTTATGTTTTCTTGTAAAACAAATCACGATCGTCATTTCTCCATCAACAAAAATTTGGTAAGTAACTAGAAACAATTGAACATCTAACCTAATAAGAACTACATAACCAAAATGTTGTTAAAAAATTTAATTAAATGTTTAAACAAATTACATAATCGGAAAGAGGATAATTTTCCCTACATTTTGGTATATTGCATGTCTAACAAAAAACAAATTTTACTTCAGGATTCAATGACAACCATCTTGAATTTCCTGACAATACATGGTTTTATAAAATTATAGATAATTACATTTTCACACCTTATTCCCTCCTTTTTTAATAATTATCTGAATCCACATATTCCATCACACAATATTTACAACAATTTTGGCACCAACATTTTAAATATTAACAATTTTATCATATTACCAGGTAAGGTTGAAACGATAGAAATTATAAACTTCAACAGGCTAAACCTTCTCTATATAGAGCTGCCCACTTGAAAATTCTATTGCTAAAAATGCTTTAGAATCTAATTAAGAATATTGCAGCAAAAAATTTTGGCTGCAAGTTCAAAGATTAATGAATATTATGCAATTATGCTGAAATTTGTTGCATCGTTAAAATGGGGTTTACTTGAAATTTAAGAATAAAAACTGTAAGTATTGTGGTGATTACTTGCATACACCTTTCCAATTATGAATTTATAATTTCCAGGTGAAAATACACCTTACGCTGACTTCAAATATTAAAAACCAAGTCCAACGACCCAACGATATGCAAATCGTAACTTGTCAAAATAAATTTTTAATTTTAAGTGAAAAATCCTTTTTTAAGATCTACTTCTTATTATTACCAAGTGATGTAAAGTGTATCCTTTACCTATTAAATAACAAAATTACTCAATTTTCTCAAATTTAAAAAAATCTTTTTAACGCCTGAAAGATAGGCAACCCAAATGACACACCCAATTACCAGTGCTGAAAATCACAGCAATATGTAGTTTATTATTAATATATTATGTACTTTATATAGCATAATATTCGTTGGACGGCGTGTGAAGGTACCGAATCTGAAAACCAGTCGCTGGCAATCAGTGAGTGCCCCCATTAATTTTGTTGTTTTTGTAAGCCCAGTTTTTATCAAAACCGGTGAATCTCCAGAAGCACTGAATAGATTTTGATGCCGTTTTCACCATTTGATAGCTTATTTCTATACATACAGATTATTGAGAGGATTTTTTTGAGAGTCGAGTAATAAGCAAAATATGAAATACATACTTAAAAAATTGGCTCTAACAGGGACAAAACGCATTACGCTGCGAAAATGGTAACAGATAAAGCCAAACTATAAGGGAACGAATTGTAGCCCTCAAAAAGATCTACAGAAAAGTCAGCGATGGCATATACGTATCTTTTACAGATTACTCACAATCAAGATTTTTATAATAGCTATTTCTGCGGAAAACTCTTCTCCCCCTGGAATGTTGGGGACCTCATAACATAGTTCATAACATTTCCCGACCCTGTCTTAGTCAGAAACAAAATGCGTTATTGCGTTTATTGCTCAAAACTCGCAGCCCCTGATTTAACAACGACTTAGTATGCAAGGCAGTAGCATACGAGCTATAACCTCAACAAACAAATGAAGAATCTAGGTCACCGAGTGATCAACACCTGGCAAACACATAAAATAAGATCAGATTGCAAACAACACTCTAATGTTATCTAAGTTATTAAAAGTATCAGCGACTTAGTATGATATGACTATACGAGGCGTGTAAATTAAGTAATGAGACTGATTTTTTCAATTTTTTTTATTCGAATAGAATTACAATTCAATGGTGATGTAGGAGAATTTTTTGATGAGTCGTCGAAAGATTTTCCTACATCACCATTAACAAAAAACAACGTCGTTATTAAAATTTTAAACAAAATTATTTATATTACAATTCAATATTGACTCCCTCAAAATAACTTCTTTGGAAAGCCACACAGCGCTGGAGACGGTTCTTCCAATCCTCATAGCAGTGCTGGAACTCGGATACTGGAATAGCATTCAGCTGGTTGGTTACAGCCGTCTGAATGTTTTCGAGTGTTCCAAAATGAGTTCCCTTGAGGTAATTTTTCAATCTCGGGAAGAGGAAAAAGTCACAAGTACTCAAGTCAGGCGGATAAGGAGGCTGAGGAGCCACAGGAATGTTTTTACTGGCCAAAAACTCGTTTATTGAAATTGCCGTTATTATCGTATTATCGTGATGCAACACCCAGTTGTTTTTGATGTTTGGTCTCACACGAATGACCATTTTCCGAAGTTTTTCAAGAACCTCTCGGTGAAAGTGTTGATTGACCGTTTAGCCTTGAGGCACAAACTCTTTGAGGACGATTCCCTGGCTATCGAAAAAACAAATCAGCATGCATTGAAAATGAAGGCCTTCCGCTTCGTGGTTCATCTTCAATCGACTCTCTTCCTTCTGAAAATGCCCTAAACCACCGAAAAACCTGGGCCCTTGACAAAACACTGTCTCCGTAGGCCTGCAGAAGTTTTGCAAAAGTTTCCGTTGCACTGTGCCCAAGTCTGAAGCAAAACCTGATAGCACACCGTTGCTCGAAATTGATGTCACTCATTTTTAGAACGCACTAGAAAAAAATTGCTACGGACAACCAAATGACTTTAGCGAGTTCAAACTCGTACTGAAGATGTATCACATGTTCACCTGCCGCTCCTCCAAGTCCCGCGGTCCAAGTGTCGCCAGATCGAACGCTACGTTGCCAGTCTCATTACTTAATTTACACACCTCGTAGATAGGGGCAACAGGTGTTTATTCTCATTACTGATTTTGCTAATTGTCTTATTTATAATTAAAAAGGGGCGCTATTCACGTTACTAAATCATTCAATCTTACTTGGTATTTTGCTTATCAGTAAAATTACTCGAGTGATCGCCGCGTCTCGCTGAGTGATCGTCACGTGATTTGCGATGCATTTTGCATTTTGATGACGTGATTTCTGTGACCCAGATTCTTCATTTTCCTGTTTGGCTCTAGTAAACTAGATGCAGTGCTCGATTGGCAGTTAACGAATGGCTCTTCTTTCTCCTCAAAACAATAATCACCTTGCCAGGCCAGATAGAGGAAGAGGTCGACCGATGCAGCCCAAATCGGTGGTAAAATATAAGAAACGCTCATTCTTAAATTGATGGGATTCACAAGGGGGGGTCTATAGAAGCGAATACATTCCCCGATTACATTACCTGATGCTCCCTGAAGTTATCGTTCCCTGCTAAAGCTATTGCTAAACCTATTCCTGAAGTACTAGCTGCTAGATTAATGCGAACTTGCAACAAATATCCTCATAACATCAAGAAAATGAACAATAAATATTAACATTATATTTAACGGTGTATCCTAACCATATATCGTATTTGATTTGACTAATTGCCAATCGGCATAGAAAAAAGCCGAGAAAAAAGTGACATCGTTACCGAAATACGTATTGGCAATTAGTCAAATAAACCACAGTCCTAACAATCCATTATTAATAAATTTTTTAGAAGTTTCTATAAAAAATTAAGAAAACCCGAATATCATAAAAAAGTCGGTGATGCAGACGTTAGACGTTTCAAAAAACCAGATAAAAAAAGTCGAAGCATTTACGGAGAAATGATAAAATATCTAACAATGACGAACTAAATGTAGAAAAAATGCATATCATTCAAATTATTAACATTTCATCTTCGTCAGCAATGGTTCACAATCAGCACGGTTTATTATTTATTATGCATGATTGGTGATTTGTGCAACAAACTTAATATAAGGTATTAAGAAATGAGTTTTTACTTAATTACATAACGACATAAAAGAAGTTGCCGTAAATAAAATAAAGAAGAAATTATAGTTAGTGAAAATTGTATATAATTTGAAAAATCCGTTAAATAAAGAAAATCATTTTATGACGTTTTGTTACGGATTGAAAAACTTATCTTGTACCTAAACTTAAAACTGGAGTTTTTGTACTTCTAAAAAATATGTAAGGAGGTGTTTGCCTGTTTGATTCGGAGAAATTGTTGATGAAAATGTTGCCTAGAAACCCAGGAGTTCAATTTAAGTATAATTTGACGTCAAGTCGTCGTCGACGACATTGGTTTTTAATCAAGTCGACGATATATAGATAGATAATGTAGATAAAAGTAGGGGCAAGAGTGTGGTTCATTCTGATTGGTTGGATTGGCTTTGAAAGGACACTTAAATTTTTGTTCAGGTAGGATCAATCATTGAAGCTGCGAAAATTTTACTTTTATCGATAGTTCTACATTATTCGAAAATCAACATGACAGATTGTAGTGCTATTAGTTGTTAAAATAACTCGAAAGATGGTTATATAGATATTTAAGTCTATTCCTAAAAATTCCCATCAAGATCAATTTCGATAAAAAATATGAATCGTATGGTTCTCAGTGGATACTTTTTTAGAAGAGCGCCAAACTAAATTATTTTTGCACAACCTGTATATAGAGCATTATTTTACTCGTACAATATCTTTTTTCTTCCCTAGGAAGTAAAAATATTTTCGTGATAACAACAATCAAGCAAGAATTGGTAACACAGCAACTAAAATTTCCAGAATTTTTGCGATTACAAACAATAGGTCGTGCAAAAATTAGTAACATACGCTTTTCTCTCCGTCTTCTTTTTAAAACCAATTGTTTGCCAACCTTCTTTGAAATTAAAATGGTATAGTATAATGTAAATTGTAATCATTTACATTGCCAAATCACTGAAGTAAATACATACTTGTGCGTAGTATAGAGCGGTGTTATTCTTAAATTGTGTTTAACTTAATCACCAATAGATGTTTATGTGGTTGTCGAAACCCACTGCTTAACGTGCCCATCTGACAGCAATAAGAAGTGTATTAAGGCTTTACACCGACGAGAAAAATCCTCTCTTCGGTTCAGGGGATCGAACCTGGGACGCCTGAGTAAGAGTTACACTCTTTACCGCGCGGCCACCCACTTCACCACTCCGTAAAAACAGCTAGCGGAGTATATCGTTTAAACCAACGAGATCCATTTAATTATGAGTGATACAGTCTTTAAAAAACGTTGTTACATGATTATTAAAAAATCTTGCTCGGAAGAAAATAACCATTTGTTCAGCATTTTCTTTAAATTGATGTTAATATTATAATCAAACAATAAATATTACGCATACCATTAACAATGTAAGATTTTACAATTAAGAATCAGAAAAAAATGCGACTTTGTGGATTTTCCTTATATTAAAAATATTTATTTAGGCAATTACTATAATAATACTAATTGCAAAACTCTTTACTTCTTCAAAGTGGAAAATCACTAAATGTAACATGCCGTTTTAAGAATTTTTTTCAAACACAATAGTCAGAAATCAGTAGCCCGAAATTCGATCACAGGGTGTGCACCTGAAGATATACTCTTGAAAAAGTATGTATGTACCTACCTTATTTGGAATGACGATTGGAATCGACGAATAGTTATCGTACTTTTTTCTTTACTGAAAGTTGGTTAATTTTATGTTTACACCGTATTCACAAACTCATTTTAATGTTCTTGATACCATTGGAAAGCATATTCTTTCTAGTTTCAGACGCCCGCAAATTAACCTCGAAATTGTTATATTAACAATCGTTCAGAAATTGTTTAAACAAAGTGTACCAGAAATGTGCAGTGTAAATTTCACCATGGATACATTTTCTAAACTACTGCTAATAGATACATACTACTTTCTGTAGACATAGAGACCCTTCAATTAGAGTCTGGCCATTGCGTTGCCATGGTGCCCGCCATTTTATATCACAATAGGGCCAATGAAATGGATTTTGAGAGTTTACTGCTAAATAATGTTGTATATACACAACCCACTATTTCATGTTTTTTAATTGAGTCAAATACCGTTCACGTTCTGCACTTTTTAGATTTGGCGCCGCATGTTGTGATATAAAATGGTTACCTTGGCCAGACTCTAATTGAAGGGTCTCTATGTAGACATATAGCCCCTCTATTTCAAATAGTAGCGACATTGTGGAGAAAACCTGACACAAATTTTAATAAATATAAGATTAAGACGTCGTTTAAAGATTACAATTTCATATGTGTATATTATATTCATATGATCGTTTTTACAAGACATGCTTGTCTATTATTAAATATATGTTAAGTTCTGAATATTTTTCTGCATGGCTATTATTAAATCTATGTCAAATCTGGTAACTTTCAATGTCGCGAACATCGTTCTAGTGCTTTTGCTCCAGCTGCGAGATCAATCATTGTCGGTGATAGTTGAAAACAAAAGGGCTATATGTAGACAGTAGACGCAGTGACCTCTTTTGACGACAATAAAAACTAAAAATTCACAGAAAACTGATTTCATATTATTCACTCTTGATCTTATGAATTCATGTATAAAACTCAAACAAAAAGCAAAATGAAGTACAACGTATAAACTACTCGAGTGCATTTGTTTTTTCCAGACTTACACTTGATCGATTATTCTGTTTTCTTTGTAAACTTCTTTTCATGAAAAAATACTTTTTCTTCAAATCCGAAGAGACACGGGGATAGAATGAATTTTCTTCTCTATTTTGGTTCAAGTAGGGTGTGAAAATTCTAAGAAAAAACAGAATGGGAAGTATAGCGCCAAAAGCATTTTAGGGATCATAAATTCCTACGTTCTGTAGACCCTTAAGAAATAACATTGATAACATAAGAACAAATTCGAGATTGATCCTATAATTATGAAATTAATAATATTGTATTAACCAAATAAATTTCAAAGAAGAAAATTATTAATGCTGCCTACAAACTTTTTGCCAGCATACAAGTTTATTTTTCTACTACTAAAAATTGTAGTATTTATTCTCTTCAGTGTAGTGAATTTGTGAATATCTTGTTTTCTAAAAATAAACACTTTTTATTTTATAAACAACACTATTTTATTATAGCTATTAACATAACTGGGAATGTTGTATTATAACTGTCGCAGATGTCGATGTCGGTTTGAAATCAGAGCTCGTAGAGCGAGGTTCTTGACATCTTAAGGTTTGTTATGATTCATAACATCCGTGGTTTGTTCATAGTTTATCGGTTTCAGATAATGAAGACGTTATTGATAAATACTAGTATTATTTTTTCTCTTAAATTCTCTTATCGAGTGATCAAGTCTACACGGGTTGATTTTACGCCATGCTTATTTTATTTTCATTTTGTTGGCTTGTTTTTGACATGCCAGTATGGTAGTATTACCATACAGTATTGCCGTACAGATACGTTTATTACTTACTTACCAGCCTATTTTTGTATATATATAAACAAAAGCTTAAAATATTCTTAAACGAATGTGGTAAGTCGAATTTTACAGTGCAACAACTTTATTTGAAATTAGTTGGAGCGCTGTAATAGTATATTATGTATTAAGGGCTTAGTTAATTGAGTGTGTTAGAGCCCGCAGAGCCAGTGAGTGCCTGAGGCGAAAGCCGAGACGCTAAGACGATAAAGGGTTCTAAAACACTAATTAGGCCCGAAATGCATACGTTAGTTTATCCCCGGTTTAAGTTTAAATTAATATTTAATTTAAAATAAAAATAATTTGAAAAGTGCTAAACTTCAAGTAGGTAGGGGCAGCGGTCTCTAATTACTTTTATTACTATGGAGACGGCGTAAACAAGGGTAGTACAAGGGGATGCTTTAATTTAGCAATTTACGGTCAAAAAACAGCCGCTAAATAGTTCATAATCGCCAGTCCGAACGTAAAATGACGTAACGTATTAGATGCCATAAAATCTACCAGTAAATGGAGCCTTAGCGATTTCAATTTAATGTATGGACAACTCTGTCACGTATGTTTTCAGTTCTAGAGGTTATTTACGTTATAATGTTTTTTCGATGTTTCGATGTTCCGGACTCGGCTCCTTCGTCGCCTTGTCCGTAACATCTTACTCGACTGTAAAATTCCATTTCCAGGACTATGACGTAATGCGTTTTATTTCATACTGCAATTATTGGAATATTGGTTTAATTTAAAAAAAATTATATAAAATAAATTTCCGAATGCAAAATATGGACATCTATGAATAACGAATATCCATAGTAACTGATTACGTACTAAAACATTGTCCAGTTGATTGATTGTATTTGCGTCAGGTAAAATTTTTTACAGTCATACTAGACTGTAATAGTAATTTACGTTATAAGTCCTGGAAATGAAATTTTACAGTCGAGTAAGATGTTACGGACAAGGCGACGAAGGAGCCGAGTCCGGAACGTCGAAACGAGACTGTAAGACCATTTCCAGGACGTATGACGTAATGCGTTTTATTTAATAGTGCAATTATTGGATTATTGGTTTAATTTAAAAAAATTATATAAAATAAATTTCCGCATGCAAAATATGGACATCTATGAAGAACGAGTTTCCATGGTAACTGATTACGTACTAAAACATTGTCCAGGTGATTGATTGTATTTGCGTCCGGTAAAATTTTTTTTTACAGGCATACTAGACCGAAAAATCGCATGTTCTGGACTAAAAAGGTTGACGTAAAGCTGACAAATGTGACACAGTATGAAATAAAGTTTTTTATGTCCGGCCGGGCGATTATAACCTATTTAGTGGCCTGTTTTTAGAGCGTAAGTTGCCAAATTAGAGCTCTAGGGTTCTAAAAGTTTTTAGAGCACGCTAGAAAAATTATTACCCTTGTTTACGCCGTCTCCATAGTAACAACAGTAATTATATACCATTGCACCTACCTACTTGAAGTTTTATCACTGCACCTACCTACTTGAAGTTTTGCACTTTTTAAATTATTTTGATTTTAAAATTAAATATTAATTTAAACTTAGGCCGGACATAAACTAACGTATGCATTTCGGGCGTAATTAGTGTTTTAGATCCCTTTATCGTCTTAACTGACTCTGCGGGCTCTAACATATTTACTCAATTAAGCCCTTAATACATAATATACTATTACAGTCATACTAGCCTGTTAAATCGCATATTCTGGACTGAAAAGTTTGACGTAAAACTGACATATGTGACACAGTATGAAATAAATAATGTTAACTGTTTTACACACACATATCCTAGCAACATGACCTTATAGTAGTTTACATTGCAAGACCGTTACTTTACGAGCGAAGAACATTACGTGCGAGCACGCACGGTACCTAACGTGCGAACGATGTTTGTTGCTATGGTATTGTAACGTTCTTGTTAAAATAATAACAAAAATGCTGTTTAAATCGTCTATTAATAAAGAAAAGATTATTTACAATGCACTTAATTAAAAACACTATAACTATAAACTATTTAACGAATTATTATCTAAATGCTAGGTATTTACAAATTTATTTGAGGACTATTTATATGAAAACTATTTATGTATTACAATTATTAACTAATTATTCAGAGTACATTTCAACACGACGCCGGTTAAACATTAACTGCCCCCTTCTACTCGCGATCTCAATTTATATCTTTCATACGATGACTCATACATCTAGAATGTTTGATGACGTCATATGTGGGTTTACTATTCGTTACACTGCCCCCCTCTTCAAGTCTGTTCTGTCCCAGAACAGGTTGTATTCTCTGGTTTCTGTAGAAAGGGTCGTGACGGTATCGACAGTCTTCACCTCGACTACATGTTCCATTACGGTAGAAATAACAGTCTACACTCTTTGTTGGTCTTGATGCGGCTGGCGATCGAAGCTACACACTAAGATCTTCACATACGTATCTCTAAAAATAATTTCCAGCAGGTTTCGAACGATTCTCCAATCCAACTGGTCCCGCCCACAGCCGAGTTTGGGAACTGCCAATTTGTTAATACCCCTGGCAAGCAACTCGGTCCTCAATTCCTATAATGCCCTCCACAAGTCGGCGTAACTCGGTTTCTGGTAGTAAAACTGCTTGGTTACCAAGTAGTAAATGGAGCGGTCACGATCAGGCAAGTGTAAGGCTTTGCCAACAGAGGGATTCTGATCTCGAAGTTCATTCAGCCGTCCAAATTTATTTCTAAACACTACTGCGATCCCCTTGGACATGCTGAGATCCTCGGAGACACAGTGGGCAATGGAATAATCACCAGGGACCCGGAAGAGGTCTTGTTGCATCTCGGTTGTGACACCGAATCGGGCTTTTCTAGTTCCGGAAAACGCAGCCATAAATTCTCCAAAGGTTGGCTGATCATCTTCAGGCCTTACGGTATTGACAACCACCTCAGCATCATCTTCTCGATCCGGGACTACGTTATTGTTTTCCTCATAGTGCGCCAGACGATTGGAGTGTACCATCTTTGGTTTCCCCCTTGGCAATTTCTGGATGCGATAAATCAAGTCATTTATTCGTTTCTTCACCTGGTATGGGCCCTCCCAATTTCGCTGTAACTTTGGAGAATAGCCACGACGTCTTTGCGGGTTGTATAACCAGACAAGCTCTCCAGGTTGAAACCCTCCTTCTTGGGCTCTCACATCGTACGTAGTCTTCATCCGGTCACTCGCGATTCGACTATTATTTCGGGTTCGGTCGTGAATATCCTCCAACTTCTTCTTTAAATTAATGACATAATCATTCCCGGCTACCTCCTGCTCTATAGGTGGGGATCCAAATTCCAGATCACACTGTAACCGTAGCTCGCGTCCAAACATCACAGACGCTGGTGACTGACCGGTTGTTTCGTGGACCGATGCACGATAAGCCATCAGGAACAGATGCAGGTATTGGTCCCAGTCTCGTTGATGATCAGAGACGACCTTGGCCAAATATTTGCCCATTGTCCGATTTATGCGTTCTACCATTCCATCGGACTGCGGATGTAACGGTGTGGTCCGAGTCTTGGGAATGCCCAACAATTGACAGACTTCTCCAAAGAGTACAGACTCAAAATTGCGGCCTTGATCCGAATGCAGCTCCATTGGCACTACGAAGCGACTGAAAAACTCTTTGACTAGTACGTCAGCAACAGTCGCAGCTTCCTGGTTTGGTAGGGCATATGCTTCTGGCCATTTGGTAAAATAGTCCATTGCCACTAAGATGTATTTATTCCCATCGTCGGTTTCGGGAAATGGTCCGGCAATATCTATAGCTATTCTTTCCAGGGGCTACCCACATTGTACTGCCTCATAGATGCTCTTCGTTTCCCCAAGGGTCCGTTACCAGTGGCACATAGTTCGCATTTACGGCACCACTCTTTCACGTCTTCTTTACAATTGATCCAATAAAAACGCTCTCTAACTTTCTCCAAAGTCTTCTTCACACCGAAGTGCCCTCCTGAGGCACCGTCATGGAGATGTCGCAATACTGTAGCCACTCGGCTTCTTGGAACCACGAACTGAGACCTAATGGTGGTGCCATCTTCACTCTCCAGTACTCGCATCAGGAGATCGTCTTCCACCTTCAAGGACTCCCATTAGGCCCAATATGCTTTGAGGGTTCAGTTGAAAGGGCTGACAGCTTCCCAGGCAGTACTTTCTCCCACACGCTTCCATTCTAGTGCCATTTTTAATTCGGGATCAGCCTCCTGCTGTCGTCGCAATTCTTCCGGCAACCAGTTGTCGTTGACGATGGTAGTTCTTAATACTTGGCAAACCTTCTCTTCCAGACGAGAGCAATGACGGCAATCCGTCGGACAAGGTCTTCTTGAAAGAGCATCTGCATTTCGATGACTAGTGCCCTCTCGATGTTCCGTGTCAAAGTCGTATCCTTGTAATCGTTCGATCCACCTTGCGACCTGGCCCTCAGGATTACGGAATTGTAGAAGCGATTTCAACGCTGCATGGTCCGTCCTCAATAAAAACTTCCGTCCGTACAAGTATTTGTAGAAGTGCTCAACGTACTTCACGACAGCCAATAATTCTTTTCTGGTCACACAATAATTTCTTTTGGCTTTCGACAAAACCCTACTAAAATAGCCGATGACCTTTTCTTGTCCATCCTGTATCTAAGAAAGTGAAGAGTGAAGATGGCTTCACTCTCCAGTACTCGCTTCAGGAGATCGTCTTCCACCTTCAAGGACTCCGATTGGGCCCAAGATGCTTTGAGGGTTTTGTTGAAAGGGCTGACAGCTTTCCAGGCAGGCCTTTCTCCCACACGCTTTCATTCCAGTACCATTTTTAATTCGGGATCAGCCTCCTGCCGTCGTTGCAATTCTTCCGGCAACCAGTTGTCGTTGAAGATAGTAGTACTTAATACTTGGCAAACCTTCTCTTCCAGACGAGAGCAATGACGGCAGTCCGTCGGACAGGGTCTTCTTGAAAGAGCATCGGCATTTCGATGACTAGTGCCCGCTCGATGTTCCGTGTCAATGTTGTATCGTTATAATCGTTCTATCCACCTTGCGACCTGGCCTTCGGGATTACGGAATTGCAGAAGCGATTTCAACGCTGCATGGTCCGTCCTCAATAAAAACTTCCGTCCGTACAAGTATTTGTAGAAGTGCTCAACGTACTTCACGACAGCCAATAATTCTTTTCTGGTCACACAATAATTTCTTTTGGCTTTCGACAAAACCCTACTAAAATAGCCGATGACCTTTTCTTGTCCATCCTGTATCTAAGAAAGTACACCCCCAATGGCCAGGTTACTTGCATCTGTGTCAAGTATGAATTTCCCTTCTGTCCGTGGGTAGCTCAATATTGGCGCTGTCGTCAAGGCACGCTTCAATTGTTGGAAAGCTGTCTCGCACTCTCCGCTCCAAACATACTCGCGCCCATCTTCAGTTAACGTTGTCAGGGGTTTGCTATACTGGCAAACCCAGGAACGAAACGCCTGTAGTAGGTACATAACCCAAGAAAACTACGAACTTGGTGTTTATCTTTCGGTGTTGGACACTCTTGAACTGCACGAATTTTATCGGGGTCGGCTGCCACTCCATTTTGTGATACGACATGCCCGAGATATTTCACCTCCCTTCGGAATATGTGGCACTTTTTCGGACTCAATTTCAGGTTGGCTGTAAGCAGTCTCCGGAACACTTCCTCCAGATTTTTCAGATGTTCACTGAATGATCTTCCAACTACGATCACGTCATCCAAATAGACCAGGCAAGTCTTCCACGACAGCATCCTCAGGATGGTCTCCATTAGACGCTCAAAGGTCCCGGAGCGTTACATAGACCGAAAGGCATAACTGTAAACTGCCATAGTCTGGAACCAATAGTGAACGCGGTCTTCTCCCGGTCTTCAGGTTCAATTTCAACTTGCCAATAACCACTCTTCAAGTCCAAAGTCGAAAACCATCGTGAACCAGACAGGGTATCTAACGTGTCGTCGATGCGTGGTAAGGGATAGCTGTATTTCTTGGTCACGTTATTGAGCTGCCGATAGTCCACACAAAATCTCGTTGACCCGTCCTTCTTACTGACCAGGACCACCGGTAATGCCCATGGACTGCTGGATGGCTCGATGACCCCTTGTTCTTCCATATCGGTAATAATCTTCTCGGCTTCTGCTCGCGTTGCTATAGAGGTAGACGTCTCGGCTGCTGACGGACAGGCATAGAGTTGCCTGTATTGATTTTATGTTTTACTATATCTGTTCGTCCCTTCTGGCTATCGTTAAGAGCGAAGATATCTTGGTATCGGTGAACCAAACCCTGTACCTCTTTCATTTCCGTTCCATTAAGGTCTTCGCACGAACTAACAACCATACCCACTAATTTTTCACCATGGTCTTTGGGCACTGGTTTTGGAACATCAGCCATACACCCGGCTACTCGGAATACTGGCACATACTGTCCCACAAGGGTACTCTTCTTCAATGTCACCGGATCCACATTAACGTTCATAAGCCTCACCGGTACTGTCTTTCCAACCTTGATCAGCGCTTTTCCCACCAGTATGCCACTATGGATCTTCTTATCACAAACAGGCTCCATCATTCGCACACATCCTACCCGAAGATCTCCATCCAAACCTGCCTCGACAACCATCTCGCTTTGACCCGGCAATATCACATCTTCTATCAGCAAAACCCTTACGACAGGATCTTCTCGTGGGTGCAACGGAAGTTCTTCGTTACCGACCTTCAAAACACCCTCTTTCAAATCCAACGTAAAACCAAATTTTCTCAGGAGGTCCATTCCCAAGATGAAGTCGTCAGTGATGTCGGCTACCAGCACCTGATGATCACGTTCTTCACTTCCTTGATGTTACGGCATGGACGGTGATCTCTGGGGCATCTTTACTAACAGTCAACGTTCGGCCTCTCTTGCCAACCCCCTTTAACTTTTCCGACTGTTGTACTTTTCTTATTTTGGGACAACGGCGTTCTACATGTCCTTGTTCGCCGCAGTTCCAGCAACGGGGTCCTCGAACTTCTTGAGGATTCCTCTTACGACTGTCTTCCTTCTGAAGAACTCTCATTAGTAACTCCTCTAGGCGGTCTTTCGAACCTTCTTCTTCTTCAGCAACGGTTCGAACTCGCCCGTGGCCTCGGGACGCTTGCTTTGCGGCTTCAAATTCTAGAGCATGGGCAAGCGCATCATCAGTCGTTCTTCGTCGTGGCAGCCTTAATGACTGCTGTGTTTCTCCGTCTCTTAACCCATCAATAAAGGTCTGCACAGCTAGTTGTCCCAGAAAGGAATCGGGTGCCGTAGGGTACGCCAATCGGACAAGCCGCGCAACATCGGCTTCAAACTCCTGAAGGCTTTCTCCATTCTTCTGTACACGATTCTTTACTTGCGCTTGATACACTTGTTGAAGATGCGCGTCTCCATATCTCATCTCCAATCTAGACACTAACAACTGGTAATTATTTTCCTGTCCTGCTGGGATTGTTTGCAGTACGTTCAACGCGTCTCCACGCAAAGCCACAGTTAAAGAAACGACCTTTTCTTTGCCTGTCCATCCGTTGGCCCCAGCGGCCGCCTCACATTGTTTGTAGTAGGTGGACCAAGGTATCTTTCATCAAACGTGGGTGGTTTACTTTTATCCCTACGGCAGGAACCTTCTCTTCTTTAAATTGTTTCTTTCCTTCATTAAACGGCCACTCAGACGAGGCAAACCGTAGTTGACTCATTCTATCTTCAAACATTTTAGTTACGCTATCTTTCTCAGTTGTTGGTGGTAATTGCATTTGGGTTATTTTCTCTTCTACCATCTTTATTACCCTATCTTGTTCCGCCAATCTACTTTCCAACAGTCCTAACGCACTGGCATTCTCAAAAAATTCTTCGAAAACTTTTTCTTCCAACGCTTTAACATTGCCCTGCAATTCTTCTTTAAGCCTGCTGGAGTTTTCTTCGGATTTCCTGGAATTCTCCAATATTTCTTCCTTTAGCATTCTAACATTTTCTTTGGACTTTCTAGAATTTTCCAAAACTTTTTCTTCCAGTGCTTTAGTGTTTTCCATTAGCTTTCTAGAATTCTCTTCGGACTTTCTAGAACTTTCCAGTAACTCTTCTTTTAACATTCTAGAATTTTCTTCAGACTTTTCTAGTAACTCTTCTTTTAACATTCTAGAATTTTCTTCCATTTTACTCAACAACAAATTAGTATCAATTGCGGGTCCAGGTATTTCGAAGCGGTAATCTTCAGGGTCTTCCTTCTGTTCTAAAAGCCATTTTCTTAACCGATTTATCAACATGCTTTTAAGGCCCGTTGTGTCCAAATCTCGTTCCCCAAGTTCGTATTTTAACTCTATTAATTTAAGATCTTTTAACAATTTCATCGTCATTTTAATTATTCGTTGGAATTATTTTTAACACCAAAAGTTTATTCTCACAGCACTTTATTTATTACGCGATTTTATTTATTTTAAAACCCGACACCTGTAACACCACTGTAACGTTCTTTTTAAAATAATAACAAAAATGCTGTTTAAATCGTCTATTAATAAAGAAAAGATTATTTACAATGCACTTAATTAAAAACACTATAACTATAAACTATTTAACGAATTATTATCTAAATGCTAGATATTTACAAATTTATTTGAGGACTATTTATATGAAAACTATTTATGTATTACAATTATTAACTAATTATTCAGAGTACATTTCAACACGACGCCGGTTAAACATTAACTGCCCCCTTCTACTCGCGATCTCAATTTATATCCTTCATACGATGAGTCATACATGCAGCTGTTTATAAGTGACGTCGATGAGGTTTGTCGATGAGTCATACTTGCAGGTTTTGATTGGTGAGTCATACATGCAGGTGTTATTGATGAGTCATACAGTTGATGACTCATACATCTAGAATGTTTGATGACGTCATATGTGGGTTTACTATTCGTTACAGTATTGATGATAACGGGTCCGTAATACTTTTTATTTCATACTGTCCGGTAAAAGGGTATTTACCGGACTCATTTGAGTCCGGTAAATGAATTATTACGTTACAAGGCCGGTAATAGTATATTACGTTATAAGTCCGGTAAACCCAAGTTTGCTACTCGAGTTGAAACGAGCTACTGTAATGGTTTACCGGACGTATGACGTAAGGCGTTTTATTTCATACTGCCTCACATTGTTCATTTTTTAAAAAAATGCATTTAAAATTTTCAGTCCGGTAAAATTTTTTACCGGACTCAAATTAGATTTTCAGTCCGGTAAATTTTTTTACCGGACTCAAATTGGATTTTCAGTCCGGTAAAATTTTTTACCGGCCTTGTAACGTAATAATTCATTTACCGGACTCAAATGAGTCCGGTAAATACCCTTTTACCGGACAGTATGAAATAAAAAATTTTACCGGACTGAAAATCCAATTTGAGTCCGGTAAAAAATTTTACCGGACTGAAAATCTAATTTGAGTCCGGTAAAAAATTTTACCGGACTGAAAATTTTAAATGCATTTTTTTAAAAAATGAACAATGTGAGGCAGTATGAAATAAAACGCCTTACGTCATACGTCCGGTAAACCATTACAGTAGCTCGTTTCAACATTCGAGACTCGGCTCCTTCGTCGCCTCGTCCCAAAACGTTTTCAACTCGCTACTGTAAACTTGGGTTTACCGGACTTATAACGTAATATACTATTACGGGCTACATGACAGAGCTCAATTAACAAATGTTTACAAGTCAGTATACCATAAAATATATAACATCGCTCCTGCCCGGCAGCGTATTAGCATTGTTTACTGCAGCACAACACACCCATAGCGTTGAAACGCGGTAAGAAATGGCCCCAAAAGCGTCGCTAATACGAAAACGAATCTTACTGCAATACAACCATACGCATGATCGCGTTGAAATGTAGTAAGCATAGTCTTGACAAAACACGCGTTTTGTTAAGATATTCTTTACCGCATTATAACTGCCTAATAGAGATCACCCTACGCTAGAGCTGTTTTGAAGCACACGCGGCGTTAATTATTGAGACTTCCTAGTAAAAAAGTCATATTTAACATGAAAAAAGAGAGTAGGAAAATCACCAGAAAATTTAATTAACATACTTTTTTTGAATATGATAGTAACAGAAGCATTACAATCTTTGTCAGTTTGTCGTGTGTCATCACGTGTTCTTTTTTTAACTTTGGCAAAGCTATTGTGTTGGCACTTATATATTTTTTTGAAATAAAGTTTCTGTTTATTTGAAAATGTGTATCGTACGATCCAATTTGCACACATCCCTTGGCTAAATGTTTGTATCCATGTTGAGCACCATTCATTATAAAAGCTCGCATCTCTATTATCCGAATAGTCGCTTTTTGCTCTCACAATAGCGGAAAAACTGTTTTCAGTATACCTCTCTGAAAACATATAAATTTCATGTTTGTTTATTGGTTGCGAAAGGCAACCTTTCCCGTGCAGTGCACCGGAAAACTTTTCCCGTGCAGGCTTTCCCGTGCTCTTAATAAATAGCATTACGACTTTCAAAGCACTCTTTCGATTTATGATTCTATCTTTAAATTTTTCTGTTTTTTTGAGTATTTTATTGTGGTTTTCAGAGAGGTATACTGAAAAATATCGTTCATTACTCGGCAAAAACCGCTTTTCCCGCGCTCGCTGGCTTCCCCTGGTCGCCTGCGGCTCCCACGGGAAACTTCCAACTCGCACGGGAAAAGCTTGGTTTCAAGCCTCGTAATGAAATATACTATTTCATTATTAAAGAAGTAAATATCGACAACGCCTCCTTCTCCACTTAATTTTTGCAGTGAATGCAAAATTGTAATTTCCATAGACATCCTTACTTTTCATAAAACCAGAAAAGCAAAATAAAAACAACGTAACAAAATTCTACAAAGGGCAAAAGAAGCATCTACTACACGTGCACTCTTAAACCTGCCATAAGTTGCGTGATTAACGATTTTCATTTTTGCTGAATCATAGACCTAGGCGAAGCAAGTTCGATGCGTTGAATCGCGATAGGGTCATTCCATGCGAAATCGATCACTAAAATGGGTCGATCTCACGGATTTCAATGAAAATCACTTATGAGGTAGCAATCAACTAAAGAACATAACTTTCATTCATCAATTTGCTAAATTACGCAGAACTTCGGAAATATTCAAACTGAAAAAATTATCAAAACTGCTTGCACGCCTTTAAAGAAATATAAATATCTCGAAAAGTATTTACCCTAGAACAAATATTTTTTTGTATATTGCTCACTAGAAGACGGGCTTTTTGGGCAGCCTAATAATTTTTTGTTATCAAACGTATTTTTATTTTTTTCTAAACGAAATATTTTAAAAATGCAGAAAAATCGGTGTGGTCACATTTTTAAAAATCTGAAAAAAATTGTACAGATTCTTTGAACATTTCTGTATTTAAATGCCACATGGCAAGCTGGACGTTTTAATAGTTTTGGCAGGGTAAATTTTCAAAGACCGCACTGCAGACAGCCGGCGCACCATAGATCACGGTCAACCGGCGCAACTCGCATTCGCTATCTTCTAGTTAGTAATAAAACCGTCTATATTTCCAGCAGTCGGTCTTAACTAATGTACAGTTACAGCCAAAAAAATCTGGGCAAGAGGTTTAGATTATCGTTATTCAATGAATCATAATTAAAATTCTGAATCTTAAATTCAAAGCCTCAATGAAAATTATTAGATAGGCGACGCTACTGCGTATCGATAGTAATATTAACAGATCAAAAACCAGATCTATAAACAACAAATTTACAAAAAAAGTTATGTAACCTCAAATAAGCGCCCAGATTTTTTTGACCGTAACTGTACTTAAGATAAATGTATATATGTGTGGATGATTATACCTCCTGATTAGGTAATTACTTATGTATTTAAATCGATTTCTTCGGGTGTGTTACATAAAGCATTTTGCTTGCGGCCATCAAAGACCCTAAAATATTATAATGCAATAGCTTAGATACCATTTTTGTTTACAGAATATGAGTTGTTT
The DNA here is from genome assembly GCA_929113105.1 of Agrypnus murinus. Lineage (NCBI taxonomy): Eukaryota > Metazoa > Arthropoda > Insecta > Coleoptera > Elateridae > Agrypnus > Agrypnus murinus. The sequence continues at coordinate 71,035,676 of OV816025.1, forward strand.
TTTATCCTAAATTTAAAAAATAGATGTTATCTGGGTTAGACTGGGTGCTATTGTAGGTAGCAACCAATCACCAGCTTATGTTGTATTATATTTTTAAAATCCAGTCATCGAGCTAGAGTGTCAAATTTATTAACGTTAAAAACTATAGACTGAGCTATAGGATCATTGCAAATTCGATATTTGAACTTGTGGCACAGGTGAGTTAATGATATTATCCACTGCAAAAATTATCATAATAACTTACTTAACTCACTTGTACCATAAATAACTATTACCGATCTCTATTGTAGGTTCTGATGTTTAATAAGGTCAGCTGCGGTAATTGGAGCGATGGGGTAACTGAAACTTTGCTTAATAAAAACTAAAACTATCGTTAAACGTCTATGAGAATTACATGAATTTTTAGTGTTATCGACTTTACCCTATACACTTTTCCGACTGCGATAATTCCTGAACTATTCCTACTGCAGCCCTAATTTTTGGAGACATTTTAATTAATATCATGAGGGCGTCCCAGTTAACCGGAACATATTATAAAGTAATGTGGATATAAAATATAGACGATGATTCCATTTACCCCAATCTATTGGGTGAATGGAACCACCGGACATGTTTTTAAAAAAATATTTTTAAATGCAATAGTTGGCATAAAATCTGCTTTATTTTTACATTTCATTTTGGAAATATATTAAAGTTACTATAAAACAAGGTCCTAAACTTATACTTCACGATAAAATATGAGATAAAGAGTTTGAAGCAAAAGAATTGTATATCTATGGACCAATTACCCCAACTGACCCTAAAACTTAAGTTAATAAAGCTGTTGGATTATATTTTATGGTCTTGGACAGCCGCAAGAAAAGTATTTTATGTAACACACCCGAAGTAATCGATTTAAATACATAAGTAATTAACTAATTCGTAGGTATAATCATATCCACACAAATATACATTTATCTTATGTACATTAGTTGAGAGGTTAAGGTTAAGAGTTAAGCTGGTAATATGGACCGTATTATTACTAACTAGAAGGTAGCGAATGCGGTTTGTGCCGGTTGACCGTGATCTATGGTGCGCCGGCTGTCTGCAACGCGATCTTTAAAAATTTGCCCTGCCAAAACTATTAAAACGTCCAGCTTGCCATTTTGCATTTAAATACAGAAATGTTCAAAGAAACTGTACAATTTTTTTCAGATTTTTAAAAATGTGACCACACCGATTTTTCTGCATTTCTAAAACATTTCGTTTAGAAAAAATAAAAATTTGTTTGATAACAAAAAATTATTAGGCTGTCCAAAAAGCCCATCTAGTGAGCAATATACAAAAAAATATTTGTTCTAGGGTAAACACTTTTCGAGAGATTTATATTTCTTTAAAAGCGTGCAAGCAGTTTTGATATTTTTTTCAGTTTGAATATTTCCGAAGTTCTGCGTAATTTAGCAAATTGATGAATGAAAGTTATGTTCTTTAGTTGAGTGCTACCTCATAAGTGATTTTCATTGAAATCCGTGATATCGATCCATTTTAGTGATCGATTTCGCATGGAATGACCCGATAGAGAATGCCTTTGGAATACCCGCGTTTTGACAGGGCGATGTTTACTACATTTCAACGCGTACATGCGTTGTATTGCAGTAAGATTGGTTTTCGTATTAGCATGTCTCTTGGGGTTATAACTTACCGCGTTTCATCGCTATGGGCGTTTCAATACGCTGACCGGCATTTGAACACTGACTTTTACCGGTCTCCCCTTGCCGCTGTCGCGTTCGTTACTTTTCATATGCGTGGTTGTTTCAAAGAAATGAAAGCGAGGGAAATATTTGAAAGCTGAATTTATATTTAATAATAATTTTAATCTATATAAACTTTCCTTGCTTTCCTACATTTTTCTGTTACTAGGTTACTACTCATTGAAGGTGCAAAGATTAGGCGACCGAGGATTGATGGTTGGTTAACGCTTGGGCAAAGAGTATGGAACCGAGACTTGGCATGTAAAGATTGGCTGAGACTTGAGGATAAAAATTAGAGAATTGAGGATTGGTATCTGAGACTTGGCTCAAGCTTGGGAGATGGATAACTGGCCTGAACGACTGCGACTTGGGCAAGCAGTAAAGAACCGAAACTCGGTTGCTGAAGATTGGCCCCGACTTGGGCAAATTCTAGAGAACCCAGGATTGGTACGTGTTAGGCGACAACTAAGCAACCGAAACTTGAAATTTCAAAGTTGATGGAAATCTGCATGGTATATGAACGTCGGCTTAAAGGTGTGGGTAAGATAGGACGCAAAAACTCGATATCTGAAGGTTGGCCTAGACTTGGGCCAATGTTGAAAGAACGATTTATCTAATATTCAGCCACGCTCGGGCTGACAGTTCCTAGATGGAAGTACGAGTATAAAACGCACTCGTTTGACTTGAGTATTTTATACTCATAGGTATCTACGTATCTATATATTTAAAACACAAGGCTTATGTTTGTTCCGGTTCGTTTGAGAGATCCACCAGGCCGATTTACGAGTTTCTTTTTTTAAATTAAAGCTTTCGCTGTGTAGATTAGTCAACACTACTTAATTTTTATATATTTTTTAATGTTTATATTTTTAATTTGAAAAACTCTAAAATGTTTAATTTGAGACGGGCGAATCGGACATTCACTAGGGGCGCCCTCTCACCTTCCACGGTGGTGAGTTTCGTAAGTACTATTCGCTTATTAATATAAAGGGTGATGCAGCCGTCCACTTCCATCATTAATAAGCGTAGACAAAATCCGCATAGTTGAAAATTATGAACAGACGAATTATACCAATAATGGCTGATGGCAATTGCTTATTCAGAGTAGTTTCATATTGTTTGTATAAAAGGCAGGAAATTTGCCAACAGTATGTTTGTCATTTTTTTGAAATATGTACTAATAGACGTTTTCAAGAATGTTTTAAACAAGATCGATTTTTCATTTTATTCTTATCATATCGTAAGGTAGAATTTCCATATGTATGTATTTATGTAAAGGGTGTTACAATAAGACGGATCGATGTTAAACGTTAATTAAAAATCAGTGGTGTACAAAATTGAATATTTCTTTAATAAAACATGTTATTTGATTCATTACAATTAAATGTGAAAGATAATGTCCGCGAAATGTTCGCCACGGCTCCGGCGGCACACGTCGATCCGCTGATCGAAGTTTTTTATAACATCTTGGCGTAATTGCTCCTCAATGTCATCAATGTGCTGTGAAATCTCGTCTTTGAGTTGCTGGATGGTGGTTGGCTTGTTGGCATAGACTTTACTCTTCAGATGGCCCCAAAGAAAGAAGTCTAACGGTGTCAAATCGCAAGATCTCGGTGGACAATTGACTTTGCTGTTTCGGGAGATTATGCGCCCGGGAAACTTCTCATGCAGTAGAACCATTGTGGCGTGGGCTGTGTGCCATGTGGCGCCATGTTGTTGAAACCACATGTCATCGATGTCATAATCATCCAATATTGGCCACACAAAATTGTTCAACATTGCGCGGTAGCGCTCGCCATTCACTGTGACCGAATTCCCAGCATCATTTTCAAAGAAAAATGGTCCAATGATTCCTCCGGCACAAAATGCACACCACACAGTGACTATTTGTGGATGCATTGGTGTTTCGACAATTGCCCTTGGATTTTCATCAGCCCATATTCTGCAATTCTGCTTGTTCACGTAGCCAGTGAGATGGAAATGGGCTTCGTCGCTGAAGAAGATTTTGGTGGAAAATTCATTATTCGCTTGTCTTTGATCGTGTATCCAATTGGCAAATGTAAAGCGCTTGAAATGGTTCGTCGGGTTAAGTTCTTGCGTTAATTGAATTTGAATTCCTGTGCTCGATGTCGAATAGAGGTGTTTGGGCTCTCGGCCACATTCTCCCTCAAGACAGCAATGTTTTCAACCGAGCGTCCTGCACGTGCACGTACTGGCTTTCGAACATCTGCCACAGACCCTGTTTCTTGGAATTTCTTCACAATTTTGCCAATAGCACTATCGGTTGGTCGATTATGCGGGCCAAAAAAATCACGAAGAGCGCGAAATGCACTTCTGTTTGAACGTCCATTTTCGTAATAGGCTTCAATAACTTTAACACGTTGTTCAACGCTCAACTTTTCCATGATTTTATTTGTAAACGACTGAAGATATCAAAACAAAAAACTAACCTCAAAAAGCAATTGACGTTTAAGCTTCATTCACAACCAAGCTATTGTAACACCCTTTACAATAAACCGGCAGGGAGCGGTAGGCCAGAGAGGAATATATGTCGGAAGAGATGAGGGTAAGCTGGGAGAGAGGAGTGCTAGGCTTAGAATTTTCAACTAGTTATGTTTGTTTGCGTTTATTTAAATAATCACTATAATATAATCCTTCAATGCTTTTGACCGTCATGTCTTGACGAGCTTTCCCTAGTAGGTATTTACTATAATTTGAAATATTAGTGAGTTACAGAAAACAACGTGCAACTAAATTAACTTCCTACATATGTTGTCCCTAAGTTAATGATTAAGTTAATTAATTAATTAATTAGTGTTCGTTCCAATATAACTTTAGAAAATTGTAAATGTACATTTTCAATGTGGAAATGTAGCTACCGGATACTGAAGTCGTAGCAAAGCTTGGTTGGAATACTCGGAAACAGTCGGTTGCTATTGAGAGGGTCAATGTGTTATTGATCTAGTTTAAGTTCATAATATATAATATGTGTACGCTGCTTTCATATTTTAATTTTTCATGCCTAAAGATAAGAAGTGCATTTAACTTCAGTTGTTTTCTGTAACTCACCAATATTTTAAGTTATAGTAAATACGAGTACCTATACGCAGATACTTCGAAGTGTCAAATACTCAAGTCAGACAAACGCGTATTGTCGTACAGTCATTCTTTGTTTTGTTCGCAAGTAAAATATTTAAATTATATATGGAATTCTCAGATTTTTATGATATAAATCCATGTAAATCAATAAGCAAAATATAAGTAATGAGAAAGCTCATGGTGATTACAGATACTGTCTATTTTCTTACTGTTTACTTTTCATTCATTTTCTTAAATTTAATTTTCAATAATTTTGTTTTTTTAAATAGATATCGCTTTTTTTAATTTATATTATTTTTTCGTATATAATTTTATATTATTTATAATATTTTTAATTTTGTAAGACATGTTGCATATAGCTAAAATTCAACCCGAATCATTTTTAAAATCCCAGACTGTACCTGAAAATGTTACAAATCTTGCCATGGTCATGACTATGGTATTCCGATATATTTTTCGACGCTGAAATCGAATTCGACCTCAGAAAAGCACATATATCCTCAAAATCTTACCCTAGAGTCAAAAACAAACCCAAATGGAGTAAAACTACTTCTGACATATGGTGTCAATAAATACATGCAAAAAATGGTTAAAAACCGCAAATGTTTTGTATTTGAAAATAGACCTCTGGTATATGGACAAGAACCTTCCTCCTGAGGGGGTTAAACAACCCCAAAATGGGGTATAACCACCCCTTACATCAGGGTTACAATAAATAGACGCAAGCAAAATAAAATACATGCAAATAAATGGAGGTAAAGAAAATGCATGTGCAAATAAATATATGCAAAAAAATAAATTCAATAAAACTCCTTTAATCCTTTATTCTTTCGGTTTATGATATCTCTTCCTTCTATTTGATCTGCGACGATCTGCGTACTGGCTACACTTGAGAAGAAAGCTTGGTTGAGTTTTAAGGACGTTTAAAAAATTTCCTTGGCGGACACAAATCAGAATACTACCAAGAAATCATTACAAGTTTGTTGAAGAATTATAAAAAATTAGGTTGTAATATAAGTGTGGAGTTACATTTCTTCCATTCTCACCTTAACTACTTTCCAGATAAGTTAGAGGGTTAAAGCGAAAAACAAGGGGAACGGTTCCACCAAGATATGAAAGAAATGGAATGGCGTTATCAAGGAATATGGGATGCGCATATGATGGAGGATTACTGCTGGTCTAGGAAAAGGATAACGAAAGACTAATGAAGTACATAAGATGCAGCCAGTACGCAGATGGTTTGAAAATAAAAGAACGAGATATCATAAATCGAGAGACTAGAGGATTAATGGGGTTTTATTGAATTTATTTTTTTGCATGTACTTATTTGCATGCATTTTCTTTGCTGTATTTATTTGCATGTATTTTATTTTGCGTGCGTTTCTTTGTTGTAACTCTGATGTAAGGGGTGATTATACCCCATCTTGGGGTGATTTTATTCTTTCAAGGGGGGAGGGTGTTGGTCATATACCAGAAATCTATTTCCAAAAACAAAAAACTTGCGGTTTTCAATCATTTTTTGCATGTATTTTTGTTCTAAGGGGTTTTTCGGTACGTGGCAAGTTGAAGATATTCATCGATAAACAATTCAGAAGCACAAAAATGATACAAAACTTTGACTTTTTGTAAAAATCATTATAAAACAAAAAAATTGACTTTTAAAAATGGCCTCATGCGATGAGAATTTTCGGTCTCCTGATTCTCAATTGTAAAAAATTGATTTTTAAAAATAACCTCCGATAACGGAAAAGTACCCTATTTTCAAATACAAAGTATTTGCGGTTTTCAACCATTTTTTGCATATCACCATATATCAGGAGTGTTTTACTCCAGTTGTGGGTTGTTTTTGGCTCTAGCACAAGATTTTGAGGATATATGTGCTTTTCTGAGGTCGGATTCGATTTCAGCGTCGAAAAATATATCGGAATACCATAGTCATGTTCCCATGTCATTTTTTGCGAGGGGCTGTGTAATTATTTTACTAAAATTCTTTTTATTCTTTTTTGTACATTTCATACGCAGAAAGTATGCATCTATCTACGTATCTAGAATAGGTTAGAAAATGTCTCAATGCTGAAATCTATCCTCCACACTTTAAGTACAATTTGTGTAGCATTTGCTAATAACAATTTTGAGGTTAGTTTTTTAGTACCTGAATCTAGAAAGAAAAAGCTTTTCAATGTAAAATTGACTATATACTATATCATATTTTCTATTATAGATAACTGAAATAATATATTTCAGGATATAAGGATAACCTTTTATCCTTATATTAATTTGTTATTTTTTATTAAGTGTTTGATACTAATTTATTGGACAAAACGCTAAAACGTTAAATTAAACCGTTATAATGTAAGTTACCTAACCTAATCAATACTTCTAGTCTTACTTTGTAACTTGTAGGTCTTTATACAATGTTTTCTTAACTTTTCTAAATTATTACTGTTATTTTTTATTGAACTTATTGATATGTTTTATTTATACGTTTAATAAATTGACGTAATAATATGCATGTAGTACGCAGTAATTGTCTATATTAAAGTTAGTGTCTGGTTTACTCTACGATAGCAATCAGGGATTGTATGGCGCTTTCCATATTTAGATCCGATAGGTCATTGGACATTTTAAAACCGGCCGATGGTTCAACGGAAAAATTCTGAGTAAGGTTAAATGCGCTTTTAACGAAGGAATCTTGAAAATAATACACAAAAACTATAGTTCTGACGTCAAGAAGAACCTGTACACAGTTGTTTATATGTTACACAGTTGATTAAAATAAGACACAACGCAAATTAAGCTGCCTGCCAAAAGCTTATAAATCAATCCCCAATTTCTATTTTTAACTTCAATTAACGCATGCAAATTCGACCTTAGCTGTAATTAAAGTGTGTAAACAATAGCCTAGGGTTCTATTTAATTTAGTTTAATAAAAGTCTTAATAAAAGTCTAAATAAATAGCCTAACGGGAATTGTTATTTTACTGCATTTGTATGCAGCTATCCACTTACCTATCATTATTTTTTGTAAAACATAGTCAGTGCAATGATTGCGTTTAAATTAAATATTAGGAAACTCCTTAACCCTTGACCCATGATAGTAATTATGTACTGCAGAATGTACTGTAAATTATAAAAGTTAATTTGTTGTTATTTATTTTTTTTATTATTAAAAACCAAGCGGTAATGATAGTTATTAATCAAGAATTACAGGAAAAATATTAATGTTGACGTGTGTATGTTAATGACATTGTTAATGTAATTTACGATACAACTTGTCGATAGAAATTAAGTGTTAAATAAAGTATTGCGGTTTCCTGAAATTCATGCATTGACTTTGCACAAAGATGATTTTTGGTTTTGGTGGCATTTACAGATACTTTTAGTAACAAATATTTATTCTAAAAAGTGGTTATCCAAAGTTCATAACATTCTTAAAACAGAGTGTATTATCGGGATATGTAACTACATGTATGTGAATCGAGTATGCAAGAAAATAAGAATGGATAGCAAAACTAAACATTGTTTACTAATTGAATTGTTTGTTATTTTCTAACCAACTACGAACGTCACTGATCGGCCATGTGTCCTTATACAAAATGACCCATTCCGCTCCTGGTTTCAAGACTTTGAAATTGTAAAAGAATGCTAGCCCTGAAATATTTATATAATAGAAGAAAAAATATAAAAAATCTAGAATTAGGGCAAGCATTACAAATACATGCATATTACATATACATATTATAAATGCTATAATGAATTTTTGGAAAGACTTTGTTATCTACAAGTTGGCGGTCGCTAATTTGGAATCGATAACAACTTTTGGCCACAGTAGCTAAAATAAACTCTGCAGACAATAACAATAAAGAACTACATATCTGCGACTGCTTGCAATGTGGTAGACTCTTTCCAATAAAACGTACCTAAATAGCTAAAAGCTTTCTTCGCAAGAAACAAACCACAAATGATACACAATACACATAAATAATAAGTCCTCAAATAAAATATAAAATGTTTTATTGCAATGATAGATAACCTTTAAATAAACTTGAAGCTCAAATAACCTTAGCACAAACCTAGCTGAGTATTTAATTAATAATTATGTACAAACTAAAAATATTTACAAAATGCAGTATTAAATTAGGTTCGCAAAAGATCACGGTATGATAACGCATCTACGGGATCACCTAGATTGTATAATAATTGGACATACCCTAAAAGTAAATAGTAATTATAATAATTACTACAACCCATAACCTAAACCAAGGCCCCAGAAGCTATAAGCTTGTACGGGAGGGTGGGGGCGATTATTATTATTATGTAGGCCCAATGTGCGGCTGCAGCCGACTTATAGATGGAACAGCGCAAATCCCACATTTGTGTTACAGCTAAGGAAAACTGCAGAAAACCTTAACCAGATCTGCCACACTGAGAGAATTTTTTCACTATCATTGTAAAAAAATATGTAATACTAGCAGAAAACTCTAATAGAATAGGCGCCAGTATAATACTCCCCTATGATAGTAAAGTCTGCTTTGCTATTATGAGGTTATAATCATAGCAAATTTACTTTACAAAGCACTACTTTTCAGTATTTAGAAAGCAAGTTTGCTAACACTGTAAAGTAAACGTTACTGTCATCACCAAGTAACCTTGCTACGATTATAAAACAACATTTCAATCATAATAAAGTAATTTGTTGCCACCATGAAGTAACTCTGCTAGCAGTGTAAACCAACTTTTCTGTCTCTATAAAGTAACTCTAACTACCATTATAAACTAACTTTGCTGTCTCTATAAAGTAACTCTGCTACCATTATAAACTAACTTTGCTGTCTCTATAAAGTAACTCTGCTACCATTATGAATCAACTTTGCTGGCTTTATAAAATAACTCTGCTACCATTATAAACCAACTTTACTATAGCTGTACAGTACTCTTTTGTTTCTGTAATTGTTTCGGTTGTTATTGAAAAGTACTTTTGTTCTCTCTATAAGGTAATCATCATGTTACTACCACAGAGTAACTTTGCTGGGATTTTTTATACTGGGTAATTATTATAGACTGCAACATTACTCTTGCTATTATAATGAAACGAAGTTGAGATTTTTCTTTATTAATTACATGTTCTTTTGTAATATTTAGAAACTATAATAAAGAAGTTTGGCATGCTCTAATTAATAATGAAAAAGTCAAATTATTTCATTGAATTAATTCGAGTAATGTTGTGCTCATTAGTCAGTATACAAGATCTACAGCAAGGTTTCTTGTAGTACATATTAACAAAATTATTTTGTAGTAAGAGCAAAATTAGTTTTCAATAATGGCAATTAACAAATTGCAATTATACACAAGTTGTTCGAAGACCATTTTTAAACTAACTGCAATTTCTCAAAAAAGTTGTGATATGAATTTCTTGAGTCTTTTTTCATGTGCCTTCCTTCTCCTTATTTTCCCTTCCATGACTTTTTGTATTGTATAGGATTCTCTCCTCTTAATGTTATATTGTATAACCATTACAATATATGTAAGTATTGTGCGAGCCAAACTGTCAGCAGATTCAGGCCCGTAGTATACCTTCACCTAGGTTAGTTAAGAGTTTCTTATATTCTGCAACTGGAAAACAGCCTACTGTTTTCAACAAAAAAATGACAAGGGTGAAAGAAAACATATGCTTTATTTAAAACTCAAACATAGATATATCTTATTTCTAACAAAAGGAAATAAAATTAATATTTCTAAAAGCAAATAAAAAAACTTAAATATTGGTTTTAACAAACACAAATAAAACAACTGTGGTTACCCTTTATTTAAGCAATCACCCACAATGAAAGATAGTTTGTACAGTATTCTTTTTCTACCTTTACAATGACGTTATCATAAAGGGGAAAACAATTTATTATATTTACCTACATTTAACGTGCACATAAATTTATGTAATGGAAAACTAAGATTTAAAACTTAAATATCACATGCACTCCCAGCACCCCACAAACTAAATAATCGTAAATTGACGTCAGCCGCGGGAAGTATGAACGGCAATCTGCCTTTATGCTTTTATCTATCTTGCATGCACCTGCCACTATCCGTGTAGGTGATCCGAAATTTGCCGTAAAGTCACGAACTCTTATTAAGGCAAACGCAATATTTGTAATACGATCTTGTCTGTCTTATTATTACTCTTAGCAAAGCGCTTTTTTCAATTGTAGAAAGGAAGTTTCTTAACCCTTATTCAAATATCTAATATGAATCTTAGGTTTCAATCATAGTAAAGTTTTCTGCTATTACGCTAATAAATTTATTAATGGATGAAAGTTAATTTCTAAAAAACGTACATTTGTATTTCAGTAAAGTGATAATTCTCATCATAGCTAAATATATTGTTGGCGTAGCAGAAAGTATTCAGCAAAATGATATTTGTTATGACAACAAAATGAATATGCAATCATAAAAAGAAAATCTATTGCTACAGAAAAACAAACTGTAGCAAATAATTCTTTGCTGGTACTTTTCTCAGTGCAGCGCCGGGAGTCGGGCCGCTTGGGTGAAAGTCCGGCACGCCAGACATTACACTACCAATTACTCTGTAGGAATCGAATTAAACGGGTACACTCGCAGGAATAAATTCTAACAAAGTTTATATGTACAGGAATAAATTCTAACAGAATTTACATATACAATTTCCAATGTGTAGCACACTGGGGGAAAACCATTTAAATCAAAAAAACTACGAGTATATATTACATTAATTAATGGATTACATTAATGCACTAGTTGCCAGTTGATATAATTAGACATACCAAAAGGTTGTTGACATTCAACTCACGATACCTCTACGTTCTTCAGTTACTGCAGGTTGTAGAAATTCTCTGTAGAACCTGCTAGGAAAGTAACGAATAGGAAATAATGCCAGTTATTGGTAACGTTGCTCAACGGTGTCTGAAGCGAGCAACTAAATCTTAGATAGTAGAAGGATTAAGATTATTATAAAAGAAGTGAGAAACTCAAAAGAAAAAGGCCTACAACAAATGAAATAATGATTAAATATGCACTTCGCAAGCATCAACTAACTATTGGTCGTCTAACGTTTAGACTACAGTGTGTGTTGTTATGGACAACGGGGTTGCCAAACATCTCGCAAGCAACTTTTAAAAACACTTTCTAAATATTGTAGTTGTAACTGCATAAACCTTTATAATCCCTATTGTTCGAGCAAGGTATATTGCAGATAGTCACTTCTTCTGACAGCGGTAGTAAAACAAAATTTTAAAACGTGCTGTTCATATAGTGTGCGTATAAAGTCTGGAACTATCGAAATAAATCTTTTATTAAGTATTTTTGAGAAAAATCCTCGAATACGTCGATCTTAAAGGAGACATATTTTAGTGTAATCGTTATTTGTAGATCGTCTTTTCCGAGTAATGGCGATAACGAAAATTTTTTTAAATGGAAACCCGAATTTTTTATTATGAATTTGGAAAGATAATGCGATTTGAAGTATTTTTATTCTTCGCTCTTTTTCTTGGAGATTTTATTCCATCAGGTGAAATACTTTATTGACGTACTGAGAACAAAGTTTTTTCGCTAATAACTGTTTCTTTAGAAACTTGTCGAATAATTACTGATAATGACTGCCGGGTCTCAGTAAGAGGATATTTTTTATCAAATTTGACAAAATCTATTTTTCACCAACCTTTAGTACACAACCCATTCTGTTTTTAACAATATCCGCCATACATGTATAACGTACTATGTGCGTTATGTAATACTACAATACGAATAGTTACAACAAACAACACGATAATGTTAACAATAATTACAAACGATAAAACCCAAACAACTAAGCGAAGATCTATAGACGCACAAGCTATCAAAATTTGAAACCAAATAATTATTTCTGTATTAAGAAATTTGCTTATATGCGTTCGGTGACAAATAATAGTGCCGACAAAAAAAACGTTATACTATAATTTCAGTAAGTACAAACTGTGTTATGTAGTTGCACTAAGTAAAAGTAGAAAAAACCAGAAGGGTTTATTGTTTACTAAAACCCTTTGCATTTGCTGCGAATCCTAAATTTCCGTTATTGTAAGTTTTTTTTGAAACAAGTTGAACAAATGAACGATTTTATCATGATGAATCATTTTACGTCAAAATTGCGTTTGGGACTTCCTTTATTTACCTGTGAATTAAAAGGTTAAAAAGATCATACAGAAGCTAACCAGCCGTTATTTTTATTTTGAAAGAATTTGAAGACGAAATAATTAAACACAAAAGTATAAGTAATAAAATATCGAATATTTAGATACATGTACGATGTAACAATCCCAAGTAATGTTTAATAAAATAACAAATACATGTTAATAAGACTTTCTTTTAAATTCTCTTTTTGTATGGTTACGATTACACTTTTTCGGTTACTATTTGCAAAGGTTTAGAACTTCTGGAATCTTAATCCATATTTCTATAGATTCATACAGTGATATAGGTGGCAACAACGAAGCACAAACTCCCATAAGAAATACATTGGCTATCTTTCCTTCGCTGTAGTCCCATCGTGAGACGACCAATACCTTCATTGCAGGGCAGCCTTGAAGGATTTGCTAAATCCCTTCCAGAGTCGAAAGTACGGCGATTAATGAATAATTCCTGCATAAAATAATAGAATTATAACAAATAAACAGAATAAAATACAACAATTACAAACCTTGAGAAAACGTATTCATAACCTCGAAAGAATTATAGTGTCAAACCCTCAAAGGCTCTCCAAAAATAAATGGAAACTACACCGCTCATAATAACAATAAATGTGCGTACATTAGTATTATTTATTATTTACAGAAAATTTTTAAAACTATTATAATACATATATATCAAAATATAACTTAGGAAGACAATACAATGATACTTTGAAGGAATACACATTTTCCAAAAACAAAGTTACCTCTATACTACTACACTGAAAAAATGTTCAGGTTAAATTAACCAAAAATGAGTTGCAGCAATCCGAAAATATTGCAACGTTCTTTCTAATATAATAACACAAGTGCTGTTTAAATTGTCTATTCACAAACAAATATTTATTTCTATACACTAATGAATACACTATAAATTAACGCTATGATTATAAACCATTAAAACTATTATTTACAGACTATGAATTTCCAATATAACATTTATCTTTACAGTTACTGTTTATTTTGTTAAACACAGTTAATGACTCGCTGTTGACTGCCTCTCTTTTATCCGCCGTCGATTATATACACCCATGTAATTCTTCTAGAAGTCGCTCGAACATACCGGTATACATCGAATACACTAGAAGGTTGAGTGCATTGCGCTGCGGCTCCGGAATGTTCCACAACCCATTGACGGCCGGAACAGACGATGCGTTGCACTCGTTACATTGCCCCCCTCTTCAAGTCTGTTCTGTCCCAGAACAGGTTTTATGCTCTGGTTCCTGTAGAATGGGTCATGACGATATCGACAGTCTTCACCTCGACTACACGTTCCATTACGGTAGAAATAACAGTCTACACTCTTCGTTGGCCTTAATGCGGGCTGTGGGTCAAAACTGCAGACGAAGATCTTGACGTCAGTACCTCTAAAGACAACTTCCAGCATGTTTCTAACGATTCTCCAATCCAGCTGGTCCCGCCCACAGCCGAGTTTGGGAACTGCCAATCTGTTAATTCCCCTGGTAAGCAACTCGATCCTTAAATTCCATAGTGCCCTCCACAAGTCGGCGTAACTCGGTTTCTGGTAGTAAAACTGCTTGGTTACCAAGTAGTAAATGGATCGGTCATGATCAGGCAAGCGTAAGGATTTACCAACAGAGGGATTTTGTTCTCGAAGTTCATTCAGCCGTCCAAATTTATTTCTAAACACTACTGCGATCCCCCTGGACATACGGAGATCCGCGGAGACACAGTGGGCAATGGAATAATCACCAGGGACCCGGAAGAGATCTTGTTGCATCTCAGTCGTGACTCCGAATCGCACTTTTCTAGTTCCAGAGAACGCAGCCATAAATTCTCTAAAGGTTGGCTGATCATCTTCAGGCCTTACGGTATTGATAGCCACCTCAGCCTCATCTTTCCGATCCGGGACTGCGTCATTATTTCCCACATAGTGCGCCAGACGATTGGAGTGTACCACCTTTGGTTTCCCCCTTGGCAATTTCTGGATGCGATAAATCAAGTCATTTATTCGTTTCTTCACCTGGTATGGACCCTCCCAATTTCGCTGTAACTTTGGAGAATAGCCACGACGCCTTTGCGGGTTGTATAACCAGACAAGCTCTCCAGGTTGAAACCCTCCTTCTTGGGCTCTCACATCGTACGTAGCCTTCATCCGGTCACTCGCGATTCGACTATTATTTCGGGTTCGGTCGTGAATATCCTCCAACTTCTTCTTTAAGTTGACAACATAATCATTCCCGGCTACCTCCTGCTCTATAGGTGGAGACCCAAATTCCAGATCACACGGTAACCGTAACTCGCGTCCAAACATCACAGACGCTGGTGACTGACCGGTTGTTTCGTGGACCGATGCACGATAAGCCATCAGGAACAGATGCAGGTATTGGTCCCAGTCTCGTTGATGATCGGAGACGACCTTGGCCAAATATTTGCCCATTGTCCGATTCATGCGTTCTACCATTCCATCGGACTGCGGATGTA
The DNA here is from genome assembly GCA_929113105.1 of Agrypnus murinus. NCBI lineage: Eukaryota > Metazoa > Arthropoda > Insecta > Coleoptera > Elateridae > Agrypnus > Agrypnus murinus. Next base: position 71,051,183 of record OV816025.1, read on the forward strand.
ACGGTGTGGTCCGAGTCTTGCGAATGCCCAACAATCGACAGACTTCTCCAAAGAGTACAGACTCAAAATTGCGGCCTTGATCCGAATGCAGCTCCATGGGCACTCCGAAGCGACTGAAAAACTCTTTGACTAGTACGTCAGCAACAGTCGCAGCTTCCTGGTTTGGTAGGGCATATGCTTCTGGCCATTTGGTAAAATAGTCCATTGCCACTAATATGTATTTATTCCCATCGTCGGTTTCGGGAAATGGTCCGGCAATATCTATGGCTATTCTTTCCAGAGGACTACCCACATTGTACTGCCTCATAGGTGCTCTTCGTTTCCCCAAGGGTCCGTTACCAGTGGCACATAGTTCACATTTCCGGCACCACTCCTTCACGTCTTCTTTACAGTTGACCCAATAAAAACGCTCCCTAACTTTCTCCAAAGTCTTTTTCACACCGAAGTGTCCTCCTGAGGCACCGTCATGGAGATGTCGCAATACTGTAGCCACTCGGCTTCTTGGAACCACGAACTGAGACCTAATGGTGGTGCCATCTTCACTCTCCAGTACTCGCTTCAGGAGATCGTCTTCCACCTTCAAGGACTCCCATTGGGCCCAATATGCTTTGAGCGTTCTGTTGAAAGGGCTGACGGCCTCCCAGGCAGGCCTTTCTCCCACGCGCTTCCATTCCAGTACCATTTTTAGTTCGGGATCAGCCTCCTGCTGTCGTTGCAATTCTTCCGGCAACCAATTGTCGTTGACGATGGTAGTCCTTAATACTTGGCAAACCCTCTCTTCCAAACGAGAGCAATGACGGCAATCCGTTGGACAGGATCTTCTTGAAAGAGCATCGGCATTTCGATGACTAGTGCCCGCTCGATGTTCGGTGTCAAAGTCGTATCCTTGTAATCGTTCGATCCACCTTGCGACCTGGCCTTCAGGATTACGGAATTGTAGAAGCCATTTCAACGCTGCATGGTCCGTCCTCAATAAAAACTTCCGTCCGTACAAGTATTTGTAGAAGTGCTCAACGGACTTCACGACGGCCAATAGTTCTTTTCTGGTCACACAATAATTCCTTTCGGCTTTCGACAAAACCTTACTAAAATAGCCGATGACCTTTTCTTGTCCATTCGGTATCTGAGAAAGTACCCCCCCAATGGCCAGATTACTTGCATCTGTGTCAAGTATGAATTTCCCTTCTGTCCGTGGATAGCTCAATATTGATGCTGTTGTCAGGGCACGCTTCAGCTGTTGGAAAGCTGTTTCATACTCTCCGCTCCAAACATACTCGCGCCCATCTTCAGTTAACCTTGTCAGAGGTTTCGCTATATTGGCAAACCCAGGAACGAAACGCCTGTAGTAGGTACATAACCCAAGAAAACTACGAACTTGGTGTTTATCTTTCGGTGTTGGCCACTCTTGAACTGCACGAATCTTATCGGGGTCGGCTGCCACTCCATTTTGTGATACGACGTGCCCCAGATATTTCACTTCCTTTCTGAATATGTGGCACTTTTTCGGACTCAGTTTCAGATTGGCTCCACGTAGTCTTCGGAACACTTCCTCTAGATTTTTCAAATGTTCGTTGAATGATTTTCCGACTACAATCACATCATCTAGGTATACCAGGCAGGTCTTCCACGACAACCCTCTCAGGATGGTCTCCATTAGACGCTCAAAGGTGGCCGGAGCGTTACATAGACCGAAAGGCATAACTGTAAACTGCCATAGTCCGGAACCAATAGTGAACGCGGTCTTCTCCCGGTCTTCAGGTTCCATTTCAACTTGCCAATAACCGCTCTTCAAGTCCAAAGTCGAAAACCATCGTGAACCAGACAGGGTATCTAACGTGTCGTCGATGCGTGGTAAGGGATAGCTGTCTTTCTTGGTCACGTCATTAAGCTGCCGATAGTCCACACAAAATCTCGTTGACCCGTCCTTCTTACTGACCAGGATCACCGGTGATGCCCATGGACTGCTGGATGGCTCGATGACCCCTTGTTCTTCCATATCAGTAATAATCTTTTCGGCTTCTGCTCGCCTTGCTAGAGGTAGACGCCTCGGCTGCTGACGGACAGGCATAGAGTTGCCTGTATTGACTTTATGTTTTACTATATTTGTTCGTCCCTTCTGGCTATCGTCAAGAGCGAAGATATCTTGGTATCGGTGAACCAAACCCTGTACCTCTTTCACTTCCGTTCTGTTAAGGTCTTCGCACGAACTAGTAACCATACCCACTAATTTTCCACCATGGTCTTTGGGCGCTGGTTTTGGAACATCAGCCATACACCTGGCTACTCGGAATACTGGCACACACTGTCCCACAAGGGTACTCTTCTTCAATGTCACCGGATCCACATTAACGTTCATAATTCTCACCGGTACTCTCTTTCCAACCTTGATCAGCGCTTTTTCCACCAGTATGCCACTATGGATCTTCTTATCACAAACAGGCTCCATCATTCGCACACAGCTACCCGAAGATCTCCATCCAAACCCGCCTCGACAACCATCTCGCTTTGACCCGGCAATATCACATTTTCAGTCAGCAAAACCCTTACAACCGGATCCTCTCGTGGGTGCAACGGAAGTTCTTCGTTACCGACCTTCAAAACACCCTCTTTCAAATCCAACGTAAAACCAAATTTTCTCAGGAGGTCCATTCCCAAGATGAAGTCATCAGTGATATCGGCTACCAGCACCTCATGATCACGTTCTTCACTTCCAATGCCAATCTTCATCTTCACCACTCCGCGTGTTGGTATCACTTCACCCGTTGCTGTACGGAGTTGAGTAGTTGTGGGTAGCAACTTAATACTTGATCGTAGAACATCAGGGCGTACGATGGATTTTGTCGCCCCCGTATCAATAAGTAGTGGAACAGTTCGATTAGCAATCTTCCCATCTACAAACAAACTGCCGTTACTATTCTTCGATGTTACGGCATGGATCGTGATCTCCGGGGCATCTTCACTCGCCATTAACGTTCGCCCCCTCTTGCCAACCACCTTTAACTTTTCCGACGGTTGTACTTTTCTTATTTTGGGACAACGGCGTTCTACATGTCCTTGTTCGCCGCAGTTCCAACAACGAGGCCCTCGAACTTCTTGATGATTCTTCTTACGGCTTTCTTCCTTCCGAAGAACTCTCAGTACTAACTCCTCTAGGTGATCTTTAGAACCTTCTTCCTCCACAACTGCCCGAACACGCCCGTGACCTCGGGACGCTTGTTTTGCAGCTTCAAATTCTAAGGCGTGAGCAAGCGCATCATCAGTTGTTCTTGGTCGTGCTAGCCTCAATGATTGTTGTGTTTCCCCGTCTCTTAACCCATCAATGAAGGTCTGCACAGCGAGCTGTCCCAGAAATGAATCGGGTGCCGTAGGGTACGCCAATCGGACAAGCCGCGCAACATCGGCTTCAAACTCCTGCAGGCTTTCTCCATTCTTCTGGATACGATTCTTCACTTGCGCGTGATACACTTGTTGAAGATGCGCGTCTCCATATCTCATCTCCAATCTAGACACTAACAATTGATAATCATTTTCCTGTCCTGCTGGGATTGTTGGCAGGACATTCAACGCGTCTCCACGCAAAGCCACAGTTAAAGAAACGGCATTTTCCTTGCCTGTCCATCCGTTGGCCCCAGCGGCCGCCTCAAATTGTTTGTAGTAGGTGGACCAAGGTATCTTTCCATCGAACGTGGGTGGTTTTACTTTTATCCCTACGGCAGGAACCTTTTCTTCTTTAAATTGTTTCTTTACTTCATTAAACGGCCACTCACAAGTTGAGCGAAACCGTAGTTGCCTCATTCTATCTTCCAGCATTTCGGTCATATCGTCTTTCTTAGTTGTTGGTGGTAATTGCATTTGGGATATTTTCTCTTCTACCATCTTTATTACCCTATCATGTTCCGCCAATCTACCTTCCAACAGTCCTAACGCGCTGGCATTCTCAAAAAATTCTTCGAAAACTTTGTCTTCCAACGCTTTGACATTTCCCAGCAATTCTCCTTTAAGCCTTCTTGAACTTTCTTCAGACTTTTCTAGTAATTCTTCTTTAAGCGTTCTAGAATTTTCCAGTAAATCTTCTTTAAGCATTTTAACATTTTCTTCCAGTGCTTTAGTATTTTCAAGTAATTCTTCTTTAAGCATTTTAGAATTCTCTTCTGATTTCTAGAATTTTCCAGTAACTCTTCTTTTAACATTCTAACATTTTCTTCGGACTTTCTAGAATTCTCTTCGTGCTTTTCCAATAGTTCTTCTTTTAACATTCTAACATTTTCTTCGGACTTTCTAGAATTCTCTTCGGCTTTTCTAGAACTTTCCAGTAACTCTTCTTTTAATATTCTAGAATTTTCTTCGGACTTTCTAGAATTCTCTTCCATTTTACTTAAAAACACGTTGGTATCAATTGCGGGTCCAGGTATTTCGAAGAGGAAACTTTCAGAGTCTTCTTTCTGTTCCAAAAGCCATTTTCTTAGCCGATTTATTAATACGCTTTTGAGGCCCGTTGTTTCCAAGTCCCGTTCTTCCAGTTCGCGTTTTAAGTCTATTACCTTCAGATCTTTCAACAATTTCATCGCCATTTTAATTATTAGTTGTAATTGTTTTTAACATTAACAGTTTATTCTCACAGCACTTTGTTTATTACACGATTTTATTTATTTTAAAATCCCAACACCTGACACCACTGCAACGTTCTTTCTAATATAATAACACAAGTGCTGTTTAAATTGTCTATTCACAAACAAATATTTGTTTCTATACACTAATGAATACACTATAAATTAACGCTATGATTATAAACCATTAAAACTATTATTTACAGACTATGAATTTCCAATATAACATTTATCTTTACAGTTACTGTTTATTTTGTTAAACACAGTTAATGACTCGCTGTTGACTGCCTCTCTTTTATCCGCCGTCGATTATATACCCCCATGTAATTCTTCTAGAAGTCGCTCGAACATACCGGTATACATCGAATACACTAGAAGGTTGAGTGCATTGCGCTGCGGCTCCGGAATGTTCCACAACCCATTGACGGCCGGAACAGACGATGCGTTGCACTCGTTACAATATGGTACAAAAAGTGACAACAATACTTATGGGTAACACGAACTATACGATTTTAGTAAAATGTGTTTGGTTAAATTTACCCAATAAGGTTAAATCAATCACACTCCCATATGGTAGAAGCAACCGGTAAATAGTTAAATTTACCATACCGTGTTAGGTTGTTTCAGCCTTGCATATAGTTAAAATAGTCTTAATAGTATAGTTAGATATAGTATATAGTATAGTTAAATCAACCTAGTAGACTAGTAAGAGTAACTAACGATGTAGTTGCATTAGTTTGGATTTTCTGGCTGATGTAATAATATTGGATAGTAAAAATACCTATATGTCAAGTTAATTCAGCATCTTTCTAAGGTGGAATCAGCTACCTATGATAGCAGTCATGACCATTGCATATAACTAAAATACCATTCTGTTTAGTTGATTTTACCCATCGATTCAAGTTCACATTACTATATTTTCTGGTTGTTTCTACCAGATGACATTAGTGATTTCAACTCACTATTTTTGGTAGTTTGCCTAATTTTCTCTTCATAATCTCCAAATTTCCCCCACTCCCTCAAAGTCTTATTTTAAACTAATTCTAGGAGAAACCCTGTAATGATATGGGAGGAAAATGCACATTGAAAATATGAATATTTTCAATTTTTATACCTCATTTCAATGTGTATTACCTTCATCTGCTATATAAGGTTTTCTCACAGAGATAGCTAAAAATATTTTCATAAATTGATGGAAATCTAGTAATTCTGAAGAGCAAATATGGCCAACTATCAATAATAGTGAGTTCAAATCACCAATATCATACTTACACAAAAAAGTTGAAAAGAAACAAATTCAATAAAAAAAACTGTTATTGTTCAAAAATGAAGGCAAGACAAATAAAATAAAACGGTGTTTACTTAAAAAACTTACATTAGAACAATTAATTATATTGTATTCATTATAGTCAACATCCTGAAATAATTATCCAAATAATTATAATTATGATAACATGCATGTGACAATTATAAGTACAAACTAAAGATTCCAATAAAAATGTAAATCTAAAGACGCGACTTTTTTCCTTGGTTCTTCGCTTAGCAGTAGGTATTGCGGTACCTGAGTCCTACCCCACTCCTTTTTTTCTGGCCACGCTCCTTCCCCCTCTAGGCTCCTCCCTTCGTCTTTGATTGGTTACCCCCACTCCTGTAGCTCTTCCCCCTTCGCTGTGATTGGTTACCCCCACTTCGGTAGCCACGCCTGCTGTTCTGTGATTGGCTGACGTCGGCCATTTTGGAACTCGTCGCCATTTTGACCACGCCGGTCCGCCATTACGGGAATCTGTATTACCGGCAATCTGTGTGCTGCCAATAGAGGGCGTCATGCTACAATTAGTGTGTATTGCTAATAGAGGGCGTCATGAAGTAATCTGTATTATCGACGACCTAGGTAATGCTAATAGAGGGCGTCATGAAGAAATCTGTTTTACCGGGGGTATGTAGAGGCACCCGTTTTTATATCACAGCATGTGGCGCGCTAAATTTGAATCTGTAGTGAATCTGTCAATTTTAAATTTGTAATTTTTGCAGCTGTCATTTTTGCATCTGTCATTTATACGTCTGTCAATTTTGCATCTGTCAGTATAAATCTGTCAATTTTGCATCTGTCATTTTAAATCTGTCAATTTTTAATCTGTTATTTTAAATCTGTCAGTTATGCATCTGTCAGTTTTGCATCTGTCATTTTAATTCTGTCATTTTAAATCTGTCAATTTTGCATCTGTCATTTATACGTCTGTCATTTTTGCATCTGTCATTTTTTAAAATATGTCAATTTTGAATCTGTCATTTTGAATTTGTCATTTGAAGGAGCCATCTTGGATTTCCCTTGCCCCTAGATTTGAATTTTAGCGCTAACTCGGGGATTGGATCCTTTTATCCCTTTAGCTTAGGATGTTCGCCGTAGGAAATCTTAGGCTTTTTTCGTGTACTCTCTTGCTGATGACGATGCTGATCTACCTTTTATATAGTCACCCTTCACCCTTAGTCGTGCTAGTAAATGAAACATCAATGTTTAAATATACATATTATTTATTTTGCTATACATTTAATGGACAATTGTAACATATTATTTGACAAATTATTCATTACACAGTATGAGTTGAGATCATCGCGTAACACTTGCAAATTGTTCAAATATTTTTGTAACCTATTTCTAAGATAGTTTATTTCCGCCATGGTGTTCTTAATACGACGGTGCAAACGTTGTCGTCGTTGACGTTTTCGGCTGCTGCTGCTGATATGATTGCAGTCGTGTACGTACGGCATCGATAAACTTTTGCGGATAATGTTTTATTATTTCTAATAAAATGAACGAGTTCAAGCCACCAGGTGTTGTTGCGTTGTCTATTAAACTGGTAGCTGAGTAGTACCCGCATAACAGTTCGGTCGTGAATAAGATGGAGTCTGTAGGTGGAAGCGTTTTATAGACATCATCAGGGCGTCTCAGTTGACCTTTTGCTACGTTCTCTATGTTTGCGTGGTAGAAACGCGAAAAGTCCAGGTGCTGTAACGTTCGAGCCTGATGATTGATCAGCGGTGCTAGATGCATTATAGACTGAAACTCGTAATCTTTTAAGGTTATAGTCCGTTGTTTATCATTCTGATTAATCGCCACCCTGTTGCCGAAAAACTCGTTGTGAATAATCTCGATGTATAAATTCTCACATAGATGGACTTTCAAATGTTTATCACGATGTAGTACACTGTCGTCTTTGCGACAGCAGCAACCATAAAAGAAATTTTTAAACATTGCCGCGACTCGTATATCATACAGCTCGAACCAGTCACTTTCCGACAACACTATTTCACCATGCTGGCATACGTTATTCACGCATTCGAGCTTCACTACCACGTCAAATTCTTTAGACCCCAAGGCGTCGTCGTCGTCGGGCGGAATAAGTCCTACTTGGATGTTGTGTATATGGTCGTAGTTTTGTTCTTCTTCCCCTGGAGGTCTCGTAACATACAACGGATACTGGATAGTCCCGAGCAGTTGAACACGTATTTCATCTTTATCTACTGCTGCTACTGGTGTATCTACAATGGTAACGTTTGCTGATGCTGCTACAGCGTCATCAACGTAGTATAGAGGCTGCTGCTGCTGCTGCGACAGATCATGGAACGCCGAAACAATAATACAATAATCGGTTAATATAAGCATAAACATACAAAAGTTTTAAACACCTTACCTAGTTCTTCATTGTTCTACTCTTGACCGTTCTCGCTGTACTTGCTGTTGATGATGATGCATGATCTGCAACATCCGGGCCTTCATCTAAACAAGCAGCAGCAAAATATACACAAATTAGCATACAAACACAAACTTGAAGCTTTATAAACAACAACTTACCTATTTCCAGGGGAAATAATTCGCTCTCACAGGTCTCGTTATCATAACAATAATTAGGACTGCTTATACCCGACATCATCGTAATTGCTGCTGCTGTACACGTGCTGTCTGCTACACGCTAACAACTGTCGACTTTATATAGTCGCTTATACCTACCTAGATCCAACGCATGCTCAGTAACATGCATACGGTAAACAAGTGGTCGGCGTTGACAGACAAGTCTCATCTTGTTTAATGACACGTCATCATCACCGTCAGGTGTGTGTAGGTAATTACCTCATTCTTGCTTCTCTCTCTCTCATACTAGTTATAGTTATCACTTTCATACCATGGTACAGAGGGGAGAATAGTAATAATACACATATAGAACATTAATCTTTTATTCTATGACAATCTTTCTCAAAATTATTAAGCAACAAAACAATAATAAAATAACTAAACAATTATCTGTTCTCGGATAACCATAATAGAACATTAATTTTTTATTTATCTTTCTCAAAATTATTGAACAACTAACTATCTAAACAATTATTATTAGGATTGAAATCCGTTCTCGGATAACCATGAAGGCATACTCGTAACACGTTTGAAACTTGACCTTTCTTTCATTGTCAAATTGTTGTTGTTTAGCCGGAGCAATTGAATGCCTTGTACGATTTGTTATGCTAAATATTCTTTTCAACAATGTCTTGATCTACTACTACTACTACTACTTAACAGACACAATTGAAAAGAACAAAATCGCGTTTATCAGGTAAGAGATCTATTTCATGAGCATGTTCTCGAGTATCCCTGTGATGGCTGTGATTTACATTCAAGCACTTCCGAGCTTCATTATCTTTTGATAATTAATTACAAGTCCTGTACATAGAGTATAACCCTCGTCAGCTTCACTTATTATTATAACTACATTATGCTGAAGGTCGATCTCTTTCGATTAACATACCCGACTACTATACTACTACTACGATTGAGCTGTACAATAATTATGTACATTATGATAATCATTGAAAACATCGACCTCCAGCTGGTGTTGTACTTATTTTATTACTATACAAATATTTTGCTACTTAAGAGTTAGATATGGTACTACCTATACAAGTGATAAATGATTCCAGTACATAAAGTATAACCCTCGCCAGCTTCACTTATTATTATTATAACAACACTTTCGAATAACATACTCGTATTATGTGTTCGACAACAACGACAAAAATCAATAGCTCCAGTGAGAGTCCAACAGTGCGACCACCCCGTAGTGATGCTGGGGCGGTTGACTTTAAATTTTGTTGTTGTCCTAACATATTTATAAGCAAGTGGAGAACAATTTACAGAGTATGTTTTTCTCAGACATGATTGAACAATTTACAACAACAACAGCCACTAACTACCTACGTAACAATTATTAGGGTTAAGCCCTCATCTTTTGATAAACAATTAATTTTGGTTACAGTACACACAAAGTATAAACCTAGCCAGCATCACTTATTATAATAATAGTAACTACACCATGCTGAAGGTCGATCTCTTTCGATTAAGATCCCCGTATTATGTGTTTATAACAACGACTACTACTACTACTACTACTACAACTACGATTGAACTTTACAATTATATATACATTAATAATAATGGTAATCTTTAAAAATAGACCTTCAGACAATGTACTTATTGCATTACTACTACTACCACCACTACTACTACTACAGCTGAAACATAATACTATACAAGTATTCTACTTAAATGATATAATAGATATATAAATCTTTACAAATCCTAAAAATACACTTATACTACTACTACTACTACTATTACTGTTATATACACGTACACTATACTAAAAAATATATAAATAATAATTTTAAATTCGTGGCGTTTTATTGCCATAGGGTGTAGAACCGTAATCGTCAACACGACGACGTTTTAAAAAGTTTATTCTGTACGTCTTCGTCTCGGCCTTCGTTACCGCCTGATGATGTACGGTTCGGCGTATGTTACGTGAGTCTAACACGACCGTTCTGTTCATATCATCGATCAGCGTCAACATGGTGTCGAAGTTGATGTACTGACTGTTGTTATGGTTCAGGGCGACCCCTTTCACCTTTACGACCGTGTGTAGAAGTCCAGTGGTTGGAGAATACACTTTATAGGCGTAATTTTTCGGCCCACCAGAAACGAGTTCTATAATATATGAACCAGGGCCGTATTCCTCCAGCTCGTCGGTTAGATCCCCCAAGAATCGATCAGTAGGTAGATCTTCTTGCCCTGGTCTTGAGATATATATTACGGAATCTGTAACAACAACAACAACAGCAAAAGTAACATCAGATTACACGCACACGCACACACATACAATAAATGAAAAATAATAATAATCATTTACCTGTATCATAGTACAAAACCCTTTCTTCCAGCTGTTCTAGGTACGAGTAAAGTTTAAGGTGGGCCTGGGTGATAACATAAGAAGCAATCACCACATTGACGGTGCTCAGCAACTCTGAAGCTTCTTCCTTGTGCTGCCAGTTTACAGCTATAACTTCATCGCTAATCTCCTGAAGATGATTAACCACTACGCTAGGGTTGGACATCAGATCAAAGAATTCTTTTGGGTCCCTTATAATTGCTGTCTTTGCCTGGTTATCTCTTTGCCCGAACTTACCTGTAACAACAACAACAACAAGATAATTAGTAGGGCGACCTACGCAGAAAAGTTATACCATAACATACCCCAGAACGAGTTTAACATCAGCTTAGCCAACGATCTAAGCCCGGGATTCTTTCTAATTTTGACCTCGTCCAAGGAGACTCCTTCGTTCGCCATGTACTCTTGTATGTACTGTGTCTTTTCCATATCCGAAGTACAGTCGCTAGGCCAGCCGCTGGCTTCCTGTTTAATTTTTAAGAATTTGTCGATGAACCCCGTAAACAATTCGGCATTCTTCGACGACGATGTCTTATCATATCGTGTAACTTGATACCGCCATATCTCCTGCATCTCTAACACCTTGTAGCCCTTTTGTGCGGCTTTTACAACCTCGTCAATAACCCAGGTACCGCTTATGGCTCTTTCTGTCTCCGAATGAGAACACTCTCCCTGGTTTAATTCTTTAACGCAGGAGTAACAGAGAGGGAATAGTAATTTATTATGTAGTCTCAGCGGTAGAACGGGATGAAACAGCTGTTGCGGGGGTAACACGGTACATTTAATAACGCCGTCGATGTTATCTAACCCTTTTTCGTTGACCAACGTGTTACATTCCTGACCTGTGTATATCTCAGGGTGGCCAATGGGAAACTTCCCGTATTTACATACCCAGGGATACAGCGAACACACATCAACGTATCTAATTTTTTCACCAGGTTTCACTTTGTATTTCAGTTTAACCGCTCCCGTTCTACCGCCGTAAAAAGCATCACGCGGTTTCATCGGTGTATTAATCAGCATGGGGTGATTGTCTAACTGCAGCTTCCTTTCAGGTATTAACTGCTTCCGGAACGCACATTCGCACTGCTCTATAACCTCGTATCCAAGCGCTTCGAGTCTCTTCGTACATGTTCGAGTCCTCTCGTAACGTAAGGTCATGGTATCGGTCGGGTCGTCATGAAGCGGTTCTTGACGCCTAGTTATAAAGCAGCTAGGACAGCCGTGGAAGTAGCAGCCATGAAATTGGAACACCTGTTTTTCGTATAGACCGTCAACTTTTAATCCGGCTACAACAGCTTCCTTCTGTCTTCCGGCGTGCTGAATCACAACACCTCTCTGCTCTTCCTCCCCTATCAGCCATTGGAGAGCTATTTTCGACTGGTTATCGGTTCGACGGTAACCGCCCTTCGGTATTATTCCAATGGTTTCGGGTTTCAGGAATTTACGCCGAAACATAAGGTTGCATGCTGCAGCAATGGTGATGGTCTCTGTAAAGTAAATTTCTAAAGTGAATGCAAGCTCTCTTTAGAATATCTACGTCGGTTCTACAATATTCTACCAGGTCTCTCTGCACATCGAACTCGCTGTCTTTGTTGTCTTTATACCATTTAATAAATGCCTTTCTTGCCGCTGGTTTCATGGTGTCTGGACCGTAGTATATAATATCGGGCAGAGGACCTACATAGCTGGCGTTTGCTTCCGTATTGAACAGATGCGGAAAATATCCTTTTGGCGATGGTAATCCAAACGCTTTCGGGAGTGCTGCCAAAGCCTTAGGGAAGTAGTTCAGAGAGTCTATAAATCTCAAGTTACCGACTTCTAACATTAAGACCTTACTACCCTGCATTACTAGTTCTGGTTTCAACGAGGTCTTTGAAACGATATAGTTTAAAACGAACTGGGTGTCAAAAGCCTGCCCATTATGCGCTATAGCTACAACTTTTCTAAACTTCTTACGGACGTCTTGCAGATTCGTTAGAAACCCTTCAATACATTTGTCTTTTAACACTTGCTCCCGAACGCCACATCGTTTACATATCTGCATATCCGGAGAATCATAGCAGTCTGGGCAGGTTTGTTGAAACACACATAAATTCGGTTCGTGTAGGCTAAGTCCCTCGGAAATTTCTTTCTCTTGTCTAGTTTCTAGGTCAAAAAATACAAACAGAGTATCTTGTTTATCAGACATCTTTTGGGAGGGGCGTATATAGCATAAGTGATTTTCTGGTTTGTGGGATTGACATGATTTGCAATAAATCTCACTACTAACGTGAGATTCTTTCCTGTTCTTCGTGTTAACCATCTTGAAACATTTTTCGCATTTCTTGACTTCCCGACACATCTTTCTCTTGTGATTTTCATAACATTGACGACTTTTAAAGTCTCTTCGGCAATTTGTGTCTATTTTGTTTTACCTTAGACAAAATGGAATTGTTGCATCAATTAAACAAATCTTTAGGCAGCCAAAAACCAATCAAGAAATTATTTCAATACAGAATTAAAGAAATAGTACCAATATTGCGGTTCAAAAGCGTCGTTTGCGGTGATAAACGTCATAGTGTGATTATCGAGACAGACGCTCACGTCACGTTTCTACCCAGCGGATCAGCGATAAGTTAACAGATGAAAGGGTTAAGGAAGTTAATGAGCAGATTGCAGCTAAAACGATTTCTCTAGGCCTAGTGTACTTGGGAAAAACAGGCTGCTATGATGACTGCATGTTTGTGGAAACAGATAAGGTATGGGGAAACATCAAGTTTACAATAAACCCCTTTTTTAATGTTCTATTGTTGTTGTTGTTGTTACAGCCCCTGGAACCACAAATAGAAAACAGAGGTCAGTCCTGAAGTCCTCAAGCTATCATCATCATCATCACCAGCAATCTATCTATCAACATTTTATTATAAATTAAATGTAGTCATAACAATATATTAATACATACATAATCTTTAACCTCATATACCTTTCGGTGTCGAGGCGTCAGACACACCGAGCCGCAGAGTGGATATGTGCGTGTGAGACGAGGCAGCGGAGCCATATAGGCAAGTACACTGCGCTCGTGGTTTACCCATCCGAGTCCTGACCGCCGCAAACTCGACTTAACTATGTTAAGCGATAGAAATCCACTATAACCACTCTGCCGTACTGCTGACTTAACAATATATTAATAATAAACATAATTTTAATTCCTATCCGGCTTTATTATTTCTTCTAGAAGGTGGTGGAAAGAGTACAGGGTGCGTGAGAGAGAAAGGTAGCAGAACTTGTGGGTCGTAGCGAGAAGGAGAAACAAATTCAAATCTGGGGAAATCCAAGATGGCTGCTTTAAGAATGACAGATTCAAAATGACAGATGCAAAAATAACAGAATTAAAATGACAGATGCAAAATGACAGATGCAAAAATGACGGATGCATAATTGACAGATTTAAAATGATGGATGCAAAAATGACAGCTGCAAAAATGACAAATTTAAAATTGACAGATTTAAAATGACAGATGCAAAAATGACAGATGCAAAAATGACAGCTGCAAAAATCACAAATTCAAAATTGTCAGATTCAGTACAGATTCAAATTTAGCGCGCCACATGCTGTGATATAAAAACGGGTGCCTCTACATACCCCCGGTAATACAGATTTCTTCATGACGCCCTCTATTAGCATTACCTAGGTCGTCGATAATACAGATTTCTTCATGACGCCTTCTATTAGCAATACACACTAATTGTAGCATGACGCCCTCTATTGGCAGCACACAGATTGCCGGTAATACAGATTTCCGTAATGACGGACGGGCGTGGTCAAAATGGCGACGAGTTCCAAATGGCCGACGTCAGCCAATCACAGAACAGCAGGCGTGGCTACCGAAGTGGGGGTAACCAATCACAGCGAAGGGGGAGGAGCTACAGGAGTGGGGGTAACCAATCACAGACAAGGGGAGGAGCCTGGAGGGGGAAAGGGCGTGGCCAGAAAAAAAGGAGTGGGGTAGAACTCAGGTACCGCAATACCTACTCTTAGCTCTCGTCAACTATAAGGTGGCATAAGCTCTTTCTGGCTGACTGATTTAGGATACCTTTCTCGAAGTACAGATCTAATAAGGTTCTGCTCTGTGGGGCTAGTTGGAGTGTTACAGCATACACTTCCTGCAATGAAAAGAGAACATTATTCAAATTTCAGAAATGATAGGTATGTCAAAAATATTGAAGTAAAAAATAATAGTCAAATCACTATAGTACAGTCAAATTACAAAAAATAGCGGAAAGTCGAGGTAAGTCCATGGATTTTTGCATAGGGCTTCCTTGTGGGTTGTTAAATCACCCCCTCAAAGTCAACACCTGTAGGTGGTGAGCTCGAAGAGATAATGAGGGTAAACCAGGTCCCCTAACGGTTTTTGTCGTTTTTCTCGAAAACTATTATGTTTATTGAGATGGAGATTAGGTAACATAATGCTTATTTAAATCCCTACCAAAAATGCTTTTTCGTACCTCGCCTTTGCTTTGTGTATTCGAAGAAAGAAGGTATGTCATACATGGATCAGCAATTTGCACCAGTAAATTTGCTCAAGAAACATTCGGGCGTAACTTTTTGGTCTCATATTCGTCATGAAGTAGCTAAGAAAAATTTGTTGAGATCCGGACGCGATCGTGGTCCAGTCATCTTTTACCTTAGCATCTTTTCGTCAAAACCCATCAGGCGAGGTTATCGATATTCTTGGTGTCAGTCGGCTGAAAAATTCGTATTAGCAAGTTAATTCTTAGGAGAGTACACTGTACTAGTTAATTTTTTTATCCAACCCAATACGTACAGGTTGTTTCGCCTGTTTTCAAATCCTAATTTTCTTTATTTATAAGACCTTGGTATCGAGTAAATTTTTCTCTTGAATGATTTTTGATGTAAAATTGAAATACACGATTTAATTCCTGATTTGCTCGTATTGTACGGGCGCCACAGTAAGGCAACAGTTTCGTTTTAAATCGTATATTTCAGTTTTACAGCAAAAATCATTCCAGAAAAAAATTTATTAATCTTATAAATAAAGGAGATTAGGATTTCAAAACAAACGAAACACCTTCACATAATGGGTTGAATAAAAAAATTGACTAGTACAATGTACTCTCCTGAGAATTAACTCGCCAAAACGAATTTTTCAGCCAACTGGCACCAAGAATATCGATACTCTCGCCTGATGGGTTTTGACAAAGGGATTTAAATAAGCTTTATTTTACCTAATCTTCTTCATTCTTCACAAAAGACCGATTGACCATAAACAAATAGTTCACTTTACAAATCGTTTGTTTATTCTGACCTAGATTTTTAGTTAACGCTGCTAAAATTAAGTTAGAACAAAAAATCGGTTTACTATAATATAGTTAGTGATATTTTTCTCAGTGTACAAGCATGAACTCCATGTATATATTTTACAACGCTAATACTCTGCAACTGATTTATTTGCAAGGTAATAAAGTTTACTTGTTTTTGTTAGGATTGCTACGAAGATAGTATTGCAGAAAACGATTATATCTTTGTATACGCAGGAAGGTACATTGTTTACATCAAAGCTACAGATTTACTTTTGATGGTTTTCACCTTATGCCAGTTTTAGTTGATGTCCAAAAGTTATTTGTTAATCTTAGTTTATAATTTGTATTTTTTATAATAAGACAAGAGTATATAAGAATAAATAATATATATTGTTCTTTCAGGGCGTTATTGGCATGTTGTCCTGAGAAAGTACTGTCTGAATCTGTATATCTATCGATGCAGATTTATTGGACCCATAGAGGCGCTTTTAGAGGCGCTATTTAATTCTTTGTGGTAGTTCCCCCTTCAAATTTCTACTTGGATGAGTCTTTTTCTCGAAGAAAGAAAAATCAATGTATTATATTATTTACATTCGTTAAGATGTTTTACTTACATCAGCGATTTTCAGTACATGGAGTACTTACAATGAAGGCTAGGATATGCAGAAGTAAAGCAAAGCTGATACATATATCTCAAGTAGCACAACTTGCTTTTTCGCAACGCTATTAATAGCTGCTTCGTCTTTTTATAAAGCTTAATGCTATATAATTAAGAGTTAACAACAATCTTCCAGTATTAATGGAATATCTATATACCCAAAAAAGGCACAATTTATATAGCCTCGTTAAGTTCTGTAAAGGGTACACAAATACTTATGTAGCAATATGGCAACCTTTTTGTGTTGTTTAACCAGCTTTTATAAACCATGCTATACGGCTTCTAAGAAGTTACTGAATGAGGGTTGCATTAAGTTTTCTACGAAGTAAAAAATTGCATTAAACGTGTGTTATAGTAGTTTGCAGTTATAAAGCATTATAATTATTATAAACATTATAAGCAAATATAATTGAAATGAAAGAGGTATGTAGCGGCTCAAAAAGCAAGAACTTTTTGTTTTAAAAGAAAATTACTGGGTTATGGTTTACAATAGATCTCTTAAAAATATTTTTAGCGCTATTACAGCTGTGTTATAGTTAAATGGCTCTTTTCATGAATTAGATTTACACATACACATATATTATTAGTTGACATATGTATACCTACTTTACGTCTTCTGCAAATTGTCATGGCGAATTATTAGGGAACCGAACGAAGATTTTTGCCTACATATTAATACTTACTGACTTCCGTTGACAATATCTAACTTGTGATGTGAAGAAAACTTTTCAGTCCAAACATGCTATTCTATGTACTTCGGAATAATAGAGACACCTCCTAAATTCGTTGAATTTGATAAGTACTCCATTAAAAATGATCTTTTTAATAAAATAGTCCTAAAATGATGCAGTCATGTATTCTAAATAATCCGTAAGTGTGAAAGCAGAGCTATTAGTAACTATTTATTCTTTATTAACTAAATAGATAACTCTATGCATGTTTCCACCGTATGATGCCTATTGGGTAAGTAAAATAGCCTTAGTATACAAACAAGCAATTATATAGTACAGTCATTAGCAAATGTCTTGTCCCGAGCAGGCAACACATTTAACAATTCTGGTAAAAGAAACGACGTACGTGTCGGTGAATAGTTTCTTTTGTTTACAAACAACACAGCAAATCTAACCAGTTTTAAAGGTTGCTACCCTACCTAGAGTGGCTTTGTATAACAACAATAGAGTAATAAAAACTACTATTTTCAAGTGAGTTTCTTATTTTACTGAAGTACAAAATATTATTAAACGACCGTTTTACTTCTACTATCGTTTCTTCTATGTTAAGAAATAAGTATCGTACTTTTTTCTACTTTATTATAAACTCTATTAATTTATTTACGAGTTTGATTTGTTTATTTACAAAGTTTAATTATTTTGTAAACACTAAAAAAATTAAATTTTTAGTACTAACTGTAATCAGTTTTTATTGCAAAAATTAGTAAAAATAATAAATAATCAAAACTAATAATCATTCCCCGAGTTTCCAAAGTAGAATCAGATTTGGCATACAAACGAGGCATATTTAAACATTAAGGGCCGGTTTGGTTTATTCACCTTCAGGTAAAATTCCCAGTAGTTGCCGGTCAAATAAATTAAGTTCAATAATAAATACAGTTTGGGTATATTCACAGGATTATATCTTGAAAGTAGTTAGTGGAATGTTTATGAGAAAGGGTCCAACTTTTGCACTCAGGTAATACATGCAAGAGAGATGGGTAATTGAGAGAATAATGTGTTAGAGAGAAACATTAAACCCATTGTCTAATCTACTTAAAAGGAGGCGGGATTTAAAAAAATCTGTAATCTTTCACAAATATTTTCTAAAAATTTTAGGTAAACAGATATTAATGATATATATGATCTAAGGTTCTATGCTTTGTCAAGGGTGTTGCTTAATTTTTGTTTTGTGACTGTTTTGTTTTTAGTACTGACTATATCTATGTTTCTAGTTTTTTCTTAGTTTGTAGTATTTTTATTAAAACAACTGAATATTTAATAACTTTTAAAATTTTAACGTATTTACATAAATAAATGCCTATATTATTACTTTATTTTTATTTATCGCTTACATTAATTTCTGCGATTATTTAATTATCTAAAATACTCCTAAGCCTCTATTTTTTGATGATTGTTTTCATTATTATTTTCGTTTAGTTATTTTTTATTAAAGGTAAAGAATGAAACATAAACACGCTATATAACTTTGTTTAACTAGTAGATGCTTCTATTTAAAAGGACTATTTTATAAAGTGTGTCAAAGAAATTTTGAATAGAATGAGTAACAACAGTTTTTACAAGCATGTGTTCAAAACAAGCTTTAAAGAATTTAAATATCTTGCCCAGGTAGTTGTCCATCTCTGTTTAATTCGGTCTCTTTCGTACACAGTATAAGGGGTATTTCGATTCTTAAAGCAGCAACGTCCTTACTCGGGACAAGACATTTGCTAATGACTGTACCTACCTAAATAATATGCAAGGTATTCCAAGAAATTCTTGATCGAAAAAAATATAATATTTCTTGGTACTCTTAAGAATACAGGTTTACTACAGTTGATAGTGCATTTTTTAAATTAAAAAAAAAATTAATTTTGATAAGGAGAGTATGTTCTAAATAATTAGGGCTATCTCCCATTACGAGGTTTTTAGTTATATTAGTTACACCCTGTATACTTAATGGTGGTCACTTAACAGCCAACTAATAATTGACCCTGCATATCTAATTAACATAATTATTATAAAAACAATAATTAAATAAACAAATTAATATTAAATATAATTAATTACAATAACGATCATAACAGAATTACTATTTGCATATAGCGGATATAACCAATATAGCGGTAAAGGAATCGATTTGTCATGTTAACGTTAGAGACATCCTTGCCTTTCGCATATTTAAATCAACGATTTTTGAAATCTCAATGTAACTTACGCGTTTTGCGTTAATTAATTCACTTTAATACCTTCCATTTTAAATAATAAACTATAAACTATTTATGCATTCTATCAATTTAAGCTGCACCTAACATTAAGATTACATTAAATGTCATGAATAGGTCAACAACTGCATTCACAGCGTTTAATCATTAAAATCTGTAGAGATTTAATTTTTAATGAGATTTTTAAAATACTGAGTCAGTGCAGGAAATCAAAATGACAAAAATTAAGAATCAGTTAGTACCTACATATGTCAAAAAATATCTCAATAGCATAAAAGTATATAAATAATGCAATAGTTGTTACCTGATTACATGTTCGCCTGAAGGCAAAGCGCTCAGCTGGGACTCATAATTATAATTCATTCATCAACAGAGTGACAAAATTCGTAAAGTGAACCACGTATTTATCAGTGGTACGATATTATATGTTAATATGAATTTTTCTATGTCATTTAATGATAGTAACCTGATCCTTAATTGATTTGATAAAATTCTTGATTTTCCAAAAGTTATTAACAATAACATTTTTGTGTAACGATTTAAGAAACATTTATTTTTCTAAGCTACTAAAACATTAAAATCAAAATTATTCGGCAAATCTGTACATTAGGGAATAAAGATTAATATCAAGTAAATATTTTTTATCAAACATGGTATTCTTATCAACAATAAGGGATTTTTTAATAAACAAATTTAATTATTTATGACTTATTAATCGAGTTGGAACATTTCCCTAATTAATTTATATTTTCTAAACATTTACCAAAACATTGCTGAAAAAAAATTTCCGATCCAAATTTTCTAGGAAATTACAGCAATTTTAATCGCGTCGTGTCCGCGAATTTTAGCAACAAAATAAGCATAAAACAAAAGCGCATCAGTTGTTTGGACACAAACGTAGTAAAGTCTTATTGATAAATGCTCCGAATAGACGGTAGCGTACTTACGTGACGCGACAAAAATTGCTGTAATTTCCTAGAAAATTTGAATCGGAAAATTTTTTTTCAGCAATGTTTTTTGGTAAATGTATAGAGAATATAAATTAATTAGAAAAATGTTCCAACTCGATTAAGAAGTCATAAATAATTGAATTTGCTTATTATAAATCCCTTATTGTTTATAAGAATACCATGTTGGATAAAAAATATTTACTTGATATTAATCTTTATTCCCTTATGTAGAGATTTGCCGAATAATTTTGATTTTAATGTTTTAGTAGCTTAGAAAAATAATTTTTTCTTAAATCGTTACACAAAAATGTTATTGTTAATTACTTTTGGAAATCAAGAATTTTATTAAATCAATTAAGGTTCAGGTTACTATTATTGAATGACGTATCACTGATAAATACGTGGTCCACTTCACGAATTTTGTCTCTAGAACAAATTTTACTTGCATGCTTGCTAACGTTTTCTACCTGTGCGTTAAGAGCGCGCTTGATAACGCAAAAGTGCATAAATTACTGCGCCTTAAAAGAAAATTAATTAGATAACCCATCTTGCACTGGTTTCTTTTCTTTCAGACAGCAGATATGACTAATTCAACATTGGAATTCCCAAATATTCCGACCAGGGTCGCTCGTAAATTACTGTGTTATAAACAACACTAAACATATTAGGTTTCATTTTCATTTTTATAAGCGTCAGTTTTATAATTGTTCATTTTTCTGTTTATCAAAATGAAAGACATTATTGAATGTCTATTGAAATCTCTTTAAATTAAAAGTATTTATTATTATATTATTAAGAGTTACGAATTAAATTAATAATATTAATTTAGTTTCATATTAGTCAAGGGTTTATGTTTAATTTCACCTATGGATATCAAGGTTATTGTTATTATGCTTAGCAACTATTAAGCTATAATAGCATAAACTATTTAAAATACTTCTAGTTATTATTAAAATTGGAGATTTCTAGTAGAAATCAATTTTTCAGTATGTGGAAGTTTCAATTAAAAAAAGCATAGAATGCAAGAGTTTATACATTTTGTTAAAAGACACAGTTAGAGGTTACTATACAGGGTGGCCTAAGGAATACATACGTATTTATTTTTCTAAGCAAGAAAATCAAACAATTAAGTGAAAATATTTATTCAATATACATGTAAGTCGAAGACTTTTGGTGTAATGCGTTATTCCGCGGAAAACGTGGTAA
Organism: Agrypnus murinus; assembly: GCA_929113105.1. Taxonomy (NCBI): domain Eukaryota; kingdom Metazoa; phylum Arthropoda; class Insecta; order Coleoptera; family Elateridae; genus Agrypnus; species Agrypnus murinus. The sequence goes on from OV816025.1 coordinate 71,073,118, forward strand.
TATTATCTATGTGACACCATAACAAGACTTATTTTAAATATTGTATTCGGCGCATATTTCACTGGGCCATGGTGCTAGAGATAAAATGATTTTTGCTTTAAAATCAGACCACATCATTCCACGACCTGTTTTCGGATATTTCTACAATCGTGTGAAATTCGTCTTAAGAAGAAAAAAGGTAAAATCGAAACATACAAATTTGGTTACTAAACCTATAGTTTTAAAAGAATTTTGTTCACGGGGCCAAGTTGATTTGATCGATTAGCAGTCATGTCAGGATAAAGAATACAAATTGTTACAAAATTATTAGGACCATCCCACAAAATTTATTTGCCTACGTCCTTTGAAATCAAAGAAAGCTGTTGAAGTAGCTTAGAAGTTTTTGAAGATCTACCTTGAACTTGGATGTCCAGCCATATTACAAATGCGACAATGACCTCGAATTTGCAAACTATATAATTCTCGAATTAGTAAAACTATGGCCTGAGCTGGAAATTATTCATGGCCAACCGCGACATCCTCAATCACATGCAGTATTATAGCAAGAAGCAATCAGGATGTCAAAAATATGTTGCCAGTCTGACTGCAGGACAATAATTACACAAATTGGTCCGTTGGCTGTTATTTCTTGCAGTTTCAGTAAAGCTGTTCCTTCCATAGGATTATTACATTGGATTGGTACAAGGCAAAATTTGGCACAGACCTAAAAATTAGACTATCCTCTACAAATCATTTCAATAAAATGATTAAATCCCTAGGGCATAGTATAAATAACATACAGTAACGTGACTGTCGCAAATAGTTACCATCCACCAGATGGAAGAAAGAACAATTGGCGAAGAAGAAACAACAGAAATGTGTATAACATGGTGGAAGAAACAAATGTAATCATATATGCAGAAAATGTAAGAACTTAGAATCGAATAACGTTACTACAATGCCTTGTAACGAACAGGAAAATGACAAAAACCTACAAGAAACAGATCAACAAATTATGTGCCTTAATTGCGAAAATCAGAATACCACATGTGTTTTCAATGGAATAGGTATGTCGAGATGTTCTTGCAAATGTCTCCCTCCTAATGACTAATCACTAAAACAATGGATTTGTACTTTTCATGATTTCCAAAGCATCGTTTGTAGTGTTCGATTTGCCAGTTTTCGGAAATATCTATTTGAAAAGGGCAGCTTTGGCAAATCGAGAATTGATACAAAGTTGATACACTTTGAAATTTTGAAAACATATTTTTGCTGTGGGGAGTTTATGTAGACGCATTTGCCGTTAAACGCAATTGGGGACCTCAAGTGACTCAAGTTCGTGAGTGAAGTCTACCAGAGAACTTCACTCACAAACTTTAGTCACATAAAGGTCTTTAATTGCAAGATAAGTACTTAATAAAATAAGCAGATATTATAAAAAGTATGTACAGCCTCTTCCACATGATAAAATCAGGAGACTAATCTCAAGAAAGAAATTGTACACGCTACACCAGATTACAAAACACCGCATGATCTCACAGCCGAATACACATTTTATTCAGAATTATTTATTTGCCTCAAAATTTGTATATCGACTAACCAAGTTTCAAAGAATCGAAATTTCATTATCTCTAAAATTCTAAAGTTTAGTATTTTAGTTTCAATCATTTAAAGATTAAATATCAAGAACTGAGACATTTAAAGTTTAATTTCCAAGTTTCTAATGTAATCGAAATCGTTAATCTAAATTTTCAAAGTTTCAGTTTCCAAGTTTTCATTTTAAACAATAATGGAATGTTTGGAAGTTTCCAATATAATGATGCCCAGAACATATCAATGTAAACTACGGATATGAGTTGAAATCTAAAACGTGACATCTCTGACTTGAATTTTAAATTTCTAAAATTTCGAATTTTAGAACCTTAAGAGTGAGACTTTACATTATAAACTTCTTAAACTGCATTTTAAAACTATGTCGGTTTTAGACTTAAGCTTCATTTTTAATCCTAAACGTTTACAGTAAATACCAATTCCGTTGGAGGGAGATTCTTGGAATGAACGGAAAGGAGATTTCGAATCCCTAGAACCAACCGACAGGTAGAGACCCCATCGTTTACAATCATGTAGCATTCTAGGGATAGCTTTCACTATGTGACAGATGACGTTTCGTTCCAAGAATCTTCCGCCAACGGAATTGGTATTTACTGTAACATTCTGCTATTTTTAAAGTTTTCGAATATTATATCTCTGAAATTTATAATTTTTGAGATTTTAAAACATAGAAGAAATTCTATAATCGATGCTTTAAAAACTGTTGTAATGCTGAACTTGTAATTGTGAACCTCTAAAAGACTTCTGTTTGAGACTTGAGAAATGACACAGTATTGGATTATAAATTTCGAATTTTTGATACCTTAAAACGTTTGAACTGGGGTTTCAAACCATTTTCATGTTCAGGAGCAAGAACAGATTATTTTAAACCTTTGGGACATGCAAAAAAGTAACATTATATCAATTACATTGATTCGGCCTGTACTTTATGAAGATCCATAATAACACAATAAATAAAACTATTTATTTAAAAATCATAACTGTCCTTTCGCTACACGGTAGCTTCTTCAGATAAAGACTGGTTTAAGTTTTAGTTATAACCAGTCTTTATCTGAAGAAGCTATTGTGTAGCGAAACGACAGTTATAATTTATAATTAAATATTTTAGTGAAGATTTTAATAGTATTTTATTGTGTTATTGTATTTAACATGATATTCAATAAACAATTAGCCAATCGCACACAGTGTATAGCAATAAACAATGGAATTTCTAGCTTTTCACCGGTAGTAACAGGAGTACATGTTTTGTGTTAAAGGCTGTTCCCAAAGGCTTTCCAAAATTAAACTTACACCAAAAAGAATCTACACCTAGCTGTATAACATACTGTATTTCTAAAGAAATTGAAGGTACACTTTCTTAGATATTCAAAGTCAAAGGTCACATCATGTGACCTTGGAATGAAGAATTCAATATTTTTTATAAAACTCTGCTCTTTTAGCTTCAAAACAAGCCTAAGATAAAAGCTCTACTACGATTAGAAGCAAAGTTATGAATTGTTTTTGTTCACCTTGTAAGCGTAAATTTTACATTTTGTACCATATATCCAACCCTGCTGTATGAATACCGTGTGTCACTGAGGGTTATTATTTTACATACGTAAGTTACTTTATGTCGTCTACCATCCTACTAAATTTCACGAAAATCTGAGATGGTCGGGTTGAAAAGTTCATTTTGCTTGTGATGATTTGGCATGGAATGACCCGAATGACATTGAAACAACAGTATTTGACCTGACCCAAAAAAAACCAATAGCAGATTCGTGATCTTCATACCAAAAAGTTGCAGAAAAACCATATGAAAACCTGGAAGTTTTTTTCGTGTTGTACAGTGTTATCAATCTTCAAAAATCAGTTGTTATCTTCTTTGCGAATAAAGCCTAATACATTTTTAACTGACAATATTAACGTAGCGATTGGTGGGATCCCTATTCCTATCAAAAAAGAAGCTAAAAGTTTAGATTTTAGTTTACAGTGTGTGTCGTAAAGTTGGATCCATATTCCACATCAGAAAATTCTTTCTATTCTGATTGGAAACAACTATGCAGGGCAACTCTCTTTCCAGAAATACTTGAAATACGCCATGTCAGAGTTGACAGGTGAAATTATAGGTAGGTATCTGTTAAATTCGCAATTTTCTAAATCACGAAAAATGACCTTATGTGTTAAAATATGGAAAATATTTTATTAATAATAATGATAATAATAATTGCTACAACCCATAGCCTGGAAACCAAACCCCAGAAGCTAGAAGCTTGTGCGGGAGGGAGGGGGCGATTATTATTATTACGTAGGCCGTAAGAAAAAATGTTTCTAACGACATTTTACGTTCACATATCTAGTTTGAACAAGATATCCCAACATAAGGAAAATGTTTTTTAACATTTTTACACCCCATAACTGACTATTTTGAAATCATTAAATAATAGTTTATGATAGAAAAGTGTCAAAAGTGAATGTTTATTTTGCGAAAAGAGAAGTTTGGCCCAAGACGTGCCAGCAGAGTTAGTAATCTCCTCGAACAAACTAAATTCACTTTTAACACGTATATCATACATTTATTTTTTACTTTTTACACTCGTGTCTAAAGTGTTACTCTAGATATCGCTTTAGATACTAGTGGTATAAAATGACATTTTCGACTCACGACAATACAAAAAAGTCAAAAGTTCTGCTTTTAATAGGGTTTGTAACACTTTAAAGGAGTGGTAAAGCAACAATTGCATAGCAGATTTTGCTAATAATATCAAAATATGAAATGAAACTTTCTGGACGATTTTCCAATTTAGAAGAAAATAACGGATAATTTTAATCCTTTTTTTATGAAGTCAGTTTGAATAATACTAGATAATACCTTCCTATGTGAAAAATCCATATAAACTCTCGCATAAATAAAAGTATTCAAGCACTGAAATTAATCTACCCCCATAGACAAATATTAACTACTGAAACAACAAAGACCTTGCATTGTTATTCACTTATTTTATCTAATTTTTTATGCTGTAGCGAAATTTACGATGGATAAATAAATCCATTTATTTAATATTATACTGTATATTTATTTTTGTTGTATTTTTAACTATTTACTAATTGTGAAATGAATAAGGATTAATAAAAAGTTTCAATAAATTGTTTTAAATAAGTTTTACTATTTGCTAATTAAAACTTACTTCTTACAAAATACGTTACGCATGTGCTCAAAAGGATATTTATTAATTAAAATTCCCATTCTCTATTCCATAGAAATATTTTAATTTTAAATTTATTTCTAAGAAGGCAAACAATGAACGAAATATTATACACTTATAAATAGAGTTCTAATAAAACATGTATATTTATCTCCAATATTTTTTTTCTATGTCAGAATTTCTTTGTATAAACATCACAACTGCTCGAATTACAAATACGAATGAAGCGCCTCTAGTGGGAAAATACCTTCACTTCTTATCTCCGCTTGGATATCTATTTTACAGCCATTGTCAGTTGGGTAGCCTAAAATTAGGAGTAACTGTATAAATCGCTGTCAGGAACATTGCGCACTTTGTTAGAGTTCATCACAAAATTCAGAGGTGATAGCGACATGCAGTTTTCATAAACACATTCTCCATTGAATTTCCAAGGGGATGACATATTTCTAATTTTCGAAGAATTTCTAAACGTGTAGAAAATAACAATCTAAAGTTGCCGAAGTTTGAAAGGCTCTCTATCAATTATTACAAAATATCCACCCTTGAAAAATATGTCAAACCCTAGGTATATCCTTTATCTACAATTTAAGACCTCGACCAAATCTTCATCTCGTTCCTGAAGGTGTGTGAACTCTAACGAAAATTGGTCGAAAACGACACTTTCAGCACGTAATGAAGCGCGCCCTTAAGTATAATGGATATCTTGTCTTGCAGTATTTATGATTTAGAATTCTAGAGCAGAAATTAATAACTATTTGAAAGACGAAAAGCAAAATAGAGATCGCCATAAACTCTATCATTTTTAACACTTTCTGGCTTTCAAAGCTTTGTCTGACTTTTTGGCAAAGAAACTACTTACTTACCTAAGTATAGTTTTGTGTCTCTAACGTCATTGGTATGCGTGTTATATATCAGAAACAGGCATATTTTCCTTTAAATAAAAATTAGGTGGCTTTGAAAAAAGTACATTAGATCAAGAAAAGATGTTCTTATCTTACATATTGTACAAAGACAAGGTCAGACAAAAGTCACTATGCTGACGCACTATAGGCTACATTTTACCTCTATTTACTGTTCTTATGCAAAGTGTGTTGTAGTGTCATAGACAAATTAACTTTAGTAAGGCATGTATTATAAGTAATTGAACACAGTTAATAACTATGCAACAAAAAAATAATTAAAGAGAAGTATTATAGTTATTCAAAGCATTAAGGACAGTTTCTTTTTACCGCTTGAGGATAGTCGAGATCTTCAATACGTCCGATACCGGTAGAACACTTGAGGACCAGACCTTTAAAATGCGTTTTGTCCAAAATTTGAAATTTTTAGTCAGTGATGGCGTTGCGTAGCTTGTATAAATCTGCATGTGTTTTAATTACAACCCGACGATCTAAACGCATTACATCCCCTTTAAAATACTTTACAAAGCTTACTTAGACTTTCATAATGAGTTTTATCCACCGAACTCGGACAAACAAAATGCATTTTATCCGTAAAATAAGGACCTACTGCGTTTCGTGTCTGACAGCTCAGTTTACGTTGTATTTCACAGTGTAATTGTAACGACCTAATTTGCTGAAAACAAACGTCCCACGCAAGGGCGTCAATTGTAGCGATGCTTTTTACTCTAACTCAGAATACTAGACAAAATATTCCGCAGGTCCCTACTTACTTTATTTAAATTGATGCCATAACTTTGCTCAATTTCAAACGATACTTACGTACTTATAAGGGAATGTTAAGGAAAAATAAGGGTTATTGGAATAATAAGAAATATGGGCGCCACTCATTTTAAGTCATTAGAATACATTGTCAGAATCCACAAATGAGAAAAGATTCTAATTAAATTGATTGAATTGAGTAGACTAATCGTACTTAGTCAGGTTGACATTAAAAGGTTAATGCGAATGAATAACTTCAACAAATAATTGGTTCAATATTATCACAACCATGTCTAGTTTAATTCTCATTTATTTGTTAAGAAAAGTCTTATCTTTAAACAATGGAAAAACATTTTTGTTAGTAATCATCTAAAGGGTACATGTAGATTTTATTTACAAAACTTACTTATAAGATACAGTCTATCGCCTAATCCTTGATAGATTGTATAATCTATTTAGACACACAAAATCCACCACATTCTAATGTCTTTGTATTCACTTAAACTATAAGTACTAAGTACCTTACACACAATATAAATGAAGTACTTTTGATCACTGGTAAAGATGAAAATATTAAAGTTGAATCTGAACTAAAATTTGCTGGAACTTGGCATCAGCCTTTAAACAATAAAACTGTTAACCCATATGGTTACGATATAAACGTTAATAATTTCCAGGTTTTAATATTGACACAAATTTGAAGTTGTCTTTTCCAGAAGTTGTGGTTTGTTACTAACTTCGGTAATCCTGTATTATAATTAACTAAACACAACAAACTAATGCTTAATTTGTTAACACAAAACGCAGAAGTTTAAAAGAAGCGCTAGGCTTTTCTTTACTGTAGACGGAACGGAAAACAAACGGTACGGGAAACAAACTTATTCGCACTTGTCGGGCCGTATCAGATTTTTGTTTTAAAATATAATTTCGGCCGGAACCGACGCAAAGCGTCGGGGCAAGAGCCCCTAACTTGGGCTCTAGAGCCGCTGAAAGGTCGACTATCTTAAACCCCCCCGAATACGAAAAATTATCTCAAATTGCTAATATTTTCAAGAGAGGGAAAATAAACACCCTATCGAAAGTTAAACTGACATACATTGCACCAATAGGAAAATACTGTCTAGAATATTCAGTGCATATTTTTTTGCAGTGCAATAACATATTTTCTAGCAAGGGAACTGATATCAAAAAATATAGTGCAGACTTGCTTTTTGTCTGTAGATTTTGAAGAATCTATTTAACGGATACGAAGTAAGCACGCATACACGGAAACATAAATTTGGTTTAAATGCATTTAGTATGTATCATTTCTTTACAGCTGCTTCTTTAAAAATACGAAGAGAAAACATTTAATACTTAGAATTAAACTCCCCTGTACCCATGAACTACAAGAAATGATATTTATTAAAGTTTATATATTCCATAAAATGTGTATTGTTCTATATATTTTCAAACTAAAGTATTTTAATCCGCCTTGGACAAACAAAATGACTTATGTCCTCTTAAGTTCTGGTGTTTTGAGCCAAATTTGAAACTGCTAATTTTTGAGAACAAGGCTAATAGAATGCTTATTCTTTATAAATTAATAATCCTTAAATTTCGGTTCTACTATGTATGGTAGTTGACTGGCTGTTTTCTCGAATTCTTGGAAATTGCATAAATTGAACAAAACGCATTTTGAAAGTCTGCTGATCACTTACTAATCACAATGCGTATTAGGCCAGTACGAGACTACTTCAGCAATCGATTCATTCTTCATTCTCCATTATCGTCTTTCTCGCAACATTTTTCAATAACTTCTATTTATTTTGAATCAAAATGTGTTTACGGACACGTTTTCTGTTCTAGGTTTTTAGATTACTATTATTTTGTTATAAACGCAAGGTTCCGGCAACGTTCCTGGAACTCTTCCGCTTACGTTCCAGTGAAGTAGTGGTTACGTAGCGGTGTCGTTGCGGCATGGACTTTCATAGAACATTCATACCATTATTCTGAACTATAATGTTACTTGCTTTGTCTTTCAATTGATTTTGTTATTCTTATATTTCACTGTTATATATAGTATACAGAGTATGTACTTGTCTATTTAACTTCCTTAACTCGGAAACAAAATGAAATACTATAAGAATAATATTCGAAAGGAAAATTTATACCAATTAACAGTGATTTGAATGATAACATTAAAACGAATGCTATTTTATTTACTGTTAAACATAATAGGGAGCAACCAGCCCACCATTAATTGTGTATAATAAGTTTACTCCAGAAATGCCTGGAATGTTGTTAATTTGGAGTCATAGAGCACAGAAATGCCGATGTCAGTTTTTTCTTTTGTAGAGGGATGTGGGGCAGACATCAAAATTTGTAACACTGACCCGCTGCAGAGGTCAAATTTTGTGGAAAACATCACAGGGTTACGCATGGGAAATTGAAAATAGCGTTTTTATAATGGGTGCGTCCTACACACCACTGGAAATGCAGCGCTGCAGCAGCTTCCACAGCCCTCTTAGATTTAAAAAACCATTTAAAATTTTTATTTTTTTTATTATATCACTTTTCTACTGTCAAAACTGATGTTCTGACATTTTTATTATTGACATTCAGTAAATCAGTCGTTTAGTGTTACTTGTTAGCGCTTCAAGCGTTTTATGTATATAAAGCGATGATGTATTTCAAACAATTTTATTGCTTCAGTGGTTTTTTAAATCTAAGATGGCTGTAGAAGCTGCTACAGCGCTGTATTTACAGCGGTGTGTTGCACGCACCCATTGTCTAAAACAGCTAATATGAGAGAACATAACACGTAGATGCTAGAAATTCTTTTTAATTTACTTAAAACTTTAAACTAATCATTATGTATTAAATTTTATATTTGATGCAGAAATTATGATAAATTGAACTTTTTAAGTTATTGTGACGTAAGGTAAAAAAATATTTTATCATAATAAACTATAAAATATAAATAAATATATTTATCCCATTATAAATATATTTATTAAATATATATTATCATAAGGTAATAATTGAACTCCTTGCCAACGTATAATGTGGTTTATAAAACTCTAGGGTTTCTATACATAAAACACATGGAATTATAATGATTGTTGAACACACTAGCAACCAGTAAAGCAAAGGTACTACGACAAATGGAACACGAATAATGATTTTCAAGGTAACATCCGCCGTCGCAGTAAAATGTCAAATAATTTTTTGATAAAATTCGGCAATTCTGATTCTAAATGAGTGTGATTGTGGATAAAACATTGTATTGCATACGGGTTTTAGATGCATTTTATTCACTTAAGAAAATTAAACGCTCGAGCAAGCTCTCGCGTTTAAACATTCTTACGTGAATAAAATGCTATCTAAAACCCTTATACAATAAATTACTATTATAGTAATATGGAACTCAAAGTGAGAATAAAGTGTAATCTTTAAATAAATAAATATCTCAAAGACTTTCTTACAAAACGAATGTGTGTGTACAAATTAAAGAAGACACCTCGATACAGCTGTTTCAAGCTTATTAGCTATCATCAGTCGAAGATAGTCTTCTCCAATTTGCACATACCATCCAGGGCTTTATATAAAACCCAAATATACATTAATACCAAAAGGTAATAATGCTGACATCTGTGAGAACACTCGCACAAAGCGACAAAGAAATGGTTCTCACAGTGTCTATCCTGGCCTGGCCGTCAACCAAGTATATCATAATAAACTATAAAATATAAATAAATATATTTATAGTAATATGGAACTCAAAGTGAGAATAAAGTGTAATCTTTCAATAGTGAATTTGGAAAAACTTAAAGTGGATATCACTAAAAAATGCGATTTGAAAAAATATTTCCACTGAACGATAGTTGATGGGAACTTCAAATATGTAACTTAAAGTTATATTTACTACAAAGTACCGAATTGAACTGCAGTGGTATTTGTTGCGGTAAAGTTGTCAGCTCAAAGTTTTTTTGCCACGCGGTTCCATTTGGGACTTTACCCTAACGTGTTATTATAGATACAGTAAATTGATTATGTGGTGTTATGAATTAATTTGTGTTGAAATATTCTTTAAAAAGGGATAACCACAAAGTTGATATTACATTCACTATACACTGCACTTTACAATGATGCACAGCATGGACTATGCCAGGTTTTTCAAAATTGGGACTATATGATTAATTTTACTTCACGGTGAATTTAAGAGTTTACTTGGCCTTTGTATTAGCCGTGTACACAAACGTTTAATTCTGCAGGTAGTGGTAACGTTATTAACACTAATATAAATTATTTAGAAGTTCCAAGACTTTGAAGTAACACTCAAGAGCCCCAGAATGTCGCGGCAACTATGAATGTTACTTGAAAGTGGTTGCAATTTTAAAGGCGTATTTTAATAGTATTACTTAGTTGTTGCTACTATCGTTTGCCACCTTTAAGTTTTGAAAACTGTAATGTCGTCCAATTGGTAACTACAACGTTCCCATTACGGGGAAAGCTGCATAGAACTAATATAACTATAATGTAACTTCTATTAGTGATAGAAACTATGGTAGTGACTGTAGATTTGTCAAATATAGCTATTTAAACATCAAAGTCGTAGATAAAAGGTACTCAGTTGAGGTTTCTGTCTCAGTTGTTGTTACTTTGGTGCTAGTTGGTAGATTAAAACTTTCCTCCAGAAATAATTTAAAAACCTACTTTTTGCGATGCGCTCCAAGCATTGCAAAGATATGTGGTTTTTAAAAGATTCTGTTCTATTTTTTTCATCTGACAGTTTCTATACTATGATTAAAACAGTAGAATATTCGCAACATGTATCGAAAACAAATGAAAATTTCTGTGCAGATTTTAACATTTTAGTTTGTCCAGCTGCCTATGATACATACCTTAGTATTTCTGTTTTACTATATAAATGCTATTTAATATTTTTGACATACACAGTTGTTGTTTGTGTATTGATACCCCAAAGTGATAGATTGCTAATCGAGAAAGAAAGTTGACGCGCGATCAGAGGAGTGCGGCTTGAGACCCACAATGATGCCACAAGTGCTGAAGATCGAGTGGGTATGTTGTGTATTATTATGCTGTGATATTACTTTGCTGCTAAATAATACTAATAGAGAAAATATCGGGTTATATGAATAAAATATGGTAAATGCTTTTACTTAATTATTAATAAAAGATAAAAAATATTATTTTTAATTAATAAACATAAGACAGGAGACAGGTATAGTTATAGTAAAAGCATTGGCTACATTTTATTCACACGACGCACTGCCTATCGCGTATTCGTATTTCATTCATACAAGTCTAAAAATAAAAATTATATCGAAACGTGAATGTCCGATAAAAAACTCCTTGTAAATAAAATAAGTATTAGATAACTTTCGTAATACGTACCTAAATATAAGTTGTTTGTATTTATAGGAAAGATCCAAAAGAGGAAAACTTTTATCCTTAATGTAAGTTAATATTTTTTACAATGAATTTGCAAATGCTTTACGTCAGAAGTGCTAATAATAACATGTCACAAATATCCTTACCTTTTTTTATTAAGAACAAGAAAATTATATAGTTATTTATGGGTTTTTTCCTCTAATTAAAAAAAATTAATATTGCCAAAGTCTCAATTTATTTACGCATAAAAACATACATGGATTTGTTGTATTCAACTTCGGAATTATGTAGACTGTTTTCGTAAAAGCGGATAATTATAATTTATGTGCATGAATATGAATAAATAATATCATTAAACATTACAATTAATCTATTTAGTCCTTTATAAAATCTTTAAAGCGAATGTAAGATAAATAATTGTTGGGGTTCTTTGTCTATTGTTTTCTTACGCCGACAGTGAAATTATTAAATAAAGAAAAAATAATTTTGTTCTGGTTATTATTCTATAAAATGGTTGATAACCATGAAATAGATAAATAATATTAGTAAAGTTACTGTTTAAGATAACACATTATTTCAATTTTGACATTGACATTCACATTTTTATCTCAACCTTTTCGAATTGAATATCAATAATTAAAATATTAACGTTAACTAATATTGATTTCGTAATTCAAAACAATACAGTTTTAGCAGATAACTTGAATTAACGATTTCTGTTTTTGGATGGAAATACTGGTAATTTATGTGAATACGTGAATATGAAATAAAACAATAAAATATTTTAATACTTTGTATCGGTATCGGTTGGTTTTATCTATTTATAAAATACAAAATAGTTCTATTGCACGTATTTATATGTATATATAATTATATATGGATTGTAAAACTATAATTTATCCCTACATACAGTTTGCACCTCGACATTGAGCAAGCATTTGATCGAGTATGGCATGATGGTTTCCTATACACACTTGAATACAATCTCCCCACATCCTATTACCTCCTGCTGAAATCCTATTTGAATGAAATATCACTTTATCATTAACTTAAATCAGGAGTACCCCAAGGCAGTGTCAAAGGCCCTTTCCTATACCCAGTATTCACTGCAGACATTCCTGCACCAATTTCCGACAACACTGCTATAATTGCAAATATCGAAAAACCTACAAAACCATCTTGATCATCTGCAAATAATTGGAGAGTAAAAGTAAACCAAACAAAATCGGCGCAGGTAACCTTCACAAATTGTATTGTCAATTGCTCACCAGTCACAATAAATGGTAAACAATTGCCAGTGACAAGCCAGATCAAATATCTAAAGATAACGATAGACCAGAAACTAACCTGGAAACAGCATATTCAAAACAAACAAATACAAATGAATCAAAAACTTCGGCAAATAAATTGGCTGAATAGACGCAGGTCCTGTAATGATATTCATTCATAAAAACAGTCATTACATACATATTACCTCAAGAAGGCATTGGATGCTAAGTGATTGCCATAGCTACAAGAATAAATAAGAAGTAATAAAAGATATCTAAAATGAACACGTTTTTTATTAACTCCAAGATTAAATATAACTTCTGGTAAACACCTACCGTTATAACTGGTGACCTTTCGACGATAAGTAATCAACAAGAAGAATCGAACACATCAGCAGATCTGAATCAAGCTATAGTGTGTCCTGCTTCCAACACGTGCTAGTCGGTTCCTCTGCATACAACTAACAGCACTTAGTTCTGCATCAACCAACTACGGCATCTACCATTGGATTGATTGGACAATCGCTAGCTTATCGATTCTGAACCAATATCGGAATATATACCTTTTTTTAATCAAGATAAGTATAACTTAATTCAATTTCATATTAAATATGGCTGCTCATATTCCATTTCCGACATTTGACAATTCAAATATAGAATCCTGGTTAACTTTATTAGACCGTTATTTTATTCATCTCAATATAAACGATGAACGCATACGATATGATATTCTAACCTTGAACTTGTCAAATGATGTTATAACTAACCACCAAGATCTCATAGTAAACGTACCTCGCAGACAACCGTATTCTGTTTTGAAAAATGCCATAAAAAAATTTCATGTAGGCTCACGTCTTTCGCGAATTTCAAAACTCCTGGATAGTTTGACATTCAGTGGCAAGGTCAAGGAATTGGTGGCTGACATTAGAACACTGTCAAAGGACTTGAACTTTGACGATGAAATTCTCAGAGATTTTCTGATAGCGAAATTACCAAACCAATTAAAAAATTCAAGCAATAAATTTATTAGATTTACCTATGTCAGATCTTGTAGAAAGACTTGATATGATCAACGAATTACACGAGACTCCAAGACCTGATCAATTACATACAAATTTACAACATAAGATTGACCAACTAGACGATCAAATACAAAACCTTTCTGGCAAACTAAGTCAAATTCAAAATGTTCGCACGTCAATCCCTCGTGTTTCAACAAATATAAACCACGCGTTAATACTGCTACTAGTGCTGACTGCTCAAAGGTATCTAGACTGTGCTACTACCACGCTAGGTTCCAAGACAATGCCCGTAAATGTACAGGCAACTGTTCCTACCAGAAAAAAAAAACTAATTGTCAGCTCTGCTATATCAAATGATGAGGATAGCAGAGTTTGTCCCAATGCCTCATCAACCTTCATCGAATTGACAGATACGATTAATAATATTTCTTTTGTCGTTGACACTGCATCCCAATATCCTATAATAACACCAAAGATTACTAAGTTATTCCAAAATACAACCAAACAAAATTTTACTGATAACCTAAAAGCTGCAAACAATACGAACATTCCCATATTAGGTACAGTAGATTTGACACTTGACTTTGACATTTCTTATATACAGCGCCAACCCTGGAAATCTTTGATAGCTAATGTCACATTTCCTATCCTTGGTTTGGACTTTTTACAAACAAATAATTTAAATATTGATTGTGTCAATAAAACTGTTACATCTAATTTGACATCGACAAAAGCTGCAGACACGTCTTCTAATGATCATAATGATAATGGTGACCAGGTCAGTACCGTTGTTACTAACCTTTCTCTACCTACACAGGTATCCTCAAAATTGATAACAATAACGATGATCGCAACGTCTACACAAACCTATTACATAAGAAGTTTTCTGAATTACTACAACCCTTTAATTACAACAGACCTATCCAACATTCGATTACTCATAAAATTGACACAGAAACTAATTCTACTGTTAGAGCTAAGCCTAGAAAGTTAAATCCTAATCAACTACTCTTTCTAGAAAAACACTTGAACGAGCTCATGGAAGCAGGTGTTCTTGAACGATCAGCTAGCGATTGGTCCACACCAATCCACCTGGTGCCAAATAAGAACACACCATCAGCGGAACCTTATCGAATGGTCGAAGATTATAGGCGGCTGAATTCAATTACAGTTCCTGACAGATATCCAACACCATTCTTAAGTGACTTCACCCGGAAAATAGAAGGCGCTACCATTTTCTCCAAAATAGATCTGAAGAAGGCGTACTATGCAATCCCCATTCACCCTGATGATGTTCACAAGACAGCAATTACCACACCGCTAGGCCTCTTCCAATTCAAAAGGATATATTTTGGTTTAAGAAATGCAGCAAGCTCGTGGAGCCGATTCATGGATACAATATTATCAGGACTATCTTTTATATTTTTTTACATAGACGATATTTTAATATTTAGTAAAGATGCTCAACAACATCTTGATCATCTGCAACAAGTCTTTTCACGATTGAGAGACAATGGGCTTCTAGTAAATGTGGATAAATGTAAATTTGGTGTCTCAGAAATTGACTTTTTGGGACACACTGTAAATATTAGCGGAATTAAACCACAAACTACAAAAGTTGAAGCAATTGCAGAATTTCCATTGCCTACTAATCAAAAGAACCTTAGGAATTTTATTGGCCTTGTTTCGTATTATCATAAATTCATTCCAAACTGTGCTGAAATATTAGCACCACTAAATAATCTCGTTATACCAGGCAAAGCCTCTCAAAAACCTATCGTTTTAAATAGCAAGCAAGTACAAGCTTTTAACAATGCTAAAAATGCTTTAATCAATGCTATACTGCTAACTCATCCTAAACTCGACGCTCCAATTAGTATTGCAGCTGATAGTTCATCTACTACAATTGCAGGAGTACTCCAGCAACTGGATAATGGCATGTGGAAACCATTAGCATTTTGTTCACGTAAACTAACCCCTACGGAACAAAAATATAGTGTTTTTTCACGCGAACTTTTAGCAATTTACTTTTCGCTAAAAAGATTCCGGTATTATGTTGAGTGCAGAAACTTTCATATATATATACTGACCATAAACCTTTATGTACGGCAATAAAGAACAATAGTGATGCATACTTGCCACGCAAATTTCGTCAACTTGAATATATTTCCCATTATACTAGTGACATTAGACATATTCAAGGACAACAAAATATTCCCGCTGACGCATTAACAAGAGTGCAACTTATTCATATGCCCGATTCTTCAATTAATTACGAGGAAATTTCTCGTGCCCAACAAACGGACAAAGAACTGCAACATCTTCGAGAGTGATATTTTCAAATTGGTTCAAATTCAAAATCCCGGTCAATCACCTATTTGGGCGGATGTAAGCAAGAAAAATCCCAGACCTTACGTTCCTCAACCATTTCGCTATAAGTTGTTTCAACAACTACATAATGTAGCGCATCCTGGTATCAAAGCTTCAAGGAAAATGATTTCCCAACGTTATCTATGGTCTTCTATTAACCAAGATATAAAAAAATGGGTTATTTCCTGCATTGATTGCCAACGCCACAAAGTGATTCGTCACATGAAAGCTCCTCTGCAACCAATTATAGAACCAGAGCAACGTTTCCAAAAAATTCACCTGGATCTAGTACATTTGCCACCTTCAGAAGGTTATAAGTACTTATTGACCATAATAGATCGCTTCATCAGATGGATAGAAGCTATTCCTTTAAGGGATGCTACGGCAACTACAGTAATAACTTCTTTTATCAACACATGGATAACACGCTTTGGAATTCCCCATTATATAACAACAGACAATGCTCAAATATTCCATTCTCATTTATGGAAGCATTTCACAAATACATTAGGGATAAAACACATTACTTGCAACGCGTATCATCCCATAAGCCAAGGGAAAATTGAGAGATTCAATCGTACACTCAAACAGGCACCAGTGGTATATCTTCTTGGTTAAAGAACCTACCATGGGTGTTACTTAGTCTACGAGCTACGATAAAATCCGAATTAGATGTTTCACCTGCAGAAATGTTGTACGAAACTGCACTTCGTTTACCCGGAGATTTCTTTGAAGAAAAGAAACCCGATGAAGATTTCCGCATACCTCAATTTCTTCGTCGAATGAAATATCAAATGCACAATCAGAAATTTTTTTCACAAGGACATATAAATCAAATTCTTTCGTTCCCAAAGAATTACATAAATGTACACATGTTTATGTTAGTAATGATACACATGACTTAAACGTTAAAGACACCTATGTTGGCCCTTATAAAGTGATAAACAGAACTGCAAAGTATTTTATGCTAGAAGGACTAGATCAACCCGTATCAATAGACATACTTAAGCCTGCTTATTTTACATGAATAAAATTTTCATTCGCTTTCTCTTTTCATTCTAGAAAGAATACCTTCAAGAGATGAACTGCACTTGATGCTGAAAATTAGTGTTACATGTTCAATTTAATTATTCAATTTTAATTCAAGTGTTCAATTTTGTATTTGCCGAGTTGTTTTGCTTAGGTTAAGTTTGTCATATTACTTCGCCTTCAGCAATACCTTTTTACTATTAAAAATAAGGACTTTCAATTCTTTCATTGTTAGCACCTAATCCTTAGCATAAGTTTTATTGTCATAGCATATAGAGAATTTTATTGAAAAGATGCAAACGACCTCAACTTTTTTGTAGCTAGTATACATTAAACATGCCGCTACATACAAGTACGACATTAATGTATGCTATTTTTTTTGTTGAGGAATGCATTAAATGCCCTTTTGACTCGCGGCTCATTTCTTTTGGTACATGTTCAGCCTTTTTTTTGCCCGGTGTGTCATGTAATGATATTCATTCATAAAAACAGTCATTACATACATATTACCTCAAGAAGGCATTGGATGCTAAGTGATTGCCATAGTTACAAGAATAAATAAGAAGTAATAAAAGATATCTAAAATGAACACGTTTTTTATTAACACCAAGATTAAATATAACTTGGGCAGCTTGGGCTGCGCCAAAACCTCAGATACAAAAATAATTCAAAGAGTGCAATCAAAAATATTAAGATCAAGGTTCAAAGCACCATGGTATGTGCTAAGTAAAAGACCCTCCAAGCTGAGGCAGGCATATTTCTAGAAGAAAAAAATTGAAAGATGAACCAGCAATTACTTTGATCCACTGCAACATGACCATAATAAAGAACCAAATCAACTAAACACCCCCAAATCAGAAAACATACAAAGAGTCAGTGGCCAACAGATATTTTAAACTAACCAGTGTACAATAGGGTGGTTAAAAAAATCTTTTTTTTTCTCGAAACGCTATAGCGCGCAAAATGTGCTTCTAGAGAAGAAAAATGACGTAAACAAAAAAGAAATCAATTGATATCTTCCGGTCGCGCATCGACGATAAACATCAGAAAAATTGACAAAATTCGACAATTTTCGTATTTTTTTTAAATTATTAAAATAGATAGGAGCAAACCGCTATAGTTTGTTACGTTTAGTTTAAAGTACTAAGAATATAAATACGTTAAAAAAAATCACTGATATTTTAGTATTTAACGGTCGTGCAATTTATTTAAAATTTTCAAAAATTTCAATTGTTTAGCTCTTCGTCCATAGCTCTTATCCATACTCTACCCAACCAACCATACATCCAATTAGAGTGTATTATTTACATATTTACATTAAGTATTTACATGAAGATGTGTTATTTAGGATATTTTGGTTATTTTACTAGGAATCATCCGGTACATTCAGGTTTAAGGCTATTCGTTTTCCTTTCTTTTTTTCAATTGTTATAACTTTAAAGCCTGACTTGTGCAAAAAATCAGGTATGGTTGATTTTGATAAAAGCAATCTCTTCCACTATTCCGCACAATGTACTGGAAGCTCCAGTGACAAGCTTAACGCAGCTCTCGACTGCTTACGTATGGCAGGGTAAAGGAGTCAGGTTGCAAGAGTTTCAATGTATGATTTCGGTGTAGTTTTTAGCTTCAAAGTTCAAGTTTAATGTCACATTGTCAAACCAAAGATGCTTTCAAGGCTCTTCAAACACGGTATTTAGCGGGAAAGCTGCTTCAAGTCGAATATCTTACTTAACTAACTTGTACCATAAATAATTATTAGGGAAACCTCGTCAAGACATGACGGTCAAAAGGATAAAAGAATTTCCTTATATACATACAACATTCGCTGTATGATTACAATCCTTCGGATTTTCATGAATGATTATTTAAATAAACAACCAAACATAACCAGTTGAAAATACTTGAAAATACTTTAATAGTACTCCTCTCCTCCATCTTGCTCTCCTCTCTTCCGACATATCATCCACTCTGGCTTACCCCTCCCTTCAGGTTTATTCTACATACATACATACGGAAACCATACAAAATGATAAGAATGAAATCAAAAATCGATCTTGTTTAAAAAATTCTTGAAAACGTCTTTTAGTAGATATTTCAAAAACAGGACATAAAAATAGTGTGGGTAAATTTCCGGAAATTTATTTTTGGTAACTTTTCATTGAAATATTTTCGAAAACTTATTGAAATAGCAAATGTCAAAAAAAAGTTGATTGCCAATGTGTGTTCCGTGAAACCCTGGGGTTTTGTGGAAAAAACAAAAGGGTACCACTTGCAAAGCTTTAAACTTTCCTACAATAACGGCCTAATTGCTATTTTATTTGTTGGCGCCCTTTGCTACCACATATTTATGTAAAATATAAAAACAAAATATGGCAATAAGCTGAATGCTACACAAAAATCAGCATTGTGTTTTATATGCATAAGTATCTACAGGAATGAATTCCAAGAACAAACACTTATTTATGAAGACACAGTATATATAACTAACAAAAGCTAAGTGAATGAAACATCTAAGTAATAGAATTTTCATTAATTATAAAAATATACAAATATATGTTATTATTATTATTATTATTGCATTTTGTTATTAATACTTATGCTGTATAAAAGAAAAAAGTGCGGTCTTCAACTAATGCGGGTTAGTCTAAACTTTCATAATCGTGAACAGTTCCAAAAGCTACCAACGCTGGGGACTGAGAGGGCGCTGCAAGTAGATTGTCCTTCTCTTGCGTATCAAAATAAATGTTTTAGATTTTATTTATTTAAAAATATAAAACTTAAAAAATACAGATATTAAGTAGTGTTGACTAATATACAAAACGAAAGCTTCAATATAAAAAAAACACGTAATTCGGCCCAATAGAACTCTCAAACGAACTGGAACAAAAATAAGCCTTGTGTTTTAAATATATAGATTATTTGTGTGGCATTATTAAATTGTTTGATTTTTGGATGAAAGTTAAAAATTAGACAAAATATTGTATAAGTAACCTGGTCACCTTAATTATAACTGTGGTAGCAACGCATATGAGACAATTGCTTACTTTCTCGATAGATTAAGTGGTTTATTCGGTAAGTTGTTATAGCATCTGCTTTTTGCACTCAATACTGTAATTTTCCATTAACCAGACTAAGATCATGAATGTAAACAAGGAAATGTCACACTGTATGAAATAATATAAATTTACTGAAATTATGAAATGAAACTGCCAAATTGTTTGGCGGCAACATACAAAACACCAGACAGAATACTCAAGAGCCGAGAACCGACCGTGTGAAGAGCAACCAGTTAACCAGAAGCGTTTAGTGTGAAATGGCATGTGAAATAAATGTCTGTGTATTTAATATAAATATTGTAGTTAATAAATAGCCTTTAAATAACTTAGTTTAAGTTCGTTAATGGTTTCATAATTTGTGCATTTAATTAGTTTAATCCTGTGTTATTATAAATATTATCTTCTTATTATACTTTTAAAACAGCATCTATACTTTTATTTTAAAAAAACGTTACAGTTTGAACAGTTTTCAGAAATAAATAATGTCTCTTTTGCAAATTGAAGACATGCATTTCAAAACTGTAACGCCCACTTTTCGTAACGATATGGATCAGCAGTCCAGTGTATATGAAGTAAGATTCAATAATTGGAAAAATTGTAGAATTGCAAGTTTGTAGATTTTGATTTCCTGAATAAAATAAGAATTAATGAAAAATTCTATAGCTTATTAAACTTTTATTAAACAGATTTTCATAGTAGTTTCCTAGCCTACAAAAGCTTTCTAAAAAAGATTTTCGTTTGCACTTTGTTGCTAAAATATAAGACCCACTTTAAATCATTACCTACCTTTTAAGAATGCAAAATCGATTAGTCGTCCAAAAATCGTACCATGCAGGGGATGGTAAAGGGCAAATATTTTTTGCGTTTTCTACATCCTCGGTATGTGTACATTATTCCGCTGTAGTACTGTGTTAAAGTTTTAATTGGAAGTATTTCTTTTTTAATTTTTGGTTTTGATAATTAATTGCGTTGATTTTTTCAAATTTTCAATCCAATGGATAATTTCAAAAAAAGATTGTAAATTGTAATGCCATGTCGCATTTTATCCGCGGCCTCCGCGGATTAGCAATTTCTTTAAAATCTAAAGAAAAAAGAAGTATTAGAAACGTCTATAAGCTGATAGGGAAGAAAATCTTTATCGATCAAGAGCAACGCAAGGCAGATTATGAAACAAATAAAGAAAACATTTAAAAGTACCCAAGCAACTAGGCTATAATGGTAAAATTAATAAAGGTAAAATAATAGTAAATGGAAAGGAATTTAGTTTGGAAAAATTAAAATGTAAGTATGAGGAAGTGAAAGAAATCACACAAACCCAGACAGATAGTTCTTACATTCAAGAAAATCGAGATGAGTCCGTTGTATTTGACCTGGAACTGGATAGAAAAAGTGCACCTTCCACCCACACACCAATAAGCAGAGAGGGGAAATTCGTTCTAGAATTTGGTGAACTGTTTGAAAACCTTTAGGTCAAACCAACTGCAACTGGTAATACAAAGTTGCAGACTCCATTAAACAAGAAACTAAAGAAATCGAAACGACAATGAACGAGAATTCATTGACAAATCAAGTCAAAAACATTAATTTACTTTCAAGTGTAGAACCACCACGTCAATCGGCTCGAATAATAATAAACAAGATGAGATTAACAGATAAATAAAACTTAATTAAGTACAATAAGTATTCATTTATTCTATTTTTATTTACATGTTTTACATAGACATCTTATTATTAAGTTCCTTGTTATAATATATATATAATAGATTGTTTACTGTACTGAACTATAATAAAACTTTATAATGTAACACTTGACTGGAGTGTTGATGTAATTATGGAATTTTTCTCCAAAATCGTGGAACAAAAAACTGAAACATTTACTTTAAATAATATACAAGAATTAGATAAAGTGTTAAGTATAAATAAAAATAACTTAAACTTTAAAATATTACAGCAGAATATTAGAAGTATTAATAAAAACTGAGACTACTTTAATAGATATTATAGATAGGGGAAGAGGGGGAACAATGTTACACATACTACAGTGTTACACTTAATGTTTTTAGGATTGTTTTATATTAAACATTGTTCATATTTTCATATTAGAAGCGGTGTTAACCAAGTGTAGGTGCATTTTGGTTAATATTCACTGATGGGTTTTCAAGAAATTAAAGTATGTATATTTTTTAATATCAAAAGTAATTATTTCAAGTAAAATAAAATTTACTTTAGGATTAAATTAATTAAAGCTAGATTATTAAAAATTTATTTTATAAGTAATTGATAAGTTTATTTACGCCGGAGAAGCACGAACTTAACCTCAAAACTGTTTGTGGCCTTATTAACTATTCGAGCATAGATTTTTGATGATTGCGGTACAGTGTTACAGTGCAGTTCGGTGTAACATTATTTATGTAACACTTGTGCAGACAGTGATCATTACAAGTTGCATCTAAGTGACAAAGGTAGATAATTCCATTCAAATGATATCCATATTGGGAACTTTGTGGTAATACAAGAAGAGGCTACAATAAAACACAGAATTTTGTCAATTAGGGAATTACACGTAAAACGAATACAGAACTTAATCGAACTTATAAATTCGTATGTACAACGCAAGAATATACGAATTTTAAATTGTTTTATTAACATTAACATTGTTAACCTTTCCTTGTAACTCTGTACCCCACTATTAGGAAACAGTGTTACACAGAGCACCAAGTTGAATAAATCTTAATTTCTCTAAAAGTCGAAATCAATCAAATCAAATTAATCAAAGCAAGTTAAATGTAAAACTTGAAACAAGATTCGTAACTCTCAAACTAGGAAGAGAATAAATTTTAAAATTTTTATTTGGTTATGAATTATATCAAAAATATTTTTTGTGTAACATTGTTACAAAATTATTTATAATCAATGCGATTAGAACAAAGCAGACGGTGTTCTACTTTATATTAAAAATAATATCAAATATGAGTCAGAAACAATCACAATTAACAACAATAACTTGTTACAAATGAATATGACTTACCAAGGTAAAAGAATCAATCTTTTAGCAATATATAGAAGTCCCTCTTCATGTCCGTTTATCTTCAAAAAATCCATTAAAAGGTATCTTGAAGAATTGCCTACTTACTAGGATTATTCGATAATAACTGGGGATATCAATATAGATATTCTTTCAAATGATGTACATTATGTAAATATTTATGTTACAATGATGGCGGAAAACGGTTATTTGTCCATTATACGAGGGTGGTCCCAGAAGTACCCGACCCAACAAAGAAAACACAAAAATTTTGGAAAAAGATTTATTTTTCAACGTAATCTCCTTTCAGCTCTATACACTTTTCCCAGCGGTGTTCAAAAAGTTCGATACCCTTTTTATAATAAGAACTGTCTTGCTCCTCAAAATAGCCATTAACTGCTGACATCACTTCTTCATCGTTGGAAAATCTTTGACCACTGAGCCATTTTTTCAAGCTTGGGAACAGAAAATAATCCGAGGGGGCTAAATCTGGCGAATATGGTGCATGAGGTAGCAATTTAAGCAATTCAAACTATAATTGATTAATTCTGGCCATTGCAATAACGGATTTGTGAGCTGGCGCGTTGTCGTAATGAAACAACACTTTCTTTTTAGCCAAATGCGGCCGTTTTTGCTTGATTTTCTAGCTCAAACGTTGCAATAAGTTTGCATAATACTGGCCGTTGATAGTTTTTCCTTTTTCGAGATAGTCAATAAAAATTATTCCACGCGCATCCCAAAAAACCGACGCTATAACCTTGCCTGCAGATGAAACGGTCTTCACCTTCTTTGGAGCCGGTTCTCCCTTTTGAGTCCATTGTTTCAATTGTTCTTTTGTCTCGGGTGTGAAATGATGGACCCATGTTTCATCCATTGTTACGAAACGGCGCAAAAATTCTGCTTTGTTGCTGTGAAACTTCGCTAAACACTCAATTGAAACATTTTCACGACACTGTTTTTGCTCGAGTGTGAGCAAACGCGGCACCCATCTTGCACACAGCTATCTCATGTCCAAATTTTCAGATAATATGCGATGTACCGCACTTTTTGAAATGCCCGTAATGTCTGCTAGCTCGCGTACTTTCAGTCGACGATCATCAAGTACCGCTTTGTGGATTTTCTTCACCATTTCTGGAGTCGTCACCTCATTTGGTCGACCACTGCGATGCTCGTCTTGGCAGCTCGTACGGCCTCGTTGAAACTCAGCTACCCAAAATTTAACTGTTGTAAACGAAGGAGCAGACTCACCCAGAGTAGAATCCAGTTCAGCTTTTATATTGCTTGGGCTGAGGCCTTTCAAATAAAAGTATTGTATCACATAACGAAGACCAATTTTCTCCATTTTCACAAATTCACTGACAACGTTCACTATTGATGGCTGCCAAACAAATACTGAACAACGTGGCGCTTTCAAACTTGAAACATATGCTTTATAGACTGCGTACTTTCCAATACAGTGATATTTTCAAACAACTACCGCCACCTCTTGGTCAGGTCGGGTACTTCTGGGACCACCCTCGTAAATGATATGACTGGGCTAAATGTAGATGGACTGGGCAGTTGTATAGATCACTTATTTGTTTCTTCTTGCTCAACTCATGTATATAATAATGTAATTCCCATAATTACAAGAGCAGACATTACAGATCATTTTATGATCTCACCGCAGGTAGTTTTTCCACAAAAAAACTCAATTCCTGGAATAGAACAAAATTTAAAATATAACACTACGTGGATTACAATAGATTAAGAACAGTGTTAGCCGATGTGACATGGCAATATAATGAAGATGTTGAGAAGTGCTACGATCAGTTTTTAAACACAATAAAACGTTGTATGGAATTTGCTAAAACGACAGTAAAAATAACCAGAAAAAAAAGAAAGAGGAAAAACTGCATTACTCGGGGGGGGGGGGGGGGGGTTAGTAAAATCTATAAATAGGAGAAATGTTATATATCAACAAGCACTACAAGACCCAACAACCCAAAATTTATATAAACAGTACAAAGATTTGCGAGACAAAATTAATGATCTTATTAAAATTACAAAGACGAACTTCTATAAAATGAAAATAGATAAAAATCCAACACATCAGGAACACATATGGATGGTCGTTGGTGAAGCTACAGGTACCACAAATGTTAAAAAACAAAGAAATAAACAGTATAAAAGAAACAGTATAGAAGACATAACGTTCTAATAAATAAAAAGCACATGGCAAACGAATTCAATAAGTTCTCCATCAATATTGGAAAAAACTGACAGACAAAATAGTTCCAGTTAGTAGCAATCTAAAACAAATAATATATGAAAAATCAATCTTTCTGGACGGTACACATCGATGAGACAAAGAAATAAGAAATATAAGTGAACCATTGTATTACATCGTAAGTAAAATAATAAGTAAGATAATAGAAACATTTTTAACAAACTTTGCCAAGGTATTCGAAAAAAGTCTACAATCTCGAATAGTAAATTATTGAGAAATAAAAATAATTTACTTTCATAACACCAATAGGTATGGTTTTAGGAAAAAGAAAGTATAACGTATGCGCTACACCATTTATGTCAAAATTCGTATGAGAATATAGATAGAAACAGCAAATTGGTAGCTATATTTATAGATCTTAAAAAGCTTTTGCTACTGTTTCCCATTCCATTTTACTAGGAAAATTAGAACATTTGGGCTTCGGGGGAATAACATACAAACTATGAATACTTAACTGACAAAGAGCAACAGTGTGTACGACTACACAATGAAATAAGCGGATATGAGTACCATAGCGGATGGAGTGCCACAGGGATCTGTGCTAAACCCAACTCTCTTTAATATTTATATAAATAACTTACTACAGTTGAATGTAAATGGTGTCTGTACTGCTTTTGCTGATGACACGGTCTTCTTTATTGAATGCTCCACTTGGGAGCCCCTTAAGAATAAAATAGAAGAAAGCATAGTAGAGGTTATTAATTGGTTACCATTTTGCAATTCTGTAACCAACCTTCCAGAATATGACAACCTAATCATAAAAACAGAAAGTAATATTCGTCAAATAAAAAGTGCTGCCAAACTTACTTACTTGGGTGTAGTTTTCGAGTGTCGCCTCAAATGAAATGAACATGTAAAACTTCTTTCACAAAAACTAAGATATGTTAATACATATCTTATGTATTATAGTTAATACATATAATTACAAATCTCATTACATCATTTTTTAGGTATAAACCAACTGAAAACTGTTTACTATGCGCTAGTTGAAAGTCTACGTATATGGTATCATGACATTGGGTTCAGTAAGAAAGAACTTTCTCTCAGGACTAGATATAATTCAAAAGAGTATCCTAAAAGTTATTTTAAAAAAACTGAGATTATATTCGTCGGATGATTTCTTGCCTACAGCCAAGGGACAGCGTAGTGATGCTTACCTTGCTTCTAAAATAATTAACTCAATTAAAGACGTTCAAAAAAAAGAAAAAGATAGCAGATTATTTAAAAAGAAATTAAAAAGATTTACTTGAAACAGATAGACATAAAATATACAAAATCGTAGAGAACGATATTTATATAAACTAAACATGATAAACAAAAAATTAGAAAACTATAGCAAAAATTCATAGTTTATAATGTAGCATATAAGTACTTAAGTATTTTTTAGTGTTTTTTTTATATATGTATGTATTTGTATAATAGGATATACTAGAAAACTTTTAATTAATAATTGCCAAAATCATTTTTATTGTATTTTAATTATTTTCATGTTACTCACGAACTGTTTTTTTTACTTTTTTTAACTTATGTGAGTTATTTAGTTTATTTGTGCTGTATCATATTAATATGCATGTTAAATTTATTATATTTTATATTATATATTATATCTTTATATGTTTTATTGAATGTAAAGGATGCAATTGCAAAACATGCATTTATTTGAACGTCGAAAGTACGTATTTTTGTTATAAAAACAGAAATCTCTTTCAGTGTATAGAATTCTATGATATATGAAAATTTATTAAAAATATATTATACTTTGTCCTTTATTAGGAAAATTTGAATGCATTTACCTTAAATTTATCGATACGACTATGACTATGAAGTCATAATATGCAAGGTTAGAAAATATTTTACTTAATTAAAAAAGCATAAAAAATTAGTTTTACCTCGTACGCTTATAAGAAAATATGAAGATTATTATAAGATACAAAATTTATTTCCCAGCATTTTGAACTTTACAAAGGCAGCAAACAACAATCAAGGGTATTTATAATTTAGTTAAAGGAAAAGTGTGGGTTGCATTTTGCAATTTACATCTTTTTTAGCAATAATAATAAATTCTTTTCTATTAAATACAAATGTGTGAGCAACAAGTAGTTCACCTCAATTTCGATTATCTTTAGAACTGAACTTGACACTATTACTGACTGAAAAATCTATTTCCTGTTAGGCGAGTTTAATAAATACCTAGATCTACTAGCTTGCCGCGATATAAAAGTTGGTGTAAATAAGCAGCAGCTTGTTTACATACATAAATTAAGTCTCGTAATTTGTTAAATTAAATTTAAATAAAAAAGATTATTAATATTTATGAAGAGAACTTGCGGAAGATGTATATTGTCCTAAAAAGTTGTTTGATTATAACAAAAACTAGCTCTTATATACAGGGTGTAGGTAATTGAAGGGTTTTGGCTGAATGGTAGATAGTGGAATATAGTAAAGCAAATTTTCCTGATAAAGTTTGTTCTTCAAACGATTAGTTTTCCAAAAAATGAATTTTAAAGTTGTTGTTGTATGCTTTAACATAAATAATGTGGTCAGAAGTTATTACTGAGTAAATACTTTTTAGAAATTGATCCGATGCAAAAACTTAAATATGCATTTGTGTTGATATTAAAACAGATATTATAAAGAATCATGGCATTTATTCTTTACATCTAACGGTAATTAGTAATTACATATTGTTATGTTGATTTTATTGTCATTTTATAGCATATGGGTTATTTCAAACATACATACTCACATAATCAGTTCCCCTTTTACCGCATTTATCTACACTGTTCTTCCACAATTCTTACACAAGTGGTGTCATATTTCCAACGATTTTCAGGTATTTAGATTACAAATGTAAGAACACATTTAAGGAAGTTTTATACAAATCCAGATGACGAGAATTTCTGAAAACTGATAATTCGACAAACAGATCACAACACATTTCAAAGGGATGCGGTACGTTCCCTTTTGCGAATTCTTAATACGTATTTTGTTAATTTTTTAAAATACAACCAAGTTCTTTTCAATGCGGTAGCTTTTCATATAATTCATGTAAAACTGGAAAAGTCTATTTGCAAAGTGCACAAAATGTTCAGAAAACAAGGATTGTTTGAACATATTTTTAATTTCCGTTTTAAAAGCATACAAAATATGGTAAGTATTGCTAATTAACCCTCTGTATTGCAACCAATTTAGGTTTGTCACGTACTATTTATTGCTAAGAAAATAAAATAAGGCATAAAATAAAACATAATAAAGCTGGGGTGTTTTTTACATCTAAGTATCTTCTGAATGAATTAATTATTATGTCATATGTTTGTTTTTTTTATCGCTAGAAATTATCGTATTATACCATTGGCATACTATTGTTATTTTTAAAATGAACGATCTTGTACTTTTTAGTTTAATTGCAGCCATACAAATGAATAATTTTAAGATAAGGACATGTCATGTTTTTAATATTTCATTTTACACCAATTTTAACTGTTAATTGATTTTATTACGCTACCGATTTACTTATTATTTCTAACGATGTCCGAGATTAAATACTATTCAAATTCATCATCATTAATAACGATTTGCAACCTAATACGGAAATGTAGTAGTTGTAATAATAACAAAAAAACCCTATTTAGGTGCTGTCATTGTTTAGTCTACTTGCTGACACATTTATGTGTTATTAATACCTATAAACAGTTTAAATAGTAAACATCTTTGTGCTTGAAATACACTAAATGAATGATCAGCATACAGATAATAACTCCACTAGATACCAGGACTTCAGGACTCTTCTTCAGTTTGCTTAATTTTCCGGGTGCCCAACAATTTTTAATGAAAATTTGTTTTTGAGATAGTGCGGAGTTTTATGCATTTTTGCCTTCTTCGTTTATTCATGTTACCCATTAAGTCAAAACCCATTATATATAAAACACCTTGTATAGTCATCACTGTTTGAACCTAGTAGTCGTTGTTTTTAAAAGACTACAAAACAAACATAACGGGTTTTATTTTTAGAATAATGGTTATTATTTTAATGCGGATTCGTCTTTAAAAACGTAGAATCTCGTTTAAAGAATTTTTAAAAACTAAGGAACTAAGGATGTCTGTCGCTATTTAAGATTGATTTGTTAAATCTTCAGTTTATTATTATAATTATCTAGCAAAAATATCGTTGATTAATCTAAAAACAAAAGTGAAGAAGAACTAGTTAACACAATAACATTAAGGTTGAAGGTTTTCTTAGCAACAGCTTATTAACATTTTTTTGTTATTACCGTAATGTGGAGCATACACGGTCGTCCGCGACCACATCATCAACCACGTCGGGAATGTGGTCCGAATAATGAGGAAATATTTGGATTTGCTGTAATTCATTACATAAACAACTTTGGCTTCGAGCTGGTTTGTATAATAAAATTATAAGTATCGTATTTTTTTGAAACGTGTATACCGAAATGAAAGAAATAATTAGTGAGTTCATAATAAAATGTCTAAAATCTCTTTTTTTATTTAGAAGTATTTAGTATTATGCAGTCAATAAAGTCTTATTACACACGTCTTATTTGTGGCCGTGATATCTTGCGAACATCTTACTATCGCTGCTAATTTAACGAGATTTATTTTATAGTTATGTAAAATAAATTAGATGAAGGCGTTGTTAGTAATGTAGAGTGATCATGTTTTGTATGTCTTCAGCGGGTCGAAAGCCATATAATAACAAAAATAGTAGTTTATGATATAAGTGTCAAAAGTGAATGTTTATTTTGTGAGAAGTTTGCCAACGGAATGGACCATCTCCTCGAACAAAATAAACTCACTTTTAACACGTATACCTTACATACCCATACATTATCTTTTTTACAAACCCTATTATAGTCCAGTCAAAATATACATCATCTATAGCCATAATTCTGATGGAGCTGATTTTTTTATGTGGACCTTCATATTATTGTTTTAAATGAAATGTCAAAGTCCTCATCGATCGATCGGTCTGCAGCTAAAGATTTTACGCGAGGTCAACGGTCATAAAACTGGTTTCTGCCACAGTTTTATTTCATGTAGAAACCTTTGAATTTATTTTCGAAAAACCACAAAAAATGTATTAATAGGTACATAAAAACATTTATTATACAATTAAATCATATATAAATATTTAACCATACCAAAATACCTAATAAGATGTAAGAAAAGAAAGATTCAAAATAAAAACTGCTAAAACGATGTTCTGAAAAGTATGCAATTATACTTTGAACATTTTTAGACAATTCTAGAAAATACAAAGAAAACAATTAAATTATAATTCATTCCTAATCATACATAATAATAGATCATAATCAAATCATAATTAGTAATTAAGAATATGAGATTATTAAAGCGAAGAAATCTAGTATGAATAGAAACAACAAGAAAATGCTCCGAATACCTTGTTTATTAATGAACTCTATTGTTTAAAAACAGAAAAGTTCACTCGTTTAATCATGCTAATTAATCGGGTCGCACTTTTTTTAAAAGATGACCACTAGCTTTTGATTGTGTTTGCCCAATTTTCTTCTTTATTGGCACTTTTAGTTTGATACCACTTTACCATTTTAAAAAGTAACATCTGCAACAAATACTTTACGAGGGTGGTCCCAGAAGTACCCGACCCAACAAAGAAAACACAAAAATTTTGGAAAAAAATTTATTTATTTTTCAACGTAATCTCCTTTCAGCTCTATACACTTTTCCCAGCGGTGTTCAGAAAGTTCGATACCCTTTTTATAATAAGAACTGTCTTGCTCCTCAAAATAGCCATTAACTGCTGACATCACTTCTTCATCGTTGGAAAATCTTTGACCACTGAGCCATTTTTTCAAGTTTGGGAACAGAAAATAATCCGAGGGGGCTAAATCTAGCGAATATGGTGCATGAGGTAGCAATTCAAACTTTAATCGATTAATTTTGGCCATGGCACTAACGGATTTGTGAGCTGGCGCGTTGTCGTGATGAAACAACACTTTCTTTTTAGCCAAATGCGACCGTTTTTGCTTGATTTTCTAGCTCAAACGTTGCAATAAGTTTGCATAATACTGGCCGTTGATAGTTTTTCCTTCTTCGAGATACTCAATAAAAATTATTCCACGCGCATCCCAAAAAACCGACGCCATAACCTTGTCTGCAGATGAAACGGTCTTCGCCTTCTTTGGAGCCGGTTCTCCCTTTTGAGTCCATTGTTTCGATTGTTCTTTTGTCTCGGGTGTGAAATGATGGACCCATGTTTCATCCATTGTTACGAAACGGCGCAAAAATTCTGCTTTGTTGCTGTGAAACTTCGCTAAACACTCAATCGAAACATTTTCACGACACTGTTTTTGCTCGAGTGTGAGCAAACGCGGCACCCATCTTGCACACAGCTTTCTCATGTCCAAATTTTCAGATAATATGCGATGTACCGCACTTTTTGAAATGCCCGTAATGTCTGCTAGCTCGCGCACTTTCAGTCGACGATCATCAAGTACCGCTTTGTGGAATTTCTTCACCATTTCTGGAGTCGTCACCTCATTTGGTCGACCACTGCGATGCTCGTCTTGGCAGCTCGTACGGCCTCGTTTAAACTCAGCTACCCAAAATTTAACTGTTGTAAACGAAGGAGCAGACTCACCCAGAGTAGAATCCAGTTCAGCTTTTATATTGGTTGGGCTGAGGCCTTTCAAATAAAAGTATTGTATCACATAACGATGACCAATTTTCTCCATTTTCACAAATTCACTGACAACGTTCACTATTGATGGCTGCCAAACAAATACTGAACAACGTGACGCTTTCAAACTTGAAACATATGCTTTATAGACTGCGTACTTTCCAATACAGTGATATTTTCAAACAACTACCGCCACCTCTTCGTAAGGTCGGGTACTTCTGGGACCACCCTCGTAAAGCAAATTCTCGATGTAAAAGGCACTCATCTTCACTAAACCACTCTACATAATGTTTTTTAATTTCCACAGCCGCGCTGTTTTTTAAAATTTGCAGTATATTATAAGAGTGTTTATACTTTTTCATAACCGAAAAAAATACTTCTACGGCGAGCTTAACAATTCTTGGGAAAAAATCAGAGGGTCTTTTTAAATATTGAGTTTTTTTCTGAAGATTCCCGCCCGTAATCGCGAAATACTATTAGCAGTTGTTTTTTATCTTCAAGTAAGATGCTACTCTTGCCTGTTAAAAGATTATCACATTTAACGCACTTATACTTGTTGATTATTTTACGGGCTATATAACCAGAAACATAATAAATTGAACAAGTTTCCAAAGATTCATCGAATTCTAGCACAGATACCGTATCTGCGTCACTATCCGAAGAACCATTTGCTGAAGATTCCTGTTCCAATGTTGGTTGGGATTCAGATACTGTTAGCGGCATTTGACATTCTTTTCCCTCCCCGAT
Organism: Agrypnus murinus; assembly: GCA_929113105.1. Taxonomy (NCBI): domain Eukaryota; kingdom Metazoa; phylum Arthropoda; class Insecta; order Coleoptera; family Elateridae; genus Agrypnus; species Agrypnus murinus. Next base: position 71,106,413 of record OV816025.1, read on the forward strand.
ATCTAAAGGAGCATCATCATCTGTTTCACAGTTCTTTGTTTCTGGTGGTTGTTGTAATCCCATAAAAATATTAAATTTCAGTGATGTTCGGATGCTAGCACAACTGGGGTTAAAGTTAAATCCTCCTTTGCTTCTTATCGCAGAAAATAGATTTTCCAAAGGATCTTGTTGAACCCGAGATGTAAGCAGAAAACTGTACCCTTCTTCTCGTAAATCATGCCATAATTGTAATATACCTTTGACTGTGTGCCGAAATCCAGCTATGCAATAAATGTTTTTTCTGTCCTTATCCGTTTTTGCACTTACTACTCTCCATTTACACAGCCACTCCAATGATTCTTTTAAAACATCTTCAACCCTAGAGTTTAGAACAGAAAGTGGACGGCGATACGGGTTTTCAGCTTTTAGAAACCGACTGTTGCAGGTGTCGGTTAAATTATTCATTTTTTTTAAAAACAACGACGTGTATTTTATTGTCTTGCTTTTTATTTCCTTGGTATGTGCTGCTGTCTCTAAGCCTGTAGAGAGTTTGTTACTGAAAATCTGGGTTGCTAATTTAATTCGTAAAACTTTCTGATATCATTGAAAGACACTTCTTCATTATCCACGTAGATATTAGTTTTTAATAGAGTATTTCTTACACTTTTTATTAGATGCGGAGTATCAAATAAAGCATATATCTTTTTATCGTTGAAATAAAAGAAAGGAGAATCCACATTTACATTGAGTTCTTTAAAAACTGCTCTATTATTCGAACCTTGGTCGCAAACTACAGCACGTACTTGAAGGTCAATTCCAAATAAAGCTTTAAGGATGTCTGTCAAAAGAATTTTTACAGACTTAGCTTTCATAGAGCTTGATGAAACAATAAGCTATAGGTAATTTCCATTTGAATATTAGCCCTCTTACCATAAACACCATGATCTGTGTACCTATATGAGATGTTCGTCCTAAAGACCCCAGATCTTCGAAGCCTTCTATAAAGTCGTGCTGCGAGGAGTATTGCAATTTTTTTTTAAACTGATCTCATCAAATAATAAAACAACTTGCTTTTCTTGAGATGTCATGCACTTCACTTTCTCTTGTAACCTGGACAGCATAGATTTATCAATTCCTGTAGGTAAACGGGCAACTCTAAGCCATGATCTTATTGTGGAAACGGATGGTAACGCCATTTTAAAATTATTTAATAATAACCTATAAGTAGTTGGCGATTTATAGTAAATACTTAAAGCTATTGCCTTTTCATCGCGTGTCCAACTTTGGTATTTTGTATGAAAACATTGCATTTTAACAAATGTTCGTCTTTCTTTGGAACATCCCAACAAGAGATTGTCTACTACATTTAATTTGGAATATTTCTTCAGTCGCTGTAAAAGACGGGATTTCATGACTTTGTACTTGCCTATACGTTTTGTTTGGGTCTTAAGGCTGTTTTACCCGATTCTGAAGATAGGGAAACGCAATGTAAACTTTACTCGGTTTTTATTCAATAACCGCTCAATATTTTTTGATCGGGTTTTTACCAAAAATTTACCTACAATGTAGTGTATGATGTAATGTTTTTAAAAAATAATTTTTAACGTTTGAAACCATAAAAAACTTAATTTAAAGTTGAAATTTTCGTTTCTAAAAAAAATCTTTACATTACATCATAGCATTTGACGCACAGATTACGGGAAAAATGTTTAAAAAAATATACGTTGATAAATAAATGAATAAAAGCATAGTAAGCGATCCTATTGCAAATTAAGTTTTTTATGGTTTCAAACGTTAAAAATTATTTTTTAAAAACATTACATCATACACTACATTGTAGGTAAATTTTTGGTAAAAACCCGATCAAAAAATATTGAGCGGTTATTGAATAAATAAATAAATAGTTTACATTGCGTTTCCCTATCTTCAGAATCGGGTAAAACAGCCTTAATAGTTTTTAGAATTCTTCTGGTTCTAGGCGTTGAAGATTCAAAATCTTTCTCGGACTTTGTTGGCGTTGGTAACTGTTCAATATCTTCTATCGTCCATTGAAAAGGCGACGTTGACTCCATGACTGTTGCTCGAGTAGGAGATTCTTCTGATGATAGACTGTTTAATTTAGGAGGCGTAATTTCGCGTCTAGAGTAAGTTCGTTTTACTGGTAGAACCTTCAAACTTCTAGGAGACGGAAGTGAACTGTAATTATTGTTAGATACTCACTATTTCCGTAGTTATAATTATTATATTGTTTTATTAATTTCTTTTAATATTATTAACATTCATATTTCATTAAGATTAGCATTACATATATCACCTGTTCACCTATTATAGCATTTAATCATTAGTTCATTTTTATTTACAATCAATTATAAATCATTGACCTATTTAAAACTATTTATGATTGCCATACAATGAATCACAGAATTTCCATTTAATGTTAGATAAACATAATTGATATTAACTTTAAAATAATATTTATATTTACAGACAGCACATTGTATTTAGAAAATTTCCTTAATGAACGTTGAACTGTAAACTAATTAGTAATAACTTTCTTTTTCAATATAGATCACTTTTGTAGGCAGTTGATTGCCACCAGTCCTCAGAATAACTCAAAATTCATTTTCTATTTCAATCATAATAATAAGTATTAAATAAAATATATTATAGATTTAATAGTGTTTATTATCCTAAAATTAAACGAACACTACTGAAAGGAGGAAACCTGAGAAATACAACATAAATTTGGCGCGGTCGATAGGACGTCACCTTTTTAAAGAAAGAAAAAACAGATGCAACTGTTCTATCTTCAAGAAGAGAATTCCAATTCCAAGTGACGAAAAGAAAATCCAGTGTTTGCCACAGAGAATCGAGATTCCACGTCAGTCAAAGTCTATGATAAAAAAAATCTCTACATAACTGGGTAATAATTTGGTAAGTACAAGTTTCCTTTAATCTTTAGTTGTTTGTATTAAATCTTGTGAAACTATTTTCCATAATGAGTCAAGGTAATGAAGATATACAAATTCCAGCAGATTCCCTTCCTAATTCCTCAAATCTCAATTCTAATTCATGTACGTTTTCAATAGAATTTTTGTGCAAATTAATTCCCACAGAATTTACAGGGAATAGGTTAGAGTTAGGACAATTCTTAGCTAATTGTAATAATGCAATACAACTGGCTTCACCAGATCAAAAAACTCCACTTCTTTATTTTATTCTAGCTAAAATCTCAGGTAGGGCTAAAGAGCAGTTAGCTCAGCAAACGTTCAGTAATTGGAACGAATTAAAGCAAAAATTAAAAGATTTGTATCAGGACAAAAAACATTATTGTCAAATCATGGAAGAATTAAACAACTGCAAACAGTACCAAAACGAATCTATTTCAGACTTTTATCAACGTTTAGAACTTTTAAATTCTCGCGCTCTATCCGCCGTTCAGCAATATACAATTGATAAAAAAATGTTGCCGGGTAAAGTTGAAGCAATTAATGAACTTACACTTAATAGGTTTATTTTTCATTCAACCCCTTTTATTTCACAAATGTTGCGGTGGAAAGATTTTAATAAATTGAACGAAGCCTATACAGCTGCTTTAACCGAGGAAAAAGCTTTAAACATTCAAAAGCATTCAAAATTTAAATTATGTAAAATATGTGGTCGTAATAATCATGATACAGTTCAATGCAGAGTAAAACAAAGTCATAATCAAAGAAAATTCGTAAATCTAGCACAAAAACAAAACTCTCAATCATTCAGTTCAAACCCTAAACAACATATTCAAAACTTTCAAAATTCTCAAAGCTCTATTAATAATAATAATGATCTAAAAGAATCAAATTATCAGAGTAAATTTTGTAATTACTGTAAGAATAGAGGTCATGTAATTCAAGAATGTCGTAAACGTCAATATAATAATAATAAACGATCTGTAAACAAAAATACAAATTCTGCTCAAAGTAATCAAAATAACGGTCAAATTAATTTAAACTACCAAGAGTCTTCGACGGCGAACACCCCACTCGAGGACTCAATTGCGAATCTAACGGTGTTCGAAAACTAAAAATTCTTATATCAAATGATAATTTAAATTACATTGAAGTTATTTCAAAAAATTCAAAGAATAAAAATTCTTTATTCAAATTTTTAATCGATACCGATGCAGGAGCTTCCTTAATCAAAGCTAATAAACTTTTACCTAGTACTATCTACAATTTTAAAGAAAAAATCACTCTTCACGGACTCAGTCCTAATAATCCTATACAAACAGTAGGAAGTTGCAATATTCCCTTACAATTTCACAATAAAATTCTGCATGCAAAATTTCATATACTAAACCAAGCTACAAACGTCCCTTTCGACGGCCTGTTAGGAAAAGACTTCTTGCAGACAGAATCCGCAACCATAAGTTTTCAAAATCAAACTCTTTCTTTAAAATCTCTGAATTCTCCAATCAAATTATATTTTCCAAATGTATTGTTTTATTCAAAAGATCTTGATGATAATAACCAATATTCTCAAATACTCAGAGATAATTACGATCTTTCGACCATTTCGGAATCAAATAATCTTCATTCGGTTATAAAACTGTCAAGTACTTCTAAAGTAACTTTCTTACTCATTTGTAAAAATTTCCATTTCGATAAACTCTCGTACAAAGACATTTTCTATGCCATCCGTAACCTTCGTACAGAACTAATTAAAAATAACTATTCCGGAAACCTATACATACATGATGTAACTATTGATAATACAAATATTAAAATACAAATGTTTGCAGAAATGTTGCACTATTTGTTTAAAGATGTAACAGGCATTACTCCAATAATCTTGGATCGGAAGAGAATCCAACCAACTTCAAAGGAAGACATTTTAAAAATAATGCACGACAACCACGATTCAAAACTCGCTGGTCATTCAGGATTTATCAGGACATATAAACGAATACGTGAAGCTTACAAATGGAACTCTATGAAAAAAGATATTCGAAATTACATAAAGCAATGCCCGTCATGTCAAATGAACAAAACAAATTTCAAACCTAGTAAAGCGCCCATGGAAATTACATCGACATCATCTAAACCTTTCGAACGACTAGCCATTGACTACCGCAAACTATAAATAACAATAGATTTATTCTCACCATGCAGGATGATCTAACAAAATTTTCATATGCCATCGCTATCCCGAATCATGAATCTCAAACTGTTGCTATAGAACTATCGAAATTTATCACTATGTTCGGTATTCCAAAATCTATTCTTTCTGATCAAGGAACCGATTTTACTTCTAAATTAATTAAAGATGTAATGAAACTCTTCCAAACAAAACACATTCTATCTTCACCATATCATCCTCAAACTAACGGTGCTCTTGAAAGGTCACACTTAACTTTAAAGGACTATCTTAAACATTATATTAATAATAAATAAAGTAACTGGGACGAATTCACACCTTTTGCGATGTTTGCATATAATTCACATTGTCATAAATCTACAGGTTTCTCTCCATACGAAACTTTATTCGGAAGTAAACCTTATTTACCAAACGCCATTACTCAAGAACCAAGTTTTAGTTATTCTTACGACGACTATGTTACAAATTTAAAACAAAAACTAAACATCACTCATAAGGTGGCTAAAGAAAGATTAATTGAATCAAAAAATAAGTCTAAACAGTATTATGATCGTAAAGTTCACATTCACGACTATAAAATAGGCGATTCGGTTTGTATAATTAATAAAGCTCATACTTTAGGATTAAATAAAAAACTAACCCCGAAATTGTTAGGACCCTTTAAAATAAGAAAAATATTCCCAAACCGTACTGTTCAAATCCAAAAAAATAATAAACTAACTACATATCACGTAAATAAACTGAAACCTTTTGTTTCAGGTCATCAAGATGAGGATTCAACGGATCAGCAATCTCATCCTATTTTTTCTAACCCCTCTTCTTAGTTCATTATTTCTAATTCATTCTGCAACTGGAAGTTCATACAAAGTAAATTACCTTAATCACCATACCGGGTTATATTACAATCATTTAGGACATGCTAAGATGACTAATAGCAAATTCATCTTATTAATTCATTTTAACTTGACGGTTAGTGATCAAAGATATAAACAAATCAACAATTTTTATTTCAAAACCACTAGCCTTTGTTCACATACGAGAACTGTCAGTATATCTGATCACGTTATATTTTATTGTAATAATTTAATTAATTCTTTAAGAAATAGAATAGACAGCTTAACCGAAAAATCAGAAATCATTAATCATCTAACAGGACATCAGACAAATTATGATAATAATAAGAGAAAAAGAGCAGCCTTTGAGGGTATATCTTACGCACTACATTGGCTTTTTGGTATTCCAGATGCCGACAATGCAAGATTTTATGATGAATCAATCAAATCATTACTAAATGATAATAAAAACATGCAATCGCTCATGAAACAACAGATCGGAATAATTTCCACAACAATATCTAATTTTAATAGTTCCATTCAAAATTTGAAACTAAATGAACAAAAATTTAACAGCAATATAGAACTTTTTAACAATTTTTCGAAATATACCACCACGACAATTAAAGAATTTAAAATTCAACAAATTATAACTGAACAATTTACTTTATTAAATCAACTTGTAAATGAATTAGATAATTACTATAACAATTTAATTGCTTCAATTACACTTGCTCATAAAAATATCTTGCATCCTAATGTTATTACCCCTCTAAATTTATTTAAAGAATTGTCTCAAGTTTTACTTAAAGACGGACAACAGTTACCTCTTCCTTTGTCATATGCAACAATTTATAGATATTTCGATACAATACATCTTGATGTAGTATACGTAGACAAAAATTTAATTTTTGCTCTAAAAGTTCCGCTTGTAGATGAATTAAAATACAACATTTTTAAACTCTACCCACTTCCTATTTCCCATAACGTTTCACACCTATATTCCTATATAGAACCTTCCTTTAAGTATTTAATCATAAGTTCCACAAGGTTTTATTACGTACAACTTAAGGATTTAAGTACTTGTACAACCATTCAAGAAAATAACTACATATGTCAACAAAATGAAGTATCCAAGACGCATGAAAAGCCCGTTTGTGAAACCCTGTTGCTAACTTCTTCAGAAAAGATCATCCAACTACCTTTCACTATCAACATTGGTATCAATTACTTTTTTCAATATTTGGATCAATCATTGCAATTTTTGTTTTGTATTGTCTGTTCTACAAGTGCGGACTCTTCAAATTTTTATGGCAATTAATTTGTAGACCTAATTCAAGAGTAGGTATACCCATACTTGAGTCCATCCCTTCCCTTTTTATGCAAATGACCCGCGATCTAATTAATATTCAAATGAGGCGTGGTCTAATTAAATGCGCGAATTAATATTCAAATAAGGCGTGGTCTAATTAAATGCGCGAATTAAATGCGCGAATTAAATTAATTGATCTAATTAAATTAATTCACGGTATCATTTACATATCTCCTCTCTCATTTACATATATAATTTCTCATATGCATGCGCGAACATATCTGCCATTTTGTATCTGTCATTTTCAATTTGTCATCTAGGATTTCCCGCCTTTAGATTCAAATTTTTAGTACTACTAATGCCATCTATCGGTGACGTCATATGATCGGTATAGTAGATTTCTATACGCCTGTTGATAGGCAACCCGCTATATTTTTTATAAAAAACCAATGAAGCCAACAGGATTTGAACCGGGGACCGCTCGAATGGTAGTCAGCCAATGCATCCACTACACCAACGAGGTAATCTATTAAAAGACTGTAAAAGTTGTATTTATTAAATAGATACGCGTCACCGTTAATCTTATACGAACTAAAATTCATATTAAGCATAATTAATGTATATGATTATTTCGACGAACAACGTTTTAAAATAACACAAAGAAATCTTAATCCTAACAAAATAATAAACGAACTTAAAATTCCTAGAGCTCGTAACAATGAATCATTACACTAGAATGTTAAATGTTGCGCAAAAATTTATATGGATGCTCGAATTAATCAATTTACATATCTCATCCCCCATTTACATATATCATTTATCATATGCATGCCCAAATTAAATTAATTCACGGTATCTTTTACATATCTCATCCCCCATTTACATATATCATTTATCATATGCATGCCCAAATTAAATTAATTCACGGTATCATTTACATATCTCATCCCCCATTTACATATATCATTTATCATATGCATGTCCGAATTAAATTAATTCACGGTATCTTTTACATATCTCATCCCCCATTTACATATATCATTTATCATATGCATGCCCAAATTAAATTAATTCACGGTATCTTTTACATATCTCATCCCCCATTTACATATATCATTTATCATATGCATGCCCAAATTAAATTAATTCACGGTATCATTTACATATCTCATCCCCCATTTACATATATCATTTATCATATGCATGTCCTAATTAAATTAATTCACGGTATCTTTTACATATCTCATCCCCCATTTACATATATCATTTATCATATGCATGCCCGAATTAAATTAATTCACGGTATCATTTACATATCTCATCCCCCCATTTACATATATCATTTATCATATGCATGCCCGAATTAAATTAATTCACGGTATCATTTACATATCTCATCCCTCATTTACATAACTGATATCTCATTCTGTACATCTCATTTTATATATTATTTGTCATCTCTCTCTCATAAATTTATTTTAAAATAAATCAGTCCTATTTGATATTTATCTACAGGTCATCATGTAATTCTGCGAAAACAATTTAATATGTAGAAATGTAATAATAATAAAAATTTATTTTTAACTATACAAAAGTAACTCTAAAGCTACTGTCAATCAACTGTCGGATTAGCTCTGGTGCATTAGACCTGTTTAAATATATGGCATAAACATTTAGTTTGAAAGAAAACAATTAGGGTCGTTATGATTTCATAAAATTTTATTCAAGTGAATCTTCTTAAGAATATAGAACACTGTAAAAGCATTATTTTTAAAATTAAAAAAAAAAACATCTATAGCTAAAACTGTTTAAGAAATAACTTTCAAACTAAATGTTTTTGCATGAAAATACGTACAAACTAATTAGCCATGTTTCGACATTCTTTAAAACTGCTTTCAAACCATAAATAAACAAACGTTCTTACGAATGACTGAAAGGAATTTAGATTTTCTAAATAATTTGTTAAAGGCAAAGAATATTATATTCGATCATTAACATAGAAACATTAAACTAAATATATTTACTTAATTATAATTAAAATACAGAGTTATATGACTAACTTTATCTTATACTAAACTACACATTAAGAAATAATAATTATGAAGGGTTAGGCTTTTATAGTATCTTTGAGGATAAGAAGGTTACATTCAAGCTATTAACTTGAATCATAACATTTATCAGTAACTATATATCATAAATTAATATATTACATATTAAAACCTATATATAATATCTACCCGTGTGTTAATCTGTATAAGTTAGGTGTAAACTACCTATTAAGAAATACTAATTATCAAGACTAAGTAAGGACTTTTAGTAATATCTTACAGGCAAAGAATATTATATTCGATCATTAACATAGAAACATTAAACTAAATATATTCACTTAATTATAATTAAAATACAGAGTTATATGACTAACTTTATCTTATACTAAACTACACATTAAGAAATAATAATTATGAAGCATAAGGCTTTTATAGTATCTTTGAGGATAAGAAGATTACATTGAAGCTATTAACTTGAATCATAACATTTATCAGTAACTAAATATCATAAATTAATATATTACATATTAAAACCTATATATAATATCTACCCGTGTGTTAATCTGTATAAGTTAAGTGTAAACTACCTATTAAGAAATACTAATTATCAAGACTAAGTAAGGACTTTTAGTAATATCTTACAGGCAAAGAATATTATATTCGATCATTAACATAGAAACATTAAACTAAATATATTTACTTAATTATAATTAAAATACAGAGTTATATGACTAACTTTATCTTATACTAAACTACACATTAAGAAATAATAATTATGAAGCATAAGGCTTTTATAGTATCTTTGAGGATAAGAAGGTTACATTCAAGCTATTAACTTGAATCATAACATTTATCAGTAACTAAATATCATAAATTAATATATTACATATTAAAACCTATATATAATATCTACCCGTGTGTTAATCTGTATAAGTTAGATGTAAACTACCTATTAAGAAATACTAATTATCAAGACTAAGTAAGGACTTTTAGTAATATCTTACAGGCAAAGAATATTATATTCGACCATTAACATAGAAACATTAAACTAAATATATTCACTTAATTATAATTAAAATACAGAGTTATATGACTAACTTTATCTTATACTAAACTACACATTAAGAAATAATAATTATGAAGCATAAGGCTTTTATAGTATCTTTGAGGATAAGAAGATTACATTCAATCTATTAACTTGAATCATAACAATTTATCATTGTATACATTTGAATAATTTATTTCATTTTAGATCAACAGCATGATGAACCGTTTTCTTTCTTACCCATTTCAGCACTACTTGTAAACGTGTCTCCATAGCGATGATAATAATAATCAGGACTGCCTAAACTCTGTTAAACATATACGGTAGCAAGATCTATATCGTTGTATACAAATTCATATATAATATATAATATATAATGAGAGAAATGTTATGTATCTCAACACATACCTAAAACGTATTTTTCGTATATTCAGTAAGAGCTACCCCTTCTTCTAGACATTCGAATTTTAAACAGCCTGATAATATGTTTTCTCATTTAATCATAATTAGGGTCAAGTTGAATAGCATAATAAAGTACATAAAAGTTAACAGGTTAAAATAGAAATTCATTTTGCTACTTTTATATGTGCTAAGTAAAATAATAAACAGATATTTCGAAAATTTTATGCATTCTTGAGAGAACGGGGTATAATATTTAAAAACACACTGTAGAAAACATATACCTTATAATATAGCAATAGAATTGTTCTAAATTTTATTCTTTAAGTTTTATTTAAATAAATTTTAGAATTCAAAAAGCATTTTCCTATTATTATTAATGTACATAGACCGCAGCTACATCGAAGTCGCATGAGTTGTTACAGGGTCTTTAACAAGCGTATGCTATAATTCTCTAGTTTTTCTAGTTTCTAGATATATTGTAGTTTTGAACAGATTTTAGCCTTTTCGCTATATCTACTACCTTGTAAACTATTTCTACATATGTGTTCTTATTGTTTACGCATCATATAGATATTCGTCGCCGTATTTAAACGGTATTTTACAATATATCATACATTTTCAATAGCTTCGAAATACGCAGATATGTAATAATATACTATATACTCTTGTAGGTTATTCAACGTATCTATAGTAAACTCTTATGATTAATAATAATAATCTGTAACCATTTTCGATACCTTCGAAATATAAGTCTATAACATATGTTTGTAATACGTCTTTATAACTTTTGAAACACAGGGTAGTTACCTCTTGCAATATTTACAGTTATGAGAACCCTGAAGACTTAACCTGGAGAAATAAAGCAGATAAATATTTAACTTTTAGTGAAACGATAACTTTGCATACTAAAATATGAAAATAATATAATGTATATCGCCTGATAAATAAAATTGAAATTATTCTTATTCTTTTACATTGAAATGTGTTTTGAAAAAACACGATGAAACGTTATGTATATTAATGCAGGAGTACTGTTAACGCATTCATTATTTAGAGATTCACTTATAAGTACACTATCTATTTAGCTGATTCAATAAAAATTTTGTTATTTTTAAAATTCCTAACGAGGGACCTACTGATAAGCGTTATATTATACCAGGTACGTATGATACTCTACTGCTGATTGCATACCTGATGAACGCAGTTGTACAAAGTAATATAGGATATACGTTACAGAGAAGTTTAATTTTCCGTGCAACAAATGACCTATATATATATTTTATGTACAAAGCTGACATTAACATATTTAGCGCATACCTGTTGAACATAGCTCTACAAAGTAATATTTAAAAGACTTAAAAGGCTTATATTTTAGAGATCGGATACAGTCGCATATATTCCTGTATATTACCTCTAAATTTTACTTTAACAATACATGTAGTCAGGTTTGGCGTAAATAACAATTAGGGATATCAAAGCCATACTAGCTGAACGCTAACATAATATGCTCTTCAGGTCAAACTCAATTAATTAACCCTGGGGTTATACATCCTTAGGCTAGAAACAGTCTTGAAACAAAAAATGGCTGAGTCCACCCTGTTAGACAAGAAATCAGAGTATGGGCGTGATAAATAAAACATATAAAGTTATTTTACAAACATGTATTTAGTATACATAACATAATACAAGAATATAGATAATAAGTTGTTTTCTATGACGACTGTTGTAGTTCTACGGGTCTCTGAGTCGTCGTATGCCCTCGCAGAAATACTAATACGTATAAAGTCCGACGACTGACTCATTGGAACTGTACCGGAAGCCCTTTCCTTGTTCAACTCTTCGTTACTATGATAGTTGGTAAACGAGGAACATATTCATCAATACCCAAATGTATGGTTGAAGTCACATCTTCTTCTTCTTCTTCTTCTTCTGTCTCAACGATATCAGCAGGTCCATTTGCTTCCTTTACCAGAGTTGTCTTTACAACATCTGCGTTATTATGTACGTTTTTTAAATGCCTTTTATAGCTGTCGATACGTGAAAGATATTTGAAGCAATTAGAACACCGGACTTTGATTGATTCGTGAACGCTTTTAATATGTCTTTTTAAGTGGTCACGACGTGAAAAAGTTTTGACACAGCTAGAACACTGGATTCTGTTTGAATCGTGTATGGTTTTTACGTGTCTCTTGCATGTGAATGGCCTCGCGAAAGACTTGAAGCAAACCGGACACTGTATGTTGCAATCCTGTCGACCAGAGTCATTCTTCTTACATACGTCGTTAGCGTGCTGCTCCATTTCGACTAATGAAGGAACAGGAACACTACCCCAGCCTATTTATACTGATCGACCAGCTCAATCGGTTGTTCTCGGTTATAATCGTAAGCGCTCGGAGCAATATGTATGCTCGAGAATGAATCGTAGGTTCCATCCTAAGTGTATAACCCGGAACCGATGTCCGTACATTTTAAATTATCAAACTTACCATATAAACATGAATATTTACTACATTTGCTTTAATTCTTGTTCCCTCCCTACATACCTACCTACCGTAAACAATATGACATATCTGTGTCTAAATACAATGAACGAAAGTACTAGAGGAACTTAATACCTTAGATCACGGCTGTTTCTGGATACGTGATTTCCTCTTACAATATCTATAGTTATGAGAACCTTGAAGACTTAACCTGGAGAAATAAAACATCGTCAGTTTAAAAGAAATAAGTTCGTCGCCATATTTAAACGTTATTTTACAATACATCATACATTTTCAATAGCTTCGAAATACGCAGATATGTAATAATATACTATATACTCTTGTAGGTTATTCAACGGATCTATAGTAAACTCTTATGATTAATAATAATCTGTAACCTTATTGTTTTTATTACATCACAGGTTAGAGCATACGAATATAATTTAGGTTAGATTAGGTTAGAGCCTACGAATACATTTTTAGGGCAGAACGTAGGGAGCAGAGTAAGTACAAAACAACATACTTTCATACAAGAACGTTTATTGATACGAGTAGTTTCGACGCTACTTAAAACATAATACATAACTTATATATATAATATCTATTAAAATAGTACATTTCGTATACACTAATAATGGTACTACATACCCCACTATAAAGTAAACATGGTAAGTATAACAGCAGTTTAAAAGAATAGATAGTCAATATAACTATATCTAATTATTTTATAAAATACTATGTTAACTAAGAGGTTATATACAGAATATATACGCCTGTATTCGACCTCTAGAGGGTTCATAAGACTAGACTAGACCAGACCAGACCAGACCAGACTAGACCAGACCAGAACAGACCATACCAGACCAGACCAGACCATACCAGACCAGACTAGACTAGAGTATAGATGATAGACTGTAAAATCATGAACAATTATACCACCTGTAATATAATAGAGCTTACTTGATATTTTAAAATTAGTGGCTGAATCTAATTATTACAGAAATTCAATTGTAGAAACTGAAGGTGTAATCTTTAAAAAATCTAAAGTTAGAAGTTTTTAGTAGTCAGGTTAGATTAATAGAGGGTGTTATAATCAAATCGTTTTAGAAACTATTTGTTTTGTAAGATTGGCGTCGTAAGGAAAAACAACATAGCTGTAGTCATGATTTTGAAATTGAGATAGCTCGGGACAAAACGATGAATACAAAGTTTAGAAGTTTATTTCAAAATTCTGTGATAAAAAACATTAATTCTTCTTTACTTTACTTTAAAACCCAAAATTGCATGATAAATCAATATAATATTAATATAAATGATTAAATTAAATGAAGCAATCTAGGTTAGACCCCTAAAAATTATATTAAGGTTATAGATTTTAGACTCCGGTTGTTGCAAAGATTCAAGAATCTCTATTAAGATTAGTTCATAAAACAATTATTAGGTTAGAGCATGTAGCTACTTACAAAAAAAAATCTCTATTAAGATTAGTTCATAAAATATTTATTAGGTTAGACCATTGTAGCTACTTACAAAATCGTCATTAACATTCGAAAAACTTACATATAATACTAGTTGGGTTATAGTTTACGAATATATTTTAGGTTAGATTTAGGTCGCGCGCGATCTAAAGATGTATTCGTAGGCTCTAACCTAATCTAACCTAAATTATATTCGTATGCTCTAACCTGTGATGTAATAAAAACAATAAGGTTACAGATTATTATTAATCATAAGAGTTTACTATAGATACGTTGAATAACCTACAAGAGTATATAGTATATTATTACATATCTGCGTATTTCGAAGCTATTGAAAATGTATGATGTATTGTAAAATAACGTTTAAATATGGCGACAAACTTATTTCTTTTAAACTGACGATGTTTTATTTCTCCAGGTTAAGTCTTCAAGGTTCTCATAACTATAGATATTGTAAGAGGAAATCACGTATCCAGAAACAGCCGTGATCTAAGGTATTAAGTTCCTCTAGTACTTTCGTTCATTGTATTTAGACACAGATATGTCATATTGTTTACGGTAGGTAGGTATGTAGGGAGGGAACAAGAATTAAAGCAAATGTAGTAAATATTCATGTTTAGATGGTAAGTTTGATAATTTAAAATGTACGGACATCGGTTCCGGGTTATACACTTAGGATGGAACCTACGATTCATTCTCGAGCATACATATTGCTCCGAGCGCTTACGATTATAACCGAGAACAACCGATTGAGCTGGTCGATCAGTATAAATAGGCTGGGGTAGTGTTCCTGTTCCTTCAGTAGTCGAAATGGAGCAGCACGCTAACGACGTATGTAAGAAGAATGACTCTGGTCGACAGGATTGCAACATACAGTGTCCGGTTTGCTTCAAGTCTTTCGCGAGGCCATTCACATGCAAGAGACACGTAAAAACCATACACGATTCAAACAGAATCCAGTGTTCTAGCTGTGTCAAAACTTTTTCACGTCGTGACCACTTAAAAAGACATATTAAAAGCGTTCACTAATCAATCAAAGTCCGGTGTTCTAATTGCTTCAAATATCTTTCACGTATCGACAGCTATAAAAGGCATTTAAAAAACGTACATAATAACGCAGATGTTGTAAAGACAACTCTGGTAAAGGAAGAAAATGGACCTGCTGATATCGTTGAGACAGAAGAAGAAGAAGAAGATGTGACTTCAACCATACATTTGGGTATTGATGAATATGTTCCTCGTTTACCAACTATCATAGTAACGAAGAGCTGAACAAGGAAAGGGCTTCCGGTACAGTTCCAATGAGTCAGTCGTCGGACTTTATACGTATTAAGTACACATTTCAATGTAAAAGAATAAGAATAATTTCAATTTTATTTATCAGGCGATATACATTATATTATTTTCATATTTTAGTATGCAAAGTTATCGTTTCACTAAAAGTTAAATATTTATCTGCTTTATTTCTCCAGGTTAAGTCTTCAGGGTTCTCATAACTGTAAATATTGCAAGAGGTAACTACCCTGTGTTTCAAAAGTTATAAAGACGTATTACAAACATATGTTATAGACTTATATTTCGAAGGTATCGAAAATGGTTACAGATTATTATTATTAATCATAAGAGTTTACTATAGATACGTTGAATAACCTACAAGAGTATATAGTATATTATTACATATCTGCGTATTTCGAAGCTATTGAAAATGTATGATATATTGTAAAATACCGTTTAAATACGGTGACGAATATCTATATGATGCGTAAACAATAAGAACACATATGTAGAAATAGTTTACAAGGTAGTAGATATAGCGAAAAGGCTAAAATCTGTTCAAAACTACAATATGTCTAGAAACTAGAAAAACTAGAGAATTATAGCATACGCTTGTTAAAGACCCTGTAACAACTCATGCGACTTCGATGTAGCTGCGGTCTATGTACATTAATAATAATAGGAAAATGCTTTTTGAATTCTAAAATTTATTTAAATAAAACTTAAAGAATAAAATTTAGAACAATTCTATTGCTATATTATAAGGTATATGTTTTCTACAGTGTGTTTTTAAATATTATACCCCGTTCTCTCAAGAATGCATAAAATTTTCGAAATATCTGTTTATTATTTTACTTAGCACATATAAAAATAGCAAAATGAATTTCTATTTTAACCTGTTAACTTTTATGTACTTTATTATGCTATTCAACTTGACCCTAATTATGATTAAATGAGAAAACATATTATCAGGCTGTTTAAAATTCGAATGTCTAGAAGAAGGGGTAGCTCTTACTGAATATACGAAAAATACGTTTTAGGTATGTGTTGAGATACATAACATTTCTCTCATATATGAATTTGTATACAACGATATAGATCTTGCTACCGTATATGTTTAACAGAGTTTAGGCAGTCCTGATTATTATTATCATCGCTATGGAGACACGTTTACAAGTAGTGCTGAAATGGGTAAGAAAGAAAACGGTTCATCATGCTGTTGATCTAAAATGAAATAAATTATTCAAATGTATACAATGATAAATTGTTATGATTCAAGTTAATAGATTGAATGTAATCTTCTTATCCTCAAAGATACTATAAAAGCCTTATGCTTCATAATTATTATTTCTTAATGTGTAGTTTAGTATAAGATAAAGTTAGTCATATAACTCTGTATTTTAATTATAATTAAGTGAATATATTTAGTTTAATGTTTCTATGTTAATGATCGAATATAATATTCTTTGCCTGTAAGATATTACTAAAAGTCCTTACTTAGTCTTGATAATTAGTATTTCTTAATAGGTAGTTTACATCTAACTTATACAGATTAACACACGGGTAGATATTATATATAGGTTTTAATATGTAATATATTAATTTATGATATTTAGTTACTGATAAATGTTATGATTCAAGTTAATAGCTTCAATGTAATCTTCTTATCCTCAAAGATACTATAAAAGCCTTATGCTTCATAATTATTATTTCTTAATGTGTAGTTTAGTATAAGATAAAGTTAGTCATATAACTCTGTATTTTAATTATAATTAAGTAAATATATTTAGTTTAATGTTTCTATGTTAATGATCGAATATAATATTCTTTGCCTGTAAGATATTACTAAAAGTCCTTACTTAGTCTTGATAATTAGTATTTCTTAATAGGTAGTTTACATCTAACTTATACAGATTAACACACGGGTAGATATTATATATAGGTTTTAATATGTAATATATTAATTTATGATATTTAGTTACTGATAAATGTTATGATTCAAGTTAATAGCTTGAATGTAACCTTCTTATCCTCAAAGATACTATAAAAGCCTAATCCTTCATAATTATTATTTCTTAATGTGTAGTTTAGTATAAGATAAAGTTAGTCATATAACTCTGTATTTTAATTATAATTAAGTAAATATATTTAGTTTAATGTTTCTATGTTAATGATCGAATATAATATTCTTTGCCTTTAACAAATTATTTAGAAAATCTAAATTCCTTTCAGTCATTCGTAAGAACGTTTGTTTATTTATGGTTTGAAAGCAGTTTTAAAGAATGTCGAAACATGGCTAATTAGTTTGTACGTATTTTCATGCAAAAACATTTAGTTTGAAAGTTATTTCTTAAACAGTTTTAGCTATAGATAATGTTTTTTTTTTAATTTTAAAAATAATGCTTTTACAGTGTTTTATATTCTTAAGAAGATTCACTTGAATAAAATTTTATGAAATCATAACGACCCTAATTGTTTTCTTTCAAACTAAATGTTTATGCCATATATTTAAACAGGTCTAATGCACCAGAGCTAATCCGACAGTTGATTGACAGTAGCTTTAGAGTTACTTTTGTATAGTTAAAAATAAATTTTTATTATTATTACATTTCTACATATTAAATTGTTTTCGCAGAATTACATGATGACCTGTAGATAAATATCAAATAGGACTGATTTATTTTAAAATAAATTTATGAGAGAGAGATGACAAATAATATATAAAATGAGATGTACAGAATGAGATATCAGTTATGTAAATGGGGGATGAGATATGTAAATGATACCGTGAATTAATTTAATTCGGGCATGCATATGATAAATGATATATGTAAATGGGGGGATGAGATATGTAAATGATACCGTGAATTAATTTAATTCGGGCATGCATATGATAAATGATATATGTAAATGGGGGATGAGATATGTAAAAGATACCGTGAATTAATTTAATTCGGACATGCATATGATAAATGATATATGTAAATGGGGGATGAGATATGTAAATGATACCGTGAATTAATTTAATTTGGGCATGCATATGATAAATGATATATGTAAATGGGGGATGAGATATGTAAAAGATACCGTGAATTAATTTAATTCGGACATGCATATGATAAATGATATATGTAAATGGGGGATGCGATATGTAAATTGATTAATTCGAGCATCCATATAAATTTTTGCGCAACATTTAACATTCTAGTGTAATGATTCATTGTTACGAGCTCTAGGAATTTTAAGTCCGTTTATTATTTTGTTAGGATTAAGATTTCTTTGTGTTATTTTAAAACGTTGTTCGTCGAAATAATCATATAGATTAATTATGCTTAATATGAATTTTAGTTCGTATAAGATTAACGGTGACGCGTATCTATTTAATAAATACAACTTTTACAGTCTTTTAATAGATTACCTCGTTGGTGTAGTGGATGCATTGGCTGACTACCATTCGAGCGGTCCCCGGTTCAAATCCTGTTGGCTCCATTGGTTTTTTATAAAAAATATAGCGGGTTGCCTATCAACAGGCGTATAGAAATCTACTATACCGATCATATGACGTCACCGATAGATGGCATTAGTAGTACTAAAAATTTGAATCTAAAGGCGGGAAATCCTAGATGACAAATTGAAAATGACAGATACAAAATGGCAAATATGTTCGCGCATGCATATGAGAAATTATATATGTAAATGAGAGAGGAGATATGTAAATGATACCGTGAATTAATTTAATTAGATCAATTAATTTAATTCGCGCATTTAATTAGACCACGCCTTATTTGAATATTAATTCGCGCATTTAATTAGACCACGCCTCATTTGAATATTAATTAGATCGCGGGTCATTTGCATAAAAAGGGAAGGGATGGACTCAAGTATGGGTATACCTACTTTCAAGATCAAACTGTTGTACTTGTTGTGCAAAACTTTTCAATACAAACATAAATGGTGTACCCGTTACTCAACTCCAATTATCTACAATCTTGGAAGAAGAAGCCGATCATCGTAGAAGTGAAGATAATAGTGCATTTAGTGTACGTGTACCAAGTGAAGTTGTGCCTACTGTATTGACGCCAAAACGGCGAAGATCTGTCTCGCGTGAACCGTCTATAGATTTCAATTAAAAGTCGAAATAAACGAATTATTTGATTTATGATTAGATTAACCCCATAAATCAATTTTATCAGGGGAAGTGTTAGATACTCACTATTTCCGTAGTTATAATTATTATATTGTTTTATTAATTTCTTTTAATATTATTAACATTCATATTTCATTAAGATTAGCATTACATATATCACCTGTTCACCTATTATAGCATTTAATCATTAGTTCATTTTTATTTACAATCAATTATAAATTGTGTATCATTGACCTATTTAAAACTATTTATGATTGCCATACAATGAATCACAGAATTTCCATTTAATGTTAGATAAACATAATTGATATTAACTTTAAAATAATATTTATATTTACAGACAGCATATTGTATTTAGAAAATTTCCTTAATGAACGTTGAACTGTAAACTAATTAGTAATAACTTTCTTTTTCAATATAGATCACTTTTGTAGGCAGTTGATTGCCACCAGTCCTCAGAATAACTCAAAATTCATTTTCTATTTCAATCATAATAATAAGTATTAAATAAAATATATTATAGATTTAATAGTGTTTATTATACTAAAATTAAACGAACACTACTGAAAGGAGGAAACCTGAGAAATACAACATTATCATCATCAAATAACTTTCGTCGAAGGGGTAAAGAGGTTCTAGGCGAATATGTAGGACGAGTTTCCCATGTTAAGGTCACATAGTTTTATGTTTCCACTATTTTTTATCCACTTTTTGCAACGGTCGATATCATTTACAGGAAATTTATAAAAATGTAAAGTTTTGTTTTTTTTATTATTGTAACAGTTTAAGTAAACACAAGTATGGCTTGCAATGGATGACATTTTATACGCTATACTACACTACACTTTTTATTTGTACAAATACTTTTGTTATTGACTTGTACCACTGCTGATTAATTTATAGAAGTAAAAACACAATAAATGTATTTTACACGCTTTATTTCAAACTATAGTAAATAATTTTGAAGATACAAAATTAAAATTGGTGAGCCTAATAAATAGGTCTCCACCCTTGAGTTTCTTTATTTGAACTGAACTAAACTAAACAATTTTTTCCACAAGAAAACTTGAGGGGTAGTCCGACAACAATTACCAAATTGCCGCCAAAGGTATACCGGTATGGATTAACAGGCTACATTCTAAGAAAAGAAATAATTATCATACAGGATTTAACAAAGTTGTTCTTCTTAAAGATTCTACTTACATATATACAAATGTTTTTGATACTAAAATTCAATTACTGGGTACCGTTATAATCTTATAATAATAGGTACATAAAAATAAATTCCTGGTTTATCCCTTGAACACAAAACAAAAATAACTGTTGTCGGAGACAACTTTTGTAGCACTTTTAAACAACGGATTTATTCACTTAGGTATTGTTATCGTCGCGCTGTACGGTGATTGCTAAAGGTGTGATTAATCAGATACCGTACTTACCTGTGCAACCCTGCACGACGGTACATTTAAATTTACCAGGTAAATCGTTATATTTACCGATTTCTCGCCGCTGCAAGCGGGAATGCTTACGTTCACTGTTGGTTTATTTCACTTGGTTTACTTGGGAAAGTCAATAAACTCAGAAATACACTTAAAATGGTTTATTCACCACACCAAAACACACTAAAATGCCTACAACTCTGAAATATAATAGGGTGCAATAATAGGAGCAAAGGAGAAATTTGAAGGAATTAACGGTACTTTATTTACGAAGGAAGGTGCTATATTTATGAACAAAGGTTAATAACAAATTTGATTTGATTTGAAAATTGATTAGATGAAATTTTAGTTAATAACGCGGATTATAATTAGTTACTAATACAGTTCGTAAATAAGCGATGGCAGTTTGTAAGTATTTGACCTAAATTAATAACTAATAGGCGCATTAAACTACTCTGAACTAATGTAAAATGATTAATTAATTAAATTATAACGAAATTATGACGCATAAACTGAATTTTTAGATTACGATAAAAAATCAATTAAGAGAAAAGATTACTATGTCTTAATAAAACAAAATGGGCCTATATAACTGGATATGAATTTTTATATCAGTTGAAGAAATTTAGATTAAAGTATGTATTAGATAGAGTATTTGAGCACAGTGATGCCTGATGTTTGATCTAAATATTCTAAATAACAAGGTTAGTTTGGAACAATCCGACCTGTTTGATGCGTAATTACCATTTAATTAAAAACGATAATCACGATTGAAGAGATTGAATTAGCGGGATCTTGGTAAAGGACCCCGCACGGAACATACGGGAATTGGCCCTCGGTTAAAAACTTTCATACTCCGGGATATTATCCAGAAAACGATGCTGATCAAAAGTCTCCATGGGCCCGAGGTCCGAAAATGCGATCCCGGGGAGCTACCTTCATCGGAATCAACATAATAAAAATGCGCAAACACTATTACAAACGACAAGAAATGCAGTGCAGGCACCAGATAATGACGATCTTCTTCAAGTCGAGATGGTTAATTGATTAACAAACGAACAAAACCGGAAAAGGTAAAAAAAAGATAAAACAAAGAAAAACAAAAAAAAAACAATATAAAAAAAAGAGGTGTAAGTCCGACTAGTTACCTCCACGTGGTACACCTTGGGTAAAGTTGATACTAGCGGCATTTGTATTAATTCATGAATGTACTTGTCCGGTAAATAAATAGAAATCTCATCTGAATTCGGCCCCCCATCTCTCTTCCCGTCTAGCTCATTTTAAGATCTCTGTTATGCTCTTTTAATCTTGACTTCCCTACTCTTCTTGCCTCCTTTCGGGCCTTCATTTGCTTGTCCTTTGACAACATCTCGACTTCACAATTCTTCTTTTCAAGAACAGTCGAACTGCGGATAATAGCGGTATTCCGTCACATATATGATATATGATATATATAGATAGATATATATATATAGATATATATGTGGTACATATATGATATATGACTTATCTATGTGGTAAAGATATCTATACAATGGGTAATCACAAGGAAGGGGGTGTATTTGCGCATTTTTATTATGTTGATTCCGATGAAGGTAGCTCCCCGGGATCGCATTTTCGGACCTCGGGCCCATGGAGACTTTTGATCAGCATCGTTTTCTGGATAATATCCCGGAGTATGAAAGTTTTTAACCGAGGGCCAATTCCCGTATGTTCCGTGCGGGGTCCTTTAAATACGATGCGTAGAGCTGGGTTTGGCTTGGCTTTTCACAAAAAAAACCTACAGACGTTGTTTTTACGCGCCAAAATGAAAAGTGTCTCTAATTACTTTAGTTAACCAACTTATTAATCAATTGGATTGATTGGGACAGTCGTTTGCAGCGCTGATTGTTACCGGAGTTGGGTAAGGTGCGGTCTTCAAATGGATATACATAGACGAAAGATAGATGAAAAGGCAGTGTAGCGATCTAAGGTGTGAAGGGGCTAAATAAACCCTTGCAGAGAATTAAGGGTGGTGTAATAATGTTAAAAAATAACAATAATAATGAAAGATTCTTAAAAGGTTGAATAAGCGAATATGATTTCGTAATTAAAAAAGGCTTAATAACAATTATATCTCAATAATCATTTTGCAATATTCTAGCAGAGCGTAGCATGAAGACGGAGTTACAACTTAAAGTGAAGGGATAATAATTATGCATATGCACAGGAGCACAGGTGCACGTTAGGTAGCTGTCGACCTACGAGATTAGTGCTCTAATTTGGCAATGGGATTAAGTGAATCCTAACAGTATCTGTAAAGTATTTAAAAATGTTAAGACAAAAAGATAAGAAAAGTTTTCTTCAAATATTCGCTAACTGATAAACGTGATTTTCTTGCATGTATGAATTTCGAACATATATTCAGTAACAATATTTCTTCCGTAGGTATCTCTCACCACTAAAAAGCTTAACAATAATGATTTAAGTTTTAAGCTACTTTATGATATTATTGTAATAGGAAGAGGTAATAAAAGGGTTTAAATACAAACACGTGCAGCTCTGTTGAATCTCGCGTACCAACTAACTTATTTATTCTAGAAACAAGTAGCACCTCTACATTTTGTTACTAGAGGGCGCTACATGTACAAAGTACTGAACATTTGAGATTTACACAACACCCCCACTATCTCAAAGGTTCCACTAAGCCTAATCTATTTACAAACTTAGAATGTTTTACATTTGGTAAACCTTTTGTCAAAACATCAGCTGTCATCTCATCTGTAGGAAGATATTCAATTTTTACTAAATTCTTTGAGATGGCCTCCCTGATAAAATGATGCTTTACATCTATATGTTTTGTCCTTTTATGAAATATTGGATTCAACGACAATTTATTTGCACTCTGATTGTCATTAAATACAGTTATGCTATTATCATACTTGATCAATTCAGATAGAATATTTTTCAGATATATAGCCTCTTTGGATGCTTCACTTAAAGCCATGTATTCGGCCTCCGTGCTCGAAAGAGCTACAGTTTTTTGTTTATAACTTTCCCAGGAAATAACTGCTCCTGAAAGTTTAAAAGTAAATCCTGTATAGGACTTTCTGTCTATTTTATTGCTGGCCCAGTCAGCATCAGCATAACCTTGCAATTCACAATTATCTTTATAAAATTTCAATTTATAAGTTTTGGTGCCTTTTAAATATCTAAGAACCCGTTTAGCACATTTCCAATGCAACTCACTGTAACTATTATTGAACTGACTTAGAAAACTTACTGTATAGGCAATATCTGGTCTGGTTAAAACCGCAAGATACATTAAACTTCCAATGAGTTTTTGATAAGGCAAATTTTTATCACAAATACCTTCAACATTATCAAGGCAAATGCTATTGTCCATAGGTGTAGCGACACCTTTACAATCGGACATGTTAAATTTCTTTAAAATTTGATCAATGTAACTTTCTTGATCTAAAGTTATACAATCATTCTCGTGATCCCTTATAATTCTAACACCTAGACATTGCTTGGCTTCACCAAGGTTTTTAATCTTAAATTTTGAACTTAATTGCTCTTCCAAGAAGCACAGTTCTTTTGGATCATTTGAAAAAATAAAGAAATCATCTACATACAGGGCCACCACTGTTAACAAATTATTATCCTTTTTTATGTACAGGCAAGGTTCCAATTTAGATTTTTTATAATTTAAATTTAACAAAACTTCATCTACCCTTTTGTTCCAGGCCCTGCTTGACTGTTTCAAGCCATAAACTGCCTTTTTTAATTTGTACACTTTGTTCTCATTATTTTTTAAAACAAAACCCTCTGGTTGCTGCATGTAAACATTTTCCTCTAAAACCCCATTTAGGAAAGCAGTTTTTACATCTAAATGTGTCATCCCTAGATCTAATTTTACAGCTAAAGCTATTAAAAGTCTTAGAGTAGAATGTCTCACAACTGGAGCAAATGTTTCATTATAGTCTATGCCTTCCTTTTGAGTAAAACCTTTCGCCACTAATCTAGCTTTATAATTAACTTCACCTTCACTATTACACTTAAGCTTATACACCCACTTGCATTCAACTATTGTTCCTTTTTCTGGTAGATCCACTAGTTCCCATGTCTCATTCTCCTCAAACGAACTGATCTCTTCCATCATTGCCTGCTTCCACTTGTGCTTATCAGGTCTTGAAAAAGCTTCACGTACGGTTACTGGAACTTCCTCTATGTTGATTTCACTGGTTGCACATGTACTCAAGTAACTTACAAAATCCTCGAAGGTTTTTGGTTTTTTTTGTCTTTCTGACCTCCTCGGAACTATCACCTCGTTTTCAGGTTCTTCCTCAGGAATATAATCGCTGTCATCATCTCTTGTCTGATCTTTCACATCTTCATGATCTGAATCATCCATCGTCGCTTCTTCGTTTTCGATACTTCGCTCTTCAGTCAGAGGAATTAGTTCGCTTTCTTCCCCCACTGAATTTAACAATTCTGTGTTCTCTGCCTTACTTTCTGTGACCATAGTCGTTTCATTCGTGTCTTCCATCACAGTTACGTTTCGGCTAGTTATAATTTTTCTTGTATATGGATTGTAACACCTATAACCCTTAATATTTTCTTCGTAACCCACTAGAATATGCTTTGTAGCCTTTTTGTCCCACTTTAATCTGTTTGTTTTTGGCACGTGCACCATAGCTGTACTACCAAATATCCTCAAGTGGCTAACGTCTGGTTTCTTTTGTGTCCAAAGTTCAATTGGAGTTTTTAAAATGCCTGAAACTACAGAACGGTTTTTAAGGTAACATGCAGTATTACAGGCTTCTGCCCAAAAAACTTTATTCAGGTTTGTATCGAACAACAAACACCTAGCCTTTTCAACAATACTACGGTTAAACCTTTCGGCCATACCATTTTGTTCTGGTGTATGACTATTTGTCTTCTGGTGGATAATGCCATTATCCCTTAAGAATTTCTCAAATTCCTTACTGCAGTATTCTCCTCCATTGTCTGTTCTCAACACTTTAATCTGTTTATTCTGTTGTTTTTCAACTAAACTTTTAAAATTTACAAACTTTTCATATACTTCACCTTTCGTCTTCAAAAAATAAATAAAGCACATTCTGCTGTAGTCGTCAATGAAAGTTAAAAAATATTTGGATCCCCCTAAAGATGTTTTTTCCATCGGACCACACACATCACTGTGAACAACCTCCAACAAACCTCCAGCTCTGCTGCCTTTGTTTGGAAAAGACAAGCGGGCTTGCTTTCCTTCACAACACACTTCACAGTTCTGCTTCTCTGTATCACCTTGATGTCCTTTATAAATGAGTCCGTCCACTAATTTACACATTTTGTTTAAATATCCACTGTTTATGTGACCTAAACGTTGATGCCAAATTTTCTTTGTAATAGGTGCCACTAAGAAACTCACGTCTTGTTTTTTTATGTTCAGTTTATAAACATTATCTTTTAAATCTGCTGTTGCCATTAAAATGTTACTATCATTGTAAATCTTACAACCATTCTCATCAAAATTAACTTTATTGCCATTACTAATCAGCTGACTTACTGACAACAAATTTGTGGTTAAATTTGGAATGTACTGCACATCACTTAAACGAACACTAAAAGTTTCTTTATCTATTACCGTCTCTATTTGCACATCGCCTGCACATTCAACTGGTATTTTTGTTTTGTTGGCTATCATAATTTCAGATAGGTCTGGTTTTCGTTCATTCGTTAACCATTCTCTTTTTGCGGTTAAATGAACACTGGCACCACTATCTATGTACCAATCTGTATTTTTAAATTGTCCAGTAGTAAACACAACGCTTAATCCAGCATCTTGTTTATAATTTGGGCATTTGGACATAAAATGTCCTGACTGTTTA
The DNA here is from genome assembly GCA_929113105.1 of Agrypnus murinus. Lineage (NCBI taxonomy): Eukaryota > Metazoa > Arthropoda > Insecta > Coleoptera > Elateridae > Agrypnus > Agrypnus murinus. The sequence goes on from OV816025.1 coordinate 71,133,863, forward strand.
CATTTAAAACAAATAATTTTGCTCCTATCTTTTAATTTGTTTTTATTTACATGATTTTCATCATTCTGTAATTTACTGGTGCTGCCACCTTTTGGCATCTTTTTGAACGACTTGTTCCTTTGACTGTAGTTTGCTGCAAAAGCACCTGCAATGCTACTGCTGTCATCTGTGTGCATGTCTAACAACTTCGTTTTTATGGAATCTGTTGTTATGCTTATTCCCGAATGCTCCACTGCCATTATCATTGGTGCAAACCGATCAGGTAATCCCGCCAATAATAAAGAGCCAACCCATTCTTCGTCTATCTTGAAACCGGTTCTACGCAGTTTTTGCGATGTTTCAACGATTTGGTTCACGTATGAATCCATGGAATCATGATTTTCTAATCGTGCAGATATCAGGGCGCGTAATAACCCAATCTTTCTTGTGAAACCACTGTCATCGTACAGGTTCTTGAGCTTCGTCCAAACGTCCTTGGCTGTTGATGCATCTTTCACGTGCGGAAACAATGATGGATCAACTGTTAAAACTAATTTAGCCTTTGCTTTCGCTATTAACACGGTGTCTTCTTCAGTGCCATCAATACACTTACTTAAACCTTCAAGCACGAAAACATTTTCAACTGCGAATGACCACTCATCGTAGTTTTCGCGGCCTAATAGCTTCGGCACGCTAGCTAAATAATTTACTGCCATTGTTTTTCTTTCTTTCAATCTTACACGTTCAACAACTAACACAAACTTTTGATTTACTGTTTTTTATTAACACCTATTTCACGCGGTTCGCGTTAACTGGGTCGATAACCTGATATTATTGTAATAGGAAGAGGTAATAAAAGGGTTTAAATACAAACACGTGCAGCTCTGTTGAATCTCGCGTACCAACTAACTTATTTATTCTAGAAACAAGTAGCACCTCTACATTTTGTTACTAGAGGGCGCTACATGTACAAAGTACTGAACATTTGAGATTTACACAACACTTTATATTTATAACCTTTTGAATGACAAAACTAAAATTTGTCGGCTGGACTAATTTTATAAAAAAACCAATATTCATAAATTAATAAATTAATGGTTACCTACCCATAGTTTATTTTTTCCGTAGTCTCTTGCCTTCCAGCTTCCCAGAAGGATCAAATTTCAAAGTCCCGACCCTCTTTTTCTTTAAACAAATAATTTACACCCTCATATTGACAATGCAAAATAAAGTTTTCTTAGAATTTTTCGTGTAAATAACGGAACCCGATTTGGTAACTACATATTTAGATTTATTTTAGGCTTATTCATTATTGTTTATATTACAATGAATAAAAAAAAACCAAACCAAAACAAGGCAAAAAACTAAATCAGTTTAGACAAAGTTTTCCACGCAACGATAAAGGAAAATTGGCAATTCTAATAGGTAATAAATGTTGACGGTATACTACAATTTTATAAAATAGTCATAAGTTATAATAAATATATTGTTATAATAAAGTTTATTTTTTTGTAAGCTGGAGTTCGTTTTTCAAGGCGTGATCGAATTCAAAGGCAACGAAAGCGGAATTTAAATGATCACATGTTTTAAGCTTTTCAGGTTAGGGTATTTTTTTAGTGGAAGGCGTGTTTTAGTTTAAAATTAAATTAGATTAACTTTTAATACCGATGGCCATTTTAGGATTTATTGAGAAACATACATTATTATGTTAACGTTTATAACGTGAGAGTAGGCGAAAAGCATTCTTTAATACAGATATTAAATAGGAGTATATATTTTGTAATATTCATTTATATTTATACGTAAAGGATAAATACAACGGGATCGTTTTTCATGAATCATACAACACTCACAATCAAAACATTTTTGTTTTATTTTTGTAGGAACAGTTCAGGCCCAAAGTATAAAGTACGTCAATTCTACAACCAAACATTTGCTACGGTAGAAACATATTGAAAACTGTGAGTTAGGTTTGTATAATTGCTAATGAAATTTTTTGTTCCGTCCTATAGATGGCTAGTTGACTAACCATCTATCGTCGGGAACATTTTTGGGTTACATTTAAAATATTGCAGCTGTGCTTCTACTTATATTAATTATTCTATGCTACTAGTCAATTTCTTTATAGTTTTTAAAATGTATTTAATTGCATTTCCCGTCATGCATTTTGTAAGTGATACTGTCCCGACGGCATGTCGCCTGGCTGTCTGATTAAAAGAACGGAGAATTACTTAAGTTGTTAGCCCCTACTATTAGATAATTTCGAAGCTCCTCTGTTAATTGGATTGCCTATTTTTCATTTTTTATTTTAATAACTATTAAGTTTTAAACAAATTCATAAAAATAGCCTAGTATAAAAAATAACATGTTGGTAAAATAAACTTAAACCACAATGCTGGCTGTATTACCCGTTGAGAAAAACTATTATAAAAACTTTTTTCTAAATCAACCTCTTTTAACTACGTGAATCAAATTTTCATAAAATATAGAAACTGCCTACTGTATATTTGTATAAGAGTCCTTTACTTTATTTTCTAGAATTTAATTTATAAAAACAAGTCCCAAAAACTATTACATTTTCTGGGTATCTTTAGCTACAGTGCAGGACAACCTTAACACAATAACACAGCTAACATTCAACAACATTCCCGTCTTACTTTGGCCCAATAAAATATGGAAAAAACAAATTACAAAGAATTAAACCATTTGTAAATTAACTAATAGTTTTAAAAACATAAAAAGATACAAAGAGACAAAAGAAGGAAAGCATTAAAAGAAACGATAAGGAGTTATAAATTGAAAACGCAGAAATTAGAAAGATATGCCAGGAAACAGAAGATAAGAAATTAAAAGAACAATTTGAAAAAAAAGGAATAGAAGAGAAATGGGAAAAGTTTTAAGAAAATATTCTAGAATCGGCCAAAGAGTGCCGTGAGATATCAAAAATAGACAAAGACAAATGTAAAAAAAACGGAATCGTGAAATAAAGATCTGAAAAGAATTATAAAAATACCTAATGAAGAATCTATGCAATGGACATCAGATTTTTAAGGAAAATAGAAAACAAAACAAGAAGAGACAGAATTAGGAATGAAACCATCAGAGAACAATTCAACATGAAACCAATATATGAAAAGTTAGTAGAAGGACAATTGAGATGGTTTGGTAACCAGAAGAATATATGGAGTAAATATGGATTGTGAGATCTGAAAGGGAAGACTGGAATGAGGGAATCAAAGAAAAACCAGACAGGGAAGGAATCGAATGGAAAGAAATCAGACAAATGACATACGATAGAAAAGGATGGAGAGAAAAGTGCACGAAAGAACAGTAAAGTACATATGGCCTTACACTCAACGATAGAAAGGCATAGAATTAAGAAAAAGAACCAGTGGTCTAATTCTTTGTAATTTGTATATTCTAGGTCTTGATAAAGAAAACAAATCATTATGGAAGCGTTTTAATGAATTTGTAAAAAATAAATTCGAGGACTGAATCCCATGAAGTTTTATTAAATTTCAACAACTATTACTAATTATTTAACTTTTAATTTAATTTTAATTTTTAACCGACAGTTATATTCTTGTATTCACGATGTCTGGCTATTCGCCAAAAGTTAATAAAATTTGAATTTTGCAAATTGTTTTTGGGGTCTTGGGGGCCCACTTTTCGGTTTCTAGGGGGGGCCACCGGGAATTTTCCCGGTTGCCCGCGGCCCAGTCCGACACTGCTATAGAAGGTTTCAGATCACCCGCGATATGACACGGGGACTTTCAGAATAAAAATTATGTAAAAAAATAAATGAGAATTTAATTAAATTTATTACAGATAACAATAATGAACAATTTCATGTCTTCTTCGTCCTAGTATGACGTCGTTTACGATACTCTCATCCGTCTGCATGGCCTGGGTAATCAGCCAGAGTCACTACATCTGATCGATGTAGTGACACTACTTGGAAATGCGAGGTTTTGTCAGTAAAAATGCACGTTTCGGATCAGGTTATCTAATTTCTTGGGAAAAGTAGATTTGGCAAGTTTTGAAATAAGTCATGTATTTGAGCCTTCTAAAATATCTAAAGGAAATTTAATATTATGCTTAGAAATACTAATACTAGTTCTGTATCAAACATGTTACCTTGTTCTTTGACTTTTAGTACTTCCCTAAATGCAACTGCAACATTATAGATGACGTAAAAATACAGGTTAACAACAATTAAGTATGTAGATTCATCTTAATATGATTTATTGTTTCTTCGATTTTTCTTTGTCTTTAATACATACAACACAAGTTTTCTTTTTTGTAAAAAGTATAATTTTTTCGATGTAACTAGGATGCATTTTAATTCAATGTCAATTGTTGTTATTAAGCATTAACACTTGTTACGACGTTAACACTTGGGAGGAGGACTCGCATTATGTTCATTATAAAAGCTTTACCTGCAGGTTCTTTAATGATTATTAATTAGATTACGTGACGCAATACAAATTAAATGCTTTATTAGGTGTTCAAAATCAGGAAAATGGAAACTTTTCGCATGGTCATCTATTCTATAAATTTATTTTTTTTATAATTACGATATAATAGAGTTGCATAATAGAGTTAATAAACAAAATCTAAAAATTTCCACACACTTTAAACACATTCAGTCAATAGGTGTGTTTGATCTTTGAACTTTTGAAAAAGAATAAAAATTACTAATTCAAAAAACCAAGTGAACTTTCCAAATTTGCAAGATTTTCAGAAATATCTTAAATAATGGTAATTAACACAATTGATAGGTTTGACACACCCAATCTTTGATGAATCTAAAGATGTTCTTTGGATTTTGCTCAATTTTTTGGTTGTATTTTTTGTGAATTGCTTTGGTTGTAGAAAAATGAGTCACTTAAATATTCAGTTAACCTTCGTAACTTCAGTAGAAAAAGTTATTTTCATTTATTTCTTTTGTAATTTAAGTACGTAATTTAATACCGATGTACAAATAACTAATTATAAGAAAAGACATTCCTCTATATTTTCTCTGTTTTTTTTTGTTCCAGTAGAGTCTGATTTGGTACACGAGGCAAGGTTAGATAATCTATAAAAAAAATTATTGTTTAATTGATGTAATTTTTAATTCTTAACAAATGTATATGTTATCCTATTTAACTAAAAAAAATAAGTTTGGTTATTTCTGCGATAATAAAATAAATCATAGCTACAGTGAAAGATATTGTAACAAGAGAGAAAAGGAACGAACCTCTTTTCGAGCGACAGGTGGTGTGTTCTGCCGCCTTCGAGAGAATGACGCATCGTACAAGCATGTAAATCAGACGCGGTTTATTCTAGCATTTTCTAGAATACATAGAAGGTTCCAGCGATTTCTGGTGCGTTTATATGAGGATATAAAAGCGGATTGCGGATAAAAGAGAGGCAGTCAACAGCAAGTCATTAACTGTGTATTACAAAATAAATAGTGGATATAAATGTTGTATTAGAAATTCATAGTCTGTAAATAATAGTTTTTAATGGTTTATAATTATAGCGTTAATTTATAGTGTATTCATTAGTGTATAGAAATAAATATTTGTTTGTGAATAGACGATTTAAACAGCACTTGTATTATTATTTTTAGAAAGAACGTTACAGTGGTGTCAGGTGTGGGGCTGTTCTAAAATAAATAAAATCGCGTAATAATTAAATAAAGTGCTGTGAGAATAAATTTTTAGCGTTAAAATTAATTTCAACAAACGATTAAAATGGTGATGAAACTATTGAAAGATCTCTTAGTAATAGATTTAAAACGGGAATTGGACGAGAGGGACTTGGATAGTAATGGAAAGAAAGAAGTTTTGATAAATCGGCTAAGAGAATGGCTTTTAGAACAGAAGGAAGATCCTGAAAATTACCGCTTCGAAATACCTGGACCCGCAATTGATACTAATTTGTTATTAAGTAAAATGAAAGAAGAGTTACTGGAAAGTTCTAGAAAGTCCGAAGATAATGTTAGAATGCTAAAAGAAGAACTATTGGAAAAGCACGAAGAGAGTTCTAGAAAGTCCGAAGAGAATTCTAGAAGTTTAAAAGAAGAATTACTGCAAAAGTCCGAAGAGAATTTTAGAAAGTCTGAAGAGAATTCTAAAATGCTTAAACAAGAATTACTTGAAAATACTAAAGCACTGGAAGAAAATGTTAAAATGCTTAAAGAAGATTTACTGGAAAGTTCTAGAAGGCTTAAAGGAGAATTGTTGGAAAATGTCAAAGCGTTGGAAGATAAAGTTTTCGAAGAATTTTTGGAAAATGCCAGTGCGTTAGGACTATTGGAAGGTAGATTGGCGGAACAAGATAGGGTAATAAAGATGGTAGAAGAGAAAATAGCCCAAATGCAATTACCACCAACAACTAAGAAAGACGATATGATCGAAATGCTGGAAGATAGAATGAGGCAACTACGGTTTCCCTCAACTTCTGAGTGGCCGTTTAATGAAGTAAAGAAACAATTTAAAGAAGAAAAGGTTCCTGCCGTAGGGATAAAAGTAAAACCACCCACGTTCGATGGAAAGATACCTTGGTCCACCTACTACAAACAATTTGAGGCGGCCGCTGGGGCCAACGGATGGACAAACAAGGAAAAGGCCGTTTCTTTAACTGTGGCTTTGCGTGGAGACGCGTTGAACGTCCTGCAAACAATCCCAGCAGGACAGGAAAATGATTATCAATTGTTAGTGTCTAGGTTGGAGATGAGATATGGAGACGCACATCTTCAACAAGTGTATCACGCGCAAGTGAAGAATCGTATCCAGAAGAATGGAGAAAGCCTGCAGGAGTTTGAAGCCGATGTTGCGCGGCTTGTCCGATTGGCGTACCCTACGGCACCCGATTCATTTTTGGGACAGCTCGCTGTGCAGACCTTTATTGATGGGTTAAGAGACGGGGAAACACAACAATCATTGAGGCTAGCACGACCAAGAACAACTGATGATGCGCTTGCTCACGCTTTAGAATTTGAAGCTGCAAAACAAGCGTCCCGAGGTGACGGGCGTGTTCGAGCCGTTGTGGAGGAAGAAGAAGGTTCTAAAGATCACCTAGAAGAGTTAGTACTGAGAGTTCTTCGGAAGGAAGAAAGCCGTAAGAAGAATCATCAAGAAGTTCGAGGGCCTCGTTGTTGGAATTGCGGCGAACAAGGTCACATACGACGTCGTTGCCCTAAACCAAAACAGGTTCAGCAGTCGGAAAACTAAAGAAGGTCGACGAGTGGGGGCGAACGTTGACCTTGAGTAGAGATGCCCCGAAGATCACCATCCATGCAGTAACATCAAACAATAGTACCAGCAGTTTGTTCGTAGATGGGAAAATTGATAATCGTACTGTTCCACTACTCATTGATACGGGGGCGACAAAGTCCATCATACGCCCTAACGTTCTACGAACAAGTATGAAGCTGTTACCAACAACTACTCAACTCCGTACAGCAACAGGTGAAGTGATACCAACACGCGGAGTGGTGAAGATGAAGATTGGCATTGGAAGTGAAGAACGTGATCATGAGGTGCTGGTAGCCGATATTACTGATGACTTCATCTTGGGAATGGACCTCCTGAGAAAATTTGGTTTTACGTTGGATTTGAAAGAGGGTGTTTTGAAGGTCGGTAACGAAGAGCTTCCGTTGCATCCACGAGAAGATCCGGTTGTAAGGGTTTTGCTGACTGAAGATGTGATATTGCCGGGTCAAAGCGAGATGGTTGTCGAGGCGGGTTTGGATGGAGATCTTCGGGTAGGATGTGTGCGAATGATGGAGCCTGTTTGTGATAAGAAGATCCATAGTGGCATACTGGTGGGAAAAGCGCTGATCAAGGTTGGAAAGAGAGTACCGGTGAGAATTATGAACGTTAATGTGGATCCGGTGACATTGAAGAAGAGTACCCTTGTGGGACAGTGTGTGCCAGTATTTCGAGTAGCCAGGTGTATGGCTGATTACTTTCCAGTAAATCTTCTTTAAGCATTTTAACATTTTCTTCCAGTGCTTTAGTATTTTCAAGTAATTCTTGTTTAAGCATTTTAGAATTCTCTTCAGACTTTCTAAAATTCTCTTCGGACTTTTGCAGTAATTCTTCTTTTAAACTTCTAGAATTCTCTTCGGACTTTCTAGAACTCTCTTCGTGCTTTTCCAATAGTTCTTCTTTTAGCATTCTAACATTATCTTCGGACTTTCTAGAACTTTCCAGTAACTCTTCTTTCATTTTACTTAATAACAAATTAGTATCAATTGCGGGTCCAGGTATTTCGAAGCGGTAATTTTCAGGATCTTCCTTCTGTTCTAAAAGCCATTCTCTTAGCCGATTTATCAAAACTTCTTTCTTTCCATTACTATCCAAGTCCCTCTCGTCCAATTCCCGTTTTAAATCTATTACTAAGAGATCTTTCAATAGTTTCATCACCATTTTAATCGTTTGTTGAAATTAATTTTAACGCTAAAAATTTATTCTCACAGCACTTTATTTAATTATTACGCGATTTTATTTATTTTAGAACAGCCCCACACCTGACACCACTGTAACGTTCTTTCTAAAAATAATAATACAAGTGCTGTTTAAATCGTCTATTCACAAACAAATATTTATTTCTATACACTAATGAATACACTATAAATTAACGCTATAATTATAAACCATTAAAAACTATTATTTACAGACTATGAATTTCTAATACAACATTTATATCCACTATTTATTTTGTAATACACAGTTAATGACTTGCTGTTGACTGCCTCTCTTTTATCCGCAATCCGCTTTTATATCCTCATATAAACGCACCAGAAATCGCTGGAACCTTCTATGTATTCTAGAAAATGCTAGAATAAACCGCGTCTGATTTACATGCTTGTACGATGCGTCATTCTCTCGAAGGCGGCAGAACACACCACCTGTCGCTCGAAAAGAGGTTCGTTCCTTTTCTCTCTTGTTACAATATCTTTCACTGTAGCTATGATTTATTTTATTATCGCAGAAATAACCAAACTTATTTTTTTTAGTTAAATAGGATAACATATACATTTGTTAAGAATTAAAAATTACATCAATTAAACAATAATTTTTTTTATAGATTATCTAACCTTGCCTCGTGTACCAAATCAGACTCTACTGGAACAAAAAAAAACAGAGAAAATATAGAGGAATGTCTTTTCTTATAATTAGTTATTTGTACATCGGTATTAAATTACGTACTTAAATTACAAAAGAAATAAATGAAAATAACTTTTTCTACTGAAGTTACGAAGGTTAACTGAATATTTAAGTGACTCATTTTTCTACAACCAAAGCAATTCACAAAAAATACAACCAAAAAATTGAGCAAAATCCAAAGAACATCTTTAGATTCATCAAAGATTGGGTGTGTCAAACCTATCAATTGTGTTAATTACCATTATTTAAGATATTTCTGAAAATCTTGCAAATTTGGAAAGTTCACTTGGTTTTTTGAATTAGTAATTTTTATTCTTTTTCAAAAGTTCAAAGATCAAACACACCTATTGACTGAATGTGTTTAAAGTGTGTGGAAATTTTTAGATTTTGTTTATTAACTCTATTATGCAACTCTATTATATCGTAATTATAAAAAAAATAAATTTATAGAATAGATGACCATGCGAAAAGTTTCCATTTTCCTGATTTTGAACACCTAATAAAGCATTTAATTTGTATTGCGTCACGTAATCTAATTAATAATCATTAAAGAACCTGCAGGTAAAGCTTTTATAATGAACATAATGCGAGTCCTCCTCCCAAGTGTTAACGTCGTAACAAGTGTTAATGCTTAATAACAACAATTGACATTGAATTAAAATGCATCCTAGTTACATCGAAAAAATTATACTTTTTACAAAAAAGAAAACTTGTGTTGTATGTATTAAAGACAAAGAAAAATCGAAGAAACAATAAATCATATTAAGATGAATCTACATACTTAATTGTTGTTAACCTGTATTTTTACGTCATCTATAATGTTGCAGTTGCATTTAGGGAAGTACTAAAAGTCAAAGAACAAGGTAACATGTTTGATACAGAACTAGTATTAGTATTTCTAAGCATAATATTAAATTTCCTTTAGATATTTTAGAAGGCTCAAATACATGACTTATTTCAAAACTTGCCAAATCTACTTTTCCCAAGAAATTAGATAACCTGATCCGAAACGTGCATTTTTACTGACAAAACCTCGCATTTCCAAGTAGTGTCACTACATCGATCAGATGTAGTGACTCTGGCTGATTACCCAGGCCATGCAGACGGATGAGAGTATCGTAAACGACGTCATACTAGGACGAAGAAGACATGAAATTGTTCATTATTGTTATCTGTAATAAATTTAATTAAATTCTCATTTATTTTTTTACATAATTTTTATTCTGAAAGTCCCCGTGTCATATCGCGGGTGATCTGAAACCTTCTATAGCAGTGTCGGACTGGGCCGCGGGCAACCGGGAAAATTCCCGGTGGCCCCCCCTAGAAACCGAAAAGTGGGCCCCCAAGACCCCAAAAACAATTTGCAAAATTCAAATTTTATTAACTTTTGGCGAATAGCCAGACATCGTGAATACAAGAATATAACTGTCGGTTAAAAATTAAAATTAAATTAAAAGTTAAATAATTAGTAATAGTTGTTGAAATTTAATAAAACTTCATGGGATTCAGTCCTCGAATTTATTTTTTACAAATTCATTAAAACGCTTCCATAATGATTTGTTTTCTTTATCAAGACCTAGAATATACAAATTACAAAGAATTAGACCACTGGTTCTTTTTCTTAATTCTATGCCTTTCTATCGTTGAGTGTAAGGCCATATGTACTTTACTGTTCTTTCGTGCACTTTTCTCTCCATCCTTTTCTATCGTATGTCATTTGTCTGATTTCTTTCCATTCGATTCCTTCCCTGTCTGGTTTTTCTTTGATTCCCTCATTCCAGTCTTCCCTTTCAGATCTCACAATCCATATTTACTCCATATATTCTTCTGGTTACCAAACCATCTCAATTGTCCTTCTACTAACTTTTCATATATTGGTTTCATGTTGAATTGTTCTCTGATGGTTTCATTCCTAATTCTGTCTCTTCTTGTTTTGTTTTCTATTTTCCTTAAAAATCTGATGTCCATTGCATAGATTCTTCATTAGGTATTTTTATAATTCTTTTCAGATCTTTATTTCACGATTCCGTTTTTTTTACATTTGTCTTTGTCTATTTTTGATATCTCACGGCACTCTTTGGCCGATTCTAGAATATTTTCTTAAAACTTTTCCCATTTCTCTTCTATTCCTTTTTTTTCAAATTGTTCTTTTAATTTCTTATCTTCTGTTTCCTGGCATATCTTTCTAATTTCTGCGTTTTCAATTTATAACTCCTTATCGTTTCTTTTAATGCTTTCCTTCTTTTGTCTCTTTGTATCTTTTTATGTTTTTAAAACTATTAGTTAATTTACAAATGGTTTAATTCTTTGTAATTTGTTTTTTCCATATTTTATTGGGCCAAAGTAAGACGGGAATGTTGTTGAATGTTAGCTGTGTTATTGTGTTAAGGTTGTCCTGCACTGTAGCTAAAGATACCCAGAAAATGTAATAGTTTTTGGGACTTGTTTTTATAAATTAAATTCTAGAAAATAAAGTAAAGGACTCTTATACAAATATACAGTAGGCAGTTTCTATATTTTATGAAAATTTGATTCACGTAGTTAAAAGAGGTTGATTTAGAAAAAAGTTTTTATAATAGTTTTTCTCAACGGGTAATACAGCCAGCATTGTGGTTTAAGTTTATTTTACCAACATGTTATTTTTTATACTAGGCTATTTTTATGAATTTGTTTAAAACTTAATAGTTATTAAAATAAAAAATGAAAAATAGGCAATCCAATTAACAGAGGAGCTTCGAAATTATCTAATAGTAGGGGCTAACAACTTAAGTAATTCTCCGTTCTTTTAATCAGACAGCCAGGCGACATGCCGTCGGGACAGTATCACTTACAAAATGCATGACGGGAAATGCAATTAAATACATTTTAAAAACTATAAAGAAATTGACTAGTAGCATAGAATAATTAATATAAGTAGAAGCACAGCTGCAATATTTTAAATGTAACCCAAAAATGTTCCCGACGATAGATGGTTAGTCAACTAGCCATCTATAGGACGGAACAAAAAATTTCATTAGCAATTATACAAACCTAACTCACAGTTTTCAATATGTTTCTACCGTAGCAAATGTTTGGTTGTAGAATTGACGTACTTTATACTTTGGGCCTGAACTGTTCCTACAAAAATAAAACAAAAATGTTTTGATTGTGAGTGTTGTATGATTCATGAAAAACGATCCCGTTGTATTTATCCTTTACGTATAAATATAAATGAATATTACAAAATATATACTCCTATTTAATATCTGTATTAAAGAATGCTTTTCGCCTACTCTCACGTTATAAACGTTAACATAATAATGTATGTTTCTCAATAAATCCTAAAATGGCCATCGGTATTAAAAGTTAATCTAATTTAATTTTAAACTAAAACACGCCTTCCACTAAAAAAATACCCTAACCTGAAAAGCTTAAAACATGTGATCATTTAAATTCCGCTTTCGTTGCCTTTGAATTCGATCACGCCTTGAAAAACGAACTCCAGCTTACAAAAAAATAAACTTTATTATAACAATATATTTATTATAACTTATGACTATTTTATAAAATTGTAGTATACCGTCAACATTTATTACCTATTAGAATTGCCAATTTTCCTTTATCGTTGCGTGGAAAACTTTGTCTAAACTGATTTAGTTTTTTGCCTTGTTTTGGTTTGGTTTTTTTTTATTCATTGTAATATAAACAATAATGAATAAGCCTAAAATAAATCTAAATATGTAGTTACCAAATCGGGTTCCGTTATTTACACGAAAAATTCTAAGAAAACTTTATTTTGCATTGTCAATATGAGGGTGTAAATTATTTGTTTAAAGAAAAAGAGGGTCGGGACTTTGAAATTTGATCCTTCTGGGAAGCTGGAAGGCAAGAGACTACGGAAAAAATAAACTATGGGTAGGTAACCATTAATTTATTAATTTATGAATATTGGTTTTTTTATAAAATTAGTCCAGCCGACAAATTTTAGTTTTGTCATTCAAAAGGTTATAAATATAAAGTGTTGTGTAAATCTCAAATGTTCAGTACTTTGTACATGTAGCGCCCTCTAGTAACAAAATGTAGAGGTGCTACTTGTTTCTAGAATAAATAAGTTAGTTGGTACGCGAGATTCAACAGAGCTGCACGTGTTTGTATTTAAACCCTTTTATTACCTCTTCCTATTACAATAATATCAGGTTATCGACCCAGTTAACGCGAACCGCGTGAAATAGGTGTTAATAAAAAACAGTAAATCAAAAGTTTGTGTTAGTTGTTGAACGTGTAAGATTGAAAGAAAGAAAAACAATGGCAGTAAATTATTTAGCTAGCGTGCCGAAGCTATTAGGCCGCGAAAACTACGATGAGTGGTCATTCGCAGTTGAAAATGTTTTCGTGCTTGAAGGTTTAAGTAAGTGTATTGATGGCACTGAAGAAGACACCGTGTTAATAGCGAAAGCAAAGGCTAAATTAGTTTTAACAGTTGATCCATCATTGTTTCCGCACGTGAAAGATGCATCAACAGCCAAGGACGTTTGGACGAAGCTCAAGAACCTGTACGATGACAGTGGTTTCACAAGAAAGATTGGGTTATTACGCGCCCTGATATCTGCACGATTAGAAAATCATGATTCCATGGATTCATACGTGAACCAAATCGTTGAAACATCGCAAAAACTGCGTAGAACCGGTTTCAAGATAGACGAAGAATGGGTTGGCTCTTTATTATTGGCGGGATTACCTGATCGGTTTGCACCAATGATAATGGCAGTGGAGCATTCGGGAATAAGCATAACAACAGATTCCATAAAAACGAAGTTGTTAGACATGCACACAGATGACAGCAGTAGCATTGCAGGTGCTTTTGCAGCAAACTACAGTCAAAGGAACAAGTCGTTCAAAAAGATGCCAAAAGGTGGCAGCACCAGTAAATTACAGAATGATGAAAATCATGTAAATAAAAACAAATTAAAAGATAGGAGCAAAATTATTTGTTTTAAATGTAAACAGTCAGGACATTTTATGTCCAAATGCCCAAATTATAAACAAGATGCTGGATTAAGCGTTGTGTTTACTACTGGACAATTTAAAAATACAGATTGGTACATAGATAGTGGTGCCAGTGTTCATTTAACCGCAAAAAGAGAATGGTTAACGAATGAACGAAAACCAGACCTATCTGAAATTATGATAGCCAACAAAACAAAAATACCAGTTGAATGTGCAGGCGATGTGCAAATAGAGACGGTAATAGATAAAGAAACTTTTAGTGTTCGTTTAAGTGATGTGCAGTACATTCCAAATTTAACCACAAATTTGTTGTCAGTAAGTCAGCTGATTAGTAATGGCAATAAAGTTAATTTTGATGAGAATGGTTGTAAGATTTACAATGATAGTAACATTTTAATGGCAACAGCAGATTTAAAAGATAATGTTTATAAACTGAACATAAAAAAACAAGACGTGAGTTTCTTAGTGGCACCTATTACAAAGAAAATTTGGCATCAACGTTTAGGTCACATAAACAGTGGATATTTAAACAAAATGTGTAAATTAGTGGACGGACTCATTTATAAAGGACATCAAGGTGATACAGAGAAGCAGAACTGTGAAGTGTGTTGTGAAGGAAAGCAAGCCCGCTTGTCTTTTCCAAACAAAGGCAGCAGAGCTGGAGGTTTGTTGGAGGTTGTTCACAGTGATGTGTGTGGTCCGATGGAAAAAACATCTTTAGGGGGATCCAAATATTTTTTAACTTTCATTGACGACTACAGCAGAATGTGCTTTATTTATTTTTTGAAGACGAAAGGTGAAGTATATGAAAAGTTTGTAAATTTTAAAAGTTTAGTTGAAAAACAACAGAATAAACAGATTAAAGTGTTGAGAACAGACAATGGAGGAGAATACTGCAGTAAGGAATTTGAGAAATTCTTAAGGGATAATGGCATTATCCACCAGAAGACAAATAGTCATACACCAGAACAAAATGGTATGGCCGAAAGGTTTAACCGTAGTATTGTTGAAAAGGCTAGGTGTTTGTTGTTCGATACAAACCTGAATAAAGTTTTTTGGGCAGAAGCCTGTAATACTGCATGTTACCTTAAAAACCGTTCTGTAGTTTCAGGCATTTTAAAAACTCCAATTGAACTTTGGACACAAAAGAAACCAGACGTTAGCCACTTGAGGATATTTGGTAGTACAGCTATGGTGCACGTGCCAAAAACAAACAGATTAAAGTGGGACAAAAAGGCTACAAAGCATATTCTAGTGGGTTACGAAGAAAATATTAAGGGTTATAGGTGTTACAATCCATATACAAGAAAAATTATAACTAGCCGAAACGTAACTGTGATGGAAGACACGAATGAAACGACTATGGTCACAGAAAGTAAGGCAGAGAACACAGAATTGTTAAATTCAGTGGGGGAAGAAAGCGAACTAATTCCTCTGACTGAAGAGCGAAGTATCGAAAACGAAGAAGCGACGATGGATGATTCAGATCATGAAGATGTGAAAGATCAGACAAGAGATGATGACAGCGATTATATTCCTGAGGAAGAACCTGAAAACGAGGTGATAGTTCCGAGGAGGTCAGAAAGACAAAAAAAACCAAAAACCTTCGAGGATTTTGTAAGTTACTTGAGTACATGTGCAACCAGTGAAATCAACATAGAGGAAGTTCCAGTAACCGTACGTGAAGCTTTTTCAAGACCTGATAAGCACAAGTGGAAGCAGGCAATGATGGAAGAGATCAGTTCGTTTGAGGAGAATGAGACATGGGAACTAGTGGATCTACCAGAAAAAGGAACAATAGTTGAATGCAAGTGGGTGTATAAGCTTAAGTGTAATAGTGAAGGTGAAGTTAATTATAAAGCTAGATTAGTGGCGAAAGGTTTTACTCAAAAGGAAGGCATAGACTATAATGAAACATTTGCTCCAGTTGTGAGACATTCTACTCTAAGACTTTTAATAGCTTTAGCTGTAAAATTAGATCTAGGGATGACACATTTAGATGTAAAAACTGCTTTCCTAAATGGGGTTTTAGAGGAAAATGTTTACATGCAGCAACCAGAGGGTTTTGTTTTAAAAAATAATGAGAACAAAGTGTACAAATTAAAAAAGGCAGTTTATGGCTTGAAACAGTCAAGCAGGGCCTGGAACAAAAGGGTAGATGAAGTTTTGTTAAATTTAAATTATAAAAAATCTAAATTGGAACCTTGCCTGTACATAAAAAAGGATAATAATTTGTTAACAGTGGTGGCCCTGTATGTAGATGATTTCTTTATTTTTTCAAATGATCCAAAAGAACTGTGCTTCTTGGAAGAGCAATTAAGTTCAAAATTTAAGATTAAAAACCTTGGTGAAGCCAAGCAATGTCTAGGTGTTAGAATTATAAGGGATCACGAGAATGATTGTATAACTTTAGATCAAGAAAGTTACATTGATCAAATTTTAAAGAAATTTAACATGTCCGATTGTAAAGGTGTCGCTACACCTATGGACAATAGCATTTGCCTTGATAATGTTGAAGGTATTTGTGATAAAAATTTGCCTTATCAAAAACTCATTGGAAGTTTAATGTATCTTGCGGTTTTAACCAGACCAGATATTGCCTATACAGTAAGTTTTCTAAGTCAGTTCAATAATAGTTACAGTGAGTTGCATTGGAAATGTGCTAAACGGGTTCTTAGATATTTAAAAGGCACCAAAACTTATAAATTGAAATTTTATAAAGATAATTGTGAATTGCAAGGTTATGCTGATGCTGACTGGGCCAGCAATAAAATAGACAGAAAGTCCTATACAGGATTTACTTTTAAACTTTCAGGAGCAGTTATTTCCTGGGAAAGTTATAAACAAAAAACTGTAGCTCTTTCGAGCACGGAGGCCGAATACATGGCTTTAAGTGAAGCATCCAAAGAGGCTATATATCTGAAAAATATTCTATCTGAATTGATCAAGTATGATAATAGCATAACTGTATTTAATGACAATCAGAGTGCAAATAAATTGTCGTTGAATCCAATATTTCATAAAAGGACAAAACATATAGATGTAAAGCATCATTTTATCAGGGAGGCCATCTCAAAGAATTTAGTAAAAATTGAATATCTTCCTACAGATGAGATGACAGCTGATGTTTTGACAAAAGGTTTACCAAATGTAAAACATTCTAAGTTTGTAAATAGATTAGGCTTAGTGGAACCTTTGAGATAGTGGGGGTGTTGTGTAAATCTCAAATGTTCAGTACTTTGTACATGTAGCGCCCTCTAGTAACAAAATGTAGAGGTGCTACTTGTTTCTAGAATAAATAAGTTAGTTGGTACGCGAGATTCAACAGAGCTGCACGTGTTTGTATTTAAACCCTTTTATTACCTCTTCCTATTACAATAATATCATAAAGTAGCTTAAAACTTAAATCATTATTGTTAAGCTTTTTAGTGGTGAGAGATACCTACGGAAGAAATATTGTTACTGAATATATGTTCGAAATTCATACACAACATAAAACACGTATAAATAGATGAATAACGCAAACCTAAATTAAATCTAACTTAAACCTAGGTTAGGTTCGGTTAGGTTGAGTTGGGTTAGGTTACCTACATATAATGCTATATGAAGGGCGCAAACGTAAGTCTCGCAGGGGCGCGCAGTTTTACGTAGTTACGCCACTGAGTAAAGTTCTCTTAATTCACAAGTCTGCTTCAAATTGGACCTTTTTCCTATGTTTCTTAAGAACTAAAGCCGGAGCATTTGCAATGCCTATTTTCATATCTATCAGAACTTGTGCTTTTACAATGCTATAATTATTAAAAAAGATTACCAAACTTGCTGTGTAAATATGTTCTGACTAACAACTGACAATCGTTAGCCGATTGTGAGACAATTTTTAAAAAAAATACATACTGTAATGAACGTAATCAGTCCACTAAACGCCATCGTCGAATGTTCGAGACTGCATAATTCATTAACACCTGCATGTTTTATTTATCGACGTGACTCATTCACGTGCTTCATCGACGGCTTCACAAACAATACACCGCTAGAAGAATCTAGTGCATTTCTAGAAAGATTATGCTGTATATAAACGCGGTCTTACACGGAAGAGTGGATTAGTCAACCGCGAATAATTAGACACGTTAGTAGACGCAAGTGGTATAAATAATATCTAAGTAGAATATAAATGTGTGTGTAAATAGTACGAAATAAATATTGGGAGTAAATATAAATAGTTTGTTAATAGTTAGTTTATAATTGTGTTTTGTAATTAATTAAGATTAAATTAGTGTGTGTTATGTGTGAATGTTTTCTCTTTATTAATAGACGATCCAACAGCATTTTTTTTATTATTTTAAAAAGAACGTTTCAATACTATATTACATTGTATGACTTTCCACCACTATTTGAATAAATAAAAACTGTGTTTACCTTGGTTAATTGTACCCATCACAAGCCCAAAATAAAATTCCTTCAACGTTGATTGTGTAAGATTAGTAAAAGAGTGACTTTCAAGTGTTCCATGTTGTACTTTTCGCATTGGCGCTTTATAACGTTGAACTTCAGAATCTCTTCTAAATTTTTGAATTATTCTAGTCATATAAGGTTGGCTGGCGAGATCTTCCTCATCATAAACCGGAAATTCTATTAATTCTTTCGAATTTAATGATGTTGCTTTTGATACCTTCAAAATAGAAAGTGTATAGATGATATATATAGTTAAAAAATTAAATACATTAACTAACCCGTGAGACTTTTCTTCGGAACATTTTTGTAAGAAACGTTTCATATATGATTTCTTCACCTTCCTCTTCCGCTAACTGTCGTTGTTCTTGTATTAGTTCCTCAAAGAGAGCTTTTTCCGCTTTTCTCGAATTATATCTTATATTCTTTATTGATATAACTGAAAAGGTACTTACCGGCATGAAAGCTATCTTCTTTAGGAGTCTCATCTATTACATCTTCTATAGCCCCCCCATCCTTCTTTTTCTTCTTTTTTTTACTCTCCTTGGCATCATCGTCTTCGTCGTCTGGCCTCCTGCATTAATAAAGAATATAAGAATAGTTGATATTTATTACTACAGTATGGATTACTTAGGGCGTGGTTTTCTTTGATATACCAAATCAAAACTGTCTACATCGTCTTTCTCCATGGGTTCTTTAACATTAATAAAAATCCCACTCTTTGGTTGATTTAGTTCTAGTTCTTTAACCGATGGTACAGGTGGTATAGTCTGACTTGGTGTAAGAGAAGGCTTTCTCGGAAACACTTTTAGTCCTGCCAAGCTTACGTCTGGCGAAGGAAGATTTACCTTTGCAAGTAAGAGCAAAAACAGTTTACTTTAGATGCCTTTAAATTAATCTACGTACAACTCTCCCTATTGTTGCTGCATCTACTGGCTTAGGCAGTTCTAAATCGTCCCATTCACAAAAATTTCTATCTCTCTTAGCTTTTAATCTTCTTTCAAGTTTTGCTTGTTTCTGTTTTTGTGTTTCGGGAACTACGTAACGTTGTCTAGGAAAAGCCGGCTCTGGTGGTACTGATAGCTGTTCCCGCTTCCTAAAACATGTAAAACGTAACCAATTTGTTTTCTTAGTTAGCTAAATTTTACTCCATCGGTGGTTTTATAACTTTTTCTTTCTGTTTCTTTGGTTTTTGTAATTCAGTTCTTGCCATTTCTTCTAATGCGCGTTGCAATTCTTCTTCTAACAGATGTTCTTTAAGAGGATCCTTCCCAGTAGCATTTCGAGTAAAGGTTTGGAATACGTTTGGTGGCGGTAGCTGTGCACTTTTAAACGACGCTCCAGATCTACTACTATGCTTAGACTGACTAGCCAGTTTTGGTTCAGATGCTCCCTTTTTACTTCTGCACATTTTTATTAATTAATTATTTTTGTAAGATAAAGTGAAGATTTTTACCCTGAATCCATTTTGAATTTTATAAAAGTTTCGATACCTCGAAGAAAGTTAACATAAAATTTTAATATGTCACCAAAATTTTACCTTGAATGAAAACAAGTCATGGCTAGATTTGTTATTAGGTTAAAATGTACTGAAATGTAGGCCCTGAAAAAATAAATAGTCATTTTAACAAATCTACTATTCTCGACACGTCAAAATTCTTGTAAAGATAAAATTTCATTTACACAGTTTGAAACAAACATCATGAATATTCTATAGTTTAACCAATATTATTTAAATCAAATCAAGCAAAATGTATGTAAAATATTTTTAGTTATTATTGGTAGTTGACAAGTTTACATTTTCTAGGGCACGAAAGAAACAAAAAATACCAATTAATAAAGTGAAAATAGAGTATCCACCATTAACGCTTAGGAAATGGATACCACCAGATAGAAGAGCCAAGAAAAAACCACCGCCTAAATACGTGAAACCTCCAGGAATAACCCAAAAATTAAAAATATCTAGCCTTGGAAAGATATGGAACAACTTTAAAATAGTATACGATCGTACCGTCTTGCTGGGATGCTACAGCGAAACCCATAAAAGATTTAGACCGCGATCTAATGGATATCAAAGTATTTAATCCATAATTTATCGTATTTAAAATTAATTTAAAATTTTTCAGCGCCATGCAACTGTATCATTGCAGTTGCTTTCGCCACACTGTATCCAATGGCAAAATGGGGTTGGTGGACAATCGATACAATATTGCAATTGGGAGATCAGCTGTACATGACGAGTGTGCAACACTTGGATGATAGAGGAAGAACTTATATACATCTACTGGAAGTTTATAATACGTTTCTTCTTGGGTGCACTAAAATTACTATGAACGTAAAGGGTAAAACTTATCAAGGAAAACTTTTCGAAGACTTCGAACAAACCCCATTTTTGGTTAATGTCATTAAGGACTTCTTCAATGATAAACACACTGCTGGAATAATCTGCATTCAAAAAAAGTACATGGCTTTTTGGACAGACGGTAATTAGTACTTTTCTCTGCGATCGCATTTATAAGTAGGACAAGTTCACACTTTTGTGCTTAAAAAGGCTGTACGAAAGTTTACTAAATTGAGTTTAGCGGAGATATTGATAATTCAAAATTCCCTTGTGGTTAGTTTTCGAATTTCTTAGTGCCTAGGCTTATTTTCGCTGCCAATATTTTTAATTTTGATATAATGATACTTAATAGGCACAAAAGGTATGCTTTGTAGAAGGGTAGCTACATTCTCGAGACAATCCCGTACTTGTTTACTAAGCTTAACTAACTACAGTTAAACCCAACGTTAAGGTTGTCCATACATTACGAGAACCAGTGGAGACAAAAAATATCCAAAATCGTAAAGAACCTATTTGCATTTTCAAACAGTTTCTTGTCTATGTCTATTCAACTACTGTTTATGCACTGCCTGTTTGGCAGTATTTGGATCGAAGGTTTCTGAGTCAATGCATTGAATGAGGTGCTCTTGAATGGACTCCAAGGTCGTTAGATTTCTTTTTGTGGGGTCATCGAAAGAATAAAATGTATGTAACGGTACCGGACCCTTTAAGAAGATTTACTACAATGCAAAAATACTGGCTACCGTCTAATCACTCCACAAATTATCTAGAACGTGCAGCGACGTTTTGAGCAGAACCTTCATTACTGTATGGACGCCGGTGATGGTCATTCCCAGAATTTAACACGACAACATATGATCGACGGATGCAGTGTTCGACAAATACTCCAAAAGCGAAATTAAATTTAAATTTGCATTGTTTTCTTGAATTGCATTTTCGCGGGAACTGTTACTCGGAATCTAAAAAATAAAAATACTACTGTAAAGCAAATTCATTGAGCTTTCAAATGGTATGTCTTTTGCCACACCATGGCATTTGCAACTGTTAAGAGTGAACCTCACCCCTATTCAAGGGTTGAAAATGGCTAAATGGAAATAGCCATATGACATGCATATACACAGCCTTATTTTGACGTGTCAGGCCGCTTTTCGAAAAATTGAGGTTGAGTGCCTCAAAACGAGCTCGTTTCTTTTTCGGTTTTTGGTTAGTCTAAAAGTCAATACTGAAAGTTTTGAGGTTAGTTGATAGCATTTTAGGTTATTGGAGGATAAACAACTGTTTGAGACACTGTAGTTTTAAGATTATTGGACTTTTAAGAAATCTATTTTGTACAACAATAATTTAAACATCCAAGTTTTACTTTGGCCTATATTTTATGTAATATTAAATACGATTTATGGTAGCAGTTAAGGTTATATTTGTC
This sequence comes from Agrypnus murinus, assembly GCA_929113105.1. Taxonomy (NCBI): domain Eukaryota; kingdom Metazoa; phylum Arthropoda; class Insecta; order Coleoptera; family Elateridae; genus Agrypnus; species Agrypnus murinus. The sequence goes on from OV816025.1 coordinate 71,156,205, forward strand.
CTCCAGGTACTTGTTTGACTGCATAAAAGCCTAATTAAATTTTGTTGGTTAGTTTATGACATTTACGCTTGTTAGGTTACTTTACCTTAAGTTAGTTTTTCACAATGCTCCGCGTTTTTTAGGTTAGACTATGTACTTTTATTTCTCTTTTGGTTGGTTTACCTCAATTTTGTTAGTTCTTTATGTTAGGTTAAGTTACTTTAAGTTTTTATAGGTTAGTTTATGTCAATTCTCCGTATTTTCAGTTTAACTCATTTTACAATTTTCGAGGTTATTGTATACCATTGTACTTGTTTTTGGTTTTCTATTAACACTTCGCGTTTCTGTTATTCTGCATTATGATTTTGTATGTTGTTCTGGTGGTCTGTAGATGTACCTTAATCAAAGAAATCCTTTGTGGCAGCGTATAATTAGTTTTACATAAAGAGTTGTGCTTTATGTATTTTATACTAATATTTTTAAATTTTAGAACCACTTTAAATGTGTAATTTCTTACAACGCATCAAATTAATCAATTTGTATAATGGACTTAATATACTCGCCTTTTGTCCACCACGTTTTACCACATATTCATTGTCTATCGAAAAATTAATTAATTAACATAAACTCCACTGATTTCACCGCAACGCACACAGTTCGAAGAGCTTTTAAATTCATCCGATCTTGCCAACTTACTAGGTTTAAAGATGAATTCGGTGAAAATATTAATATATAGTCCGGTCAAAATAGACGGAAAAATAGTGGTAAGTTTACATTAATTCGCATAGAGCTGAAAATTGGTACAAGTGTTAGGCACACTATTACAAATAATATTTTAAAAATCCCCACCGATCCTACGTCTGCTAAAAAAATTATTCAAGGTCAAAGGTCAAAAGTATCGGTTTTTTGCATTTTTTTCGTAAACGATGTGTTATTATAAAAATAAGTCAGACAAAAGTTGTAGATCATGCAATTATCTACAAAAATTGTTCTTATATTTATTGTCCTACGAATCACCATTCCTGAGATATCGCGATTCTAAAAGTAGAAGAAGTCGTATTCTACATAATATGCACACATTTCCGCACCACCTGTGAGATAGTGTACTTGGCGCATTTTTTTAACGTGGTTTCCCCGGTAGACATACTTCACGATCTATTCTGATTCAGTTGTATTAAATAATATTCAAACATATTCTATTATGTAACTAAAAAATGGTACTATGGGAAATGATTAAAGTGGCACGAATTATTGTTGATTTCGGGAAAATTTAGTCTGACTGATAATCTTCAAATGCTACTTCAACAGTAATGTGTTATTCGCTTTCTTCTTCTTCTTATTTTTGCTGGATATCTGTTAATGGTTCTAAGAAAGATGCATGAGTTGCCTCCTCATTGATATCATAAAATTCTCATTTGTTGCATTTGATTCAACATTGTAACAAGACTGGCCTTGACAATTGCTACATACTGGTGAACAAAATAATCCGACCTTTTTACAGCCACAATTTGCACTACAACCCTTTTTGCAATTGCAAACAATGGTGTTAAGAAATTTTTCCCGAGCAGGTGGGAGTAAAGTTTGAATTGACTCCAAAGTATTATCTATTAATTTCCAACCCCAGTTTTCTGGGTCCCGTTGATTGCCTAGCCACACTTGAACTTGATAGTATACTCGATATAAGTGTTGATAAGCAGCAGCAGATGTTGGAGGAAGACAATTATATTTCTAGATTTCAAATGTAATCACAATTAAGTTAATTAGAGTTTAATCAAGCTTTGTGAAACCGGCCATAAAAGTATTTCAAGGCGGCGTAGACGTGCATATTATTATTTTCGATGTTTCAAATGGTGATATCTCAGGAATGGTGATTCGTAGGACAAAAAATATACGAACAATTTCTGTAGATAATTGCATGATCTACAACTTTTGTCTGACCTACTTTTATAATAACACTACCGTTTACGAGAAAATGCAAAAAACCGATACTTTTGACCTTTGACCTTGAACAAATTTTTTAGCAGACGTAGGATCGGTGGGGATTTTTAAAATATTATTTGTAATAGTGTACTTAAGACCTGTACCAACTTTCAGCTCTATGCGAATTATTGTAAATTGAATTGTCTATTTTGACCGGACTAATAATCCTTATTGCCCTTGTGTAGTTAACACTTAACCCAGAGAAAATAGAAAAGTTTTGCGAAGCCACAGTAATATTATATATGTATGTACATAAATATAATTGGTATCCTATCTACCACTGACCAAGAAGATTTGTTTCATGCAACAGAAATTATACAGCCTTGTCCACTTCCTCTAGGAATGCTTAAGAGTGCAGAAATATTGATTATAAGAAATATAGACTTTCTCGTGGTAGAAAACATTCACAACTGGCTAATCTTAGTGATTTTATAGGGCTATGAATTTTTTTCTTGCTTCTCGCTTAAAAATAAAAAATAATTTGCCTTTTCCCCAAACAGTTCTACATTTACCCGATGAAGAGAACTTTCATATATAGTTTCCAATTAAGATTTCACATAGCGATTTCTTTTTGGACTTTGGATTTTGGCCATGCAAACGGTTCTTGTGGCCTACTGTGGAATGGGGAGAGTTGGCTGTGCAAACGGTTCTTTTAGTCCACTGTAGAATGGGGAGAAGTTAATGTACTTTTGCAATATATGTGATGTCTTTAAATGGAAAAGTGTCTAGTTGCGTTTGTTTAGCTAGTTAAAAGCGGGAATTGTTTAAAATATTTGGAGACCAGAATTTAATAAAGTATTTATTGGTAAATACGACAAATCTCAATTCTAAATAGTACAAGATTCAAACTACACTCCACTTTACTGCTTCAATGATGTGTTAACTCTAACAAGGTTCTAGCACGATGCTGTTTATAGCTTGTACTTCCAGGGTGGACCGGATGAGAGATTCTTTGTTTGATGTCGTCCTTAGTTTGACTTCCAAACGTTCTGAAAAGAACCGTTAGGAAATGCATAGCGAACGTGCCTGTGATACGCTAGAAGTGTCTTAATAAAATAACATTTTAATTACATGGAATATAATTACAGTAAATTACAATACAGTGTTACTATAAATGATCTTTCCGATTACAAACTTGAATAACTATCGTTATATCGTCTCCTAGAAATGAAATTAATGAATATGCGACAGGTTCACCAACATAACAAGAAATTATTTGAGTTTGTCCATTGATACCAATATCATGTTTCTAAATGTCTCCTAACAATAGTTATTTAAGTTTGTAATCGGAAAGATTACAAACTTAAATAACTATTGTTATTAATTAACTATAACTATTGTTATAGTAACACTGTATATTAAAAAGGGAACAATATCTCTTGATTGCTATGGTTACGTTTCTTAATATCACAGTGAATAAATTAAAAATTATATATAGGATAACGTAATACCAAATATAATAGGCGGTTGCGAAAATTGAATCTGCTAGGTCAGATCATTATTTCTATCTTTTTCTTTTTAATATCCATAACAATGACAGAAATAGTAATCTCATCAAACCCATTTGATTTTCGTAAATGCCTAAATATTTGCCACAATAAAACACCGTATCCGGTTATCGCCGAGAAAGACAACACCGAGAAAGACATCTACCGAGAAATCAAAACCGAGAAACCACAACCGAGAAACCACAACCGAGAAAACATAACCGAGAAACCATAAACGAGAATCCATAACCGAGAAATCACAACCGAGAAACCCTAATCGAAAAACTATAACCGAGAAACCACAACCGAGAAGCCATAACCGAGAAACCACAACCGAGAAAACCAAAGCCGAGAATGGAAACTACCGAGAATAACAAATACCGAGAATGCATTCATGTATTATAAAGTAATAATTCTAAGTCAGTAACTTTGATTGATCAACGGAGACCGCGGAAAATGCATAGGGCGAGGAAAGAATGACAAAGACCTACGGCTTATAGAACACGCTATGCAGCGGAGGTTAGGTTATAAGTTATACTGGGGCCGCCCAATAGATATAGTACAAAAAAAATCAAGGCAGCACAGATTGTTCTGATTGGTTTTATGTGAAAGTGACATTTACAATAAAACATTTTTGCATATGAATTGTTAATTCATTATAAATAATGTCACTTTGAGAGATGCTAGTATAAATAATAACCATACATTTTAAAAAATTGCAGTTTTATTAATTTAATAAAAATGTTATTAAAAGTTCGTGAGTAAGACAGTTTGACAGTAAACGAATTGATATGTTTTTGGTACAAGTAAACATGCCTTTCAATTTGAGCGGTATATTTGAATGCTACCAATAGAAAGGTTTTGTTAAAAAGAGGAGGTAGTTGTAGGCGGTTTTAATTACTATATCTGTTCAGCGTCCCGAGTATAGTAAGTTTGATAGATCTAACAGAGACCGAAGAAAATATATAGGGCGGGAAAAGAATAAGAAAGACCAACGACTTGAAGGACACGCTATGCAGCGGAGGTTAGGTTATAAGTTAATAAGTTTGATAGATCTAACAGAGACCGAGGAAAGTACATAGGGCGGGAAAAGAATGAGAAAGACCAACTGCTTAAAGGACACGCTATGCAGCGGAGGTTAGGTTATAAGTTAGTAAGTTTGATAGATCTAATAGAGACCGAGGAAAATATATAGGGCGGGAGAAGAATTAGAAAGACCAACAACTTTAAGGACACGCTATGCAGCGGAGGTTAGGTTATAAGTTAGAAAATTTGATAGGTCAAACAGAGACCGAGGAAAATATATAGGGCGGGAAAAGAATGAGAAAGACCAACGACTTGAAGGACACGCTATGCAGCGGAGGTTAGGTTATAAGTTAGTAAGTTTGATAGATCTAACAGAGACCGAGGAAAGTACATAGGGCGGGAAAAGAATGAGAAAGACCAACTGCTTAAAGGACACGCTATGCAGCGGAGGTTAGGTTATAAGTTAGTAAGTTTGATAGATCTAACAGAGACTGAGAAAAATATATAGGGCGGGAAAAGAATGAGAAAGACCAACGACTTTAAGGACACGCTATGCAGCGGAGGTTAGGTTATAAGTTAGAAAGTTTGATAGGTCAAACAGAGACCGAGGAAAATATATAGGGCGGGAAAAGAATGAGAAAGACCAACGACTTTAAGGACACGCTATGCAGCGGAGGTTAGGTTATAAGTTAGTAAGTTTGATAGATCTAACAGAGACCGAGGATAGTACATAGGGCGGGGAAAGAATCACAAACACCAACGGCTTAAAGGACACGCTATGCAGCGGAGGTTAGGTTATAAGTTAGTAAGTTCGATAGATCTAACAGAGACCGAGGAAAATACATAGGGCGCTAGGTCGGGGAACTAACGACGGAGTGGAGGGTCGGCACAGACGCTTCAGCTCGTTCACCGCAGCAGACCATCCTACAGTTCGGAAGTTTATCAAGAAGTTGTAGGAAGAGCAATCTCATACGAGCATATTATCAATCAGCAAATTGCGGTAGTATATCCTACACCAAAGCGTCGAAAATACAAGGATTTGGACCATAGAATTTATACATCTTTAAGAAATATGGCTTTGGTTTTCTCGGTTGTGGTTTCTCAGTTATGGTTTCTCGGTTGTGGTTTCTCGGTGATGGTTTCTCGGTTATGTTTTCTCGGTTTTGGTTTCTCGGTTGTAGTTTCTCGGTTATGTTTTCTCGGTTGTGGTTTCTCGGTTTTGGTTTCTCGGTTATGTTTTCTCGGTTTTGGTTTCTCGGTTTTGGTTTCTCGGTGTTGGTTTCTCGGTATTTGTCTTTCTCGGTGTTGGTTTCTCGGTATTTGTCTTTCTCGGTGTTTGCTTTCTCGGTGATGACCTGGACACACATACTTCTACGAGGTATATCTTACAACCATAAAATTAAAAATTGTTGTCGGCAGTGATACTTTTATAAAAATAAAGCTAGGCCAATCCTCATTTTTTTATAAAATGAATGAATAATACATATGTACATTCCTACAATATGATCACCCGTATGCATTGGAAATAATACGTATATATGCAACTTCGGTAAATTTTTTATTATTTATTACGTTATTAAGTCCGGTACATTATTTGTTACCGTACGAATTAGATCACTATATTTTAAACGGTGTCTCTTAACCACACATTGTATTTGTGTAGTACGTATTTTAGTAACGATTTTACGTTTTTGTTACCGTCTTGTAGGCTGACAAAAAGGTAACATCGTTACAGAAATACGTATTGGCAAAACATAATGTTGTGATAGACCACATCTCTTACAATTTATTATTACGCATTATTTAAATATATACGAAATTTCGCCAACAAATTAAATTGCTTTGTTTATTCTGTCCAGTAAGTTGCTATGGCAACCTCTTATCAAATCCAAAATTGTGATGTCTTCAACGGATTGATACAGTATGAAATAAAGGTGTCGTAGTTATCTAGCTATCTATTCTTATTTAACTAGGATAGAGCAGGGATGCGCAAACTAAGGAACGTCGCCCTCTTGGGGGACGCGACAACGGTACAGATGATGTGGGGGGCGTAATAATAATTAAAATTATAAAAAATTTATTATTTTTACCCCTTTTAATTTTATATTTTTTGTAACTGTAATTTTTTTAAATTACACTTCTATTTTGTTTCATTTTTAATAGTAGTTGATCTTTTTTATTTAAGATATCACCAATGTTGGGTAAGTTACTAACAAAAAGTAACTAAGTTATTTCGTTACTTTACAGAAAACTAACCGAATACGTTACCAAGTTGCAGACAATTAAAAGTATCTGAGTAGTTATCATGGAATAACTTGTATAATTAAAGTTACTTTTTACAAATCCTGATAAAAAAGAAAAATGCATGTAATGAATTGGTATTCAATAAATAATCAGTCATCTGACTATCAATTGTTAAGTTCTCAACTGTCAACAGCGGGTTTCTCTTTAACCTACTTAAACGTCGAAATGGTCCAAGCATAAAAGCTGCAAAAGAAACTTCTTGTCATAAATATTGCTTTCTTTCTTTCATTAATATTATTTACAATTACATCGTGTTTTTATCCATTAGTAGAACAAATAAATACCTAATGCTTTTATCTGCGCCGAAATCTTATTTGAATCTTTTTCTCGGAAAATCATCAAAATACTTTTTTTTGGAAATTGGGATTTTTAATAACAAAAAGTTGAACCGTTGAGTTACTTACCCAACACTGGATGTCACGTTCATTATACAAGCTCGTTTAGGTGTCCATCAAAAACGAACCAGCAGTGATTAGAAATTTGTTTACACAAATATTTTTAGTGTTATGCTTTCTTTTTGTGTATTATGGGTATTATTAGATTATGGGTTGAAGTTGTTATTATTATTATTATTATTGTTTTAGAATGTGATATTTATTTATATTTCTTAAAACTCTGCATTCATGCATAACCAGTTCATATTCTTACTGATTGTGAGTTCTGCATCTGTTGCTGATGCAATATCTAATGTTGCCGATATCTTAATTTTTATAATTATTGCAAATACATTTCGTGGGCTTATTTAACTTTGTTTCTATTGAATTATTTTGCAAGTAGCAAAAGTACATTTTTGTGTGATGTTCTATTCCTTGATATTCTATTTTAACGTAAATTTTGTGCATCCCTTCTCTAGGAAACGTATAGCACATTCATGTTTAAAATACAAAACTATTTCAGGGAAGCGTTACTACTTTTTTGATCCTGCTGAACACGATCAATACGGATATCCGTGGAAAGGAATTATTAGTAGAGGTTATGCTGTTGTAATGAGAGTTAAAGATACGGACGAGCTTGTTAAGATAATACATGAAAATACTGACCAAAGCGCCAATTCTAAATTTCTAATGTTTCCTTGTTCTATTGTGAGAATGGTAAGCCTTAATACAGAACCACCTACGAACATACGAATCAATACCCATTGTGGTGAAATTGAAGAAGGTATGTCTTCTCGAAATATTCATTTTTTTAATTAATAACTATATAAACTTCAAGAGACACCTAAAACGTTGCCTACATTAATAAAGAAAACAGAAAAGGAAGAAGAAGAGGAAGAGGAGAAAGAAGTAAAAGATCTTACACAAGAAGACGAAGAGGGTCCACCTTACGAAGAGATTTTTGAATATGCTCCAGAAGCTGCTGAAAAATCATCATTACAACAACCACCAGCAATAACTACATCTAAAATACCCATAGAACGTCCTAAAGCGGAAAGTATCACGCATTTCTCTGGTACGTATTATCTTTTCTTCTCAGTAATTATATGTATTTACAGTTATTATCTGTTTGTCCAGTTGTCAGTGATGGCATAATAGGAATTCTAAGGGCATCAACTTTTCAAGGAGATACTAGATTTAGCAAGTACAAGGGAGCGCAGAGCTTAGCGAATGCCGTTGCGGCACTTACAATGTTGCGTATCTGCAAATCAAAATATTGGTTTCGTAAAATGCTCGATGAAATATTACTATTAGGAGAAGAAATTCATGGAATTACATTGAAAAATTTGAAAGGCCAAACCTTAAAGGTTACTACAATACACGAGAAAATTCCTTTCCAAGGGTATATTTTTACACCAAAAGTTGATGAAATTACGGTTGTGGGAAAACTTCAGTCACAGCACAAGGATATTTTGGACTTATTGCCAGCTCTAGAAGAATTTTTCAGAGAATATGATACAGGTGTTATAACCGGGCCGTTAAGTTTAGCTGTATGGAAAGAAGATGGATATTATTATATGTTTGATCCTAATGAAAGAGATCAGAATGGTTTGGCCATTGTAAAGAATATTCAGATTGGATCAGAAATAAAAGTTACGGACTATACTCCGGGTGTTGCTTCCTTAATGTGGTTCAAAGATTTGAATAATCTAACTAAAGTATATATGAACAATACGGACAGAACGTTGAAAAGGGAACCCTTCATTATTAGCAATGTACAAATAAATGACTATGTGGATGTACCGCAAGCGTGGGGGAACTTTGAAGGTAAGTTAAAATCTAAAAAGAGTAATCTTGAATTATTTGCATCTCTAGATATTTGAATTTTAAAAGCACGAAAATTGCCCCCCCCCCCCTCTGGCTACGCTACTGAAATTGGGAAAACATTTTTAAAGCAATAATGATTTATTTTGTATTTTTGGTAAAAATGGCATGTTATGTCGACCGTTTTATGCATTCTCCAAATACACGGTTATGCTGACTAATTACGAGAGCGTCTTTGCACCAATGTGACTTCGACTGCCCGTGTACCCCCAAAGAGGGTACTGGCTATTTTAGGCTATTGCCTCTTCAGCCAAGTTGGATGACCATTTATTATTCAATTAATTTAATAATAAATGGCCTGGAGAATGTACCGACCTTTGTGGTTATAATCAGCAAGATAAACTACAATATTGGTGATGATAACCACCATCGTTCTGCACTTGTTGTTCTCTTCGATAATTCCGAATTATGGCATTGTATTTATTGTTATCGACCATATCAGCATGCATAACGGTTGATATGGGCGATAACGTTGGTACGTAGAGTTACTTTGATGATGGAGGCGATGTTGTAGAAATTAATTGATGATTTTGAATAATTGGAGTTGACTTGCAGTTGACACTAATTGTTGATGCTGATGTGGTAATTAATTGTTGTAATGGTAGGAGTTGTTGATGATGTTGATGAAATCTGAAGTTGGATTGCAGTCGACGAATTAATTGATTGTTGATTTAAAGATGATTGATGGAGATGTAGGGATTAACAAAAAACATAGTGCTTGTCAGAACTACCCCCGAAATTTGGCTTTCGGGGTGTTTTCATGTAGTACTAATTGATTAGTCGATTCCACTATCGTTCCATTCCACAAGCCCTTGTTTGTTGGGGTGTGAGAGTCTACCCTGGATGGGAGAGGAGAAAAAAGGACAAATAGTCGTTAGCTACGTCAGCAAAAGATCGAGCCGATCCCCGAAGACCCGACGAGCTACCTTTTCAAAGCTAACGACTATTAGGGAAAAAAGGAAGGTGCCGCCTCACTGGTTGTAAGAAGTTGGAACCAAGACTGCTTCCTGGAACTAGGCTTTATCGACGTTAGCACAAGCATAGTTTTGTCTGCCCGTGCATATGATATCTATAATATTGTCTTTGATTAGGGTATCACGATTGAGGTGCACTATCGTATAAAGTTGAAGAAAGTAAACGCAATACCTTCTCAGTCTGTTCTACGATGCTGCTGACATTAGTTGTTCAATTTTGTTTTACCAATGCATTGGCCTTTATTTCATGTTATACAGCAGAAAGCATTTCTTAGTACCATCACGTCTAAGGATTACTAATTAGAGCAGCTACCAGACAAGAAGCGTCGTGCAACTAGATGGGTTTTTAACGGTGTGGAAATGTAATCATCATCTAAAACTTTTTATAACTATCATTTTATGATTCAGATTATCATTATAAGTAAAAAATAAAATATTCACTTCAAAGTTACTTCGAACTACTTGACTAAAATAATTCTGTTTGCGTTGTTGTAATATTTGCAGTTAACTTGAAGGTAGACACAAACCGTGCATAGATAGTTAGTCGAATCAACCGATCACGATTTTCCTTTAGAGTAAATTTTCATAGTTTACTCGGATATTGAGCGATTATTGTCTAAAACTCCACGTTGTTGAATAGCTCTCAAATGCAGACAGATAAAAGGGGTACAGACAACAAGACAAAGGGCATTGCTCAAAACACCCAGGAATTTGTCGTCATTGTCAGGAATGGCCATATTTAATCCCTATGAATACGTGATAGGCAACAATTAGTGAGATTTTATTCAGTTTACCCCAGTCAAGTTACCCCACCTCGCTGGATTTTTACATACAGATTTAAACAACCTCTCAAAAGTCCCCATCGATACCTCATAAGCAAAACATTTTACAGTAATTTGAAAAGGGGGGGGGTAGTTTTTTAGGAATATCTCGCAAAATATTGATTTTTTTAAATTCTTTCGTTATAACTTGTAGCTTATGTTAAAAAAGGCTAAATTAGTTTTTTGGTAGGGCTATCGGTTTTCGAGTAAAACGATTTATAAAGTTGCACGATCGTATTTTATTGATAAAATGCACTTCTTTTCTACACCACCGTTGAGGTAGAATACCGGGAGCTTTTCTTTTGACGTGTTATCCCTATACCCATAGGCATCCCTATAGGCATCATCCAGATTTTCCTGCTCTGCATATTTTATTGATTGTTAAAATAATTTTCGGTTTTTTCTGTGTCTGAAATATCCACAAACTCTATGTTCTCTGTGTCCGTTTCCTTAATTTCTACAGTTTCCACTATATCTTCATCAGCATATATGTCGTCAGCAGTATCGTCAGATGATTTGTGCAAGTTTGACTATGGCAATTACCATATACAGTTGAGCAACACAAACCAACTTTTCTACAACTACAGTTAAAACCTCAGTCTTTAGAGCAATTGTAGAAAATAGTCTTTAATAATACATCTGGAGCAAGAGGCAAACAAATTTAAAGCGGTTCCAAAATTTCATTTACAGTTATCCATAACCAGTATTCGGGATTAATTTCATTTCCAAGCGTTTTTTGTACTTGATAGTATACCCGGTATACATGTTGCTGTGCAGCACTGGAAGTTTGAGGGAGTGTTGATAATTTTACAGCCTTTTATTAAATCTTGTAGATTTTACAACGGTGATATATTTGAAACTATCAATTGATACTTCGTTACGTGGAGCACACACATTTCCAAAATAAAGCGTATTCCAGTATTAAAAATCTCTTGTGGTAGATATTGCGTTGTTTTGAAAACCTCTGGGCAATCAGTCAGATCGCTTCTTTCTTCAAGTAATTTCAAGGCTTTTCCTTTGTCCTTATTAAATAATTCAGACGTCGTATTGCATTCAGTCATTGCATGTAGAATCAAAATACGATCTATACTTTTTGTGAATGAATCAAAGATTTTTGAAGAATATATCTATGTAGCAACTTTCCTTTTCCTGACTTCAGAAAATACATTTCTTTATCAGCCAGAGTTCGAGCAACTAATAGTATTAATAAATTGACGTCTTTGCCTACAACAATCGTTTTATTTGTACAGCATTGATTCAGTGCAGTATCAATAAATAATCGGAACGTCAGCATCGTCTTGAGCATGTTTCATGCTTGTTAGTAGTTTCAAATTTTTCACACAACATTGAAATTAACCTGCTCGTATAGTTTTTATTGGACAGACATCTTTCTTAGCTCATTGGAACTATCATTGCAGTTTTAGAAGATCGACGATATTGTTCCATAGCTTTTGTATTTTTACTATTATCATTGTAACAGTCAAATACAGTAGTTACATTAGAATCAAAGAATGGCTGACACATGTTCTTCAAGGTGTTATGGTAGGGGGTATTTTCTGAGTTTAATTTCTATTTGGTTCTTTATAGGAATGTTGTGCATATAAATGTTATAAAGTAAAGGTCCCAAGATGGAACCCTGTGGAGCACCAGCTTTAATATTTTTGAGATCTGAGTACTCATTATTTATTCATGCAAAATATATACTGGAAGTTTAAGATGCAGTAGCTTATAAATTAATCCTATCCAGACCTTATAATTATTAACAAACGAATCTAAGTAACTCTAAATCCCGATAAATCCCTTAATCAAAATCTCATTAACACGTTGTAACTGTTGCAATGTCGAATGTCTTGTTTTAAACCCAGATTGAAATGGCGGTAGTACATTTTTGGTATCGATAAGATGTCGAAACCGTAATACTACTATAAAAGTTTAAGACTAATCGGATGGTAACTATTTGATTCAGAAGCTTTTTTCCTGGTTTATGGATCAATATTATTTCGGCTACTTCTAAACGGAAATACGCATTGAACGTGGTACTCATATAAGCAAGCGCTTTGCTGGTACGTTCTTTAAAATTGCGTTTGTAATAAGGTCCGTGCCCAGGCGATTTCATATTTTTTAGATGTTTTATGTAGGTCAGTATTTCTCTTGGGAATATTGGATACATAGTTGGCATATTATTTTTCTTATATAAAGATTATTTTTTACGCTTGATGGTTTTCCTGCAGAACTTACTAGTTAACTGGAACGGTTGTTCTTGTCGGTGAGACGGTGGTCAGGTGCTTGAAGCTTTTTCTTCAATACCTCGAAGTCAGGTACTATCTTCGAAAAAGAGACAACATCCCCGTAATTGCTACGGAGTATGTACTGGAGGAAGTCCGGTAACAGGTTCGGACGTTGCAAGCGGCGACTTATTTCGACTTCCAAATCGACTTCGTAATTCACCGAAAAATAGAATGTCTCTGCAGCAACTGGGGCATATGGAGTAGTAGTCTAGCCATGAATATGCTTTGTGATGTACAAATTTATCTCTAGCCTGGCGACGAATGTTACCAGATCTTCTTTGCCACTGAAGTGGATCTGCCACTTATACCTTTCACGGGTGTACTCATAACAGAAAGATTCCGTGCTGGTACATAGTTTACTGCGGGTCGCAATACGGTATTAGGAAACCTCGTCAATTCCTGTGCCTAGAGGGCTCAATACCGACGAGGTTGTCGTGGTTCAGGTCACTGTAGTTACAGTCGAAACGAGTGGTGACGGTAATCCGAAGGTCAGTAGGTTCGGATGTCGGTCGGCTTTCTCGGACGAACTTGATGAGCCGCGTTCGCTTTTTGTCTACCGTACCTCCTACTAGTACCTCCGTACTAGTTCCAGACCCAATCTAAACAGGTCCATATCCAGGTCTGTCTTTTTCAGTTGGTGTATCCAACTCACGGAGACATCGGAGGTATTGACTAATCGCGATAAGGGGTAGGCCGGAGACAGTTGTCGAAATTGTGCCTAATGGTTCGAATGTTTCTTCCATGTCTGCTTCGCCTGACGAATATAATAAAATATCTTGGTAGTCGGGTAGTCGAATAATGATACTCGGGTGACTTTTGAATGGAATGGAAAGTCGTGTAATCATCTTACGGTCCCACCTTAATAGGTAGCGGTCAATTCGGTGTTCAGAAATGTGACTTGTCTAGACAACGGGTGTATTTTCGGGTATTCGTCAACTTTCGGAAAACTTGGGGTCTTGTCGGGATGCTGTTGTATCGGAAGGTCTTTTTCCTGGTAGTCGTGCACGCTGGTGTTTGGATGCGTCGGAGGGCTTGGCAGTCTTCGGTAATCTTCAGAATATCTCGGAAAGTGACGTGAATTGGTGTTTCTGCGTTTCCTCGGCCTGAGGATGGTAGAAATCATCTTCGGTGACCTTTGGTAGGCCTCGGTTTTCTTCGGATGTCTTCGGCAACTTCAAAGGGATCCTTTCAGTTATTTCAAAATGAGGTCGGTGTTAGCGACTCCAAAACGAAGTTGACCAGATTCGGGTGTTGAATTCGGTAAGCGGGGTTTCAAGCTCGTGCGCCAAACTTGTACGGGTCGTTGCTGTGACGGGATGCCAAGTTGCTTGCAATGTGGCGATGGGTAGTTTTCAGTGTCGGCGGCAATTCTCGGGCGCCAGTTGTTTTAGCGTGGTATGCTCCACGGATCCGGGTAACTGCTGGTGGAGAAGAGGTAATCCGGGGAACTGCTGGTGCCACTGAGGTTGGTTTTGTCTGGATTACCTGTTCCTAAAGTTTTTATAAAACAAGAGGGTGTTAATACTAGCAAACAAAACACAATAAATGAACATTAAATATCTTTATACCACAAATTCTACCTCTAAGGCATGAGACTTTCCTGCTACGGACAGTGAAATCTCGGAAAAAAGGGTAAGGGATGAAAGACTGAGACCTCCAGTCTACGCACAGTGAAGTCTCGGAAAAGGGTAAGGGATGCAAGGATTAGACCTCCAGGCTACGCACAGTGTCTTTTGGAAAAGGGTAAGGGATGCAACGATAAGATCTCCAGGCTACGTACATTGAAGTTTCGGAAAAAGTACGGTAAGGGATGAACGGAAAAGATGGGGGGTGGAAAGGGAATCGGAACTACAGTAAGAAGACTTACTCTTATATTCCCTGGGATCGGTTCGGTCTGCTGAGCTGTAGGCTGGTCCTACTTGTCGGTTTCAAGTCCTGGGAACGGACTGAATAAATCGGCTTGCGCACCTCTTTATATAAGTGCTCCCGAAGCAGTAGGAGTGAAACGGAGCGGTGCACGCCAAATATTGGTTAGGGAAGGGACGCGTGCTCTTACTTGCGTCGGCCGCTTATCCGACGGTCACAGATCGCACAGATGATAAGCATATTCATCCTTAGACCCAAAATAATTAACCAAAATACAGTAACTTCGTTATAACGCCAATTCAGTTTCAAGCCTTGAACTCTACTAGGCTCTTCCATTGACGTTGGATACCAAGCATCCTTACTCTTAGAGGACACTAAACGCGCTGAATCTCCAACAATCAAATGCACCAGGCATCAAGGTATCAATCCAGTTCCCGACCGACTACACGGTATGACGAGCTGTTTTTTTATCCATTACAACGTTACGTAATGTGAACTATGTACTACGTTATTTCTGATATTCTAATCTAATAAATAAAGTGGACCTTTTTTATATAACTAAAGTAACGGACACACCACAGGCTAAAGTCAAATTTTCCAATTTCGGTAATATACATTTTTCTATCAATATTGCCGCCTCCAAACTTTACGTTTTCTCTAATAATAACTCTAGTTTTGTCTACGACCACATTGAAAATATATTTTCAAACTCTGAAGCTAGTCCAGAAATAGCGCTTGCTAAGCTTTTATATAATATGTACACAGGTTTTAGATTTGGCCCCCTGAGCACATTTTCTGCAGACGTTCATGTATGGCTATGACCATAGGCGTATCGGACTATAATTATCTTTAAAAATAATGATTTTCACCTGACTAGCTCAACTAGATTCTTTCTAAATTGACTGTAAAATTCCACGATTTCTAGATATCTTCTTACCAAGAAGGTATTTAACCTTTCTTGTATAATATTTGTCACTTTTTAAAAAACTATATTTATCAATGCCTTTATTATCTACACCGTTTTGAAGGTATTGCACCTGGTAAATGGATATTAAGAGGCACATTCAATCAAAACAATCGAAGATTTGATAAAGAAACTAGAAACGCTCAAAGTACAGCTGCTGCAATTGTGGCCTTATCATTTTCTAAACTAAAACATGTTAAGAATTGGACCACTGAAGATCTAGACGAGGTAAAAAAGTACAGGTTTTAAAAGTTATAAAACTAAATTGTAAATCTTTAGATCCTAATACAAGGTGATGCTTACTATAAGAAATGTATTGAGGCACTACAAGAAAGTGGTAAATTTGTTAGTAACAAGCTTATGGTAGACGAGGTTCAAAGAAGATTTCCTTTAGAAGGCTATGAAATGAGCCTAAGCATACAGGATTGCATGTTCAATGGATTGTTAGATGCAAGAGATGAAAACGATGCTCTTAATTTAAAAACGGTAAGCAATACGTCCCTTTTAACTTAAAATAATTAAATACAAATGTTTTTATTCTGCATTTTAGGGATTGACGGAGTTTTTTAAAGATAATGACACATGTGTTGTTAGTGTACGTAATATAGCCGTTGCAGTTTGGAAAGTTGATGGAATTTATTATTATTATGACTCTCATAGTAGAGATGAAGATGGTGTTATTGCCAGTAAGTTATTAAAAGTTACATCTAATTATCTATTACTTTCACTTTTTCTTAATTTAGATTTTGGTACTGCTTGTACCTTGAGAATTTTAGATATAGCAAATTTAGTAAAGGCAATCGAAAGTAATCTCAGCCCGGGTACTACTAACGTGTTCAATATAAGTAACATTATTGCAACTATATTTGAAGTCACTGAAAGTGGATTAGGTCGTCCACCTCTTAACAACTTTACAGAATTAGGATCGACCAGTGCCATATTAAGATCTCTGTACCATGAAAGATCACCTGAATTTAAGTTAAATGTAGGAAAGCAAACCATACCAATGTGTCTAGCTGCTGCCGGAATGATAAAACTGTATCCACCTTTAATTTGGTCACGCGATATCGTTGATGAAATAATGAGAATTGGTGATAAACTTTATACAGACACAATGATACAAAGAGAAAAAACATCTAACCTATCGGAAGAAGATGACATAGACGAAGTATACGCAGAAAATTGTCTTATGAAGTTTAATATTGGAGTTAACAAATTTTCCTTGAGTTATGATAGTCCTCTTGAAGGAGACTTTCAGAACGATTTTAAAAACTCTATGACCCTCTTTTTTAATGAAATGGATGATAATGAGGAAAACCAAAAAGAACTGTTAGTTGCAAGTGATGTTTATACCGTATTTACTTGGAAAGAACAAGGAGTATATTTCTTATTTGATCCTAAACCACGCGACGGAGAAGGTCAAGTCTATGGAAAAGGAGAGTGGAAGTTTAGAGTAGAAGAAGGAGAAGACGGAGAAGATGGTACTATCTCGAATCTCCATAGTCATCAGGGAGCAGGAGATGCTTCAGTGGTTGAATCAAAAGCATCAGCACAAGAGGATAAAAAAAAGTAATAGCAAAATATTTATGATTATGATTTATAGTTTAACTTTGTTTTTGAATTAATGTAGAAGATCAGTTGCATCTCAAGCTTCTGAAGATTTTGAAGGTGAGGTCTCGAAGCACACTTCACTTTATTGGAGAACTCAGGAAGATGAAAATGGCAAAGCATGCACTATGTGGTTTCTTACCATGGACACTCTTATAGGACACATCTTGGGAAACACACCTCCAACTAAAAGAGAAGATATCACCTTTAAATTATATCCTGTCAATGTGAGTAATAAAGCGGACATTAAACACGTTTTTAATCCAGAGGGAGAGCGTGAAGATAATTATTCGGGTGATTGGTATGCATTTAAAGAACTCGATCACGGAAGATGGATTCTTAGAGGTAATATTGTATAAATAAGGTATACATGATACATATATGTATACACTATATATGTATTGGTCTTCTAACGCAGAATATTTTGGCAGGTACCATGACTTTAAATGACGAGATGTTTCCTAATCACAATAGAGGGAAACAATCAGTTGCCATGTGTTATGCAGCATTGGCATATGTGAAACGTTTTGCTTTAATCAAATTTAAAAGTATTACTGTTGATGATATTTTAAAATACGGCGATAGATTACTCTCAGCGACTAGAAGAATAGAATTTAACATACTTAAAAAGAAAAAAGAATTAGACTTTACAGAAGAAGAAATTGAAGCACGTTTAAATAAAATGGACTGGGGTATATATGATACCGCTAGGGCATTCTGTATTGGTCCAGATCAAATGCAAGCGGATGTATCCCCTGAATATATAAATGGAGAGTTGTACGCTCAAGATGATCAAGAAATATTTGATGTAAAAAGGGGTTTGGTGAAATATTTTGCAGAACATCGAGCCGGCATATTAAATGCAAAAAACCTTGCCGTTGCCGTCTGGAAAGGTATAAACGTCTATTACATGTTTGACCCAGACTCTCGTGGACCAAACGGGATAAAGTGCACAAATGGTGAAGCTTGTATTACGAGATATTTGGATATTGGTAATTTAGTAAATGTATTTCTTAAAAATCTACCTAAGGAAGGAAAAAATACATTTACTATTCATCTAGTTAAAATGCGTATAGTTCGTTGTCCGAGAGAGCCAAAACCGGAAGAAAAAGAAAGAGCAGAAGAAAGACCTAAATATGATGGTTACATTATGGTTATGCCTGGCAAAAGCATTTTACGTGGCACTCTTAGTCAAGAGGACCCTTCATTTGGTCGTGGAAGAAATGCACAGTGCGCTCCAATTGCTGTAGTAGCATTAACAATGACGCTAATACATAAAGCTAGTCTTTGGACAAAACCGATAATTGATGAAATATTGATGATTGGAGACGAACTATATGTCGCTACGCTTGATACATTAGGATTCCAGTTTAATCCATGGGAACAAGGTATGACAGTCCATTTGGTTAATAAGGATTATAAAATAGGAACAACGAATGCAAACTGTGAACTTAGAACGATGGACCAAAGAGGTATTATTGATATCAAACATCCAAAGATTTTAAATCTTAGGCAAGGTAAGTAAAATCATGGAAGTATGAGAAGTTCGAAAAGTTGATTTAAATAATAATTTACAGGTATTGAGAATTTCTTTGAGGAAAATACACATGGTATAATAGAAACCGAAACATTAACAGTAGCTATTTGGGAAGAAGAAGATCAAGCTAACTTAATATACATGTTTGATCCAAACCCACGTGGTCCGGCTGGATTGCCATTCAGCGGAGGGACAGCTTGTGTTCTGACATTTGAATCGGCAAAGATGGCTGCCGATCATTTTATTTCAAATATTGCAGATAAATCTAAAAGATCTGGAGAGTTTGTTATTACTCCAGTAGAAATAGTTGTAGGAAATGCTAGAACACAAATCAAACAGAAAATGAAAGACCAAATATGCCCTTGTTATGCGGAATTCACCAATATTAAAGCGCCTAGTCCAACACAAAGTGAAAAGAAGAAACTTCGGAAGATGGTGAGTATTGTATCAATATGTTTGATATTCTAAAAGTGTGGTTTCAGGCAGAACAAGAGCGTGCCAAAAAAGAAGCTGCACGTATTGCAAAATTGGGTAAATTTGAATATCATCCTTTATCAAATGGCGACGCAATTCTACGCGGATGTAAGAGTCAAACGTGGCATGGATATACTATTACATCGAGAGGAAACCAAGATATACCAAACTGCCTGGCAGCTTTCGTTATGCATCGCTTAATTCCCATTTCAATGTGGTACTGCAGACATATAGACATGATTCTTGATGTCGGAGATCAGCTTTATAAAGATTCCTATATAACCTATGACCCAAGAAATCCAAAACTTGGCTTTAAGAATGTTTTGCGTAGAGTTTTCATTAAAGAAGTTAAAGTTACTCTTAGCATATACAGACCAGTTCTATCAAATGTATTAACGGCATACAATTTAGAGTTGGCGTTAGTTAATTATTTCCAACAAGAAGCATTTGGTATTTTATTTGCAAACAACCAGTACGTTGGTTTATTCTTTAAAGAAGGATATTATTATATGTTTGATTCTCATGATCGAGATGCTGAAGGCAATGCTTGTGAATCAGGAAATGCCTGTGTTATAAAATTCGAAAGCATACCTAATCTAGTAATTAAGTTTATGGAAAATGTAGTTACTCTAACTGATTCTATGAAAAACTTTAGTATAACATTGGTTACTATTGGTGCTATATCGAAAAGTGGTGTAATTGATACAACATAATTATTAAATTAAAAAAAAATCCGATACGTGTCAACAATGTTTGTTTAGTTTTCTAATATGCTAAGTAGATGATATAATGAATCGGAACAGTTTTGGCAATGTTTGTATAATTTGTTTCATATTGTACTCTTGTTTTCTTTGGTCTAAGTTCATCAATTGTAATTAAAGTGCCCTCTGTATATATTTATTTGTCTTTTGTTTAGTAGCATAATCCAAAATGCGATTAAGCGATAATAGAATAATACGTGTAGATCTTCCTACTATTGATTTCATAATGACCTAGGACAACAGGGCTGATGATGCTGTTTTTCTATTTTTCTCAGTGTAAATGCATAGGATAAAATAATAAAAAAATAGTATCGTATTAGCCTTGTTGTCCTAATAGACCGCGAGCCAGCGAAAAAAATCGCGTATGAAAGACACCACGACAAAACTCTTTGGGACGATAGCTGTGTTATTTTTTGCAAGGAAACTCAAGTATGGCGGCCTGTGGGTGTCGCCTTTGCGCAGCGCAATTTTTTTAATGTGTTAGAAAAACTATACCCTTGGGAGATGGCCACCAAACTGATTCTTGTTTTGTATTGTTTATTAGTTAGCCAAATTATGTGGAACTTCTGCATCATACCGACCACCGACGTGGCGTCGCAAACTGACCGCCATATTTTTTAAAACGTATCGTTTTTTTCATGTCACGTTGGATTTCGTACACCAAACTAATTTCTTGTGTGCTACATTTCATTTTTTTATCACCGATTATAACATACCATACTGTTTCAGCGTCTCTAAATACCCGCCATACTCATACAAAGATGTCATTTTTTTTACTAGTGCATGTATCATAGGCACCAACGTTAAAAAACTTATTTTTAATTTAATTATTAAATTGGTATGGCACATATGTACTAGTCCTCTAGATTTAAAATAAATTGTTTAGAAACATTTAGAAACGCCAAAACAGTATGATACGTTCATAATCGGGGATAGAAAATAAGATGTAGCACTCCACAAAAAATGAGCTTGGTGTGTGAAGTTCAAAGTGACATGCAAACAACGACACGTTTTCAACCATATGGCAGACAGTTTGCCACGCAGCATCGGTATGGCGCATAAGTCCCACGTACCTTGGCTAACTAACAAACAGTATAAAACAAGAATCAGCTTGGTGCCCATTTCCCAAAAGCATAGTTTTTTTTGACACATTCAAAAAGTTGCGCTGCGTTTCGCATTCAAAAAGGCGACTTCTACAGGCCGCTATACTTGCGTTTTTCTGTAAAAGATAACACCTATCGTTCCAAACAGTTTCGCCGTGGTGCCTTTTATACTTGTTTTTTTTTCTCTGGCTTCCGGTCTATAGATCATTATGAAACCAATAGTACCTTTCTGCAAAAAATCTTAATAAGTTTCGTTTACATCCTTTACTAAATTTACCCCAAATTTATCTACCAAAAGTTTAGGAAATCGTTTTTCGAAATTGTTTTAGCCTCTGCTACTTATATAACTTACCTACCACATTATTAATGTAGATAGACGTTGAGATCAAAAGACGTTACCAAAGATGGATTAGTGGTTGATATAAAACCAATGCAGAACAGTATCTTCTTTCATATAAATGTTTAGTGTGATTCAAATAACTGTATAACTTCAAATATTAGTAGATCTAGTGGGATAATTCGGTATGCCAATCAATCTAGGTGGCGTCGAAAAGCTTTTAACTTCTTGGGAGTTTTACTACTATTATAGTGTACATACATTATTTATTTAAAGGTAATCTGGTTTATAAGTTGCTGTCAAGATAATTGCAATCATGTCAAATACAGTGTTCATAAATAATACTTAGTTGCAGTTTTCAACATAGTAAGTTCATACAGCATTATAAGCACCATAAACTGGCGGAATATAATTGAAGTTTTATATGTTTTTCTTGCTCTTAATATTTCTTTACGACACAAGATGAGCAAGTTTTATTAGAAAACAGCATTTAATCATTATATAAATCCTACGAGCATTATGATATTCTAACACTTTAACTTATTCCACAAAGGGCACTACTACTTTAATTAATAATATCCCAAAGACAAATTCTCACGTTGTTTAACGAGAACTATTTATTCACTCCGTTAAATTAACGCATTTATCAAACAAAAAACCCTTGGCAGATTATCCTAATATTTACAACAAGACAAAACGAGTTACACACTAAAACCACAGAAACGGTAAAAACTCACTCAACAGTTCACTATGCGAACGAAAAAAAGTATACAGGGTGATTCATTTTAATGCACGCCGATTTAAGGGGCGAAACGTGAAGGCGGATAGATCACAAAAATGCAAAAAAATTCTATCTCAAAAAATTGTTTGCATTAAGAATTTTGGGACCCCTCAATAATTCACCGAACTGAAACCGGCCCTGGCAGTATGGTTGATAGATTGTCAAGGTAAAATAACACGCTAACGGATATTTGTGCACTACGCAAAATTTTACAAATGCAAACGTTGGCACTTTAAAAATACTGTAAAAGAGTGCTTAATAAAGGTCATCAGTCATCACATGGTATTATTATGAATTTTTAAAAAACAATACTTCATATTGTTAGAATATTTAGTGTTAAGTGTAATTAGATACTTACTATTGGGTTGTTGGTGTGGACAGAAAATCTTAAATAGAGTAATATTTGAGTTTTAATAAATAATAAACACTTCAATGCTGATTGTAGTAAAACAATTCGGGGGTTCCCCTATATTTGGTAAATAGAAAGGAATGCGGCAGAAATGAGATCATGCAGATTCATTGCCAGATCGGACAAGGACGTAATAGAATACATCTGACTTTACAGAATATTGCAAACAAAATGTTCAATTATCTTTAACCTAAACAAGAAAATGAAAAATCTAGGTCACCGAAATGACCAGAGTGAACATGCAAAAAGCATCGCAACCACGAGCAAACCACGCTGATAGAAGCCGGCGATTACGTGCTCGATTTGAGTAAATTAACTGACAAGAGAAACAGGGATGATTTAGTAGCGTCACAAAATTTTATCTTCCCTATTTTTTACTTTTAACAGGTTATAAGTAAAATTTTTACAATTACTTTTCTTTAAATGTTTTTATTAACTTATGACATTTAAAACGTAATTAAATTTTAAATTATAACTCGTTATTAGAGTGCATGTATTCAACGATGACAAACGTAATGTTAAAAAGTACAATCATAACGTACGCTGCTGACTTTTTTTAACAACCGTGGTAACATAAAATGCTGCTTACACTCTTATCTTAATGTGTTTCATACCCGTTGATCACACGTTGACCTAGATTCTTTATTTTCTTGTTTGGGATAGTTTTTATTCTATTATTACTCGCTAATAAATATTTAATTAAGTTTAAGAACGTCTCCGTATCCATCATGATGTATTTTATTTTGTAATTATTTTTCATCCCGCTATTCTAATATTATTACATGCTAATTACTTTAAAACTGATTTTATTTTAAACAGTATTTGTAGTATACGTTTAAATTCCAATAAGAACATATTTGTTAATATTCAAATTCTTTAAAACAATAGAAAAATAGTGATTAATTAACAAAATTTCTACATAATAATATTCCGTTAGAAAATTGTGACCATGAACTTAAAGAACAAAAAGTGCAAATACCTAAATCTGCTTTAGTGTCATTCAACCTTAACATAATAACAAACTCCGATCTTTTAAGTTGCAGACAAAACAAATCTAATTTCTGTTTTTAGAAACAAGACTGCCTTCCGTAATTAGGTCAGTTACGTATGTCAGGACCGGACCCAAAATTAAATGAAGCTTTAAAATTCATTTTCTGCAAAATTATTCGTTTTTGACCTATACTTGTCAAGGTAAATTAGCTCTACTGCCTCCCCTCTACCTGCCATTTAAAGGATATCACATGTATCTGAATCACCCTGTATATCCTACTAGTATCTAAGAGCAGCTGTTTGTTCAAACCAACCAACCACACAATATTCTTAACGACAATAATTACGAATGCTCAATTTAGACGAATTTTTCTTATATGGGTGAATATCTGCTATGCTATTTTATCTCCGCCAATATCTAATGAACTGTAATTTATATTATACATATAAAATATTCGTAATGTAGCAATAATTTTGCACTATTAGGCACGTTGGAATTTAAGAGAAAAAGTATTTACAATTTTCTAGCAAAAATATTCGAATGCTGAAAATGTCTCTACCCTGGCATGTCTTTTTACCCGATTTATATATAAAAGTCTAATTTATTTTTTAACTACTCGCTTTCCAATATTCAATCGTTGGTATTATTAAATCAGAAAGTTTCTTATTATCACTATAAGGTAAGAAATAGTAAAGATTAATACAAAGTTAAATTATTGAAATTTTCTTCATTGTCCATAAATTTAGTGTCTCCTACCCTGCTTTTTATATTTCAAAAAATCCTGTTCTTATATACAACCGAAAATATGCTAACCCTAATGACGTCGAGTTTTCAATAGGGTAGTTAGTTACAGTTAACCGATTGTGTTCTTTTACGTAGCATTAGCGGCACTTGATGACGTGTTTGGTGCACAAGTGCTGGTGTGCCAGTAAACGCTGTCTTTCTTCTGGTACGTATAAATCTAATAGATTTAGTGGATTACTTCTTCACTCCTCGTGCCTAAAGACACATGAAAAAAATCATTAAAATTATACAACATGAAGATTATCCTATTTTGCATTTGGGTATTATTTTAAGTTCTATGTGAATTCGTCACTCCCCTGGTGTACCTCCCCTGGTTCTTTAGGGTAAGTTCTATGTGAATCTGTCACTTCCCTGGTGTCTCTCCCCTGGTTCTTTTTAAGTTGTTATTACGAAATGAGCTCTATTGTAATACTGTAGGTAGTTTTATTTTGGTTACATTATTAGGCACCTTGACTATTTTGGTTTGATTTAGCGTCACCCCTCTGATCAAATTGTCACTACCCTAGTTCTTGTGCAACCCCCCAGAGTTGCAATTTTCCCCTGGTCACCATGAAACTCCCAAAATGCGTAATAATTACTGGCCCACTTTAAATTAGTGTATGCAAATAGCAGATATTCACCCATATATTGTATTATAGGAGATGATAAAAAGTCAATACTCAGAACAAATTTATCAGAATCCAACCCTATTACAAAACTATAAAGATGTCTCGCAAAATAATAACTATGTTTTTAAAAGATTAAAAATCGAACACTTAACCTCAAATCTCCAGCTGGTAAATGAAGTCACTGTTATTACTGAATATTTATTGTTTTTATAATGCAAATTTGAATTGGTACATCTATCATTATCACAACTACACGAAATATAATAAAATTTCCTGCATGTTCTTCTGGTCATTTTCATTTTTTAAGTGTGCAAAAATTAATTAAATACTAATTCAAAATCTGCTACTGAATAAAACTGAATACATACATTTTATTACTACCTTTATTTATTGTGCAGTCAATAATGAAAAGTGCTTATACAATTACTATACAATATAACTGTGTACAACATTGCAAAAGTTTCGCCTGAAAGTTGGCAACTTTAATAACATCCTTACGGTATTTTTTATGCAGCATATTCAAAATAATCTGTTTGAAAATTTCTCATCAAGCTTCTTCTTAAATAAGTTTTTCTAAAAGTTATGTTTTCTTGTTTTATTAACTGTAGTCGAAAGTTGCCTTTAAAATGCGTATTTGAAAAATGTTCGATTTCCTTAAAGTTGCTTTGAAAGCGAAGTTTATAAAAAGAAACTTCCGAAAGACTGGATTTTCAAAATACCTATTCGAACATAGTTTTTGAACGAAAGACTTGTTTAGAAAATCAAAATTGCTAAGTTTTGGAATATTTGAAGGAAGCTTTTATGAAGATCTATTTGTAAGATCTATCTTTTGGAAGATCTATTGGACTATAGATACCAACTTTTTGCAAAGCATTCAAAACTGGAATTATTAGGGAATTTTTCAAGAAACGGGACATTTCAGACGTTTTTAGAATAAATTAAAAAAACTTTCAGAGGAAGATACATTTTTCAATAGGCTTTTTAAAAAAAAAACTTTGATTCAAAATTGTCTACAACATATTCTACAAATAGAGGCTTTTGCTAAGTGTTCCAAAAAAATTCCTCGCCAACATTGTACACTTTGGGACCCGATTTTACTCAAAAAGAGCAAAACCACCAGGAGCAAAAGGTATACAGGGTAAATTGGTGCAACAACATCTTAAAAGAATATCAAGATGGAATTCCAAACTATCTGAACAGTTTCGTTACATATCATGGGCTTTATTAGCACATTGTTCGAGTTTGGAAATGAAAATGCGCCAACGGAGGTGCGAAAATCTTGATCAAAAAAGAAAAGAAATGGCATTTTTCTTACAGTTGGAGGCATTCTGACACGGACTATGTTCGGCAGTTAGCGTACAGTTACGACTTTGTGGTGGTCAATAGATGCTTGAATCGGGCGATTGCAGAGCTAAAAGAACTCGGTCTAAATTCCCAAATGAGAACCTGCCGCTTTTATTACGACGTTGCTCGACGACCTGCAGTGCCATTAACGCAAGACTTTTTGGCATACTTGGGCCTAGCATTGATCGACCATCTACTCTACAGTCCTGATTTAGCACTCTGTGACTTTTTTCCCTGTTTCCACTAGTGAAAGACAAACTAAAAGTAGGTACCGTAATTCTTGAGCAATTACGAGCTATTAGCAGTGTCAGACTAAGTCTTCCAGATCAGCCAGAAAAAGTCAACAAATGATCAGTTTGTTCGTATGAAAATCATTTCATCAATAATAATTTCTAAAAACTTTTATATATTTCTTTTATCGTATTGTCCACGTTTCCAAACTGTACAAGATCAAACTCCAAATAAAACACTTTGCAAATCTTTATCCTTGTAAGTAGTTCTACTCTATTAAATTTCTATTTCCGCTTTAATTCTTGAAACTCTTCAGTTTCGAACTTTCGTTCCATTTTTCCAGTTCAACTGCCATTCCATGCGAAGAAACTAGCTAAGTACTTAAATGATTTTATTCGCAATCGTATTGGTAATGAGTCCATTCCTGACCATTTAGAGGTCCGAAAATGCATCATTGTTTGTAACTTTGACATTCTCATGGTCCGAAACGACCTATTTTCGCACCTCTACGTGTCTTTAAATTCAGCTACTAGGTGGCGCGCAGAAAATTACATCGCCAAATGCGGTGTATAAATGGCTGTATAAATCATGTTTGGTAATGTTGCGGACCTTGGCTGCTAAAGAACGAGTACCCAGGTATTATTATTAATTTATAAATACTCCTATTCAATAAAATCCTCGAAATATTATGCGATCGAATTTGATGATGTAAGTGGCGACATACGTTATGCCAATCCCAACCGATGACATTTTGCATCTGTCAAGAATTTTAGATAATTCGGTATTTAAAGGACGATTGCGAATAAAATAGTATACAAACCTCGGCAAAAGTACCATTCCTGTGTCTCGAGAACTAGTTCACCTCAAGGCTATCGCCTCTCGGTAAACTATATTGTTCTCTCGACAGGAATGGAGTACTTTCGGCCTTGGTATGTAATGTACTATTACTTACTCTAGCTTTCTTCCTTTTAATATCACATCGATTGTAACCATTTCTTTGCTAATTCGGATTATTTTCATTATATTAAACTACTTATGATCATATCTTTTAACCGCTCAACTACCCCTACTATAACTTCTCTTACTTTTCCTAGAGCATTAGGTAGCAACTTTAAATTAAAAATATAAATATTGAAGAGTGCAGAAAATCTGTATTCTCTTCTAGTTTCTTCGTTATTGCTTCCAGAACTATCATTGTTACAAAGACAGTAGCTTATATAGACAGTAATAGGTAATATTACAACTAATAGTTCTATAGTTATCGCATCTTTTCACGCCATCCTTCTGTCAAAGGGACTGTGTACAAGGAGTATTATAAATCTTATCGATCAAAGTAGTCAGTTGTCTATTAATTACATCACTCTTTAAAAAGAATGCCATTATAACTCAGTCACTCTTCTTTTCCTGGAGTTATCGATTGCTTTTCTGTTTAGCAAATGAACTACTGTCTACTACTCCTTGGATAAGTACGGACAATAGGTACGCGCAATTACTTGGAATAAAAGAGCGTTTATATTTTTCCTTGGTAGTTAAAGGGAAACTCTCAGAAAATGTGTCATCTCTGCAAGTCCAACATTGTACGAAAGAAACGAAGAATCTAGGGCACTGCAATCAGTCTCAAACCTCTACTTAAATAGATTGCTACTATAGGGTGGAGCAATAGTGTGGAGAAGTCCGATAGCTCCTTAACGGTAACAGCTAGAAAAATCGTTCTAATACAGATGTAAATAGTGGATAGAGGCGCATCTAGAGAAATTATTTTCAAATATACAGGGTGTTACAGAAAAGTGTGGCACGCTTAAGATATTTTTTTTAAATAGAATGCCCAAATATTTTTGCATATTTAACACCTCTCTTGGCAGGTTTATTCATATCTAAAATTCTAGCGCTATCTAATGACCGGTTTAGAAGTTATAAATTCTTTTTCAAAGAAATTGAGTTTTACATTATCCCACTTAACAGTTTTCCACTTTCACGGTCGCATCTGTGAAAACGAATTTAAGTAGGAATCTTGTTGCAGGGGCTTGTAGGGTGCTCTTCTTTAAAAGGAAATGGAACCCACCATGTACAGGGTGTTCAAAATTAATTTTTAAATTTAGAGAACTTCAAAGCTAAAATTCACAACTTTTTCAAATGGAACACCCTGTATATTTTGTACCTTTGTGATGCACAATTAAATAACGAACATTTTTTGCAGGTATGTCCCTATAGCTATCTGTAACTACTTTTGATTTATTGAGAAAAAACTGCAAGGAGTACATAATTAATATATATTATGTAATTAGGAGATCAAGCGATACTTTAAATCCGAGAAGATGTAGGCGAGAGGCGTTATAACATCTTCGAGGATTTAAAGAAGCTTGATCTCCGTATTGCATAAGTTGTTTTATTTTATTTCGTATTTCAATCCTAATTTCTCCCTTTTAAAATTCATCCAAATTTATTGTATAATGAAGCAAGTTGCCTTGTCTGTGTCATCATACGCGTAACCAAGGAGATAAAAAGCAGCATGTCACGTGTGGCTGTTATGCAACATCAAATGATTTTTACGTTGTCAACAACAACGGAGGTCAAGAACGTCTTGAACTCCGGTGTCATTGACAACGGAGATCAAGTTATACTTTATTTTACTAATTGTAGTATATAAACAATTTTTTGAAATACGAAATGAAATAAAAACAATTATTTATTTAGTTGTCAAGTGTGTTGGTTGTTTTTGTTCAACAAAACATTAAAGCATCTCGCAATTGTTGTGCACGTATGCAAAACGTACATTTCTCGCGGTTAACAACCATCAGTGTTTAGTTCTAGTAGGTGTTTTAGTTTTTCCTTGAGTTTTTCAAAATGAATTTTAGTAATGAAGAACTTGTAGACCTGACTTTTGTTTTGGGCGAGTCGAAAAGAAATTGTTTGCTTGCCCGCAGAATTTACCACCAACGGTATCCTGAACGGAGGCTCCCTAAAGTTCACAGCTTTCAAAACCTGTTCGATAGATTTGTGAGAATCGGCAATGTATAGTATGAAAAAAGTGAACGAATTAACAATGTTGTGAACGAAGAAAGTGAGTTATCTGTTGTGCTGGCAACGATCGAGAATCCCCATGTTAGTCAGAGAGAAGTGAGTTCATCTGTAGGAATAAGTAGATGTTCTGTTGGTCGAATCTTAAAGAAAAATAAGTTTCATGCATATCACATTCAAATGCATCAGGAATTAACTGATGACGATTTTCTAAAACGTTTACAGTTTTGTAATTGGGCCATAGGTAAAATGCAAGACGATGCTACATTCTTCAACAATGTTTTGTTCACTGATGAGGCAACGTTTCATAAAAATGGATTTGTTAACAGGCACAATTTCCATTATTATGCTACAGAAAATCCCCACTTTTTCAGACAACTTAATAACCAGCACAGATCGTCCATAAACGTTTGGGGGGGAATTATTGGAGAACATGTAATAGGGCCACATTTTTTTGATGGTACATTAACTGGAGCTATTTATCTTCATTTTCTGGAGAACTATCTGCCACAATTATTGGCGAACCTTCCTCAAAGGATCCGAAATGGGATGTGGCTTTAGCAAGACGGTGCTCCACAGCATTATTTACATGCAGTAAGAGACCACCTAAATAATATCTACCCACATCAATGGATTGGAAGGATGAGCCTTGATATAAACGCAAAGTACAAAAAGTACGTAAAAAAATAGTATAAAGAACTCGTTTTATAAGACATTTATTGCACTCATGCTTTAAAAAACTCCCGCTACGCGGTGGTTTTTTAAACTAGCATTCGTGCAATAAATCATGTCGTATAAAACTTGTTCTTTAATATACTATTGTGTTGCGATATTTGGTCATTCAACGTGCTGACCAATGCAATGTAGAGAGAAGAGGTATAATAAAGACCTATTTTAAACTGTGTTGTTGATTGGACGCAATAGTGCTTATTAATCACATTTTAAGTAATATTAATAATTTGTTACAGCAATAAGTCTTATGTGTATGGTACTATCTGCTTAGGCACATTAATTGATTCTTATTGCAGCACATTGCTTCAATGATGCTGACAAATTGCAAGATATGATAAAGGAAAAAAAGATTTTCGTGTGTCTGGGCACGAATCAGGTATATTACACAGATAATAATCATTTAGTTTCTACGCGATACGCAGAAAAGGTTCACATCCATCCAAACTTTTTTATGAAAATTACACGATTACGATCAATTGAAAAAGTGCGAAATGATGTAGCTTTGTTAAAATTGCAGAGGCCTTTTGAATACAAGCATTCTATTAATAGTATTATGTTACCGCATGAAGAAAATACGGATCTGTGTAAAAAAGCAGTAATAATGGGACCTGGAAAAGCAGATATCAATAATAGCCAGTCTATATTATATGCAAGAATAGATATTAAAAGTTTGGACGAAGTTGGTCTACCTGCATATCTAACTGGTACAGCATTTTTTCCTTAGTTACTTGGCATAAAGAGGATTATTTAAAAGATAAAAGTGGTCTATGTGTATGTTTCCAAACTAAGAATAAGATTGCAGTACAATACGGTATCATCTCAGTTACTTATAGAGTTTACAATTCCAGCGTGTTAATTCAATTTGAGGATGTGACTAAACAAATGTGGTTTATTAAAAGTTTAGTTTCTAATGTAAGAATATTTAAGCAATCACTAACTAAAAGGAAACATTCGATGAATTTCCAGTCAGCATTCCTCGTAACTCACGGTACCCATGTTTTGATCATATAGTCGACTCTACTACAATCTAGTCGAATATTCAAGAATTCCGCATCAGTAAAGATTATATTTAGGCGTCCTACTAGGAAGTTAACTTTTACAGTTTATTTTGTGACTGGAAAATGGGCCTTTCTCAGACTGAGTTTGGAAAGGCTTCTTTCCCAGTCCGAGACTAAGAAAGCTGTTCCATGAAGTATCCATTACTATATTGACATTGTAGGCCCCATGCTTATCCCCTTCTTACTTCATTATCTAAAAAGAAAGCATGTTTCCATTTTCACCGGTATTGAAAATTACCAACTAGGGATGGGGATCGGACTTGTGACCCTTAATGAATTAAACTGTTGGTTTTTTTAAAAGCACTGGAATTTGTAATTATATATTTTTACGGTTGCACAAAGAACTTTGTGTACATCTTGTACGCGAAATTCTTTAGCATTCTCGAGATTTACTTGCCTCGGCCTCAACCGTCCTCGCCGACAATTATTCTCTCAATACATTTAAAAATGATTTTGCAGCCTTGGTATACAAATAACTATTAAGTTCGTTCTGGTAATGTAGCTTACATGTATTACATATTATAAAAATGTTGACATTATTGAACCTTATGGGATCATATGCCTAATATGCAGGTACGGATCAAATGACGTAATTTATTGTATGTAATTGTTCAGTATGTGTTGGCCTTCACTCGTAAGTCATTTTAAGTGATCAGAAACACAAAATAATTGAGGTAATTTAACCAAACCTAAATTAACCAAACCTTGTAACGTGCAGAAAGATTAAAATTACAGAGATAATCCCACTACGGCCCTGTATAATAGGGAAATATTTCGTTTCGTTTAAAAATTAAATATTTTCTCGTCTTATTTTAAATAACCAACTGTATGCAATTCCCACGGGTAAAAAACATATTTGGATGTGAGTTTTCGTAGAATTATTCCAGTTAAGATATCGAGTCTCTTTTTTTCGTTTAAAAAGGTACATACAGACCTCATATTTTTCATATTTTTTGTGATATATTTCTTTGTATTTCAAGCTACGAATAAATTCTTTTAGTAGTCAACAAAGTAATAAATTCAGTTTCATGTGTCTAGGCATCAGTTTTATAGCGTTGGATTCTCGACAGAAACTGATAAGCCTTTCTACGATATTTAATATGATTCGAGTTTTGGTTATTTTTTTCGTTGGGAGTAATGTCGTCAGCTTTTGTTTAATTGGACCGTTTCGAGAATCCCTCTCTCAAACTAGAGAATTCATGTAGTCGACCCTGCAAGTGAGTCTTGAACTCTTGAAAGGCTTTCGGCCAGGACGCCAGCCTCCGGGTTGGCGTGGATGTTTATTTTTATATCATTAATATAAAAATGGTAGAATTGATTTGAGTGTTCCGTATTGCCGAATATGTTATAAAATTAATTCAGTGAAGAGAATTAGTTATTTAATATTTTAGCATTGTGAATCTCGTTTAGTACAAATGTGTGTGAATCTGTGCGTTTTAGTTTCGTATAATTAAAATTATAGATTAATAAGGTATCGTGCGAATATTTCGGCATAATTCATTGAGAATAGATCCTAGTGAATTAGTTAAAGCCATTAATCGATGGCATTATGTTAACATGCGTGTTTAAGAATAAGAAACGATCCTAAAAACATTCAAAATAATAATTTTCCGTATCGTTCAGTTTATAGTTAACAGGTAAGGTAAAGGTTATAGTAAACTTTAATATGTATGAAATAAATAAAGATTATTAAAAGTTTCACAGTTTTATTAAAATATACCTGACAATATTGTTTCGACAGCTATGCTGTCATTATCAAAGGTAATATAATTATAAACAAACACGTCGCTAAGGTAGATACAAAATAGGTAACTAGATAAAATAATAATAATAATAAAAATTAATAATAAAAATCATAATTAAACATCTAATACTTCCAGTAACGGAGAATTACTGAGCTCAAGTTGTTCATTCATTAAAGGTACCCTGAGTTTGTGTTTGTATATCTCAAAGGCTTCTAAAATGTCTAATTTGCGTTTGTTATTACAAAAATGTAGGAATTTAATATTATTTTGAGGAGTCATTGTGTGATTTTGTTCTAAAAGGTGTTTGGCGTAATTCGATTTTTCAGGATATTTATTTTTGTAATGACGTACGTGTTCTTTATATCTTATGTCAAAATTTCGAAGTGTTTGTCCAATATATACCGAACTACAAAAAGAACAATTTAAACGGTAAATGCCCGATTTCATGATATCATGTGTTCTGTCTTTAGCATTAAATAAGAATGAAAAAGTGTTAGTGTTGGTTTTAAATGTTATTTTATAATTGTTGGTTTTTCTTAGTATATGTGCAATTTTTTCTGATATTTTGCCAAAATATGGTATAGATATGTAATTTGTGTCTTCTGTTTGATTGTCAATGGGATATATTCTTTTGATAGCTAAACTATAATCTTTTTGTTTAATTAAAGTGTCAATCATGTTCGGATTATAATGATTTGCATGTGCTAGTTGTTTAATGGTTGATATCTCTTTGCTAAAATCTGATTTTGTTAGTGGAATAGTTAAAGCTCTGTGTACTAATGATCTGTATGCTGCTATTTTATGTGTATTGTGGTGACAAGATTCATTTGGTATTGTTATGTCTGTTTGTGTTGGTTTTCTGTATATGGAAAATTCAAAAAGATTGTCTGCGTTAATCTTGATATTTAAGTCTAGAAAGTTTATAGCCCTGTTTTGTTCTGTTTCTAGTGTAAATTTTATATTAGGATGGATATTGTTTATAAGAATTAAAAATTCATTGATAACCTCAAAAGAACTGTCAAAACAAGCTAAAATGTCATCAACATAACGAAACCAGAAGATAATGTGTTTAGAGAGGTTTAATTCAAATATTCGATCTTCAAATATTTAATATGTATGATTTTTGTAGTTAAGAATCTTTCAGACGAATTTTGAGAAATGGTGTTTTATACGAAAAATGGTAGATTGTTTAATAAGTAAAGAAAAGTGATAGTTTTCCAGCGAGTGTAACTGTTTAATTCACGAGCGAGCGCCAGCGAAGCGAGTGGATTAATAATTTCACGAGAATGGTAAAGCACTTTTCTTACGCGTTGAACATGCAATTTTTTCGTGTTCTTGATGGAAATCACGTTCATTTTAAAAAATAAATATCATCAAAAATAATTTTTCAAAGTATACGTCAAGCGTGTGCTGAGATGGCTGACATGGTAACAAAACATCTAACAATAAACAAGTAAAATAATAATTTGTAAAAAATTGTTCATTTAAAATGAATCAATTAAAAGCAGATAATGAAGATATTTTGCAATCAGTATCAGAAGCGACGTACTTCAGTTCCATCAAGTACACGAAAAGATTTATATATCATATCAAAATTTTTGATTATTAAAAAGATTTGTCAGATCAATTCAAAGTAAATTTAAAAGGTAGGACATTTCCCAAACTGTGGACTTCCCGCCTTTATTAAAATGATGTATCATATATTCAGTTTGGTGGCGCCCTATATCTTTCTATATTTGTTCACCCCCCCACTCAACACCCACGACGCCTGAGTATAATTTGGTTTAATAAGCTGCCTCAGCCGGAGCATTAAGATCTTTAGTAAGTATAGTAACGTAAGTATTATGCGTTTATAATGTTGTTTGACTTTGTTTGTGTGGCTGATTGTTTTTGTTTGTTACAATTGACGCCCATTTGTGAGGCTCAATTTTGCGTAACAATCTAACCTAACTTACTGAGTCGGCCAAGCTTGCTGGACAACACTACAACCCATTGGAACGTTTGGAATTGTCAAAAAATCGGATTAAAATGAGGAATGTGGAGAAAAAAGACGAAGAAAACGACTTTTAGTAACTTTTTCTCAAAGATTTTAAACAATAAATACTATTTGAGGTTGGATTGCTAATATTTATATAAAAAATAGGTGTTGGGAACTTGTAATATTAGGTATAAGTCCACTTATGATACAGAAAGAGTATGAGTATAATTAGACTCCTTAATCCTAAGGCCACCTTCTGCGTCATATGATATTTTAAACATTAGAAAATCTATCACATTCGCTGACACCATGACATTACCAATTAATATGAATGTCATTACTTATCTAATATTTGCAACAATATTGGTTTTGATCAATACCTACAAACTGGGAATTGATAAATTGCGAATAGCTGGAGGGAAAATGGCAAATAAAAATCAGTTTCCATTTTTCGTTCAAATTAGAGCAATTCTCTTTCAAAATCGCACGTAAGTATCTATGTAAATACTCCTGCAAAATAGTCGATAAAGCAGGTTTGTTACAGATACAGAGAAAAGAAATATTGCAGTGGATCTTTAATTCATCCTCAGTGGGTGTTAACTGCAGGTCACTGTTTTTCTTCTTCCAACCAAACGAATATGTTAATTAATGAACATAGAATAATAGTTACTGCAGGGACCGTTACAACCGATGATCCTAAAGGTCCAAAAAAACATGTAATAGAAATCCATACACATCCTAACTTTACTGTTGTTTACAATATTGATGATCCGACATATGTAGAAGATATTACAAACGATGTGGCCTTATTAAAAATTGCCAAACGTTTTAAATTAAGTCTTTCAATTAAAACAATCCCATTAGCAAATCCCAAAGGCAGGAAATTATGCAAGAACGGATATGTAATTGGAATTGGTAGAACGAGCCCAAGTTCTAAAATAAGTAAAGATGTTTTGTATGCGAATATTGGAACATTAGACAGTACTAAACTATCCAATCCAGTGAATCCAAAAGAAGATGTGTTTTACAGCGAAATAAAAATATTGAAAGGTCACACTCTGGAAGGTGATTCTGGGGGCCCCTTTGTATGCGGACGTAAGACCCTAATATTATATGGAGTGGTATCAAATGGCTATGAATCATCATATGAACGCACCTATATAACTGAATATGCGGCTGTAGTGTATCACTTGAAGTTTATTCAACGATACGTACCAAATGTGAATGTTTCATTAAAGAGCTGGAGTATGCAGAACTATAAAGGTGAAGATCGGAATGACACTACCAAGAATACTGATCAATCAAATCATCAAATAAGAACTAATAGAGTACACTATTCAATATCGTTTGTAATTATCAGCTACTTGTTAATTAGAATATTATAGAAAGGTCTTATTTTAAATACAATGTACAGTATTGTCATAAAAGAAATAACTTTCTTATTATTATTTAACTTGCTTTATATCATATCCTTATGCCATCAAATGTTGCAACTCAAAATACACCCACTTCCAATTAAGCTAAAATACTAATAAAACTTCTAGGCCATGCGTAAACGCTATGGCAATGCACTTTAATACTGTTTTTGCCCCTTCCGTTTCCCTAAAATTCACCAACTCCCAACTAAATTAGAAACATAAAACTATCAGAACTGCGTAACTCAGTGACAATACACATAGACAATGCACTTTAATACTGTTTTTAGGGGTTTGCCATCCCTCCTGGCTCAATAATACTTACCAACTTCTAATTAAGTTAAAACACTGAAACTTTCAGGATATGATAATTAATACTATATTTCAATAAGTATTTTACTAGTACTAGTACTTCCAGTTTACCTCAAAATAAAAATAACTGCTATTTCTATTTACACAAAAATTGACGCACTGGACTTACTTATTTCAAAATACAGAAAATTGTCTCAACCACTTCGGGTTTTTACAGAGTTTTCGTACAATGTAAACCATGGACTTATTAAACTAACGGACAAGGCGTTCCCGTCGTGCCCCAGTGGTTTGGATCGTGCCAAAACTGTCATTTTGTTTGTGTGTCTGTGTGACGCGGTCGTGTTAATTCAGCAGTTGATATTATTAATCGGAATGGTTATTTGTGTTGAAAGGTTATGTAAGAACAAAAGTGCAGTGGTAAATTAAGTGAAAAATAACGTTACGTCTCACTGGTAAGTGTAAAATATGCTTTTTTATGTATTTTATTTAGGCAAGTGCAGAACACCTGACAAGCGATCATCTGATCATTTTTACATGACGTCGCTAGTTTGCTTACGTTCAATGCTTCCCCCTGCTCGCCCCAAAAGCCACTCTTTTGTTGCCCCCAAGGTTTGATATAGCTTGTCCGTTAGTTTAACGCTGGCGTCTGTCCCGTTAAGTTTAATTTTGTAGCTAAGGATGGCGCTGCGATAGAAATTTTTAAATTTAATCCATTCGTTCATATTCGGGTTAACATTTCGCTTAACAAGGACCTCCTACCTACCAAAGTCCTTATCAAACTTGTGTCCTTTTTTTCTGCGTGAATTCGTATTTATAGAATGCTACATAAAATGATTCAACTTTAAGTACGGGTTTGTAATGGAAAGAATTTAATGTAATTGATACCAGTACAGTCGTACATTTGAATAGTATATTTCAACTTAATGTAAACAGCAGAATTAATTAATATTATCAACTGGATTTGACGACAGCATCATCATATAAACAAACGACAGCTACCCAAATACATTCTTTCAACTGAGCGTAGATGTAGGGGTAACGGAGGGTACTCCTTAAACATAAGGAGTACCTTATAATTTCTATTTTATTTAGAATCAAATGTAATGTTATAAACATCATTCGGTGGTTTATGGTTTTCAAAGGGATTTTACTAAACGCATCTCTTGTAAATAATAACTAGTAAAACTAATACCCTCAATAAAGTTTATTCGCCCAATTCAAGAACGCATAAAAATACAACAATATTACATTTAATCAGAATTTTTTGAATTTCTCGGCGCGTTTCTATTCCGTCACGATATATGTGAATTGCAATCACGCGTATATAACGACGACTATATTAGTATATAGTCAATTTATTGAGTGTGGTCGAAATCCACCCGAATTAAAATTGTGTAATATATACATCAGCGTTACAATGACAACAGTCACAAAGATAACAATTGGGCAATTGTTAGTAAAACAGTGAAACAACTTTGTGAAGCGCCTTTTCTTATTATGATTATTATCATTAATTTCCCCTTCATCAAGAAGCACAACCATTGCTAATTGATCAGTATTAGTAAACAAATACCCTGCTATTTTCACGGAAACAGTACAAATACTATCGACGTCAAACTTTATTGCCCGTAGGCCGAAGTTCGTATTGAACACGCTCCGTCAGGTATAAATTCTCATATGCTTAACTGTCAGCGCGTCCCGTGTCCATGTCTAAATAGACCTTTACTTAGGCTAAAACTGCTAAAAGGCTTCCTTGCAAACCTATAAGCATAGTAACAACCATAGACCTAACTATCTTAAATTTACAAAGTCACGAAAAGTAAATGATAACGGAAGAAAATTCAAATTTTCTTTGTATTTACATACGTTAATTTGTTTAGATTTAGTTAAGTCTTCTCCACCGAGTATTTCGTTCGTTAGGTAACAGAGTCTAATACTTTCAAAATTGTCACCAAGGACCAAGGAACCTCTAATCAACTGGGACGCGCCAAAGTACAAAACCCAGAACGTCAAGACAGTACAGTAAACATTATTAAGAGGAATTTATTAATGACAATTCCATTTTACTAACATTTCAAAAATTATAAAATCTAGATATTCTATTTTAAATTATCATAAATATTAACACGATTATTAAATTTAATCTGTCAAAATTACAATCACCATTAAAATACGATACAAGAAAAACAAACCCCTAAAAACTATGTCATCAACTACCGCATATCGACGACATTTTGGTGTTGTTAACGCCATTTATATTTATTGGCGCGTCCCAATAGAAAACTGATTATTCACATTTACGAGGCCGGATGGGAAGTCTGGCAAAAATGCATCATAGGTCGTCACAATCGCAAATCCCAGATGACATTTGTCAATACCATCTGTCAGTAGGCAATATTAATATTTGCAAACAGATACCTATGCTATTTACTTCAGTTTTAACAGCCATTGAAAGCAGACAACCTCTCGTATTTTTGCAAATTTGGAAAAAAAGTTAATTTCGTGTGTTAATTAACATTATTTTTGCGTGGATAGACTATTACGCAAACCGAAAAAAAGGTTGATAAATGTTATTAGGTTCTTCACCATCGATTAAAACGATTCACAAGTGGTGACCTACTTATTATTGTTGTGGTCGTACAAACACAAACGACTTCTCTGGACGGCCAAATGAGGCTACCACACCAGAAATGATTGACAAAATTTATTATATGGTATTGCATGATCGCAGAGCAAAATTGCGCGAGATAGTTGAGACAGTACGCATGTCAGATGAACGTGTACGAAATATATTACTCAAACGGCGAATATGATTGCAAATTTATTGGATCGTTTCAGCAACGTTTTGAAAAAAAACGTACTCTTCCATGAAGACAATGCACATGCCATGCCCGAAATCCCTGAATTATGCTTCGAATTGCTTCCACATCCAGAATATTCTCCAGACTTAGCCCCCAGCGACTATTTCTTGTTTCCGAACTTGAAAAAATAACTCGGAGGAAAGAGATTCGGCTCTAATGCGGAGATCATCTATGCAACCCTATTTTAAAGTTGAAAAAATACGTATTATTCCGAAGGAATCGAAAAATTGGAAAACCGTCTTGGTTTTGTAG
Organism: Agrypnus murinus; assembly: GCA_929113105.1. NCBI lineage: Eukaryota > Metazoa > Arthropoda > Insecta > Coleoptera > Elateridae > Agrypnus > Agrypnus murinus. Next base: position 71,196,511 of record OV816025.1, read on the forward strand.
GGTACGTCATCAGTCACAAACAGAAGAACGCGTTCTGTCTTTGGTTGATGGTCTAAGAAGATATTATCGAAAGCTGCTTAACTGGTTGCAGAACTATTCAAGAGAAGCAATTGAGGTGTATATTCTTTCGAAGGGACTAATCTAGTATAGCCATTTCATAAGTTTTTACACCAAACTTAGTTTATTTTAAACTTAACTATCACTATAATCAAGGTAATCACTAAAAACTAATGTGTCACAAAATTATTAATAATAATTAAAACTATCATTATACTAAAAATACGATCAATATATCGATATAATGTACTATAATTAAACTGCAGCTATAGACAGCGTTTACTACGCTGTACAACAAAATTAAACTTGAAAAGAATTTCCAGGTTCTAATACACTGCTTCTAGAGGTTTTTAAGATGCAGATTATGAATCTGCTATTGGTTTTTTCAGGTCTGGTCAAATTTTAGTTATATTCCAATTTGTTTTCAAATAAAACCCGTTCTTAAATGCACGAGAACAATAGGCAAACTTTTACGTTTACCAGGTAACAAGATTTGTTACCTGGTAGTGATTAAACACGTTTTGGTGCAATTTTTGTTCTTCGGTACAAGAACTGCCATTGCCGCAGCTTATTACCTGGTTACAGTTAACTCGTTACCGGTTGTTAAGAATCGGCGAGATTTAGCGTTTACCAAGTAACATAATTATTACCTGGTGGTTATAAAATACGTTTTGGTGCAATTTTTATTCTTCGGTAATGAGAACCGGCAACGCCGCAGCTTATTACCTGGTTACAGAGATCATTACCCAGTAGTTAGGAATATGCGAGTTCTAGCGTTTACCAGGTAGCTAGGCATGGCTAATCGCTCCGTAATGAATTCAGACTTCATCCGCAACCACCCATCACAAAGAGCTGAGGACACTAGACCAGTCCAGATGAACAAAAGTTATAGTTACCACGCCCGTCATTTCTATCGTTAGGTCGAGTCGGGGTACCCTACTTATTATAATTACAATAGCCTAGTCAAACACTATACAAATAATAGCCAAATTTAGAGAAATATTGGAGAGGAGAGAATGAATTAATGTTTGACTGGCTTATTTATGAATTCATATCTGACTCGGTTTACATCTGTTACTTTGGATATTAAATCAAGGCATGCTAAATCACTACAGTACCAAGCACTAAAGAAAACAAACTGTAGAAACGAGAAGCATCAAAAGATCAAAACTATCAATCCTGTTCATGTGTTGTATGTATACTATTTTTCTATTAGTGTTTGCATTAGAAATCACTTTGTGAACAAACCATTTTGGGTTACGACTCATGAGGCATGTACTGCATGATACGTGAATGACATCGAAACAACAGTATTTGACCTGACCCAAAAAAACCAATAGCAGATTCGTGATTTTCATACCATAAAGGTATATGAAAACGTGTAAATTTATTTTGTGTTGACCGTTTTTGTATGAAAGTGTTTTCGGTTTGTTTTTATATTTTGAAGTTTATGCGTAAAATACATAATAATTAGACTATTATTGCTATACTCATCTAAACACAAACGACTCTTTATGGCCCACGAGTCTCTTTATGGTCCGACGGGCAATAAAAAAATGTCACTTAAATATCAGAGCTACTTCCTGTAAAACTTGATTTGTTCATAATATAATTTGTCAACTTACCAACAATGAAAATAAGCTGAAACTAATTATTTTGGAATATTTACTATAGTAACGTAACTTCGAGTAACTACGTAGTCATTTAATTATGTTTTTGCACGTTCTATATATATATATATATATATATATATATATATATATATATATATATATATATATATATATATATATATATATATATATATATATATATATATATATATATATATATATATATATATATATATATATATATATATATATATATAAGGCTCTACTTTAGTCCCCCAAAAGAGGCAGTAAAGTAACACTTTTACTCCCTGAGTGAGTAAAGTGTTTCCATGACAACAACAACAACAAGTAAACAACAAAAAAAAGTAATCGCGGTACATGTTAGGATTTATTATCCTGAAACTATGTTATTTTGGCGTTTGCAGAGTTCAATTGTCAGAATGACATGTAACGAAATTTTCCGAAAAAATTTTCGAAGTTTTGAATTTTTGAGATTAAGTCCTTTAGGACGTGCAAAAAATAGCGTATATACCACTGGACTAAAGTGCCTTTTAATCCCTCATGTGTTTATTTTCCTCGCTAACGTTCGGAAAATAAACTCACATTCGGGATTAAAAGATGCACTTTAGTCCCTGGGTATATAATATATTATTTTATTATACCTGACTCATGATCTTGGTATATCGTACTCTTAAGCGTGCGAAATAAGGCCTTTAAAACTGCCTAGGTAACAAGAAATTAACAACAATGTTAAAATAATACACTCTACAAATTTTGAACAATACAGCAAATGTATACATAGCAACCAAAGAACAATTCTTTTTAACCATTTCTATATCAACGATTAATGATGCATATTATTTAGAAAAGGTATTTCAAATTACTTTTTTTGTTACAATTTTCAGATTGTAGTGTAGGTATAATAAAAAATAGCGTATAATACACGTGTATAAGAGCTTTTAAAGCACTGCTCCGTTAAAAGGCACTCGGCTTCGCCTCGTGCTTTTAAGCCCGTCGTGCTTGCTTTAAAGGCTTGCTTATTATACACTTGTATTATAATATATTATTTTTACACAATTTGAGATTTGAGATAAAAACTCAATCTGTGCATCAAATAGTGTACGTATAGCTGGCGTAACTTGCTTTTATGGCCCTACGCATTTTCCGCTTCCGCTTCCGGCCATAAAAAACTCTTTGCGCCCTTAATACATAAATAACTGTTGTATCTGCAACCTAGTGTCATGGCATTATAACGGTATTATGTATTCATACATATAGTATAGACTATAGAGTAATAACTCTATAAAAAAACCTGTCATTGGAAAGTTCCCAAAGCTTTTTTCTTAGAAACCCTTAGAAGAAAAAACATTTGAACATACGCTTTTATAAACTTTCAGGTTCGTTGTGGGAATGTCTTCATAGATCAATCATCTTTGATCTGTATTAATAATAATCAAATAATAGTGTATAAAATTATCTGTACACAAAATAATGTATGGTTTGGAAAAAATATTTGGTTTCTGTACGGGATACCGAACCCGCAGATTGGCATACTACATTTGTACATTTGCATATTACAGAAAATTTGTTAATTTGAAGTCTGATTATCCGCCCTCTTCACAAATATTTCATTATTAAAGAATACAAATAATGTTGGAAAGTATTAAGTTATGTTCTTTAATCACGACTAAATCAACTGATAAAAAAAATAATGAATTATTATTTCAAAATTATATTTTAAATTCTGTTATTAATTTACTTAAAACATATTATACGCACGCCTATGGTTTTCACCGTTTCTTATCATTCAACCTTGCATTCAACAAATAATAATTTTATTATCCGTACACCAACGCGGTAGGAGGTGCTAAGAAAGATGAATTATTGGATGACGTCAGGTGATTAACAGTTAATAGCTTTTTGCCGAACAAACAAACCACGCCTTCCAATTTTGGACTCTTGAAATGCGGATAAAACTAAATTTCGAAAGATATATAACTCATAAAAAAATTTTACTTGCAATTTTAGGATCACTATTGTAATAGACATCACCTGACATCTTTTCGAAAAAAATTTCTTTTTTATTTTTTTCTTGAAAACTAAAGAAACTAACGGCTTGAAAATACTTCATGCCCGAGAAAATGTTGTCATATATTGCTATAAAAAAATACAGCATTCTAGGTTATACCAGTTTCTATAAATTGGATCCCAAAGTTTACATGTACTAGCATAGGCAGACGCCAGTCTTAATAAATCCATGATGTAAAGTATATGCGGATATGGATTTTGTTTATGGTCAAAAAATACAAAAAGAAGCAGTAAGAACTTAAAAGGCACCAAGAAACATATGCCAATCGCCGTCAATCTCCAGTAAAGACCTTTATAAGGCTTCATCTAAGGTTGCAAGATAAAGGAGCTCTTCATCCTCGATTTTCGGACTGTGGAAGGTAAGAAAGAAGTTGAATAACTTATGATGCAGATGACATTCTTGAGATAGTTAAAGAGATCTCTTAAGCTAACACGAGAAGTATTGCTAAGACCATTGCCGTATCTAGAAATGATCCCGAATTTGTATCTAACATTCTATTTACGGATGATGCTACTTTTCAAAAACTATTATTCTAAACTATCACAATAACTATGCTTGGGCACTGGGAAACCCCCACTCAACACTAAAAAGAAAAAATAGTAGGTGTTCGTAGAAACCATTTAATTGTCCTGTATATTCTACCTATAAGGTTATGTGGTAAAAACTATTTAAGCTTTTTCAAAAAAATGTTTGGTCTGAACTCATAGACGATTTGTCGCTCGCTCTGCATCAAACTACATCTTATCGGATAGCAGCAAGAAACTGGTTAAACCAAAATCATACAGGTAAATGAATAGGAAGAAGCGGTCCATTTGGATGGGTACCTCGGTCGCCTGATTTGAACGTAATAGATTTTTTGATTGATTTCAGATTAATAATTTCAGCGGCAACCAAAAACTATGATTGAAGTTCAAAGGGGTCAATTCGAAACAATTCTTGTAGTTTAATTTTTATGCCTATTTTAATATTACGGATAATAATATTTTCTGTCTAACCTGTTCTTGTTAGTATCATTAGCAGAAGATTATCATTATTAAAATAAACCACTATTAATAATTATTTTAACCAATTCTAATTTAACTATATTATGAAAACCCAAATTCTTGCGACAGATCCGACCCTGTCGATGACACCCTGTATAATATTATAACTAAATTAAATAATATATATTATGTAATTAGGAGATCAAGCGACACTTTAAATCAGAGAAGATGTATTAAAACGCCGAGGCGCCAGCCGAGGCGTTGTAACATCTTCGAGGATTTAAAGAAGCTTGATCTCCGTATTGCATAAGTTGTTTTATTTTATTTCGTATTTCAATCCTAATTTCTCCCTTTTAAAATTTATCCGAATTTATTGTATAAAGAAGTAAGTTGCCTTGTCTGTGTTATCATACGCGTAACCAAGGAGATAAAAAGCAGCATGTCACGTGTGGCTGTTATGCAACATTAACTGATTTTTTACGTTGCCAACAACAACGGAGATCAAGAACGTCTTGAACTCCGGTGTCATTGACAACGGAGATCAAGATATACTTTATTTTACTAATTGTGGTATATAAACAATTGTTTGAAATACGAAAATGAAATAAAAATCTTAATTTCTCTAATTTCTAATATACAAAAATTAAGTTGCCTGGTGGAAATTTCTATGGAAACAAGGAAAATAAAATCTTGTTTGGATGTGAAATTCTCCGATTAGTCTTGATAAATAACAAGTTAATGTCCCCTCTTTGCCGAAAAAAGCACGTACGAAAGAGTGTAATATAATTTATGACTCTGTACTAGCAAGTATTGCCATTTTGTTAGTCTTAATTCTCTTTGTTTTTAGTTGCGAACTAAATACTCTCTATAATAAAACATTGTCAAATTTTAAGTCAAGTTGTCAAATTTTATTACTTGTTATTTCCGTTTTATTTGCGATATACACCTTTTAAATTAATATTAGTAAGGAATTCTGCAATTTTCGGATTGAATGAAATATCGTCATGATTCTATTTCATCGGTTGTTTGTGAATTACCTCACTTTTAAAAAATGAATGTTTAGAAAAATCATGAGAAAGCGTACTTTTCGAGCCAGTTGAAGTAAGTTCTAAGTTGGGGTCTGTTGACCTGTAATTGGTTGGTTGCCTAGCGCGTTCGTCGTAGCTGTCTTTTGTAGTGTAGGTCCCGTAAAGAATTTAAAGTTAGAGTTTCGGCTAATATCAGTAGTTTTATCATCAGACTTAGAATATTTAAAAGTAACGTGAAACGGTTAATGGTTAAATTCTTAGGGTTTTTGTCTTGTGGAGAATTATGAGTTTGCGATCTAGTACAGAATTAAAATGGTTGTTAGTGCCAATGAACTAACTAAAACAAACCCTGTTAAAGAAAAAATTTATGAGCTATATTCATTTAAATGAGTGATGGCAAAGTTAATAATCCTTTTTCGAAATAATAAATTCCGATAGAAACCTAAACATAGACCTTCATAGGTTCATAGAGAAATCAAGAAAATGAATTCTCCTTTAGTGCTAATATTTTCAAATAGTAAAATAAATACAGAATTTTAGTTCACCACTAGCAGTGCATCGTTACCCTTTATTTGGAGTTCATTTATTTAAAAGCTTTAGTATACGTCTAGAGTTCAACCCCAAAATCTTGTATGGGGTTTTTATCGTACCAGCACGTTTTACCTTCGGAAGAAATTCTTCTGTGTTGTTTAAACACAATTATGGTCTTTATAGTGTCCTGTTGTAAGGATTATACACCGATTTCAATAAATAAGGATTATTATTACTTCAATTAAAATTTGTAAGTTACTATTGTATGTAATTAAAGTTTAAAACTTTGTAATCGGTACTTCTTTTATGATAAGTGATTTATCTTGTGTCTAAGTGTGACTAACCTTGATTGACTAACAGCCAACTGCTAGTGTTCTAATCACAGTTTAAAGTTCACTTTTATAAAACAGGCTTTTTAAATTTTATATCAGCTCAATGGAAATTTTTTCCCATTTTATGAATTTCCGCGATCCATCCAAGAACTACTACAAGAGGGTGGCGCCCTTAACTTTATTTATTTCTTGCTTCTATCTGCCATTTAAAATCTTTAAAAACTAGCACCCACGATCCTGTACTCAATTTGAAGAAGAGAATTGTTTCTGCCGTGACGTAAGTTTACGTAAGTATCGTTGCAGAAGCACTATGTGTTTAGGTGTAATTCTTGTTTTTGATTTTGGAATTCAAGAGTGTCGTTTGTCGCGATAAACGGAGAAGTGTGATTATTGTAGCAGATAATCATGTTACTTTTCTACCCAAGCGGTTCAGTGATAGGCTGACTGACGAAATGGTGAAGGACCTCAATGAAAAGATTGCGTCTGAAACACCTTCTCTGGGTTTGATGTACCTAGGGAAAACGAAGACAGGCGGATATCCACCATATGATGACTGCTTGTTCGTTGAAACAAATAAGGTATGAAACATCAAGTTTACAATAAACCACAGTAAACCAGAGGACAGTAAACAAGATGGCCGGTCCCCTGGTTCCGACAGACCCTCATCATCATCCTCATCATCAGGCTAATCAACACGACGTCGTAATAATAATTTAGTAGTAATAGTAATATTTCTTTAATACAAATGTAGTAATAATAATAATAATAATTTATAATAATTATTATTATAATAATTAATTAATTTATAATAATTATTATTATTGGTATTATTTTCAGAAAAGGTAGAAAAAGATAGGTAGGTAGAAAGAGTGTGACGAGAAAGGTAGTATTAGAAAGTAACCAATAACAGAACATGTACGTATGTCTAGGTGTAGTTTTCATGGCCTACTAGATTCATATAAGCTTCGCTTATATACGGCCGTCTCATTTCCAGTTTTTTCATTGTTGAAAATTATTACAGATTCGTACGTTAAATGGCGCCCACTGGCGGTAATTTTACAACAAAGATATTTGAAGTCAGAGCTCACTCGTTAATTTTTAGGTTATACTTTATGTCAATTGTGTCAAACTGCCTCCGATTAAAGAATGTTTACTCGAATATTAACAGTAATTACTAATAAGAAATTTATTAACAACGATCAAATATTATTAGATTATGCATTAAAAAACAATAGGTACATTATATTACATTACAAAACGTTATATTAAAATTTTATTTATTATTTTAATTTATTATTCTTTCGATGTCTTTATTTTTATAGAAAAGGCTGCCAGTCCCCAAATGAAATTGGTAAACTATTAAAAAAAGTTACATTAAAACTAAAAAACATACTTTAACAACGACTTTACAAATACACCTATTTTTATGGTATTTTTCCGGTATGCTGACAGTTTTTTCTCTATAGTCAATTCTCTATAGCTGGAGCAGCCTAAGTCTTCTTTTATTTGGAGTATCAATTGCAGTCTAGGTCTAGCTAGGGTGTTCTTTCCTTCGATCGTGCTTTCTATTATTATTTTTAGATAATACCCGAATCTCTTAAAGTGTCATATTAATCTATCTCTGCTTCTCATGGTCTTCTTCATTAACTATATTTCTTCTTGTACTTTTTCTAGTATTTCATTGCTCGATATTCGGTTAATCCATCTCGCCTTAGCATTTTTCTATAACACCGCAACTCAAAAGCCTGTATACGCCTGTTTTTAATGTGTGTAAAAATTTAATAGTATTGACTTGATTCTATACCGTTTAGATCATGCATTCAGTTAGTTCAGAAAAGTTTCAAACTCCATATTCTTCCTGGAACACTTCCTCTACCTTCTTACTATAAAATCTGTTAAGACATGACACGAAATATTTAATTATCGTTATCGTAGATTCTTAACCGCCCTTCAAAATTTCTAAATACTTTCTCCTATATCGCTTTTGATTTATATCATATAAACCAAGTTCTATATAAAGATAATGCCTTATGAGACAAATTTTGTCAGTTTTATATTTATTTTACTGAAACGATTGGTCTTAAAACTCAAGTAGATTTCATCAGCTCTAATGCCTAAAAAATATTTATTTTTAGTAATGACTGCCACAGTGAGAATTCAACATTCCATGAATACCTACTTCTAATACTTCTAATTATAGCTTTAGTTCGTAGATCGTGCATTGACATTATGTGTTTACATCATACGCTGTGTGATGCTGTGGTAATTCAAGTGCTACAAAACCCAAAAGAGCATTTGTAATTTGCGAAATATAAAATTGTACTTACTTATACTGGGGCTATCATTTAGTTATTAAGTGTTTCTAGTCTAAGAATTGTGGTATTAATAAACATTGCGTTAACTTAGTATAATTTTCTAAATTTTATTATTATATTTTTATTAGGATATTTCCTAGGTTTCCTAGTTCCTACTGTAACATATTTTTGGCATATTTATGTACATTATATCCAAATATGTATGTACAAATACCAATAAATTAATGAAGTATTTATTACACAATAGGAAATGACAATTACTGAGCAGTCTGACTACAAATCATCTTTGTTGCAAAATGACCGTCAGTGGGCACTTCTTAACGTACGAATCTGTAATTTTTGGATCCTAATTTCAAAAATGAAAAAACTGGAAATGAGACGGCCGTATATAAGCGAAGCTTATATTAATCTAGTAGGCCGTGGTAGTTTTGTACAACTGGCGCCATCTATTAGTAGTACACATGTTGTCGGTAATACAGATTCATTTTTACAACTGGCGCCATCTATTCGTAGTGCACATGTTGTCGGTAATACAGATTTCCGTAATGTCATAGGAGCGTGATAGGGTAAAATGGCGGTCGTCCAATCAGAGAGCAGTAGGCGTATTTTAAAATGGCCGTGAACCAATCAGAGAGCAGTACGCGTGTCGTCCAAGATAGCCGCCAACCAATCAGACAGCAGTAGACGTGTCTACAGGAGTGGGGGTAACCAATCCGAAGCAAGGGGAGGAACTAACAGAAGGAAGACAGGGAAAGGGGTGTGGCTAAAAGTAGGAAAAGTGGGGGGGCTGGCCAGGTGTCGCCATACCTCCTCAGACACAATGGATAAGCAACACTGGAAACGCAAGATCAAGAGCAAGAAGAGACACAAGGACTAAAATCGTGATTAAGAACATACTGAGATCTAGGCGAAGTAGACTATCATCTAACCCACCTTTTAAGTGGGCATGGATATTTGGAACCTATTTAAAGCAATGTAAATTAAGTGAAAGTGATCTATGTCGACACTGCAACAACATGGATTTGCCAGAACACACGTTCTTTGAATGCGATAAATGGGTAAGAGAAAGGATGCACCTGAATATAGAACTAAGAGAGGAGTTAAATATAGACAATATAACTGACAAAATGCTGGATGGAAATGCAAAATATAATTGGAATGCAATATACAAAATGTAAGGAACATCATGCCAATTGAAAAGCTGAGCTGAGAGGAACGAGGAACAGGAAAACTAGATTAGAAGATGAAGAATGAAAACACCCACCAACACTGAAGTAATACAAAGTGGTTCCGGTGCTGATTAAGAGGAAGGGGGGTTAGTTGGTAGGTCATCCCTGAGAAGGGAGAGAATCCAACACTTCCTAGTAGTACGGGCTATGGAGTCTATGAAGATGTCCTCTCCTCCACAGAGAACAAAAAAAGGTTATGTTAGGTTAGGTTAGGTTTTGTTAGGTTAATTTAGTTAGTTTAGTTTAGCTAGGTGTTTTCCAAAGACTTACATCTGTTTCCCATATAGTTTCAATGTTAAATTCCGACCCTCCATAACTTTTTGCATAGGCATCTTATCCACCCAAATCTGGTGCCGTTGGACTCTAAAGTCCAAGAATTACTGGGTGATGTCAAAACCAGCCCAAAAAAGGTGATATTTCGAAAATAAGGTGGCGGCGTTGGTGGTTGCAATCAGGTTTTGCATTTTTTCGTTATTCATTCAGGACATTTACATTCTACAAACTCCTGAAGTTGCAGAACTAAATACTGTTTGGAATGTCGAACTTTGAAGGGTTTGTTGAATTAATAACACTGATCTTGACAGTTCTGTCATTAAAAGAAAACACGTTTATTTAACATTACATTTACTATAGCATTACATGTAGTTGACAATGGTTATTTAAGTATTAAGGGTACGCTTTACCAGTCGAGGCTAATAGTGTGGAGACCGACGCGCAGCGGAGGTCTCCATATTAGCCGAGACTGGTAAAGTGTACCTAACGCCCGTAATGCTTACACTATTTTTTGCCCGGTCGGATCTATGAGTGAATTTTAAATATATAGAGTAAACATTAAACACATCACACTGAAAATGTAAATTTTCAGTCGGTTAATGTGCCTGGTTGTTATGGAGTTGAATAAACAAAAACAATTTTTGTCTCAATCCGGACGAATTTTAGAATGATAGTGAGTGTTTTATGACTTAAATGACGAGGTACTTTATTACCGAGCCTTGGGCGGTAAGCAGAACTTACCGCCCTGAGAGCAGCGCTTGTAAATCAACCAAGATGCCCGATCGGGCAAAAAAATACTTAATTATCATTGACAAGTAAACAGAAAATTTAAAGCTTCCGTACTCACCAAAATATTTCTATAATAAAATCAAAAATACAAGAAACGAGTAATCACAAACCAAGTGGGCGACAATGTAAAAATATCTAGAACTACGCAAAGGCCACGCTGTAATCTAAATGATAAAATAAACAATAAATGAGCTAGAAAGATTCAGTAGCGGAACAAACCCCTTTTTAATTAAAAATAAATGTAAAAGCAGCAATAAGAATCTGTTGGTTCTAGCGTACGTTACTGAATAATTGGCAACGTGAAATTTGCACTCTTATCTTATCTCACCCCTGGTCGTATTTGTTTATTCAGGTGTGATTACGAAAATGACTCATTTCTTGTATTTACGGTTGAAGTATAGTTACGTTTTTTCTTTTTACCGTTTTCTGGTCAACCTAAACATGAGCCCAAGTTTAAATATGAAAAACTAAATACTTAACACTCTCTTTTTTTTGAATATTTTGAATACTTAATTAAAAACACAAATATTACATAACTTAATATTCAGTCATTCCTAACAAAACAAGAGAGCAAACTAAAGATTTGTAGGCGTTTGTAAACATATCAGCTTCTTGCATCTTGGTCGACACTTTTGAACTTATTCATTCTGGAATTTTCTACACAAGAAATGATACTGGACATCTATATGCCTTGAAAGACTTACACTTTGTTGTCTTTTACTAGACCACGTTACGGCACTACCACACATTTTAAATATATAACCCGCAGTTGAACGTCTGGTTTCTTTGTCACTGGCATAATCAGTATCACAAAAACCTTTTAATACCTCTGCAGGTTCATGTTTCTTGTAATGAATGCCCAAATTTTGTGTATCTTTGAGATATTTTATTATTCGTGTTACTGCATTCCACTGAGCAGTTGTGGGATTGTTTAAAATACGGCTTACTACTCCCACTGAGTGTGCAATATCTGGTCTTGAAACGATTGTTGCAAATATCAGACAAACCAATTGCTTCTCTATCGGGTGCTTCATAGATTGTATTGCTTAAGATTATATGAGGATCAGCAGGTATATCAATGGCATTTCCTTCATCTAATCCAAACTTACTGATTATTTGCTTGATGTAGCTACTTTGATGGGAATATGGAACTTTCATCTTCATTTTGGTGTATTTCAAGTCCAACAAAGTAACCAACGTCACTTTAGTAATATTAAAAAATTGTTTTGTAATTCACGAAGAACTGTCTCTACAGCTTAATAACTTTTTGACATATTCGAGTCATTATCTACGCATATAAGTAGAAGAATTTTGACATTCTGCAGGTATCCTTTATAAACACATTTGTTTGTTGAAAACCAATATATTTTAACACTTTGTCAAATTTTTGATTCCAGCAACGCTTGCAAGCGCCACGCTTGCTTTAATCCATACAGAGATTTCTTCAATCTGCATACCATATTTGAATTGTTTTCAAAACCATCTGATAGTGTCATGTAATATACTGCGTTCTTTAAATTTCCATCATAGATTTCCATATAAAAATGCTGTTTTTATGTCAAATTGTTTCATCTTATAACAGTTCTGTGCAGCAATGGATAAAAGTACACGTATTGAGTCATACCGTATAGTTGGTGAAAGTATTTGAGTATAATCGACACCTTTCTTCTGTCCATATCCCTTGGTGCATAGTCTCGCTTTATATATCGGCTAATTTCACCATTTACATCTCGTTTTACTTTTGACAAAAACTCATTTTATCGGCTTCTCACTTTCAAGAAGTTTCACTAAATCCCATGTATGGTTCTTTATTATTGCTTCTATGTTTTCATTAATTGCTTTTCTCCACTTATGATTCAGTTCTTGATAAAGCTTCTACGTATGCTTCAGGGACATCGATTTCTACACGGTTTAATTCATAATCTTCAAATCTTTGAGGTATTCGTATACCTTTTCTTGGTCTAAGATTTGGTACTCTCTCTGCTTCTGTATTCTCTTCTTGTTGAGCTGTCTCTGGCTCATTCGGATTAACCTCTATATCATCTTCATTGGTTACAACTGCTTCAACATCTTCTGCTACTAAGATCGGAACGGAACTCTTTTCTTCTGTAAATCCTTGGACATTTTCATTGAAAATTACATTCCGAGAAATTGTGATCTTATAGTCCAAGAGCTGGCGGCCAAAAAGTGTAAGAGTTTTGTAAAAGCTAATATTTTAATATTAGCTTATATTTGGGGTGTAAATAAATATTCTACACAAAAGAAACTCGGATAGGGGGACACTCGCCGTCAGTGCAGCTTGAAAGTTGCAACAAGAAGTAGTGTCATTTAGCAGTTTATGTAATAAAAAACTGGAAAACAGTCGTAGACAGCGTAATGATCGAACGCGTTGCATCAACTCCAATGCGGTGGTCGCATGTCTTCAAAATGAGGTCAATGTAAAGACGTGATTTGAAAAAGCTGAAATTTGGTACAGTGTTAATTTATTGAATGTAGTTTCTCAAAAAACAGTCAGACTTCATTTTGATAGAACCGAGCTAGTCAGCAGTCGATAGAAGCAGTTGTTACTTCTGTGACTTCTACTTCTAATGACTGTTTTCCAGTGTTTTATTACATAAACTGCTTAATGATCAATTTTCAGCTTTTAGAAGACACTTAGATGACACTACTTCTTGTTGCAACTTTCAAGCTGCGCTGACGGCGAGTGTCCCCATATCCGAGTTTCTTTTGTGTAGGATATTTATTTACACCCTAAATATAAGCTAATATTAAAATATTAGCCTTTCAAAACTCTTACACTTTTTGGTCGCCAGCTCTCGGGCTATTATGTGTTGAGAAATCAAACAGTCTATAATTCATACTATTTTTATCATAACCTACAAACACAAGGTTCTTACTTTTCGGTTGTAACTTTGTTCTTTTCTGATCTGGAACATGAACATTTGCTTCACAGCCAAAAGCTTTGGCGTGCCTTAATAATAATAATAATAATAATAATAATAATAATAATAATAAATCGTCTTTTTTATTATTATTATTATTGTTGGTTTAGTTTTAGTCCAAACTCAAATGCTGGGAGCATTTGCAACATATAGCATTGACCGTGTACTTTCCATGATCGTGCGATTATTTCTCTCAATTCTACCATTTTGTTGTGGAGTATAGGGCGCTGTGGGTTCCAGTACAATCCCCGCTCCATTTAAAAACTCTTTAAAGCCATTGTTACAACATTCTTTCCCATTGTCTACATGCACAACTTTTATTATACATATCTGCAAATGTTGTCTTCGTTCAGTCCCCGTTTATAATTTTCCTTTTCTCAGGACTAAAAGAACATATTCGAAGTTGATTAAGTAACGCCACCATTCAGACTGTTGAGATTAGCACTAAAAGTCAATTAGTTACTAGGTTACGATAAGTTTGAATGTAAAGAGTTGATGATATGTTGTTAAATATATATTATAAAATAAAGCTATAAAAACTCTGCATAAGAATTAAAATCCAGGTTATGGAGACCCAGAAGAATTAGGTCATTAAAAAGGTACATGTAATAAATAGAAATAAAAAGGAAAATATAAAGTAAAAGATTAAAATAAGAAGGAAGAAATTTTGAAAGAAATCAAAATGACAGAAGATAGCTTATTAAATATTCAAAAATTAAATGATGCGCAATCTTTCCAATTATGCAAATTTCAAATAAAAATATTTTTAAAAGCTGCTACTGTAATGGATGTGGTAGATGGTTCATTAGATAAATGTAATATAACTTGTGAGAAAGATAAAGCTACGTTCGATTTAAAAGATGCCAAAGCTTAAAAATATATTGTTTCTACAGTAGACAAGTTTTGATACACATAATGAACTGTTCGAATACAAAAGAAATGTATGATACATTACTAAAAATTTATGAAAAGGATAATGAACATCAGAAGTATTTGTTATTGTAAAGTTTCTACAACTTTAAATATAAAAATGAAATAGATGCTATGGCAAACATTAGTGAATTACAATCTATAGTACATGAATTGAATTCTTTAAAGCAAAATATTGATGATGATATGACAATAACAAAGATTTTAACTGTTTTACCAGAAGAATATAAAATATTTATTACTGCTTGCGTTATTACTGCTGAATTTAAAATCAAGAATTATCGCAGAGGAGATTAAGTTAAGAAGTCAAAGAGATGTATCAGCAAATCCAACTGTATTTATAGCAAAAGGAAGAAATCAAGAAAGACGCTGCTTCGTGTGCAACGATACATCACATATAGCAAGATTTTGTTCAAAGAAGAATCTAAATAAGAATTTTAATAGACGACAAGAGAGATATTGCGGGATCTGCAAGAAACGAAGTCATAATGAGAAGAAAACTATGGTAATTCTTCAAGAGTTTCTGGAAACTTAACAGAAAAAGATGACAGAGTAACTTTTATGACAGAAAATGACCTACGTGATGAAGATTCCGAACGATGTTTGAAGTTTTATATCGATTCAGGTGCTACAGATCATTTAGTTAATACAAGATGTTTTTTTAAAGACTTTATGAAATTTAATAATCCCATAAATATTGCGGTTGCAAAAGATAAAGAATACATGTGTGCAAGAAGTGTTGGTAATATTGTAGCTGAAATATGTGTTGAAGGAAAGGTAACGGAATGTAACATTAAGAATGTATTGTATGTATCCAATTTGAGAAAAAATCTATTATCTGTAAAAAGATTGGAGTCATCTTCAATAAAAGTAATATTTGAAGATGGAAATGTAAAACTATGTTTAAGAAATGGAAGAATTTTTGGAAAAGGCGAACGTAAAAACTTATATGAAATTGTATTTAAAGTAAAGCAGGTAGAATGTTATGAGATTGAAACAGAAAAGGAAGAACTGAAAATATGGCATAGGAGATTAGGTCATATAGGATATTCAAAACTAGAAAAGCTTATAAATCAAAAGATGGCGACAGGTATCAATGAAAATTTAAAAATAAATAAAGTCGACTTCTGTGAATCATGTATAAAAGGTAAAATAACAAGATTTCCATTTGGTACAAGAAGAAGAAGCAAGGAAATACTCGAGATTGTTCATACAGATGATTGTGGCATGATAGATCCAGTTGCTATTGATGGAAGTATCAAATATTTTATTACGTTCATAGATGACTACAGCAACTTTACAGTAGTTTACCTGTTGAAGACAAAAAACGAGGTTTTCGATTATTTTAAAGAATATTTCCAAATGACGAGAACAAAATTTGGTCGACAAGTGGAAACATTGAGATGTGATAACGGAGGGAATATATATTTCTAAGAAATTCCAAACATTTTGTAAAGAAAATGGAATAACTTTAGATTATTCTATACCATATACACCAGAATTAAATGGAAAATCCGAAAGAATAAACCGAATATTAGTAGAAAAAGGACGATCAATGTTAGAAGATTCAGGAATGCCTAAAACTTTTTGTTCAGAAGCTATTCGATGTGCTGCATATATTTTAAACAGAACACCATCAGAAGCTTGTATGGAAAAAGCAAAACCAGCAGATATTTGGTACAAAGAAAAGCCTAGTATTGAACACTTGAGAATTTTTGGTTGTATGGCTTATACTCATATTCCCAAAACTCTTAGAAAGAAATTTGATACAAAAGCTGAAAAATGTATTATGCTTGGATATGCACCTACAGGATATAGTTTGTGGAATGTAGAAAAAGGAAAAATAATAACAGCGAGAGATGTAAAATTTAACGAAAATGATTTTGAATTTAAAAATAGAGGAATAAGTAATGAAGAAAGTTACGAAAATGTTAAAATAAGAGAAGAAAGTCTGCAAGAGCAAGAACTAATAAATGACAATGAAGACGTTGAAGATAATAATGCAACTCAGCAAGAAAGCAGAGAAGAAATTCATAAAAGAAATGTAAAAATACCAGCCAAGTATGAAGATTATGAAATGTATATATGTTTTAATGTAATAAATGTTTTGGAAAACACCAAAAGTACCAAGATCATATGAAGAAATGCAGAACAGAGAAGACACGGAATTGTGGAAAAGAGCAGTTAAAAGAGAACTTGAGGAAATAAATCAAAATCAAACATGGAATTGGTGAACAAACCAAAAGATAAAAGTATTCTAGATACAAAATGGGTTTTTGCATATAAAGTTCATGAAATGAATGAATTACAGTACAAGGCAAGATTGGTTTGTAGAGGATTTAAGCAAGATAGAGATTTTCAATTAGATGAAATTTATTCACCAGTCGCAAAACTAGTTACTATAAGAACACTGTTGGCTGTTGGTATTCAGAAAGATTTTATATTTGAACAACTAGATGTAAATACAGCATTTTTAAATGGAAAAATAGATGAAGACATTTGTTTACCCACCTGAAGGAGATAAGCAAGCAGAAGGATTTATATGCAAATTAAGAAAATCTTTATATGGATTAAAACAAGCAGAAAGATGCTGGAATAGTTAATTTGATACATTTATGAAGGAAATAGGTTTTGAAGATATGGAAAATGATAAATGTTTATATAAGAAGCAACATGAGGGTAAAATGATTTATTTGTTATTATATTGTAACGTTCTTTCTAAAAATAATAACACAAGTGCTGTTTAAATCGTCTATTCACAAACAAATATTTATTTCTATACACTAATGAATACACTATAAATTAACGCTATGATTATAAACCATTAAAACTATTATTTACAGATTATGAATTTCTAATATAACATTTATCTATACAATTACTATTTATTTTGTGAAACACAGTTAACGACTCGCTGTTGACTACCTCTCTTTTATCCGCGAATCCGCTTTTATACCCTCATATAATCGCACCAGAAGTCGCTGGAACCTTCTATGTATTCTAGAAAGCGCTAGAATAAACCGCGTCTAGTTTACATGCTTGTGCGATGCGTCATTCTCTCGAATGCGATAGAACACACCATTTGTTGCTCGAAAAGAGGTTCTTTCTTTTTCTCTCTTGTTACAATATATTGATGATATCATTTTGGGAAGTGAAGATAAAGAATTAATTCAGAAGATAAAGGAAGAGCTAATGAATAAATATGCAATGAAAGATAAAGGTAGATTGAAAAACTTTTTAGGTTTTGAAATAAAATATAATGAAGAAGAGGGTGTGATGAGAATAAACCAGAAACGTTATGTTGATAGAATTTTAAAGAAGGTCAATTATGAAGAGTGTATTGCATCGGATATTCCAATTGAACCTAAACTGAAATTTGTAAATCAGGAGGAAAGTGATTATAACAAACCATGTAGACAATTAATAGGTTGTTTAATGTTTCTTATGCTTGGAACAAGATCTGATATTTCGTATGCATTGAATTTCTTCAGTAGATATCAAGATAAACCATCCAATGAATTGTGGAAGTATTTAACAAGAATTTTAAGGTATCTTAAAGGAACAAGAGATAGAGAATTAATTTACAGAAAAGATAATACAGGGTTGGAAGCTTATGTAGATGCAGATTGGGGTCAAGATGAAAATGATAGAAAGTCAACGAGTGGTTATTGTTTAAAGTGGAATGGAAATATAGTAGCATGGAATACAAAGAAGCAAACAAGTGTAGCGCTAACAATTGCAGAAGCAGAACTAATAAGTTTTTGTAATTGTGTTTGTGATGGGCTATGGATGAAGAAATTATTAACGGAAATGGAAGAAGATTGTAAAAGATTTATAGTATATGAAGACAATCAGGCATGCATAGCATTGTTAAAAGATCCAAGGAAGATGAAGAGAGTGAAACATATAGATATAAAGCTAAAGTTTTTGTGTGAACAGATTGAGAAAAATAACATTGAAGTGAAGTTTATTGAAAGTAAAAATCAAATAGCGGATATATTTACCAAAGGTTTACCGAAATATTTGTTCGAAAAGTTTGCAAATAAGTTATTGAGTTGTTAAAATAATATTTATTAAAAATGATATTTAGTGAGGAGGAATGTTGAGATTAGCACTAAAAGTCAATTAGTTACTAGGGTACGATAAGTTTGAATGTAAAGAGTTGATGATATGTTGTTAAATATATATTATATAATAAAGCTATAAAAACTCTGCATAAGAATTAAAATCTTAATACAGATATCATGCACTGTTTACCCTCTCCAAATACATCGACCAAATCAACGAGAAACGAGCATTTACCGAATGTCGACAAATCTTTTAACATCACATCACATTTAATAGATGATTTCGAGGAAAAGAGCTGTCATAGGTACCTTACTGTGTCACACAGTTTTGAGCACCGTGAATAATACTTGACAGCAATGTCAAATTTTATAAGTTTTAAATTGGTTATCTACGTATTGCTAATACTTTTAGAATTACAGGATTATCTTTGTTTTGATTTGATGATAGAACGAAATTTGGCAAGCAAGGAACAGTTTCCATTTTATGTGCACATTAGAACAAGGATTATTGTGAATGATAGGCAAGTTGAATATATTTTATTTTGTTGATTTTATTGATTCGGCATTCTTTTACAGTCTGAAAATAACACAACGCTGTAGTGGCGCTTTGATTCATGCTCAGTGGGTACTAACAGCAGGTCACTGCTTCCCTTACGAGAAAGAAATAGAAAATATTCTTTTAAAAGGTCAATATATCGTAGTAATAATGGGCACACATTTAACTACAGGCGAAAACGCTATAGTATATCCTGTAGTAGAAATTAAACAGCATGATAACTTTTCTATTGATTATAATGATCAGATGGATGATTACATTGAAGATATTACAAACGACATAGCGTTATTAAAATTCGAAGGGTCCCCAACCAAAAGTGATTTCGTACAGACTATAAGTTTAGCAAATCCTTTCGGAAGTGGAATTTGTAAATTTGGTTATATTATTGGTATAGGAAGACAGCAGCCAGAATTTTCAGTTGGCGATTTTATAGTATACGCTCAAGTTGCGCCAAAAAGAAGTAACGAACTTTCTATTACTTTAAACTCAACTGATAATTTATTCTACACTGAAATAGTATCTATGAGAGACCACACTTTAGAAGGAGACTCTGGTGGACCATTCGTATGTTATTTTAATAAAACTCCGGTTTTGTATGGGGTAAACTCCAATGGTTTTAAATCATCAAATAGTTTTACCTACATATTCGAATTTCAAGATATTACAAAACAATTACATTTTATCCTGAAATATGTTCCAGATGCGACAATTTACCTAACAAAGCGAGAACTAGAACGATGTGAATCGATAGCAGAACCAAGTATTAGAAGTAGTCAAGTTAAACTTTTTGGGAAAATAATATTATGGCTTATGTTATACGCTTTTAACTTGTTTTGTAGATGAAGAACTGCTTCAGTAGGTAAACTTTATGTTAGCTAGTCGTGCTTATCCAAAACTAACTATATTGCATAATTTAGATATTCAAAGTAAATTACATCTTTTAACAGAAGTCTCATTTCATGTATTGAATGGTACTATAAAGCTTTTACTCTCAATTTTTCTAGTTTGCTTTATTTTGTTTCTCTGAATCAGACATCGCAGAAATAAGCAGCGCCGTCCTTTAGATTTTGAGGCCCCGGGCACAAATACGGAGTGGGCCCCCAGTAAATAAGAAAATGAATAAATAAATATACAGGGTGTAACTAATATAACTAGAAACCTCGTAATAAGGGGTAGCTGTAATAGAAGATTTAGAACAATGCACCAACTTTATTGTTAGTACTGTTGTGAACGACTCACAACTCATATATTTTTGCATAGATACGAAATGGTACTAGGCAACGCGTATCAATAAACTAGTAGAGTCAAATAAATAATTCATAGATATAAAACTGTGTTTTATTCCGTCTAAAAGAATTAATAATAAGTGTAACATTAACACCGCCCAAGTGTTAACCCGTTACAAATGGTGACCCCGACGTGATCTACTACTTTAACTACTACTGCATTAGAAGCGAAACTAGACAGTTTGACGACCAATCGTACAATCATTTCCAATGAACTTTCTACTATGCACAAACGGCAGGCCACTATGACTTCCAGCATCTCTCCGAACCCCCAAAATCTTCAGCATTTCAATAAACGGCGTTCCATGCCTTCGGGCAATACTAATTCCCTATTACAACCGTGTTATTTTCACAAACGCTTTCAAAATAATGCACGTAATTGTACGGGAAATTGTTCATACCAAACAAAAAAACTGACTTCGCACTCTCCTGGCCTCCAGGGAGGGCAATACAGGGTTAATTCAATCCCTACAACTTCTAATTTAATATTTTTACAGGACCTAACCTACAAAATTAATTTCGTGGAGTGGGTGCAGATTTTTCCATTTTACCAACCCACATTGCAGTTTCCTGTAACAAAAAAATCACGCCTGCCAACATTTCATTTTTGGCCGTGAACGACACGTCAATTCCTGTGACAGGTATTATAACTTTGAGGTTACATTTCCCAATTCCTGGCCTACCGCCATGCTTCTGGAAATTTTATGTTGCTGACATATCTACAGCCATTCTAGGCCTGGATTTTTTACAGCAGCACAACCTAACTATTGACTGCTTTTCTCGACGAGTCATTTGCACAGCAAATGTCAAGCTCGCCCGAAATCGCAGCCAAGGTTGTCAATTTCCAACCCCACCAGTTAAGACTGACTGCTCTTCTCAACGGGTCATTTGCACAGCAGATGTCCAGCCCGCTCGAACTCGCAGTCAAGGTTCCTCAACCCAACAAGTTAAGACTGGCACTAAACGAAAAATATTTTCCGCACAGGCTAATGTTTTGACTCCTCCTTCCGAGTCAATCGTTACTCCTGCGATTTCTTCCCCTCTTCTTCCCTTACCTTCAAACATTAACGTACACTCTTCAGGTACTGTTAACAACATGTATAGCAATCTTGATGTTTATAGCAAGATGCTAAACACACACTTCCCAGAACTTTTACGTAAGTTCGACTATCATCAACCAGTAAAACATACTGTAGTCCATCACATTGACACGACCGGACCCCCAGTTAAAGCACGCTGTCGCAAACTGAACCCTAATCATCTTTCTTTTCTAGAAGATCATCTTAATGAGCTCTTGGACGCTGATGTAGTACAGCGGTCATCATCTAGCTACGCCACGCCAATTCACATCGTCGGAAAGCGAGCAGTAGGCGCAGCAGAGGCACTACCTCCTGGTGACAACCAAGATATCTCAGCCCGCATCGCCCCAACAGACAGTTATCGCTTGGTTGGCGATTATAGAAAACTTAATTCAGTGACAGTACCAGACTGTTATCCAATTGCTTTTTTAACGGACTTTGCAAGAAAACTTGCTGGTGCAACCATATTCTCGAAGCTAGACCTCAAAAAGGCCTACTTCGCAATACCAATAGCGGCAGAGGACATTCACAAGACTGCTATTATCACACCTCTGGGACTGTTTGAGTTCAAACGGATGTGTTTCGGACTACGGAATGCAGCCAGCACTTGGAGTAGTTTCATGGACACTGTGTTATCAGGGCTCCCATTTTGTTTTTCTTATCTAGATGATATATTAGTTTTTAGTGCTGATTCGCAGCAACATATTGAACATTTACACCAAGTGTTTTCCCGATTAAAAGACAATGGCCTAATTATCAACCTACCAAAGTGTCTCTTTGGAGTAAATGAGCTCGATTTTTTAGGACATCACGTTAATACACGCGGTATCAGACCAATGGCTTCCAAAGTCCAAGCTATAATTGATTACCCATTGCCTTCAAGTCAGAAAGCACTCCGCAATTTCATTGGTTTAATTTCGTATTACCATAAATTTGTACCAAACTGTACGAAAATTCTGGCACCGTTAACCTCTATAGTTGTTCCTGGTAAAGCTTCGCTAAAGCCTGTCCAGTTAAATTAAGAACAAATAGAAGCCTTTAGGCACGCGAAGAATGCTTTGATTACCGCTACTTTATTGGTACATCCGCGAATTAATAACCCTATCAGTATAGCTGCAGACAGTTCGTCTTCCACTATAGCTGGAGTATTACAATCTATTGTAGAACCAGATGAACGTTTTACTAAGGTCCATCTCGACCTAGTACACCTTCCTTCTTCGGGAGGCTATAAATTCCTACTTACCATTATTGACCGCTACAGTCGGTGGCCGGAAGCCATTCCTCTGAAGGATTCTTCCGCAGAGTCAGTAATTACTGCACTTGTCGACACGTCGATATCCCGCTTTGGAATTCCCAAGTATCTCACCACGGACAATGCAAGAATATTCCTTTCGCATGCATGGATCAACTTCATGGCCATGTTAGGAATTGAACACGTCAAATGCACGGCCTTCCATCCGATTAGTCAAGGCGTTATCCAACGTTTTAATCGGACACTCAAGCAATCCATTCAAACCACAGGAACTTCCTCCTGGTTAACGAATCTCCCTTGGATTCTCTTGAGCTTACGTGCAACCCTGAAATCACAAGTTAATGTTTCTCCTGCAGAAATCTTATATGCTACACCTTTACGACTACCTGGTGATTTCTTCGAAGAAGAACAACTGGCTAACGACATGAACCTTCCTAATTTCATAGCCAATCTCAAACGTCGTATGAGGAAGCAGAAGTATTTTTTTACAAAAACGTATTCCAGTCAGTCCTTCGTTCCCAGCGACTTGACCAACTGCACACACGTATACGTTCGTAATGACACGCACACCTTGGGCATGCAAGACAGTTATTTAGGCCCCTATAAAGTGTTAGAACGGACAGTTAAATACGCCACTCTAGAAAATCACACTGGCCCTATCTCTTTAGATAGGCTAAAGCCTGCATATTTTTTAGATTAGTTACTTTATAGTGTTAAGCCAACAATAAGCTGATTTCAAATGCTACGCGAGGGCATCTTTTGAAAACCTTTTACCTGTTGACTTTAAAAATTTGAACACTTTTCTGTTTTTTTCTTTCTGTTTACAGGTTCCAAGAGTTGCCGTCGCAAGTTCCGTAGTGTTATTTAGCTTAAGTTTTTTATTGTAACTACCTATACTGCCTAGTAGAGTTTTTGTAGCTGGAGAATTTTAAAACTTTGTTCAAGTTACCTTAAAATACTCCATTTTTTCTCCAAAATACCATTCCGTATTTTTTCTTTTTCATGTGTGTAATACCCACGTTTCAGATCGGGCGGGGTAATGTTGTGAACGACTCACAACTCATATATTTTTGCATAGATACGAAATGGTACTAGGCAACGCGTATCAATAAACTAGTAGAGTCAAATAAATAATTCATAGATATAAAACTGTGTTTTATTCCGTCTAAAAGAATTAATAATAAGTGTAACATTAACACCGCCCAAGTGTTAACCCGTTACAGTACTTCCGATAACAAAATGCTACGACGCGCCGCTACTGTTTATCTTGAAGTCTCGAGAAGTATTACACCTTTTTATTTTGGAAATTTGGTGTGCTTCATTTTAAAAGTAGGCTTTAACTTTGTGTATAAGAACTTCCATCAAATGCCGGTCTCTCAGTCTATTTTATTAACGCACAAGATATATATTGTGATTAAAGTAAAGTAGCTCGGTGCGGGACCCCACTAGCTCTCGAGGCCCCGGGCATACGCCCGGCTGACCGACTGTAGGGACGCTTCTGGCTACCATCATGCTCTTCTAGAATCTAGCTGCACCTGAGAGGTGTCATGTTCTAATAGTAATTGTTAACGTTACTATTTGTACGTGTACGATCTTACCTCTTATCCAAAAAGACGTGCTATCAAATGATTTTCTGTTAATATATAGTTACAATTTAATTTTTTCTATAAACTGTAGCTTTTATGAAATAGTATTTTTGTGTGTAATAAATAACTTTATAGTAATTTTGAATTTATAAGCTGTAACATTCGAAAAATACTGAACACAAAAGTCTCAAGCATGGGCGCCAATTGTAACATTCGCTTTTTTGTTACTGTACTGAAAACACTAAATAGTAAACTCCTTACCGAATGTCAAGAACGATACTTACTGTACTGTAATGCACCGACGAAAGATCTCTTTTTTGTTGACAAATTATTATTCAGGAGTAGGTACTGTAGCGATGGTTTAAACACCAATGTAGTGTTAGGGCTACTTATATGTCTCTCTTGCAGGAGGTAATAAAGCACAAGTAATAACTTTTATGAAATATTTATTCGACTTGTTTATTATTCTCGTTGCCTAGTACCATTCCGTATCTACGCAATGAATGCAAGTTGTGAGCCATTCACAACAATTACCCCGCCCGGTCTGAAACGAGGGTAATACATGAAAAGGAAAAAATACGGAATGGTATTTTGGAGAAAAAATGGAGTATTTTAAAGGAACTTGAATAAAGTTGTAAAATGCTCCAGCTACAAAAACTCCACTACGTAGTATACAATAAAAAAACTTAAGTTAACTAACAATACGGAACTTGCGACGGCAACTCTTGGAACCTGTAAACAAAAAGAAAAAACAGAATCAAATTTTCAAAGTCAACAGATAAAAGGTTTTCAAAAGATGCCTTCGCGTAGTATTTGAAATCAGTTCATTGTTGGCTTAACATTATAAAGTAACTAATCTAAAAAATATGCAGGCCTTAGCCTATCTAAAGAGATAGGGCCAGTGTGATTTTCTAAAGTGGCGTATTTAACTGTCCGATCTAACACTTTATAGGGGCCTAAGTAATGCCCAGAGTGTGCGTGTCATTACGAACGTACACGTGTGTGCAGTTGGTCAAGTCGCTGGGGACGAAGGACTGACCGGAATACGTTTTTGTAAAAAAATGCTTTTGCTTCCTCATACGACGTTTGAGATTGGCTATGAAATTAGGGAGGTTCATGTCGTTAGCCAGTTGTTCTTCTTCAAAGAAATCTCCAGGTAGTCGTAACGGGGTAGCATACAGGATTTCTGCAGGAGAAACATTAACTTGCGATTTCAGTGTTGCACGTAAACTCAAGAGAATCCAAGGGAGATTCGTTAACCAGGAAGAAGTTCCTGTGGTTTGAATGGATTGCTTGAGTGTCCGATTAAAACGTTCGATAACGCCCTGACTAATCGAATGGAAGGCCGTGCATTTGACGTGTTTAATTCCTAACATGGCCATGAAGTTGATCCATGCATGAGAAAGGAATATTCTTGCATTGTCCGTGGTGAGATACTTGGGAATTTCATAGCGGGACACCCACGTGTCGACAAATGCAGTGATTACTGACTCCACGGAAGAATCCTTCAGAGGAATTGCTTCCGGCCACCGACTGTAGCGGTCAATAATGGTAAGGAGGAATTTATAACCTCCCGAAGAAGGAAGGTGTACTAGGTCGAGATGGACCTTAGTAAAACGTTCATCTGGTTCTACAATAGATTGTAGAGGGGTTTTCGTATGACGCCGAACTTTATGTTTCTGACATTCAGCACAAGATATGACTCACTTCTGAATATCGTGGTGCATAGATGGCCACAGATATCGCTGAGTAATTAATCTTTTAGTAGCACGGATGCCAGGATGTGCGATGTTGTGTAGTTGTTGGAATAAGGGATACCTGAATTTGAGCGGGATATAGGGTCGTGGTTGGCCTATACTAACATCCACCCAGAGGTTTGATTTGTTGGCAGTTTGAAGGGAAATGAATTGAAAATTACTAAGAGATCAGAGCTGGTTTAACTCGGGATCTTGTTCTTGAAATAGCGCGACTTCGTCGTAATTAAGATCTGGTCCAGGGACGTTAATAAGATTAACTCTTGTCAGAGCGTCCGCCGGAATATTCTCTTGACCTTTGATATATTGGAGGTCAGTTGTGAATTGAGCAATAAACTCTAGTTGTCGAAACTCACGTGGTAAATATTGATCACCATTATTTTTGATCGCCGTACAGAAAGGTTTGTGATCCGTAAAGATTTTAAAGTCTCTACACTCAACGTAGTAACGAAACTTCTTTAAAGCAAAGTATATTGCAAGAAGTTTCCGAGAAAAAATACTGTACTTTTGCTCTGTGGTGGTTAACTTGCGGGAACAGAAAGCTAGTGGTTTCCACATGCCATCTTCAAACTGTTGTAATACTACAGCTATAGTGGAATACGAACTGTCTGCAGCTATACTAAGAGGGTTATTAATTCGCGGATGTACCAATAAAGTAGCGGTAATCAATGCATTCTTCGCGAGCCTAAACCCTTCTATTTGCTTATGATTTAACTGGACAGGCTTTAGCGAAGCTTTACCAGGAATAACTATAGAGGTTAACGGTGCCAAGATTTTCGCACAGTTTGGTACAAATTTATGGTAATACGAAATTAAGCCAATGAAATTGCGGAGTGCTTTCTGACTTGAAGGCAATGGGTAATCAATTATAGCCTGGACTTTGGAAGCCATTCGTTTGATACCGCGTGTATTAACGTGATGTCCTAAAAAATCGAGCTCATTGACTCCATAGAGACACTTTGGTAGGTTTATAATTAGTCCATTGTCTTTTAATCGGTAAAACACTTGGTGTAAATGCTCAATATGTTGCTGCGAATCAGCACTAAAGATTAGGATATCGTCTAGGTATGAAAAACAAAATGGAAGCCCTGATAATACAGTGTCCATCAACCGACTCCAGATGCTGGCTGCATTCCGTAGTCCGAAACACATCCGTTTGAACTCAAAAAGCCCCAGAGGTGTGATAATAGCAGTCTTGTGAATGTCTTCTGCTGCGATTGGTATTGCGAAGTAGGCCTTTTGGAGGTCTAGCTTCGAAAATATGGTTGCGCCAGCAAGTTTTCTTGTAAAGTTCGTTAAAAAAGGGATCGGGTAACGATCTGGTACTGTCACTGAATTGAGTTTCCTATAATCGCCAACCAAGCGATAACTGTCTGTTGGGGAGATGGATGTGATGTCCTGGTCGTCACCAGGAGGTAGCGTCTCTGCTGTGCCCACTGCTCGCTTCCCGACGATGTGAATTGGCGTAGCGTAGCTAGATGATGACCGCTGTACTACGTTAGCGTCCAAGAGCTCATTAAGATGATCTTCTAGAAAAGAAAGATGATTAGGGTTCAGTTTGCGACTGCGTGCTTTAATCGTAGGGACGGTCGTGTCAATGTGATGGACTACAGTATGTTTTACGGGTTGATGGTAGTCGAACTTACGCAAAAACTCCGGGAAGTGTGTGTTTAGCATGACACCTGAAGATGGTCCGTCAATGGGTGAAGGTAAGGGAAGAAAAGGGGAAGAAATCGCAGGAGTAACGATTGACTCGGAAGGAGGAGTCAAAACATTAGCCTGAGCAGAAAATAGTTTGCGTTTAGTGCCAGTCTTAACTGGGGGGGTTATGGAACCTCGACTGTGAGTTCGGACGGGCTGGACATCTGCTGTGCAAATAACCCGCTGAGAAGAGCAGTCAGTGAGAGGATTCACTGTTGGAGCTGGAAATTGACAACCTTGGCTGCGGGTTCGGTCTTGCAAATGACTCGTCAAGAAAAGCAGTCGAAACTGCAACGTGGGTGGGTAAAATGGAATAATCAGCACCAGTGTCAACCACAAAATTAATTTTGTAAGTTAGGTCCTGTAAAAAGATTGAAGAATAAGTGATTGGTAAAGGAGAAGTTGGAGGGATTGAATTAACCCTGCATGGCCCTCCCTGGAGGCCAGGAGAGTCCGAAGTTAGTGTTTTGTTTGGTATGAACAATTTCCCGTACAATTACGTGCATTATTTTGAAAGCGTCTGTGATAATAGCACGGTTGCAATTGGGAATTGGCATTGCCCGAAGGCATGGAACGGCGTTTATTGAAATGTTGAGGATTTTGGGGGTTCGGAGAGATGGTGGGAGTTACAGGGGATTGTTGCTTGTTCATGGCAGAAAGCTCATTGGAAATGGTAGTAAGATTAGTCGTCAAATTGTCTAGCTTAGCTTCTAATGCAGGAGTAGTTAAAGGTTGTGGTGCCTGTTGCATAGAATAAATTAAATCTAATTTTTCTACAAAGGATATTAACGGTAAGTCATTGAAACTTAAGGATTGAATCTTAAGTTCTGATGGTAGTTTAGCTATTAAAATATCTTTGGTTAATTCCTCAGTTAAATCCAGATCAATTGCCAATTTTTGGATGTTAAAAAGTAGTTCTTTGACACTACCAGAGAATTGAAGAGTCTCCAAAAGGTTATTAATTCGAGATTCTCGTGGTCCTAGGACAGATTTTATCACTGCCCGTTTCAAGGTAGTGTATGGTCGTTGTCTAGGGGGGTTAATGGTCAGGTCGCGATGAGCTCCTAAAACTTCGAAAGGTAAGTTTAGTGTTAATAAGTTATATTTGGCGAGCTCATCATTGATCAGCATACGAGTAAAGTATCTTTCTACCAAAATAAAATATAGGTCGATATCGTTACTCGTAAAAATTGGAAATGGAACTTTGACAGTCGCCATTTGAAATATTAAATAAGTAAGTAAAAATAATTTGAAACTTATCGAATGAGAAGGAGCACTAGTTCCGGTTCCAACGGTCACCTCTAACCAGCCACGACAAGTCACGCAAGCGAAGCAGATAGCAGGATCTCACGATGACAGAAGTCGAGTAGTATCTGATGACAGACGATGAAGGGAGAACTAGCAGTTGTTTACCTGGAGAATTCAGGGCAGCATTTTGTCGGGGGTCACCAAATGTAGCGATGGTTTAAACACCAATGTAGTGTTAGGGCTACTTATATGTCTCTCTTGTAGGAGGTAATAAAACACAAGTAATAACTTTTATGAGATATTTATTCGACTTGTTTATTATTCTCGTTGCCTAGTACCATTCCGTATCTACGCAATGAATGCAAGTTGTGAGCCATTCATAACAGTACTGGTCTCCATAGCTTATAAATTATAAAGAAAAATCAGGTTTGTTGAAATAAGAAGGAATATGGGTGCCATTTATTCGAAGTCATTACAATTCTGGTCTGAACCCCCAAATAAAAAAGGATCCAGATTATATTGATTAAAATTCATAAAATAACTAATCACCATTAGTTGAATTGACGTTAAAGCGGGTTAGATAATTGAACAACTTCAATTAATGATCGGTCCAATATTATCACAATAAAAGTTAATTTAAAAACTCATTTATTCGTAGATAAAGTAATCTTTTGTCTCAAATGACAATAAAAAGAACAATTGTAATAGTGTTCTAATAAGAATTCTTATTGGGAAGAAAATTGTTGCATAATTAACAAAAAGTTTTCATAGGAATGGTACACATAAAGTTTAAACACAAAACTTACTTCTATTGTACAGTTTATCCGTTAATCCTTGATAAATCGGTAAATCCTTTAAATTTCACAAATATTACTTGGACAATAATGCCCTTAAATTTATTTAACATTAGGTACACAGTACCTCACAAATTATAGATGTAGAACTCTGAACTATTGTTATCGATGTTGAAGTTTTAACAATTGTTTATTAACTGAAATTTATGGTAATTATGTATACTTAGGTTGACAATATCCTTTCATGAATAAAGAATTAAACCATATAATTTCAAAAGAAGCTTTACATTCATAATCAAAAAAATTTAGAGAAGCAGGCATTTAAAATAAGATTTCAATATGCGAACTCTGCTAGTTTTAAGACGAGCATCGATAAGTCTGGACGCTACTACACAGCTCTTAAAGAAGGTCGGAAGGGAAACCCCGAAGTCAAATTCAGTATAACTAGCGTCAGTGAATTTGATATTTCAAACAAACAACATATGACAGATTCTGCAAACGAGGGCAATGTGTTTTTTTGTTTATTTTTTCCAGCCTTATTTTGTGGAACTCCATAATCATGAAATAAATAAAGATTATTAAAAGTTTCACAGTTTTATTAAAATACAACCTGACAATATTGTTTCGACAGCTATGCTGTCATTATCAAAGGTAATATAATTATAAACAAACACGTCGCTAAGGTAGATACAAAATAGGTAACTAGATAAAATAATAATAATAATCATAATTAAATATCTAATACTTCCAGTAACGGAGAATTACTGAGCTCAAGTTGTTCATTCATTAAAGATATTGAGATATACAAACACAAACTCAGGGTACCTTTAATGAATGAACAACTTGAGCTCAGTAATTCTCCGTTACTGGAAGTATTAGATATTTAATTATGATTATTATTATTATTTTATCTAGTTACCTATTTTATATCTACCTTAGCGACGTGTTTGTTTATAATTATATTACCTTTGATAATGACAGCATAGCTGTCGAAACAATATTGTCAGGTTGTATTTTAATAAAACTGTGAAACTTTTAATAATCTTTATTTATTTCATGAGGGCAATGTGGTTAACAAATCGATATGCATGGATACCAAGTATAATAGCGATCTGATATGGTTGTAGAACATGCATGCTGTTAACCAAGCTGTAGAATACCAACTCTAAATTGGTTATAGAAAAAGTTCATAATTTTCAAAAGAAACGGCTAAGAAATAATAATTAAACTAGAAGAGAATCTGAATCCCATTAGAGACGATCGTAAAGATTCTTTTGCGGTGGATATAGACGCACATCATGTAGCAGGTCCTACGAGAACTGCATAGACCGGCTAATAGTAATTTTTCTAGAAAAAGGGGTCGACGATTTATGGTAAGTCGACTTGGCTGAATTGTGCTCTTACGCACGGGAAAACAAATCTTGCACTACATAAGGTGGTGATCGATTGTTATACTAATTATCTCTAGACCAGACTTCTAAAACGAAGAAACTGGTGGAAGTCACCAAAACCATAGCTTCTCTTTGAAAGAAGGCGGGGCGGGGCACCTATTCACAAACAAATCGATCAAGATCAGATGTTCTACTGCAGAGTTGCCTGATTTGATTAAAATTGCGACATTAATAATTATTGCACTTAAAATTTAAAGAAAGCTGTTATTGTCGAAATAGCCATACGCACTTGAAATAAAGCACTATTGTTAGTTGAGAACCTTAGGGTAATAAGTGGATTTTTTGATTTTGAAGTTTTATCGGTTAAAGCCTTTATTAAGGTCTTTTACACCTTTATCACTTACTGTTTTATTTAAAAACTTACTAAAACTTGTTTTCATTCTCCCCTTTACGAAAGAGTATCTTTCTATCTCGATAAGGCAACCGAGAACGAAAGTAAAACATGCGAGGTGGTTGCTAGGTATGAAAAACTATCGGTCCCTGGACAACGAAGTAAAACTGTCAATTTTTTAAAATATAACATTATAAGGTGGCTGTTGTCAACATTACCTTGGTAACAATACTGTTGTATATACAAACATTGCTTATTATAATCACTGAATCATCATTTTACTTATTTATTTACGGTGGTTCATAAATGTCAAGGGAAGAATGAAAAGTTTAATACATTACACGCTGCAGAAGCCCTTTCAGGTGCTCGGTGTTTTTAACTAACCTCGGCTACGCTTACGCTTTGCCTCGGCCAATCAAAAACACCTTGCACCTAAAAGTAAACTTTCACAGCTTGCAATGTAAATAACTATTAATTTAGAATGAAATGCCATCCTTCTTAATTTCGTTTAATGTATTTACAAACCTTTGAAGCATCCTTCTGCAGAATTATAAAATTGTTTAGAACCCAACGTATCTCACGTCAAGTATGTATATAAAAACCTTAGTTTGCGCGGAAAATACAATTGCATAGATGTAATGAATGACTTTACTGATAAATACAAGTCTATTAAATATTGAAGGCTAGTCATAAGACCTACTGACGTCACTCCTGCTACTCACTCGCATACTTGTTGGAAGATTCTGGGGTCAATCTGTAAAAGAAAGGTGTTGGTAGAAACAAGTGATGACACAAGAACACATCTACCAAACGAGAATAAATTGGAAAATATATTATCAATAATAAAGGAAAACTTGATACATTAAACGAAATATAATGAACTTTAAGTTCATATACAAATTAAGTTTGCTTTGCATGGGATGCATAGATATTGGAAAACTTAAATATTTGATCTAAGTAATTTCATATTAGATGTATAGAGATAAAATAGAAATCAGGAAAGAAAAGTTTTACGTCATTAATGTAGGAGTCTAGCTAAGATAAATTCTATACACGGTGTTAGGAGTATAACTGCCATTATTAAAACAACCCAGTAAGCAGACAGACGTCATTTTAACGTCGATTATTGATCAGTCGTTACATCATTTTCACCTTTGAAGTGACGTTATAATGATGCTAATAAGACGGGTAAATGTCACAGCCCAAAGACGTCATTTTACGACGTAAAAAAGACGTTGTTTTATGGCGTAAATAAAACGTCATATAATGATTTAAATGACGTGTTATAGATGTCTTAAGGACCTATTTATTTCTACTTCTGCAAATAAAATACCATAATTTGAAAAAAAAGATTTATTTAAAATTCTGAAACAAATATAATACTATTATTATATTATTATACTTATATGGCGGCATAAAACGCCTGTTGTTTTCGAGACGTCAGCCTACACGTGTATACTTTCTCCGTCCTTTTCGGTGAATTGTATGAAATGCCATCCTAATTTGTTTTACCAACACAGACACAAAAACTGCAAGAAATGCTCAGAAATAAAATACCACAAACACATATATTTTTAATGAAATATGTACATATCATGCAGCTAAAAGGAAACCAACATAAACCAACTTTTTGGACGTATTCGGCTACTTCTCCGTTACGTTGTTTTTTACGAACTTTACCGATACCGGTCACGTGATGCTAAGAACACTCAGATTTTGAATTTTTGAAATGTATGTACCACATTTGTTTATTTTATTTATAAAAATGATTGAGCCTGCAACAATAATAAAGCTAAATATCAAGTAATATTTTAGCGCTAAGTGTATAAGATATTTCTAAGTTTATTTTATTTATTCAAATTCAATGAGTATATCCATTAATTGTAAAATTGTAAGAATTTTGTGAAAAATTTCCAGCAAAATTTTGGTTAAAATTTCCACAAATCTCGTATATATAAAACGGGTCCTACATTTTTTAAGGAAATTTGTCGACGTCATTGAGACGTCATAACTCTACATTCGTCATACTGGTATGACGTCATTATAACGTTATAATTGGGCATTCATCATCAGCGACCAAAATGCCTAAAAAATCACGTAGGGGAAAATGGTTAACAGTGGATCAGTATTTTTTACGAGCCCATACTTTCCACATTTACAGCCGGAATTGCTGTGAATTCTAGCAGAGGTCGACTAATGTATCTGGTTCCCAAAATATAATGATTCTAACATTGTAGAGGGTTTTGAAAAAAAACAAAGTTTGTTTATTAAAAATAATGTAATTGATCCACTGTGTACCCCGGATGGTACTCACTGAATCGCTCACTGGTCAACAGTGGATCAAAGGTATAGATTATGTTAAATTACAACTGTAATTGTAACTACAATTGTAACAAATTGGTACAAATTGTAACTGTACTGGGCAAAAAATCATCATCTGTAAACTAGTGTCTATCGAAGGGTACCAGTCCGGTCTTGTTAAATCCGTGTCGTAAATTGGATGGTGTCATGGATTTTTCAAATGCCAGTCCGATTAATTGTCCAACATCATAAATGGTAATCGCTTGTCCTGGATTACGCATCAACCACGAATGCATGGCAGAATAATAATAATTTTTGAACGGACCAAATATCGACACATCTAAAGGCTGCATTTTCGCTGAGGTGTGAGGATGTAATGTGAGTATAATCACACCCGATTCCTTTGCTAAATCTAATGCTTCAATTGATAAATGCGACTCATGGTTGTCCATTATTAAGATACTCGGATTTTCCAGTGAACTGTTACTGTTTTTGATGTAGTGTTTCATCACATCTACAAACAAATCGCTATTCATCCAACCCGATGTTGTAGCTGAAATCAAGGTTCCAGGTGGAGTACCAATGCCCATTCTAGGGTTTACCTTCTTGCGTGGGAAAATAATTGCTGGAGGAAGAGCTTGTCCTCCTCGCTTATGATGCAGCATGTTGTGCATAAAACTCCTTT
Organism: Agrypnus murinus; assembly: GCA_929113105.1. NCBI lineage: Eukaryota > Metazoa > Arthropoda > Insecta > Coleoptera > Elateridae > Agrypnus > Agrypnus murinus. The sequence goes on from OV816025.1 coordinate 71,231,713, forward strand.
TTCACCGCTAGTTACCTTGCAAAGATTTTTATGGCCCTTTGGTGCTATTACTTTATGGGGTTTCTGCACGGTGGTTGTACCTGTCTCGCCGAGGTTAAGTATTCTGCAGCCATCGGCAAATGCTGGATTTTGTTTAATTGCGTTTTCAAGATTATCATAAAAAGTTTTTACTACCTCTTTATTGAATGATGTTGCTTTGGCAAGGCTACAGGCTCCTGGCTTTCTGAGGGAGAGCACAGGATGGAATTGCCGAAAACCCCTAAGCCAGTCAATACCGGCAATTTGATTGGTTTTCCACGACGAAGGCATTTTAATATTATTATACCTTGCCATTTCTAGGGCTACTTGACGACAATCTTTGGTAGTAAGGCCATAAAATAATAATGCACATTTTTTTGTAATAGTCCCGAAGCATATTTTCTTGTGCTTCGGAAAAAACTCTATTTACTTCATAGTTTGGTATTAATTTTATGTCTCCTTGAAAGTCAGCTCGTTTTGTCTTTGCCCAATATCTTTGTAGGGTAGTAAAAGGTATGTTTGTTTCTGAGGATACGTGTCGTATACTGTTTTTGTTATTAATAGTATTAAGAGCTAATTGCATTTCCTCTTTGGTATAAGCACCTATTTTCCTTGTATTTCTTTTATTTCGTGGCATTCTGTAACCAAAATAGCTTGAATTAATAAATGATATTAGCACTATTTCGTTATAAATCATATGGTACACAGTGGATCGTGATCCGCTGTGTGCCACTAGCTTTTGATCCACTGTGTACCATTCGATTTAGTTCGATTTTTCGATTCGATTCGATCTTTATTATGAAAATAAATAACTACGTTAAATGTCTGAGTCCAGACACATAGTTAAAACGCAATATAAAAAACATGTTTGACAAAATATTACTCACGTTTTTTTTGGCGACTGTCATAAACTCAAATTTTCTTTCCTAACGCATCTATTCGTCGTGACTACCACAAACTAACTAAATAAGAAGAAAGTTAGGAAGGTTAAGTACGAATGTATGACATACCATAGAACATCAACCAACAGATGGCTTTGTGGTAGGGATGATCCACTGTGTACCAGTGATCCACTGTGTACCAGTGATCCACTGTTGACGATGTTACCCTAAATAAGACGGCACTCTGCTTCCTGGGAAATGATAGAGGACATCAAAACAAACAAACAAGTCTTATGAAGTGGTTTATGCAACAAAAATAGTAAATAATCTATCTATCTATAACGTTGTTGTCATGATAAGCGTTACGCTTACATACTTCCCCTAAAATTATTTTAAAATTAAATTTAAAATTTTTATTTTTAAGATTTGCTTATTTTTTTGCTTCAAGCAACGAAAGAAATAGCATGTTCCACGCGTAAGAAAAGTGATTTTTCCATGCTCGTATAAAATTAATACATTCGCTCGCTTCTATCGTTCAAAAATAAAATATTTACACTGGCTGGAAAAATCTCGCTTTTCTTAACTTGTAAAATAATCTATTTTTATCAAATAACTGTCATTTGATAGTATAAGTGCTAATATGAGATATATTTCACATTGTAACTATTCTTAGTTAAAAAAATATGAGTAGTTTCATTTCATCATGAACTCGAGGTTCATTTATTTGTCACTTCTTACATATAAAAGCTTTTATTGTAAAATTACCATTCATACAGTGCTATTAAAGTAAAATGCAATATAGGTATTATATGTATTGTTGTGATATAGGTATCCCGCATAACAAGTATGCACGATGTATTGCCTATCTTCCAGGCCAGAGATGAAATTATTAAAGGATTTCACAATTTTTATTTTAAAACAATATAATTTTGCATTAAATATGTTGAAAATACACATTACAACACTGTGAGATGGAAGGCGATAAATTCCAAACAGATTCTTCACTTGAATTTCACAAACTCAATTTTAAGATGAACGATTTTCTGTCGATGGTTGATATTTTGACATTTAGATATTTCGAAGCCATTTTATGGCATGTTTTCCCCTGAAAATTATTAAAGGCATAGGTGAGAAGGTATACACAAGTTACTTTACTTACAGTTTTTATTATTGAATTTCAAGAAAATGTTCTATTTCTTTGACGATTCATAATTTTCCATAGTAAATAGATATTTTTCAATGTTATTTGAATTTCTAAGTAAAATATTTTACTGCAATATTGTTAACCACGTTTTAGGGTGCATTTGACACTAGAATGTTAAAGTGGGGAACTTTTTATAGAGAAGGTTTAGGCTTTGAAATCCCAAAATTGTAACGTAATTTTTGTTTGATAGGATCTTAGGATTAATTTGTGATAAGAAAAGGATGTAGCAAAATGTTAAAATATTTTTATTTGAATTTTTGTGAAGTTATGTTTGTTAGAAAATTCAAGATGGTTGTCAATGAATCCTAACTCTAAATTTGCTTTTTAATAGCCGTTTTAGGTACCAAAATGAAGGATATATTGTCCTCTTTCTTTTTATAACATTTATTTAAACAATCAGTTTAATTTTTTATCAACAATTTGAAATGTTTTTGGTGGGAAAGATGTTTTATTTCTAGTTAGAAACCGGACTAATCTAGTCCCAACTAGGAAAATCACTAGCGATTCGCAATTGTTTTCCAATTATTATAAAAACAGCACGAAAATTTGGTTACTCTCTCTTGAATTTTTATATAGAGCAAAAGTCATGTCAGTTTGTACTTTATTTTGATAAAATTTTGATTTTATGTTGGTGAATTTTATGTTACTTAAATGTCAACAAAGTGAGGTTATGACAAATGTCATCCTGTTTTAAATTTTTTTAAGTTCTTAATAATTTAATTAATAATAATTAAAATGAACAATCAAAGTGAACTTAAAGTGAAATAAACAAAAGTGCAGTTTTTTTAAATTTGGTGTTCAGACTGTTATTATTTGGAGAAATGTTTGAAAATTTATTTTATATGGAACGAATTAAAGGAAGGCGATGGAATCTTGTTGCAAATCCGAATTATTTTATGTACTCACGTCATGGAAGATACGTGTTGCAACTTTAATAATTATAATTATCTTCAACAATCACAAATAAAATCCATTTGAAGGATGACATGGAATGTGAACATATTATCAACAAATAAGCAGGTAATTTTACCAACTATAACAGGAATCTGCTAACTTTCAAGTTAGGGTGATTAACTTTTTTTTGTGTGGCGCAAATAATTTTAAAATTTAAAATAATTTTTAATTTTTTATTTATTAATAGTAATTTAAGATTGTTGGATTGATCAGACAAGAATTACAAAGGACAAAGAGAATTAGAATGTCTCTTAATTCTTATTTTGTTAAAGCTATTTGACACCGAGATTTAATTTGATTTTCTGTAATTTTAATTTTTAATAGTTGTTTTCTTTTCTCTTCATGGAATTTTAAATTTCTATTTCTTTTCTGTGTTAATAAATAAAGTTATCCATTTTAATGTTTAAAAAGAATTTTATTTGTGTATTTATTTGTGTCTGGTCCATTAACAACGTTTTACAGATATAATTTAAATAGCTTCCTAATTAATTAGCGACCAGCCTGATTTTGTCTCATGCATTAATGGAACTTGTTTTCCAGTTTAGAAATTATAACCGGAGAATTTTTTTTATAAAGGTAAGTGATATTTAGTTGTGTATATTTTCAGACTATTTTACCGTGATTTTGTATTTATGAATTTCAACAATAACAGGTTTATTTTGCAATTTATAACCTTTCATATCTCATCAAGTGTTGGAGGGTTTATTATTCACTACAATTACTTCCTTTTTTTTTCTTTTGACCCCTTATTATCATAACAGTATACAAAGTAAAATATCATAAAATAAGAGTGGTTGGGCTTTATAACATTTATTTAAGAGTGAAAATTAAAATTTATTTACAGCCTTTATTATTTACTTTTCTATACACACTCATATGTTTTTACAGCTACCATTCCTACTTGATTCTCATCTATCATAACTTCATAACATTCTACCAACTTGATCTATTAATTCTAACACCCCTACTCGATTGTAACTTTATTAAAGTTAAAAATCGAAACTTACCACAAAAAAATGCTCATTACATATTTACAATCATTATATAAATGAATTAAGCTTTTCAATTTGTTAAATCTTGCACAAGTTAAACCTTTGGTTAATAAATCTGCAATATTATTTTCAGAATCTACATAATTAATATTTACAAGTCCCTTTGTAACTAAATCTTTAATAAAATGTACACGAAAGTCTATATGTTTTGTACGTTTACTATTTTCATAATTTTTTGTCATATAATAATAATAATATAATAATAATAACTACTATAACCCATAGCCTAAACCAAGGCCCCAGAAGCTATAAGCTTGTGCGGGAGGGAGGGGGCGATTATTATTATTATGTAGACCCAATGTGCGGCTGCAGCCGACTTACAGATGGAACAGCGCAAATCCCACATTTGTGTCACAGCTAAGGAAAACTGCAGAAAACCTTAACCAGATCTGCCGGCACCGGGAGTCGATCGCGGGCCGCTTGGGTGAAAGTCCGGCACGCCAGACATTACACTACCAATGCTGCATAATATCAATCGCACCTTTATTATTAACAAACAAATTTATATCCATTGTTTTTCCAAAATCAGATGCCAATCCTTTTATATTCACAGCTTCTATTGTAGTAGCTGCTGCAGCAATATATTCAGCTTTTTTCTTAATTGCTTCTTCATAAGTATTTGAGGTATCTACTGAAGTAAATAAACAATAAGCTGCATTTACCTCATAATCATCCAATATTTTGGGGTGTTTTACTATTCTTCCAGACCTTGTACTTTGAGAATTTATATTTTCATCTGTCGTTACCAACTCTTCTCTTTCGAAAGATCCTTTTTTTTCTTTCTCTGGATATCTTTTTTCAGCATCTCCATTTTCTTCCTGTAACAAAACATTTTTTTCGATTTCTTCTCTCTTTAATTCTTGTGTATATTCTTGAAATTTAAAATTATTTTCGTCAAATATCACGTCTCTTGACTGAACAATTCTGTTTTGTTCTACGTCCCATAAACGATACCCACCACCACAATAACCAACCATAATCATCATTTTACTTCGTGGTGTGAGTTTATCTTGTTTTGGTAAGTTTAGCTTCCAAGCATGACAACCAAAAACTCGTAACTTACGTAATTCTCTTTTACCATACCAATAATCTGCTGGAACTTTTCCTTTTGGTAATGATTTAATTCATATGTGGAGCATAATATTGCATTACCCCATAAATATTTTGGAAGTAAAGTTTCTGCAAATTTTGTTCTTACTTTATTTAATAGAGTTCTATTCATTCTCTCAGATGTACCATTCTGCTGAGGAGAATATGGCATTGTATATTCTATTACTATTCCTTTTTCTTGACAATATCTTTTAAATCGATATGACGTGAATTCTCCACCATTATCCAATCTAATTCTTTTTGTTTTAACACCATGTTGTGTCTTTATAAGTTTTATATATTCAACCAGATTCCTTTCTGCTTCCTTCTAAGTTTTAATAATTTAACCAGAGTAAAACGTGAAAAGTCATCGATAATTACTTGGAAATATTTTTCTCCATTCATTGTAGGAGGACTAATAGGTCCACTGATGTCCGAGTGGATTAATTCTCCAATTTTTCTTGTATATTTTTTATGCTTTTCAAAAGATTTTCTTGTTGATTTTCCTTCTATGCACTGTGTACACTTTTCATTGCTAACAGGTAGCCCTAATTTCTTTCTTCAAACCAACTCGATTAAGATGCCCAAGTCTACGATGCCATAAATCTGTGACTGTTGTTGCTTGCAAATTGCTTTCAACTAATAAGTTGTCAAATTTTACTACATATAAATTGTTTTGCTTTGTATAATGAAGTTTAAAACCTTTTCCTATTATATTTACATAATATTTTTTAAACAATACAATATGTCCTTTACTTACAAGTTTACCTACCGATAATAAATTATGTGTTAGACCATCTACTATTAATGCTTCAAACTTAACATTTCTTCCTTGCAAAATTAGTTCTAATTCACCTTTCTTTCTAGCTATTAATTTTTCACCATTGGCAATATAAATTATTATTTCATTTGACAGTTCCCGCACATTTGTCAATAATTCTTCCAATTCACTTTTCACTAAGTGCTCGGTCGCACCCGAATCTAAAACAAATGTATTCATTTTATTAGCACTACTACAATCTAATGCAACAAAGGATATTTTTGGATTATAAGTCTGATGAGCTCTTTCATTTGAACTTCTTCCTCTAAAATTATTATAGTTTCCTCCTTTTATTGACCTTCGTTCTTTAAATCTGCATTGATCTTTTTTATGTCCCCAGTAACCACATCTGTAGCATGTTATTTGAGAAGCCTTGAAAGAGGTTTCATTGCCACTTTTAGTTTCTTCCTGTTTACTCTTCTTTTTTAACGCTTCATCAAGAAGCCTTGCTTTGACAAATTCCATAGTTAATTCCTTGTTGATTGTTTCAATTGCTGTTTTGTTTTTGTTTGTTTGTTTGTGTTTGGACGAGGAATCAGGATGGCGGAGCATCCGTCGTACCTCATGGCACCGATTGCTATGATCATTTGGCCGACCCTACTAGAATTTAGCCGAATCTGGGGGAATTCCACCCCCAGTAGGGATCTTTATCGTGCCAAACATCGCATTGACACGGGACCTACAGTTTTACTTCCTCTCCGAAAAGAAGGCATGTTTTAAATTTTCCTCCGCTATGAAAAATTACCAGTTCGGCCGGGGATCGAACCTGCGATCTTTGGATTATGAAGCAAACATGCAAACCACTAATCCACCGAGACTGGCTTCAATTGCTGTTATTACTGTTATTAAATAACAGACTTTATCTGATTCTTCCATTCTTGATTCTGCATTTTCTAAATCTCGTATGACAGTGTCAAATTTTAAAAAATGATCTTCAAGTTTTCCTTTTGAAATTTCATGGACAGCAGTCTTCTTTTTAAATTCAATTTATTGACTACACTTTTTCTTTCAAATACGTTTTGTAGAGCTTTTAGCATTTCTTTGGCTGTATTTGCATCTTTAATAATATCTAGATGTTTATCAGTAACACACTGTACTATTACTGACTTAGCTTTAGCATCTTTAATAAAAAATTCTGTTTATAACCTTTCTTCTTTTATGTCTACCACATTTATTTCTAGAACTTTCAATATCTGCCTTTCTTCCAATAAGGATTTTACTCTAAACATCCAATTATTGAAGTTATCAGCTGCCAATTGTGGAAAAGATACTAACGTAGACGCCATTATACACTATCACAAAAATTCAATATTCTGTTAATACTAATACTGTCACCAAAAATCAAATTTCCTTGTTTATTTATCCTCTGGGCCCATAACCTCATAAAATAGGAGTGATTGGGATTTATAACATTTATTTAAGAGTGGAAATTAACATTTATTTACAGCCTTTTATTATTTACTTTTCTATTCACACTCATATGTTTTTACAGCTACCATTCCTACTTGATTCTCATCTATCATAACTTCATAACATTCTACCAACTTGATCTATTAATTCTAACAAAATAATCATCTCAAAGCATTGCGTTTACTATACTATGTTTATGCATCAATCGCACACAAGCGTTTAAAATGCGTTACCTGTTTAACCAACCTTCATTTCACTTGAGGATAATAATAAATACACAAGAGTGCAACACTAAAAATACACCGTAGAAAATAACATAACCACGCCTGTTTATGGCAAAATGCCACTGCAATACTTGTAACAACCCACCAATTTAACCTAATGCTTTTACTTGGTTATTTTCGAATGCAATATGGAGTTAGGATATAATATATTACATTTTAATTTAATAGCACTGTGCATATATGCTTGACCATTACTGTTTTTGTTCTTACGCATTGACCAAAGCATCTAGCTGCATGTTAAGTAAAAACAATATTTTTGGCAGTTCACTTTGTCAAAATATTGTCAAATAACAACTCTAAAATATATACATATTACGTATTGTTTTTCCTGCTATACGATTCTACTTATGCTATAGTTTTGAAAATAGATCTTTTTAAAGTTATCTGCAAACGATGAAAGGTTTTCTCTTAATAATCATTTTAATTTCGTGGATTAAGTTGATGTTCGGACAGACGGAGCGAGGAGATTTTGAACTAGAAGGCACAAGAGGACAGTTTCCTTTCTATGTTCAATTTGTTATAAACTCAGTATTGTACGTATTTATGTATTTTATATAAAACTACTTCACATTAACCATTTTTTATATTTTCCTCAAGCTTGTGTGGTGGAACAGTAATCGAATCCGAATGGGTACTAACAGCAGCTCACTGTTTTCATAACACCAGTTCCCCAATATTGGCATTGGTCAACCACAGTAGAGTTTCAATACTGATTGGTGCAGAAATACAAAATTCAAACATAAGACATAGTTTTCTAGAAAAAAGGGATATTAAGAGAATTATTTTGCACCCGTACTTTTATACTGAAATTATAAACAATACCGGAAATGAGGAAAATTTTATAGAAAACGATATTGCATTAGTCGAAGTACAAGATCTATTTATTATGAATAAATATACCCAAAAAATAAAATTACCGCCGAAATACGCGTTGCCAAATGTATGTAAAAAAGGCATTATTGTTGGAATTCAGAACGTAAGGGGATTTCCTCGATTAATGTATGCCGAAGCGGAATCTAAAAACTTGACAAACATTATACCAAACTTTCAAATGGATTACATAAGAACATCTGTATTTTATTCTACATATGAAAGGTCTGCAGGAAATAGTTTGCAAGGATATTTTGGAAGTCCATTTATTTGCAATAATTCACATACGCTAACCCAATATGGGGTAATCTCTTCTATAAAGCATAATAACAACAGTGTCTTAGTAGAATATGAAGATGTAAGTAAGCACATGTGGTTCATCACGAGCTTTGTACGAATTTCTGAGTCGTATAGAAAGCTACACAGACATGTTAGAGAAGATACATCAGAAGACGACGATGAACTAGAACTTGTTACTATTACCACCAAAGGCACTGGATCTGCAGATAAGAAAAACATCACTCTTTTTTCATCATCGACCAATGTAAAATGTTATTATTTTGAATTCTACATCACTTTTTATATTATTTTATTGTATGTATTTTATAAATAAAGCAATAGATTGAAGAAAACTATTTGGATCATTGCATTTTATAGTTAGTTTAAATGAGTTGGATATATAAAAGGCCATTGCGAAAAAGTTCCTATGTCATCAACGACATTAATAAGCCAATTTCTGAATATCGTAATCCGAGAAATACGGACTGGAAGAAATACAAACAGGATCTGCAAATTAACCTAAGTAATATCAAAAATGAATAAAAGACAGCACAGATATTGAATTAACCTCCGCGCAACTACAAGAGGTTATCTTAAACCATAGATAATAAATATACTTTCTTAAACTCATACAATGACAACTGCAGGATCATACGATGAACTACCAACAAGGATGTTACTTGGTGGATTACGTATCTTGCAGAACTAAGGAAGAGCACGCGCAAGTTATTTAACAAGGCGAAAAGAACAGGCGAATGAGATGAATACTATCGTACCCTCACTGAATAAAATAAACAGATTCGAAAGGCCAAAAAAACTCTTGGAGGAATTTCTGTTAAGAAAACGCTTCTAAGGCACCACAACACCAGAGAATTCTGATCAAAGATCCTGTGGAACCTGTTGGCACAATATTAAAATCAGATGGAAAGCTCACAGAGACGGGTAAGGAAACCTTGGACATACTTCTTCAAGCTCATTTTCCAAACTTATATGCATAAAAGTTTGCTAAATCTCCAATACCCTAATATAAGGACCTCAAAAAGGAATTGTCAAATCTCAAACAAAATTATTACGCACAACAGTGTTGAATAGGCTATTGAGTCTGTCAAATCATACAAAGCTCCTGGTCCTGATGGGGTAATACCGATGCTATACAGTAAGGTGAAAGTCATCTCACTCCAAAGCTCTGTAGACTATTAAGCCTAGCAACAGGATATATCCTCTTCTTGGAAAAGCTCTACAATCAACTTTATTTTAAAACCTACGAGAGATTACTCTAAGGCCAAGGCATATAGACCTATCAACCTATCATCTTTTATGCTAAAGCTGTTGGAGAAACTGATTGATAGACACAAGGGGGAGCCTATCTCTAGTAGGTCTATTTCATCCCAATCAACACGCCTAACAATCAGAAAAAACGTGCGAGACTGTTCTACACCAACTGGTGAGGAAAGTTGAAGATGCTAATAATAACAAAGAAATTTCGCTTTTTTGCAGTTTTAATATAGCCTTAATATAGAAGGAGAATTTGATTGCCTAAAACAGGGCAAAGACAGGCTGGAGCTATGTAAACTGGAAAGACTTGCTTGTCTCTGCATAACTGGAGTCATGAGCAGCACAGCTGAAATATAATGGAAACTTGCAAACTAGATCTGTTTGTGGACATGTCAGGATAATAAACACTAACACAAACTCATTACTAGATATGAGCAGTGACGCCAGCCATGCCGTTAAAGCAAAATCTCAAGAAACCCTTCAGTATCCAGCTTGAATGGAATTAAGGGCTGGTACAAAGAGACTATCAGGAAGGAAAAATAATCTGGTACACAGATAGATCCAGAACTGACGGCGGAACTGGAGCTGGAATACACGGGGAATCACCCTGTTGTAATGCATATGCATCTCTAGGGAAGTATTCCACAGTATTCCAAGCAGAGGCTCATGCTATGACATCTGTCTGCAAGAGAACATAAGAAGGAATTATCAGGGCAAGGATATCCAAATACTGACAGATAGACAAGCGGCTATAAAAGCTCTGGCGAGCCACCAGATTAATTCTAAATTAGTATGAGATTGTGTTCAAAACCTTATAACACTGGTAAACCACAATAGAGTTACTCTTGTGTGGGTTCCAGGACATAAAGGAACACTAGGCAATGAAAGAGCTGACATATTACAAGAAAGAGATCAGAAACGACCTTTACCGGCCCTGAGCCAGTATTTGGAATTGCCAAAACCACAGCTCTTGTTTGCCTAGAAGGTTGGATAAAAAGACAACACCAAAATCACTGGAACAATGTGGAAGGTATGAGACACAGTAGATTGATGCTAAAAACTCCGTCCAAAAAACTAACAGATGACATACTGCAACTAAGCAGACAATAAATCAGGTTAACGGCAGGGCTAATAACTGGTCACTGTAACCTAAAAGACGTATGCATACAATGTGCATATACAATGAGGAACCCATATGCAGACTCTGCAATGAAGAGGACGAAACAGTCACTCATCATCTTTTGAGTGTAATGCTCTTGCCAAATGGAGACATGCACTCCTGTGAGGGAGAAATAGGAGAAAACTTGGTAAAAAGATTACCAAACCTGATTGGGTTTACAAGACTTCTTGCCTAAAAATTGACATGATGAGGTAACACAATAACCTTGCAGGGCATCCAATCCTCTTTCGTGTGTATTCGAAAAAAAATAGAACCAGAATTATCTTTCTAGGAAAAGAACAGAAAAGGGAATTATACAGGGTGTCCATTGTCCATGTCTATAGTAGTATCGTTACTCAAATAGAAAATCCGATTAGGGGAATGTTAATGAGGTTAAAGAAGCCATGTTTAAAATTAGTGGCACATAGTCTTAAAAAAGTGTGATGCATAAGAGTAACATATTTTTAAAATAAATTAACTTATATTTTCGTGTCATAAATGAAACCCCTTTAGGTTCTGTCTTCATTAGAATGTTTTTACTCTTAAATGCAAGGTTATGATTTTTAAATTATTTCTTGGTCAATATCAACCGTTCATTTAAATGTCAATATCAACGCCATCGTTTGCTGCTATTGGACTATTAGAAAAGCTTCAAACTGTTGGCTAGAAAGCCACCTTAATTCCGTTATGTTACCACTGATTGCATTGTAATCTACTCTACAACATACAGCGTCGAGTTTCACTAGCTACAAAAATCTAGCAAGTTCCTACAGTAGTTTTGACATATATTTAGACGTTCTAACGTATCTGTAAATTATTATAAAAATTCTCATTTTTTTTATGAAATGTTGTCTGTATATGGATATCGTATAAACAGCGTAAACCTGTTTAATTTATGGTGTATCATGAGTTTATTTGCTATAGTTTATGTACGTGGATATCAATTTCGAAACCAATATAAAACGCAAAGTGGACATCTACACAAAAATAAATATGGAAATCAATACGAAAATAAAAGTACAGATCGATTAACTGGGATAGCTGCATACAGAGGGCAGTTCCCTTTCTTTGCGCAGATATTTTCTGGACAATATATGTAAGTATTTAAATACTATTTGGCAAAGTATTATCTGATCTAGAAATATCGCATAAAATCGAATTGTTACTATTATAGATATGGTTACGAAGTGTATGGACATGGATGTGGAGGTAGCTTGATCGATCCCCAGTGGATATTAACAGCTGGGCATTGCTTTGTCACTAACCGTTCGACTATAAGTAAGTTGATCAAGTTGGGAGGCATATCTGGCTACACAGATGCAATTAAAACATACAATTATCTTAATGAATATAACTCACAAATGAGGTATATAATAAATGTTTACATTCATCCTGATTATAAAGCAGTATATAGAAGCATTAAACCACCTTCAATAAGGACAGTACAAAACGACATAGCTGTGGTTCGATTGGAACATCCATTTTCTCTTGGCGAAAACGTACGTGTGCTAAGATTGCCCACTGAATATATGAGAGTATGTAAAAAAGGCATAATTATTGGTGCTGGAGTCCCTTACCACGATCCCGACTATAAATCACCGAAATATATTTTGTTCGCTATGTTACGATCGAGGAGGTTGTCTGAACTGCATACTGATATTTTACCACCGTTCCAACGGAGTACAGTATTTTATTCCCAGGTTCGATGGCAAGGTGATTTTGCTATAAGAGCTGACTTTGGTGGACCGTTTGTATGTTATCCACATTGGCGTATACCAGTACAATACGGTATAATGTCGATGAGCCATAAATATAGGGAATTTGAAATAATCGAATATGAGGCTGTTATTAAACATATGCAATTTATTAAAAAGTATGTTCCACAAATAAAGATTTATGGTAACACTACCCCAAAAAACGTATCTCGAAAATGTCTAAAGTCTAGAATAAAATCTCGTTATTTTTTCCTATTTGTATCACTGCCTTTTATTAGATACATTTTTGTGTCGCAGGAAAAGTTACCTACATATAATTTCCGTGAGAACTTTCGATAAGAAAACAATAGACCGTGGTAACTTTTTGCATTGGAAATGAAATTATTATAAAGTGCTGCTTTGATTATTTAGGTGGCCAAAGTTCTTGGTCATTTAAAATTTCGTAGTTTTAAAAACTATGTCCAACCATAATTCATAGCAGTGGCGTGCGGTGAGAATTTAGGCAAGGGAAGCAACCATGATTTTAATTTTAATATACCTAGGTACATAAAAAACAGGGTTCTAATTATTAAACTTAAAAGTCTTTCAAAGAAGTACTTTTACACTTTATACTTATGGGATTTGCTGACTATTATTCTTTATTAAAAAAAAGTACTACTATTTATCTATAATGCAACTCGATTCTCCGGTCTTTTTTAGAAAATGCCTGGTGCAGGTTTCAATCTTTGTTGTTAAATTTGAAAGTTCTGGTTTTGGTCCGCCTTTCTCACCAATTTGTAATTTTTCTCCAAAACTGTATACAGAAAATTCTTTATCTAATAATTTACAAAATCGTCGCGATTCGGATGTATTGGAAGTACTCTACACACTGCTCGGAACTTTCTACCGAAACACCCGAATTTGCAGTCATCTCGATATAAATAGTTTTAAATGTAAACTTAACAAACACTAAATCGAATAAGTAACTAAATTATAATAAATAAATCATTTGAGCCTGTAGCACACTAAAAATAAATTAACCTTAAGATGTCACCCGTATCACGACAACCGGCCACTAACGAAAGCGGTAGCTGAGAAGTGCAATAAGCAAATAAATCGTTGCTTATATGTAACACATTTGAATCTGTATTACCTTTCCGCGCACGTTTAATGTCCCTAATTCTTGTCCAAATCAAACTTCTAGAGATAAAACTTTGATAAAAAATGATTAGAAAACAATATATTGCACATATATGTATGTACACTATGTATAATGTACATGTAGAATAGTAAGAGAAAGTCCTGTAGTACCCTCAGCAGATATTTTTAATTACTAAATGGATGTCGTTCACAACTTTTTTACTAATTAGGTCATATGTATGCATTTCAAAATCTTAACTGGTTTTAGTAATTTCCAAGCTCTGCAAGATTTTTTCATTTTTAAGTCTCTTTGCTTTCTTTAAGATCTTTCCAGATTTCTTAACATTTTTTCCGAAAATCCTCCTTTGTAGAAATTGGACCAAAGAGAATCCTAGAAGAGATGATGATCCAACCAGTTGTTGCAGTTTTTATTTGTTGACTTTGTTTTATCTAAAATTCATATGCTGCGCTAGTGAAACGCAAATACTATTATCTTTCTAGGAGTATAATTTTATGTCAAATTCACAAAATAAATGCAGGAAAACTGTAAATGAACCGATGTCCAAAGTAGACGAGACAAATAAGATTTGGTCCGTCAATGCAATAGTTGGAGAGAGCGTTCTTCTTCCCAAATTGATGACAATCTTGCCAATTTTAAATAAAATTACATGCGCTACTAATCTAGATCGAAGCTCTACCATAGAATAGCTAAAAATGTACTTCATCCACACTTTTAATCACTCTGGATACCTTCAGCTAGGCTGTAATCTTCAGAAGACACTGAAAAACTTTCCAGTTTTTTAGTGTTTTCACACCAGTTTATCAGTGTCTGCTGAAGATGACAGCCTAACTGTTGAAACACGCGTCCAGAGTAATTAAAAGTGTGTGTAGTGAGGGTGAAGAACGATTTTAGTAAGTTTACGTCCCAGTTTGAATTTGTTTGAGATAAGAGCTAGATTTATAGCACAAAATTATAAGCTATCACAGAGTAAATGATGTCTACTTTATCATTACCGAGATGCCGGATCGCGGTATAAGGAGCCGATTGAACAATATAAATATGTAATAAATGAAGCAGATGTTTTATTTATTTTTAGTAAAATAATTATGAACCCTTTCATGTATGGATAATTAGATATGAACGTATGACCTATAAAAAAAGAAAAATCGAGCTGAAGACCTACCTTGTTCGGGTTCTTGGAGAGCCACGATAGAGGTATTCTTAATGGGATTAACGAAGATTAAACCGGTCGGTTCGTTCCGATACAAAACGGTAATAATTATACAGTACATTTAACGAATTGTATAAAAACGAACGCCGTTGCACCCGTTTTGTTGTTTGGGGTTATGTTTATGGCGACTCGGGTGTAAACCGGTTAATTTCGGGTATATTTAAGAAGGGCCAAGCTTTCTCCTCATTCTAGAAGATGGGAATTATGCTTTCTTTAAAAATGTGCTTGCAACAGCAAATCAAAACAACCCAGAAATTCCCCAAAAATGGCCCAAAAGTCGTAATCCTGCCCGAAACGCAGTCGGAGCTAATTTTCGTAGTATGATACAGTATAATTTCGGGTATATTTAATAAGGGCTAAGTATTCTGCACATTCTGGAAGATGGGGAGTGTTATTTTTTTTTAAATGTGCTTGCAACAGCAAATCAAAACGAACCAAAACTGCCCCGAAAATTGTCCAATAATCGTAATCTAGCCCTAAACGCAGTCGGAGCTAATTTTCGTAGTATGATACCCACAGTATAATTTCGGGTATATTTAAGAAGGGCCAAGCTTTCTGCACATTCTGGAAGATGGGAATTATGCTTTCTTTAAAAATGTGCTTGCAGTAGCAAATCAAAACAACCCAAAAATTCCCCAAAAATAACCCAAAAATCGTAATCCAGCCCGAAACGTAGTCGGAGTTAATTTTCGTAGTATGATACAGCATAATTTCGGGTATATTTAAGAAGGACCAAGCTTTCTGCACATTCTGGAAGATGGGAATTATTCTTTCTTTAAAAACGTGCTTGCAGCAGCAAATCAAAGCCACCCAAAAAGTCCCGAAAATGGCCCAAAATTCGTAATCTAGCCCAAAACGCAGTCGGATCTAATTTTCGTTGTATGATACTCACAGTATAATTTCGGGTATATTTAAGAAGGGCCAAACTTTCTGCACATTCTGGAAGATGGGGAGTGTTCTTTTTTTAAAAATGTGCTTGCAGCAGCAAATAAAAACGATCCAAAAATGGCCCAAATCTAAGCCTAAACGTAATCTATTTCCCGAAACACAGTCGGTGCTGATTTTCGTAGTATGATACTCAGAGTATAATTTCGAGTATATTTACAAAGGGCCATGCTTTCTGCACACTCTGGAAGATAGGGAGTGTTCTTTCTTTAATAATGTGCTTGCAGCAGCAAATTAAAACGACCTAAAAATAGCATAAAAATCGTAATCTAGCCCGAAACGCAGTCAGAGCTAATTTTCGTAGTATGATACTCACAGTATAGTATAGTATAGTAGATTTAAGAAGGGTCAAGCTTTCTGCACATTCTGGAAGATGAAAATTATTAAGTGAACTGCAGACAACCATCTGTATTTTTTATTCAAATGGAAAAGGTCGATACCCTACAGACAATAAATTATCATAGCATTTGCAACTTGCAGTATTTGATCATTTTAAGCTAGGGAAACTCAACAAATTTAGAGTTTTTGGTGCTTTTATTTCTAAAGTATTACAAATTCTTTTGAAAAGGTGTTTGGCTTAATTCGATTTTTCATGATGTTTATTTCTGTAACAACGCATCATTATATCTTTTGTCAAAATTTCTAAGTGTTTGACCAATGTATACCGAACTACAAAAACAACAACTCAAACTGTAAATGCCCGATTTCAAGATATCGTGTGTTCTGTCTTTAGCGTTAAATAAAAATGAAAAAATATTAACGTTTAATTTTAAAGGCTATTTTGTAATGTTGTAAATGTTGGTTTTTCGTAGTATATGTGCAACTTTTTCTGATATTTTTCCAAAATATGGTATAGATCTGTAAATTGTGCTGTTTGTTTCAGTGCCAATGGGATATAATCGTTTGATAGCTATTCCATATTCTATTTGTTTAACTAAATTGTCAATAAGGATTTGCAATGTCCGGCAATCCGGTTAGAGGATTTTTCTTGTAGATAAAGCTTCAGTACACCTCGCCGTGCTGTCGGTTGGGCACGTTAAGCAGTCGATCTCAAGTCTGCATTTACTTCAGTGGGTCGGCAATGTTAAGTACAATTAACATTTATACAAAACAATTAGTTTTGAATCCGGCATATTATTTAAATGAAATGTTCCAATACTCGCCTCGACCGCGTAAGCCGTTCCAGAGATACTGAAAGGTTTCCATACTTTTATTCCACATTGTATAAACATATTTGAATTCGACACTGTTTGACACTTTTGAACCCCGCAAAACTTCAAATGTCATTGGACCTATTAATGTCGATGTGAATGAAAACAATTCCATGACTAAGAAACTTCAAAATGCCATTTCATGTTTATTATTTAAAGATTCTTCATGGACATTTTTATTTATTCTGGACCAAGGCTGATTCCGTGCCTTTTTGAAATACATGTTATTATTGGTCTCGGTGTAAATGAAGCCAATTACAAAAGTCAGTAACTACTATGGTAGATTAGATAGTATAAATCATGTGCCGTCCTCAACATAATATCGAAGCGCTCTAATCCGTTATGGTTGTACTTAAACTTTATTTCTTGCAACAGTTGCCTAAGGTAACAAATAAATAGTAGTATAAAGCAACTAATACATTTTCAAAATGTCAAAACTATTAAAAGTATACTTTTTCTTGTTATCCTGTTTACTTTCTGAAACTTTCTTGATTCAAACAAATAAACATGTAAAGTATACTGTTAGAGGAAGAAAGCTACAAGAAGGACAATATCCTTTCTTTGCCCAAATAAGTATTCCTGGTCACATGTGTGTATACATTGCATTTTTAAATTATTTTAGACATACAACTGCAATTTGAATTATAATTTCTGAATACTGTTTTTGCAGGAATCAGGAATGTGGAGGAACTTTAATAAATCCTATGTGGATATTAACTGCAGCACATTGTTTTATGAACAGCACTGAAGTAACAAAAAACCTTGTACAACACAATAAGATAAAAGTATATATGGGCACTAACAAACACATAGCACATGCGTATGATGCTGCTATTAATTTTGTAGATAACGTATACATTCATCCAAACTTTAGTAGATATGAAAGAGGAGGAATCTCATGTCTAGTTTATGATATTGCGTTGGCTCAGTTAAAATATGCTTACAAATTGTCTTCTCGTATCCAAACTTTGTATCTACCTCAATCAGAATTAAATAGAACTTCTGAAAGATGTAAAATAGGAATTATAATAGGTATGGGTAACAAAGAAAGTAAATATATGTTAACTGCTAATATTCATGAAAAAAGTATAGAACAACTTGAAATTAAACTACCAAAACCTTTAATCAAAACTTTATTTTTTGCTGAGGTATTATTAAACAACTCCGGAGGTCCCTACTTCTGTTTAAATGAAAATGGGATTCCTGTGCAGTATGGCGTACGTTCAAGGGAAGGCGTTACAGACGATGTAGCTAATTTAGGAGTTTATGAAGCCGTGAATGCTCACACAGATTTTATTTTACACCATGTTTCAAACTTCAGTACCTACGAAGAAAGGCCTTTATGGTATTTAAAAGCGGGTGGACCAATTAACACCTCGCGTGAGGTTCCAGTAATTAATATGCCGGTTATGTTCCATGAAAAAGGTGGATCAGATCTAGTTAGATATTGTCCTGTAGTTTTAATTATTTCTTTCTTCGCTATGGATATTTAAATACGTATGTCTCTTTCAAGTTACTTTTTCATACCTATAATAAAGTGCTTACTTTTTAAGTTGGCTTCTTATTTAAATTAAGAGTGTATTACCAAAAACTCTACTTCCACTAGGTAATCGCTGGGTCTTCAGGAAGAGTCGGGCTGTCGTTAGGCACATCAAGCCTTAATAATTAGTAGTACATACTCGTTAAGGGGAAGATTCGCTAGTAGAAAAATAATGTGTTCGTATCTGTAAAATAACTTCTTTATTTATGTAAATAATGACACGGAACAAAAACCAATTTGTTAAGATAGGTTTTCTGTAGGTACCTACGACTCGAATATCTTTACAAAACGTAATCTGTTTTAGAAAAAAATTGCTTAAGTTAGTATATTTTCGACTAACCAAAGCATGTCTGATAACCATAAAATTAACTAAATCTCGTCGTAGGTACTTCAACTGACGTTTTTTCTTTCATTTAGTAAAAACCGCATCGTATAGTGCCTTCTACTTTTTAAAATATCTTACATTTACGATGATAAGATACGGATTTTTTTTAATACAATTGCCTAATAACTATCAGGCGCAATGGCAATAGTTTTCGATCGTAAATTACTCATGCACGCTACACTGTTAAAATAAGTTCACATTATGCGCGGTCTATTATTATTTATGGAATTTTATTTTATTTCTTAATTTAATTTAATTGAATCTTATTTACTAATTTAATTGAAACCTTGATTGCAAAAAGGGTATACTAAGTTGCAATTTTAACAAAAATAAAATTTCTGTCGGAAATTACATGTCATACTAAAAGGTGTATCAACCAGCAGTGTATAAAAACTTTTCATTACATACTAGTAGAAGGTTTTGAAGGTACATATATTATATATGTATGAGATTTTGTTTTCTTTTACTTTTTAAAATAAAATTAAATTGAGATTTCAACTTTTACAAGAAATATAATTACAAGTAAGATCATAAGCAACAATAAGTAGGTACATACCTATCTAATTATTTTCGAAGGTCTTTTATTGGGCGTCCGTGAGGATACTGAGAATCAATCAATTCAGGTAACATGCACTTATAAAAGAAAGTCGTTAACTCGTTTTTCATTTTTGTTTGCCAAAACAGATCGTCACGATAAATCTTCTCACTTATCATTTCTTGCGGTGTCCATACAACGAATATGCAATAATCGCGGTTCGTAATATGTAACTGTCCTTGTATTTGAAAGTAATAATTATGAGTCCTTTTTAAACAGATTTCACCAGCCCGGTTTTCCAAAAATTTAATTTTCTTTTCGTTAACAGCACTCATAACTTTCCTTTTTGCAGCTGATGCAGGGCATTTGATTTCAATTAATCCGTCTTCACTTAATAGTCCGTCTGGCGACGCTGCCGAAATGAAATCATCTTTATCAATAAAAAGTCCGCATTGTTGAATTTGAATATTAGATTGCTCTTGAAATTCCCGAAGTGCTACTATTTCATGATCTTGTCCCCATCGTGTAGCGAGATTTCCTTTAAACGTGCTATACAACAAATTTTTTACTATATTTTTACAATGTGTTAAGCTTTTCATTTTACAAATCTGGCCAAAATTAGAAGCTGTTATTCGCGACGATCTTTCTTGACGCCAAAGTAGATTATTATGCTGACCAATTGTTTCTAACTGTATCAGATGTAATTCGTCTTCAGTTTTTTTCATTACTTGTAAAATTTCGTTTTCCTTAAAAGAATATTATTCTGCTGATAATTGCATGTTTTCTTCCTCTATTTTTCCATATTCGCTATCGGCTGGTGCTGACTGGTAAATCTTCCTTCTTTGTGATTTTTCACTAAACAGTCTCTTTCGGCATTTAACCCACTTTGATTTGGTTTCCACAGCTTTTACGTATTTTTTTGTAAATTGTCCAGGACTTTTACCAACTACCTTTTTATGCATTACCTTCGAAATATGGCCTGGTTCAAAATTGAAAGTCAAAGCAGCTGCTTCGCATCGTGTTTTATAGGAAATTTTTCCCGTAAAGTTAATTCGTTTACCTCCTATATATTTTGCAACTATAGAGTTATAACATTCGGCAGCGTTATTGTCCATATTTTGCAAAAGACTTTCAGAATTTCGCGCTATTCTGTCAGTAACAACCATTATATCGTGATATAAGCCCGAGTCTTTGAAGTTAACAATCCAATTGTTTTCATTTTCATGTTTGGGTCCGTTGCAAAATAAGTGGCACAATTATTGTGATCCCTAAAAACATGATGAGGACAATTCAAGATGTCATTTCTCAGCTGTTGTATTTTCTCACTATGAGTTAAAGTTGCATTTGTAATATAAAAAACAACGGCACCTTGTATACCCGACCTCATTCGTTTGATAGAGTTGTTCAGCGTATTGCGATGTTGTAGAGGAACAATTATCATTTTGCTACTTATTCTTTTTTGGGTCAGTTCCCTTAATTTACTACAAAAATTACGCAGAAGATGGTTACGACATTCGATTTTTTGAATTACTTTCTGCCCATACGGACGAACTTCTGCAAGACATTTTGTTACACTGCTGTCGCCATCTCAAACCAAATACAAGTATTTCAAATTATACATTTCTATACTTCTTTTGAAGCCCTCTATGATAATATCAGCTTCCATTCCTGTAGATGGTTTGTCCCAATTCTTAAAGCATTTAAGCAAGGGAGCTTCAGAATGTTTTGATTTAGCACGTTTACACATACAACAGTATTTATTTCTAATCCCTAAGAATAACACTTTTTTTGTTTTTTCACCAACAATAACGCCAACTCCTGCAGCTGCATTATAGTTGGTTCTGTAGGATCTTTTACTCCACGCTCCATCTGCAATCACAGTAATGAATGGAATGCCGTCCGAATCAACTCGGCCTTCTTCAATTGCTAAACGGGATTCTATTAAAGCAGCTTTTTCCATATATTCCCATGCCGTTTCTTCAATATAAGTAGCAAGAAGTTGTTCTGTCTTTGTATAAAGATTTGGGCCCATCCAAGGAATATCGCAAGTAGCCAACATTTCCTTCAATTGTGAGTATCCTATTCCTGTTGTGATACTTCCTAGAACTGCAGCCTTTTTTATATCCATTGCCTGATCATTACAGTCAGTTGATATAACAGTATTAACTCCGCACATCTCACATTGAACAACAATTTTACTCTGCAGACCAATTCTTTGCTCGGAAACCATTTTCAGATGTTCATTTCTACACGAAAACAATCCAACATGAGGAAAACGTATAATGGCATTAAAGAAATTACTAATTTCCACAATTCTCCTTCCACTGACATCTTCGTGCTCTTTTTGAACATTAAGCACCTCATTTTCAACGTCAGTAGTATAAGTAGGTGGAATTTCCTCTGGGCTGTGGCTACTACTAGTGGAAGTACAAGGTTGATGTGATGGAGCTGAAAGTTGATCAAATGAAGTTGAAGGTTGACTTGTTGAAGTTGAAGGTTGATCTAATGTAGTTGAAGTGTGATCTAATGAAATTGAATGTTGATCAACAGGAACAAATTCTGCTGATTGAACTTTTTGGGCAGACTTTTTAAAACCACAAAGGTTTTGCATTCTTCTACGTATGCTCTTTTTTCGAGCTGATAGCGTTAATCGCGGCATAATATTAACTACATAAATAAATTGCACGTACAATATGATATATAAGTATTTGTTACACTTCACTACTTTACACTAAAATAGACTACACGATAATTACACTATGCTCTATATTAATACTTGCTACACTTACTTATAAAACATGTAGTACTATCACGAAAACTATACCAGTACTGTTGTTACCGTCGCGCTGTGCTTACGTTCACCGTTGGTTTACTAACTTGGTTTGCTAGGGAAATTCAAGTACAACTCAGAAATAATACTCTTAAAATGATGTATTCACACCAAAACCCACTAAGACGGTACAGCCCTGAAATAGAATAGGGGTGCAATATGTTATTATGTATTTAAGGTGCCTAAATAAACAATAAATGTGTCAGTAAGTAGCCGGTGACAGTAAACAGATTTCAAAGAAAGGATTAAGGGAAGATTTATTGCGGCTCCTTTTCATTACCCATCCGGTTATAAAACCAAATGTTAAACAAATTTTTAGAAAATCCCAAAATAAGTAGGTAAACCTTTTAGTTTTTAATTGAGTTGTTGTTAAAGAAGATTATGGCATTCGGTTTGTTTCTTTGATCTTGTCCGTGTACATTTTGACATTTTAAATCTATTTTGACATTCGATGAGAGAAGTGAAAAGAAAATGATCTAGCCAAAGAATTTAGAATTCAACCGAATACGCCTTCCACAATTTTAAAGAACAAAGAGAAAATCTTGGAATTCTAACGGAATTTGTGTTTCCAGTAAACGTCTACGAGAACCGCGTTTTGGTGAATTAGAAGAATGTGCTTTAAGGTGGTTTAAACAAGTTCGCGATAACATCGCGGTAAATGGACTTAACAAGACGGAAGAATTATCAAGAATTTTAAAGATTAACAATTTTAAGTGCAGCAGTGGTTGGTTAAATCGATTTAAGGAGAGACGTAATTTGTCTTTTAAAAAAATGTGGCGAGAGCGCATTGGTTAATTTTTAAAAAATTCCTTGATTCGAATATTCATTAATTTTTTTTCACTCCCTTTGACTTCGAATTAACGAGATTCTACGTATTAGGTAGCTGTCGACCTACGAGATTTAGTGCTCTAATCTGGCAATAGGATTAAGTGAATAAAATAAAATAAAAAAATAAGAGATATTCCTGATAATTGATAACATTATATTTTATTTTTATTTTAATTAAATATAATGTGCATTATCGTATTATTACCATCTATACACAGAATTAAAACTAAAATGAACATTCCATTGTAACAGTGTATATCATATTTCAGTCACAACATAATTCTGACTCATTCACGTTAGAAGCAATTAAATTTTGCTTGCAAGTTAGATCTGCAAATACATGCAGCATTTATTAGTCAGCTATGTGTGTCTCACTTCTAACTATTTTATCTTCGTTGCAAAATATATTAGGCTACAGCGAATCTTGGCCTTAACCTCGATGGGCAAGCACGTGAATAGCTCGGGCATTAGCTTGGAGAGCTTGTAGACAGTGGGTAGCAGCTTTGCTACCCACATTGATACCAAAGTTTCTATTCTCATACCTTTTATGTTATCGATTTTCGATATGCATGCTCCTGAAAGGGATGTGAAGGTCACAAAGCCTAAAGCCCTTTGGGTAACCGATAATTTAAAGCTAATTATGAGGGAGCGTGACAGTGCTTTGAGGAAGTATAAACGTACTAAATCAACCTCTTACTGAGATCGGTATAAAGAACTTAGGAATTTTACTGTAGGTTCTCTACGATGCGAAAAAAGAGCGTATATTAATCAAATTGTCTCAGAAAATAACTTTCGTCGTCTATGGAATTCTTTAACTGATCTCAACGTACGTTTTAATAAGTCTCATGATATTCTTAGCAGACCCAAATTCTATTGGTACTTTAGTTCTTTTATGCCGACATCTACAAATAACTGCAATAATCTTATTTGGCATTATTTAAATCATAATTTAAGTTAAAATTCTTTTGATTTTTTATTAACTACAGTAGAAGAAGTACACAAAATTGTACATAGTTTACCGTCTAATGCACTTGATACTGATAACATTTCCCTTAGAATGTTAAAGTACTGTAGTTTATTTATCGATACGTTTATAACGCATATTGTCAATTGTTGCATTGAAAATAGTTACTTTCTGTTGGCCTGGAATGGAGCTATAGGGCTTCCTTTATTTA
Source organism: Agrypnus murinus (assembly GCA_929113105.1). Lineage (NCBI taxonomy): Eukaryota > Metazoa > Arthropoda > Insecta > Coleoptera > Elateridae > Agrypnus > Agrypnus murinus. Next base: position 71,256,523 of record OV816025.1, read on the forward strand.
AGATTGTCAACCAGAAGACTTTCTCAGACCTAAGAATAATCAGCATATTACCCTGTTTGTCTAAGATATTTCAAAAAGTCTTGTACCAAGAAATGTACACTTTTTTAATGAAAATAATTTATTGCCTACGTGTCAATCCGGGTTCAGAGGAAAATTTAGTACAGTGGATTCACAACCTACAGAGTGATAATAATTGAGGATAATTACCCGTAATGCACTCATAATGGACTTGGGTGTTGTTGTTGATAGCAGTTTACGATTTAAGCAGCACATATGTAAATTATTGCAAAAGACTCAGAGTTCTCTAAAGTTATAAGGCACAGCAGACCTATAACTGGGAAATCGGGGTGGTAAAACCATTTAAAAACCCATTTAAAAGTCCCGGTACATCTTAGGTTGGATTCGATTGGGCAGTGGCTCCAACTTAGGCTGGATAAAGAAACTTATGAAGGCATGAAAGAGGGCTGGAGGGTTCTAATGTACTTAACCCTGGTTGGAGGAATAGTCCTATTGTTGAACGAGAAACTTGGAACATCGTTCCGGTACTAACCTGGTGAGCTAGTAGAGGGTGGATAGGCAACCTCGCTACGACGAGTGAATAATTGGTAGCAATTGCTATGAAATTACGAGCTGATTGAGCGTATCTCAATTACTTCCTTTTGGAAGGAACGTGGGGATAAAGTTATTACAGATGCCCCACGTAAATCATACATGCATAATCGTGTCCTCTAAGGTTACTGTATGCTAATAACAATATTTTAAATTCTACTCAAAGAAAATTGTTATCCCAATCTTAAGTATTGTCACATTTTAATTATGGTAATATTATGTACAGTCCTTGTCTAGATGCAAGCGATAAACATCGTAAACAAAATTAGTGTTGCACATTTATTTTTAATTTTCGTCGATACAACCACATTTTACATAAAATAAATGAAGTTGGATGGTTAAATGGAGAATCGCTAGAAATATCAAATGCGTTCGTTCATACTCTATTAACTTCAAAACAACCTACATCTTTTAGCCAGTAGCTGATACCTACATAGGTCAGGTGTTCACTCCGTGAACACTCGCTTACAATCATCTGCTTACAATGCCTCATCATACTTCAGCTTTAAAGCAGTTATACGAGATCTGGCAATTAAATTATAAGACTGGACGACGTAAGGGCAGGTTTTATATTTCATGGTAGCTTACGTGCAAAGGTTAATTACCTTGACGCACGCTGTATCGAATAAGACCAGTCTCAACACGCTACGTGGATTAGTCGGGTTTTAGCAGTCGTTAGAAGCGAACGATGCATAGTGCTCGTGCCGGATTTATAGCGAACTACAAAAAATAGAACAGCGCATCAAGTTGAAGTTTCTTGTGAAACTCAAGAAGACTCCGACCGAATGCCTTAAATTGTTAAAAGAAGTTTATGGTAATAACTGCATGTCACGTGCAATGGTTTTTATGTGGCATAAAAGATTCGACGATGGTCGAGAAGCCGTCGAAGATGACGAACGCGACGGGCGCCCCAGCACTTCAAGAACTGACGAAAACGTTGAAAAAATCGGGAAACTCATCAGGCAAGATCGACGTTTGAGTATTAGAATGCTTGCGGAACTCGTAAATATTAATAAAGAAACAGTTCGACAAATTCTTCATAAGTATTTCAACATGACAAAAATCTGTTCAAAAGTAGTACCTAACATCTTAACGCAAGACCAAAAAGATGCGCGTAACGAAATTTGTTGACATCCTCGCGAGGTTGAATGATGAGCCAAATCTGCTAGAAAGAGTAATCACCTGCGACGAAACTTGAATTTCCCAGTATGATCCGGAAACCAAGAGGCAACCCATGCACTGGAAATCTCCTTCGTCGCCGATCATCAAAAAAGTACGGATGAGCAAATCAGAACTGAAGGCCATGCTCATTGTGGTTTTTGATATTAAGGGAGTTCTCCTAATCGAGTGGGTACCTGAGGGCCAAACCGTAAATCAAACTTACTACCGTACAGTTCTGGAGAAGCTGCGAGAACTGGTACGGAAGAAACGTCCAGAATTGTGGAACAACACATGAATGCTACACCAAGACAATGCTCCGGCCCACACTGCTCTCTCCGTGAAGCAATTTTTGGCGGATAAAAGAATCGCTACTCTTAACCACCCACCATATTCACCGGATTTGGCCCCGTGTGACTTTTACCTATTTCCAAAAATTAAACAGTCTCTGAAAGGAACCCGTTTTGACACTGTGGAAGAGATAAAAGGGAAAACGGCAACTTTACTTCGCAGCTTCACCGTTGACTTCAGGTGGATTCCATATCAAGACAGGCAGGAGTGGAAAATTCATCTCTCTGAATTTGATTAAATTTGAGTATGTTATACAGGATAAAAGATTAAGGACCCCATATTTTTTTCCTTTTTTCTGAAAAAAATTCATTTCTGACTTATGAGTGTCCGAAGTTTTTCCAAAAACTGTAATTATTTTCAAGGTCGAACATTTTAATAGGAATATCTTGAGAACTGCTACAGATATTTGAATGCAGTTTTTTGTCTCAAAGAGCACATTTTTCTCTTTCATTTGAATCACATTAGACAAAGATGTGTAAAAAACAACGTGTCAATGAGGTAAAATTAAAATAAATATTTTTTTCTCAAAAACGCCAATAAAGAATTTTCTAATTTTTTCACAGGAGGTGCAAAACATCATCTATTTTGAGCATGTAAAAGCACAATTTCCAACTTTGCTAGTTATTAATTTTGTATATGTTTATTATATGTATACATACGAACAAATAAAATCTAATAAACTAACAACTATTAATAAAAATCCATATGTTTAACCATATAAAGTATGAGCAACACCAGAAAATTATATCAAATTAATAACAAGTGTCACTGTCAAAGAACTCTGATTATTTTGTATATTTCCTGTGATATAATACACATGAGTTCAAAATTCCAAAGACACTGTTGTGAATGGCTCACAACTTGCATTCATTGCGTAGATACGGAATGGTACTAGGCAACGAGAATAATAAACAAGTCGAATAAATATCTCATAAAAGTTATTACTTGTGTTTTACTACCTCCTACAAGAGAGACATATAAGTAGCCCTAACACTACATTGCTGTTAAACCATCGCTACATTTGGTGACCTCGACTTGTTTATTATTCTCGTTGCCTAGTACCATTCCGTATCTACGCAATGAATGCAAGTTGTGAGCCATTCACAACAGCACCTTTGATGGAGTTACTTTTTGCACATATTATACTTAAACTTGATGATTTAGAAACAACTGTTCAATTAGTTCTGCTACTGGTTTCAAAATTGAATAAAATCTTGCACTAGATCCACATGGAGTTGGCATCTTTAAAGCCCGAGCGAAGCGAGGAGCGAGGGCAGCAGAGAACTAAGGGCTGCAAATGCTTTTCTGCCCAAGTGACATACCAAGGTTTTTCGCCTACCTGCTATTATACTTTAAAACGGAACTCCAAATTTTAAATAATAACACAATTTATTTTAAATTAATGTTCGAGGGATGAGAAGGAGTGAACGAAAACGAAGATAACGCCAGATTTTTTTAGTAATATTATTAAATTAACATAATCGTCATAAGACCATAAATATAAGATGCGTAATCCTCTACTACTTGAGTGGTACTGTCCAGTCTAGACTTCTGGAGCACATGATTATGTGCAATAACACAAGTCGCGCGTGGTCGAGTTCAAGTTATTTAAAAGAAGGGTGCTCGGTTCGTATGTCATGTGCGGATTTTACTGTTCTAATTTAAACAATAATAATACAATAATGCTGTATCACCTATTTATTAACAAAATATTACGCAATATTAAAGTAACAAAAAAACTAAACTAATAGCTAATAATAATAAACTTTTAATTATTGAGAAAATTCATTAGATCTGTATCTATTTAGTAATAGTGTAGAGTATATGTATTTGACATAAGAGAGCAGAAAAACTTTGACATAAGATGGCAGAAAAAAGCCCTAAATGCCCTCAAAACAAGACTTTTATAGCGTTTTCAATTGACTACTCTGGGGTGCTATTAGATTGCTCTAAGAGCCAATTTCGTATTTGATTGGTTTAGCTAGCATTCCAGTCATCAAGATTTGCGTATTCAATTGCGTCGAGCACTCTGTGTAAAATCACCCGAGAGTGGTCTTCGTTGACCTTTCTCGTGAGACAGGTCAATTCAGATCAAAAACAAAAACCTAACGTCTAAATTCATTTGTATCTGCGTTACTTCAACTGGAAAAACGCATTTAAAGTATTATTATGTATGATGAAAGGTTTGGCTTTATTAGAAATTTTATCGTCGGATTCGTCTAATGATAAAAAAATTTAAGCTATTATTGAATATTTAAATGAGAAACAACCATTATGCAATGTTCGTAATTTCCTGGAGAAGATAAATTCATTTTCTGATGAATCGGTAGATTTGCTATAATAATGTATTAATCGTTTTGGCTCATTTTTGCCAACCACGTCTAATAAATAAATTCCTGATCATGTTCAAAACAGTTAAGTATTGCTCATGTGTTTTATTATTATTAGGTATAATAATTTAATATAATAATGGCCGCACAAACTAACGGAAAAATGATTTTATTCGGTTGTGTATTCTGAATCACTTTTCGATCTATCTAAGATCAATCTATCTATCACATAAGAGCAATGACGTCATACCCGTTTTGCGAGCAACCACAGAGCAATCTACAATTGAGCAATCCGGGCCCCAATTGAAAACTCCATTATTAGAAAGCAGTTTTTGATCAGGTAGACGAAATAGTTATTTATGTATTAAGGGCATAATGAAGCTTTTATGGCCAGAAGCGTTATTTCTAGTCCGAGGAGTCAGCCGAGGGCTAGGAAAAGGCTGTAGGGCCCTAAAAGCAAGTTATGCCCTCTATACATACACTATTTTGTGCACAGATTAAGTTTTTAATGTTAAATTTATTATTGTGTAAAAATATAATTAAATGAGTACGTAGGTACATCAAGCAGCTGTGCGTATACTTATGTGCTTATACGAAGTACGTTACTATAGTTACTATTCCAAAATATTTAATTTCAGTTTATTTTCATTGGTAATAAGTTTACAAATTATATTAAGGATCAATCAAGTTCTACAAAAAAACTTCTGACATTTAATTGACGTTTCGTTATTGCCCGTCTGACCATAAAGAGGCCCTTGCGCCATAAAAAGACTTTTATGTTTAGATGAGTTTTACGATAATAGTCTAATTATAATGCATCTGTGCATAAAACATATTTTTACTTAACCTCTAAAAATATAAAAAACATACGTCAAATTCTTTTAGGTTTCTTAGATCATTAGTTGAATTTTCATGTCTTCGTCGTTAAATTTGTAGTTTGTTTTTTTCTTTTCATGCTGTCATTGTATTTTAAATGGTGTTTCCGATAAACTTTGTTTGTAATTAAAAATATAGCTTAATTAATAAAGTGAAAATCGTGATTTGAATAAATTGTACTACAGTGGTAGACATCAATAACGATATTGAAAGCGGTAACTCGATGAGTTCAGCTGTACACCACCTGAGCTTCGAGAACAACATTCATTCCCTCTAATATATGCCTATTAATTCCCTAATAAGTTACGTTACTGTTTAACTTTTGGAATTCTTTTTTAAACTTTCAAACAGGCAGGCGAAAAACTTTTGTATGTCACTCGGACGGAAGCATTTGCAGGCTTGCAGCCTTTAGTTGCCTGCTCAACAACTACGGTGTGCAAATGCTAACTTTCTGTCTTGAGACACAAAATACTATCGAACTTAATTCCGCAAAAATATACAGGACGTTCAGTTAAAAAAAATTAATGTTGGATATTTTTCCGGAAAATAGAAAAAAATTCTTGTGCTATTTTATAGATCAGGTTACGCTATACAAGTCTCTCATTTAACTCTTTCCTCTATCTTTAATATTTCAGCAGATATAACCTGGACAATGAAAAATCAGTCACCCTGTATACAATATCATGCGTAGATAACTTTTGTTAAAATATAATATTCAACTAGGATAATGGGCCCTACGGGCCTAAGCACTTAAGTATGATAGAAATAGCATTTATCGATTTTTTTAAAGTAGGTCAGTATTTACATGACCTACATAAATCTCCAATCGATTCTCTATCAATAGAGCACATATTAGTACCAAATAACACTCAATAGCACTAAATAGTACGAAAGAATCAGCATTTATCGATTTTTTAAAACATAACCTAATTTAAAAAATTTTAAAACAACCTAATTTAAAAAATTTTAAAACATAACCTAATTTAAAAAATTTTCCATTATCCTCGGCAAATTACGCGTCGAATGAGCCCAAGCCCATCTCTCCAGCCCTTATAGAACGCGAGAATGGGGCTCGGACACACATACAAATCAACTTTAGTAGTATTGGATAATTAATAATAATTCATTACTGCAGAATAGTTCATAAAATGTTTTTTACCTCCAATGCTTGTTTTAAGATTTCTATTCCCAACGAACTAAAGTTTCACGAAAGCAGCCGGCGCCCTTCGGAGGGTTGCCCCCCCCCTCGTCACAGGGCACCGTCATACGGTGCAGTCGTACCGTAGGGCCTGCGGGGTCGGTAGTTACGCCACTGAGAGCGTTATCATAAAAAACATATTTTGTTTTTACTATTTTATTGGTTTATATGTAGTTTTGTCAGTTATTTTAGTATTTATGGTTTATAATTAGTTTATTTGGAGGAGGACATTTCATTTCCTTCCTTTTAAAAATATGTATTTGATCTACAAAAAAAATCACTACATCAATTAAATCCTTAAAGCTTTTAAAATTTAAATTGTACTACATTTTTGGATTTTCAGTTGCATTTAATCAAAAATGATATCATAAAAAGGTTTTGAGTTTGAATTGAGAAAAAATATTTATTGTAATAAAATATTTTGCCTCGCTGACACGTTGTTTTTTTTCTCATCATTATCTAATATGATTCATATGAAAGAAAAAAATGTGCTCTTTCAGACAAAAACAACTGTATTCAAATATCTGTAGTAGTTCGCAAGATATTCCTATTTAAGTGTGAGAAAATGTTCGATTTTGGAAAAAATTGGCAGTGTCAGAAAAACTTTGGCCCTTCATAAGTCAGAAATGAAATTTTTTCAGAAAAAAAGAAAAAATATGGGGTCTTTAGTTTATTACCGCCTATAACATACTGAATTTTTATTAAATTCTGAGAGATGAGTTTGTCAGATTTCTATTTGCCTGCCTGAGTTGATATGGAATTACCCTTCACTCATTGTTTCGAGCAGTGGAAAAAACGCATGCAACGGTGTGTAGATAGGGATGGGGAGTATATTGAAGAAGAACGTAGTTAGATTGTATTATTTTTCAAATAAACTACATTTTGAACACCAGTCTTATCATTTAATTGCCAGACCTCGTATTATATAATTCTCTACCTTCAGGTATTAAAATTGATAACTCGAATAAGTTCACACGTCAGTTAAAGAATGAAACATAAGTATTTTACCGGTCTAAATAACAATAAAATAAAGTATACTTACTGTAACTGAAAACTCAAAAAATATCTGCCACAGCTTGAGATTTAAACTCTCTCTTTACAAATTGATTAATCAAGTCGTAGGTATTGGTTCCACAGCTGTATAAATTGTGAAAAGGAATAGATAAGGGTTCAAACACAAATAAAAACTTAAAAGGGCGCCATCTGGTTCTGAACTTAGTTAATGACTAATTAACCATTCAAAGATGTTAATTGAATAAGCATTAAAATTTATTAAATTCATTAACCAGAAAATGAATAGAATATTTAGTTAAAACAAAATTTTATTTACTTAAAATTGTTGAAGAAATGAACTTAAGCATTCATAACCAATATGGTTCCGTTTTTCAGATCGTTCAGTTTTGAATTAATAACATTTATTAGCAGGAACATAATAATAACACAACTTTGCATAAATAAAAGTAAAACACACATCGTATATTTATTACAAGTCCACCCTACATTTAGTAGGTTATAATTATACCAAAATTAATCAATAAAAATCCACCTAGAACTTTTCATTAAATTATGAAAATAACTCAAAAAGATTTGATTAAATCGACCACAAATAATCTTCAAATGCATTAACACAAATATTAAAATTTATATTGACTGGTCTTTTTCTGGACAAAATTTATACACAAATATCTAAATGAGATTAGACAAAATTAAATCAGTTCAAAAGTATCAATATAAATGAATTGTGATTAATTTAAAGTTTAAAGATTTTTAACTATCAAGGAGAGCTCTCCCTAAAGAAAATTCATAACTATGACATTCTTAATACTTGAATTACAAACAAATACCTACTTAATATTACAGTACCTTGCATTTTCATTCATTAAACTCATGAAATACCATACACCTAGTTCGATAGAAATTGGAAATTCGCCTTTCCTGCGGGGAACTTAAGGTTGAATTCGGCTCAGCATCGAAGTGTAGATTCTCCATACAAAAACGCGACCAACTCCATTATTGACAACAGCCCATATGATTACATAAACCAAGAGAGTCATGCACACAAAAATAACCAAGATTTTAATTTGCTATTAAGTAATATCGTAATTATTTTCCCTCGGAAAATTAGCGAAAATGCGTCTTGAGCTTCAAATTGTTTTAATTCACTTATATCAATAAATGCTTTCAACTTCTTTAGGCCGAATTTTAATGTACAAACGCACAAAAAGTGCTCACTAAATTTAGGATTACTTCAAGAGATTTTTCTCTCATTAATTAACTGCACTTATCGGTAGATCGGACGAAAAGGAAATACTTGCTATTACACATTTTTCATCAAAGAATAAACCACTGTGATTTATACGCAGTACGGAATGACAAGTCTTTCAAACACAACTTAATGTACGTAGAACCTTTTCAAAAGGATTTTCACTTAACGGCATAATTTTAAACGACAAAGCACTATAACTAGAATATCTTGCAATTCTATAGGATTAAAGAACTGTAATCCATTGACACTACATAAGAAAAATGATCAGGCCTATTGACCATAATTAATGTCGACTGCATGCCCACAGCCTGCAGTCACGAGTCTTGAGTCTCGAGTCTTCTTGTCAAAACTAGTGAAGGCCTTTTTATAAACTCCGTTCTACATTGCTCCGCACGCTGACATCTGTTTTTAGGCGGCAAGGGTGCTTATTGCCTGCCCTACTATAGGATTCACGACCTTACGTGTAAAAAACAGTACCCATTCTTTCCCGCTGAAAACACACGTGTGAACTAAAACACGCTGGCTGTAGACGATATTCATACACTGCATTGACTTAAAATTTGAAGCGCAAAATAACAGACAAAGAAAAATGTATTTAGAATCGTATACACTCAAAATGTTTACCAAAATATTTCAATAAATGAGTTGACTAAGCACTTCTCATGGTTTCTTTTCAAGGTTTCCTTTTGAAGAAATTGATATTATTTTAAAATGCCAGATAGCAAGATACGAAAAAACGACATCAATATGACGTTACATTATTTCATTATAGCAAATACGAACCAATCCTTAAATAAAAGTGCCTTTTATTTGAGATGTTTATTTGATAACGTGCTTGTTTAAATTAAGCGAGGTCCACAGGACCGAACTTAGGATTTTTAACAAGAATTAATACCAAATTTTATATACTAAATGCCGGTGGAAAATGTACCCGTTACACTCGCCCACTCGTCAAAGAAAAAGAAAAAAACAATAAAAAAAAAGAAAAGCTATGAAGCCCGTCTTATCTTTATACTCGAAACTAACGAAATGCCAAAGGCCTACGAAGATACCAAACTAGTATCAAAACCAAAGCACACCCAAAAGTGCCTAACGCCCAAATCTATAAGACCACAAGTGTCTAAACATTCAAAAACGTAGTCAACACTACCCATTCGTCACCTCATTCACTCAAGATACCTATACAAAATAAGTGTATACCAAACGGTATACCAAAACAAAATTCAAGATCAATACCTGAACGAAATGAATTCCCGAAACACAAACCTATAACTAAAATTCAAACGAGATGGAGTTACTAAAACTCCTATTAAATTCAAACCCAAGATAGGTTAGTCATAACTATAAGCTAAGAACTTAAGGTTGATAAAACCTCTCCCAATTACACACCTCAGGTTATATAGAAACCTCATCTTATTCTTAATGAAAAGTCATCAGACTGTACTACAAGCTAAAAAGTTATGGTTAATAAACCTTTTCATATAACGCAATAACTACAAGCTAAAGGAATCAAGGTTAATAAACCTCTTCGGAATTAAATATTTACAAGTAGATAAATTAAGGTTAACAAACCCTTATTGTATTTACCAATGAAACACTAGATAATCCCGACCAACGATTGGACGACTTAAAGTTACTAGAACCTTTTCAAATAGTCTCCAAAGTATATTGGGTCGTAGCTATTAACTGAAAGAAATAAGGTTAATAAACCTATTCATAATAACTGAAGTCCATTAACTTCAACGAAGGACAATATAGCTGAAGGTTGAAAACCTTTTCAAAGAGCTTACTGACTGTAACTATAAAATAGATGGTTAAAGGTTAATAACCCTTTCCGTATTATCTGGCTCAAAAATTGTATCAGCCTCTCCAAAACATTATGTCACCAGACAAAAGAAGCTCACACTAAAACAACCAAAAGCTGTCCAATTGGACAAATTGTATCAGCTCTACTGAAACGGAAAAAGAAGGAAGCACAATAGTGCTTTGTTCTAAAAAGAACAGATTCCAACATTGCTAGTTCGTCCCTTAGAACGACAGTAAAATAGAGCGCAACATGCACTAAAACGCAGGACGTTACAAACAACTGTAACACAAAAATCCCACTAAAAGGATACGGAAGTGGGTCAATATCCCACAAAAAAGTAGGAACCTCCCAAAAGATGACACAAAACGGCACGAACGACAGGTACCCAGAAAGGGAATGATCTGCCCTTAAAAGGACACACTGATACGGTGATCCATACAAATTAAAAGATCGAAAGTACCTCATAACTGCACAAAGCAAAAGGTTTCACAAAGAGCATGGTTCCCAAAAAGAACCGACAGATTGGTTGGTCAACATAGACCGGTAGGACAAAAAGTCCTCAAAGAAGGTAGTCGAAGGATGGTAACGGAAAGAACTACCTCAGCTTTACCAGACTTTTACTGGAACCCGACATCGGTGAAGGAATTTCTAGAGCGCCTCCCACCGCGCTATAATAGACAAGGTTTAAAACAGAAGGTCTAAAGAAATATAAATTTCTATAAGGGGGGAAACAGTTTCAAAAAGAAACATCAAATTTAAATTGGTCAACGAAGTGACCTGAAGGACCAGAAGTACTTAGAAGTGGTCAAAGATGGTAAAAAAGAACCACAAATGCTTTACCGGACTCTTACCGGAACCCGTCATCGGTGAAGGAATTTCTAGAGCGCCTCCCACCGCGCTATAATAGACAAAGTCTAAACAAAAGGTCTAAAGATGGTAGAGAAAGACCACAAATGCTTTACCGGACTCTTACCGGAACCCGTCATCGGTGAAGGAATTTCTAGAGCGCCTCCCACAGCGCTATAATAGACAAAGTCTAAACAAAAGAAGTCAGAACCCGAAAGCTTGTTCTGAAAAGAACACGACCTCAAAACTCGATACGATAACACAAAGCTGAACACCATAAGATCACTAAGACCTTCACAAATTCTCAAATATCAAACAAATTCCAACACAGGAACACTCATACTGGATTGTCACAGCAAACTGTAACGATACTGAACGGTACATACGAAGCACCATATACTTCAGAAAGCAAAACGGTAATGACGGTGATCAGAATCACCAAACGGTACGGAACAGAGACCATAATGCCTCCAAAAACACAGTACTAAGCGGCACTGCAAAACGGTACGATACGATATTGCCTGAACGGCACGGAACGATATATGGCACATGCCAACGATACGATAAAAAGACAGAAACTGTCTCTCAAAAGTGCAGTACGGCACGGAACGGTACTACAAACTGTATCACAAATGATACAAAAATCGGTAAATGGCGGATGCCAACGGTATAAATGAGAACAGAACGGCATCACCAAAACCTCACACACTCATCTTCAAAATGGTTCAAAACCACAAGACCTAATAGATCTCAAACAGATTTATAATTTTGCTTTTAGAAAAAGCTCATGGAAGTTCAACGAACTTAAAATGCACAAGGACTCAAAATCCCAACAGATTATCATGTTTCTGAATATTCAAAATGAAGTAATAACTTCACACAAATTTCTAAATAGACAGAACTGTCAAAATCGGTAAATATATACTGGACACAATCGGGGAAATTGTCTTACACTCGGGAAAATTGTCTTACACTCGGGAAAATTGTCTTACACCCTGCGTGATTTCCGACCAACCTACCAAGAAACACCCAAGGGATGAAATATCCCTGCGGTACTCTATGCCAACACAAATCCAAACAAGATTTCCAAGAAGATATTCAGTCACTCAAATAAGAAGAGGGCACTCAACAAATCACGCCATCATTGTTTTATGTAACTCCCACAACTAAAGAAGGATAAGAACACAACAGTACTGACCTGACAGAACCATGAAGGAATATTATACCAACAGAAGTTTAGTAAATATTATTTTATTAGAATGGCGAATAGACTCCTCTTACGTACTAAAGAAATCATTTATCAACTTTCAGTGCCACATTCACATTCAATCATACCAAGTGTATTCACCAAACCAAGAATAAGGTTAAAACATGTATTTAGGAAAGATGGCAAAAATAAACATGATAAAGGTAGTAAGTTGAATAAGACCTGCTTTATTATTGATGAATTAGACATTTATTGCTTGGAAAAATCACAATGATTTTCCTTTAAATCTTTGACGTGGAAATTGCCAACAGAATGTCCATCTAAATCTTGTAAATGATACACAAGTGGGGACAAAACTTTGGTAACTTTACAGGGAATATATTTAGGGGCTAACTTCTTAGAGTAATCTTTAGAAGCATCAGACAAAGTAAAATTTCGCTTCCAGACTATATCTCCAACAGAAAATTTGAGCGGACGTTTTCGTAAATTATACTGACGGGAATTCTGCTCATAAGCTTTATGTAATCTGGACTTAACATCCTCATACAATTCGGGAAGCTGAGTTAGCTCACGAGTCCAAAAGAGTTTATTTGCAATCTCTAAAGGTTTATTGGGATCGATAGGACTATAAAAATCTCCACTAACTGGGACATGTCGACCAAAGACCATGAAAGAGGGAGGAACTTGAGTCGAATCATGACTAGCAAGACGTATTGCCTGGGCAATATCGAAAATATGTTTATCCCATTCACGATGAGAGTCTTTAATGTATGAAGAAATAGCCGTAACAAGAACTCGATTAACTCGTTCTGTAGGGTTAACTTGAGGATGATAGCGTGCATTCAACCAAACATTCTGTATTTTAACGCTATCCAGAAAATCTCGAAATTCTTTAGAAATAAATTGCGACCCATTATCAAACATAACAGTCTGGGGTACGCCAAATATAGAGAAAACTTGTTCCTTCAGGAACTTTATCATAGGCTTAGTAGTGGCCTTACGTAATGGCTGTATTAAGACATACTTAGTAAACCAATCGGTAACAACAAACAAGTACTGATTACCAAACTTACTTCGCGGCAACGGACCTAACAAATCCATACTAATTAACTGAAAAGGAAAGCTAACTTTCTTTTCTTTACCCATAAGGCCTGCACGTGAAACATTCTCACTTTTCTGACTCGCACATATCTTACAATTGCGTACATACTTACTGACAGAATATCTAAGTTTCGGCCAATAATATAATTCGGAAATACGGGATAGAGTTTTTGAAACTCCAAAATGGGCAGCTGTAGGTTCATGACATTGTTGCAAAATTTGCTTCCTATTAGCAGTTGGAATTACTAGTTTCCAATCGGAAATATTAGATTCAAGCGGTAATAAAGAAGGCAAGAACTTATATAGTCGATTATTTTCGACTTTAAAATATGGGTATTTTTCAGGAGAAGCTTGGACTAATCCTATCATGTTAAGATACCAGTCATCAGGCTCAAGAGTGTCGATATTCATTATAGAAATAGATCGAGACAAAGCATCCGGGATAATATTTAGTTTTCCAGGGCGGTGCTGTACATCAAAGTCAAATTGGGAAAGACGCATACACCATCTAGCTAAACGACCTGTAGGTTCACGAATATTATGAAGCCACTTAATTGCTGCACAGTCTGTAATAACTGTAAAAGGGGTACCCTCAACATAACCTCTAAAATGTTCTATACCAAAAATAACTCCTAATAACTCACGCTCAGTAGCTGAATATTTTCTTTCGGTAGAAGTCAAAGTTCGACTTGCATAAGCAACTGGATGTTCTGAACCGTCCATAATTTGAAACAATACAATGCCCAAGGCTACATCACTTGCATCAGTCTGTATATAAAATCGAGACGAAAAATCTGGCGAAATTCACACAGGAGCGGAACTAATACGCTGCTTAATCTTTTGGAATGATTGCTCAGCTTCGGAAGTCCAATGAATAGGATCTTCTTTCTTTTTGCCTTTAATGAGTGCAGTAATGGGGGCAGAAAGTTCAGCATAATCTTTAATAAAACGTCGATAGTAACTAACTAAACCATTCACACGTTTAACTTCAGTAGTATTGCGAGGAGTAGGAAAATTCAAAATAGCTGACACCTTATCTGGATCAGTTCGCAAACCTTCTTGATAACAAAACCTAAAAACTTCAAAGAAGAACGAAAAAACTGACATTTGTCTAAATTAATCGTAAAACCAGCATCTTTCAGCCTGAATCGTAAAAGATTCAAAATCTTAATATGCTCCTCAAAAGTAGAAGACGCAATAATAATATCATCAAGATACACAAAAACTTTCTCATCCAACATAAGTGGACCTAAAACTTTTTCCATGCATTTCTGCATTGTTTGCGGACTGTTCGATAAACCAAAAGGCATTACAGTAAATTCAAATAAACCCTTGCCAGGCACACAAAAAGCTGTTTTTGCACAAGAAGATTCCTCCAAAGGAATTTTCCAAAAAGCTTTACGTAAGTCTATACTGGACAGGAACTTAGCATTACGAAGTCTATTTAAAATAGCATCGGTACGAGGTAACGGAAAAGCATCTTTTTTGGTTACACTATTTAATTTTCGCGCGTCATAACATAATCGTAGTTCATTTGTTTTTTTCTTAACTAACAACACTGGA
Organism: Agrypnus murinus; assembly: GCA_929113105.1. Lineage (NCBI taxonomy): Eukaryota > Metazoa > Arthropoda > Insecta > Coleoptera > Elateridae > Agrypnus > Agrypnus murinus. The sequence goes on from OV816025.1 coordinate 71,271,835, forward strand.
CTACTCCAAGGACTATTTGACTCACGAATCACTCCAAGTCTTAACATATCATCAACTTCTTTATGAAGATGGGTCTGCATAGCAGGCGACAGAAGATATTGTCTTTGCTTAATGGGCTGAACATCCCCGGTATCAATATAATGCTTCAATACATTCGTACACCCTAACTTATCGGAAACTAATTCTTCAAAAGCTGAAATTGTTTTCTTTAGAACTGAATTCTGTTTGGAACTTAGAGAAGCTTGGTCGATAATTTTCGTAGCTTCCATGGAGGAAGTATAGTATGGGTTGCGGAATTCTCAACTGAAGAAATAGTATTTACTGAGGGTTCTACTGCAAAGTCATACGCTCTTTCATACATATTTAGGTTTATCTTAAAAAGATGACCAAAGTCTACTCCTAAAATAAAAGCTTGGGTAATGGAAGGAACTAACAAACATTTGATATGTTTCGTAACCTTATCTAAAGTAATCGGTAAAATAATTTCGCCTTCACAAGGTTGGATGGTACCATCAGCTGTAGTAACACGAGCAGCTGTTAACTTCTTTTGAAAAGGAATTTTGTTTTCCTTCAGAAACTGTAAACCAGAAGAACCTATAATAGTATTTGATGCACCACTGTCTAACAAACAAATAACTGGAAATCGTTGAATCCTAATGAGTATAAAAGGACGGTTAGCATACGGCATTTTAACACAAAGAGGTGCAATTATTTTGGGGGACATGAAAGTTTTTACTTTATTTAACCAAGACTTCCATTCTTCTGAAGAAGGCGAGAAATTGCATTTCGTTGTTTGTTTGGGCTGAGAAGTTAATTTGCACGCGAACGTGAATTGGGTTGTGAGGTTTTTATCTTCGGTACCGTCCCGGTTTAACGATTCATCACTACTTGATCCGCAACGATACCTCTCTTGGCGTTTTTTGGATTGCACACAATACGAGAATTGGAATATACACCTACCTTACCGCACCTATAACAAAATGTACGTCGTTGTTTAGAACACTGCCTATGTAAGTGTCCAGTCTGACCGCAATTGAAACAGGATTTATCTGTACTGGATAATTCAGAAATATTAATTTTATTTTCCGTAGGTTTTCTTGCCTGACAATCATTTAATGAAAGACACGCTAAATCTGGTTCTAACAACCCGTTACGCTTGGAAGGTGGTGGATGATACCTTTCCGATCTAATTTTTAATTCTTGGATTTTTCTACAAAAATCCTTTAATGACGATAAGGACTTTATGTCCTGCAAACCTATGCGCTCTGCAAAATAAGGATTTAAGTTCCTAACTATCTGTTCTACCCTTTCAAGTTCGGTTTTAGGATGTTCTAATCTTCTAAACAAAGCCTCCATTGACATTATGTATAACGAAACGTTTTCATTAAGACCCTGCGTTCGGTTTTTAATCTCATCTAACAGATCTAACTGATAATCGATAGGTAAAAAGTCTCGCTTTAAACATTTAATTAACTCATTCCAATTACTAACTTCATTCTTAATACCTCTATACCATAATAAAGCTGGACCCGAAAATAAATCTATAGCTGAAACAAATAAGTCTTGTTTCGAAATTCGACGAGCCTCACATAAATCATTAATTTTTTCTAAAAATGCCATCACGCTGTCGCGTCCGGTCTGGCCAGAGTATTTCAAGTTCCATTTAAAGACAGGTACAGGCTTAACCGTTGGCTGTACTTGTAAAGAATTTTCCAAAAATGACGCATTCGCATCACTAACTTTAGTTTCATTATTTTTTGTTCTAAATTCTATCAGTAAACCCTGCAAAACTAATAATTGTGCTTCAAACTCATCTTTAACTACAACTTGCTCATCCCCACTTACTTCTAATAAATTTATACGGTTCTCTAAATGCAAAAGCCTAGAATAAACTACATCACCCAAATCCTCCGTTAATTCATCAGAATTCCCAAATATTTTTTCAATATCAACAAATGGCTCTTTAATCTGTGCTACATTAGTTTTGAAATCATATGGTTGTTTGAGTGAAACCGACTTTAACGTTTTTTCTTTGGCTAAACTGCCTCTCAAAAGTGCACGACGTTGCAAATAATTACTTACAGGCTTTAGGCCTCTACAGAGAATCTCAAACTTCAATTCATCACCTTTCAAATGGTTAACCTCCATTTTGAAAAAAAATACCGTAACAATAAAACTTACTTTTTTCGCCACAAATAAGCGATAACTGTAATTAGGCTTTCCAATTTCTTTACAGAAATCCTATAATATTATGGACTCCAATACAAGAATCCTTATCTGGAAACGTAGTACAAAATCACCTAAAATCCTAAAAATTTTCATCAACCAATATCTCAAACCTTTCCTTAACTGTGGAAACAATATTTTATTCAGGCCACACGTTGGCATAGCCAATGAAACATAACTTTTTTCGCCAGAAGATAAAACAACAAAAATGCCCCGCGTTGAAGCCAGTGAAACGTAAGTATTTTACCGGTCTAAATAACAATAAAATAAAGTATACTTACTGTAACTGAAAACTCAAAAAATATCTGCCACAGCTTGAGATTTAAACTCTCTCTTTACAAATTGATTAATCAAGTCGTAGGTATTGGTTCCACAGCTGTATAAATTGTGAAAAGGAATAGATAAGGGTTCAAACACAAATAAAAACTTAAAAGGGCGCCATCTGGTTCTGAACTTAGTTAATGACTAATTAACCATTCAAAGATGTTAATTGAATAAGCATTAAAATTTATTAAATTCATTAACCAGAAAATGAATAGAATATTTAGATAAAACAAAATTTTATTTACTTAAAATTGTTGAAGAAATGAACTTGAGCATTCATAACCAATATGGTTCCGTTTTTCAGATCGTTCAGTTTTGAATTAATAACATTTATTAGCAGGAACATAATAATAACACAACTTTGCATAAATAAAAGTAAAACACACATCGTATATTTATTACAAGTCCACCCTACATTTAGTAGGTTATAATTATACCAAAATTAATCAATAAAAATTCACCTAGAACTTTTCATTAAATTATGAAAATAACTCAAAAAGATTTGATTAAATCGACCACAAATAATGTTCAAATGCATTAACACAAATATTAAAATTTATATTGACTGGTCTTTTTCTGGACAAAATTTATACACAAATATCTAAATGAGATTAGACAAAATTAAATCAGTTCAAAAGTATCAATATAAATGAATTGTGATTAATTTAAAGTTTAAAGATTTTTAACTATCAAGGAGAGCTCTCCCTAAAGAAAATTCATAACTATGACATTCTTAATACTTGAATTACAAACAAATACCTACTTAATATTACAGTACCTTGCATTTTCATTCATTAAACTCATGAAATACCATACACCTAGTTCGATAGAAATTGGAAATTCGCCTTTCCTGCGGGGAACTTAAGGTTGAATTCGGCTCAGCATCGAAGTGTAGATTCTCCATACAAAAACGCGACCAACTCCATTATTGACAACAGCCCATATGATTACATAAACCAAGAGAGTCATGCACACAAAAATAACCAAGATTTTAATTTGCTATTAAGTAATATCGTAATTATTTTCCCTCGGAAAATTAGCAAAAATGCGTCTTGAGCTTCAAATTCTATCTGAATTATCAAATTATCAACATTTGATTTGTAAATCCTGGCTTTCTAATAAAGAATCTGTCACAATAGAATACCTACCCATGGAATTTTTTCAACGATGACACGTCTACTTGAAAGTTTTATCAACAACCAAAATGGATCTGTGCTCTGCAGTACTGAGCAATTGTACATGGCGAGATTGAACTTGTCTAGGGCAAAATAGTTAATATAAACCTTGTGATCTACCAGTATAGTTTCGAAATTTTGTTTATTGATGTAGCCTTATATGGTGAAACTCCATAATTATGAAATAAATAAAAGATAAAGTTTTATATGTTTATTACAATGTACCAGACAAATGTTTCGACAGCTGTCAGTGTTTTAGTATATGTTAGCTGAGAAGAAATACGATGCCATTTTAGTGGTTGGTAAAGCTTTCGAAGCGCTTTTGGGTGAGCCCAAGCTCAGGGTGAATCAATGACCAAAAAATCTACGTGTGAACTAATTCTACAATAGGTTTATTACCGATATGTAGTTGTAAAGTGCGATTTTAACATTTGCGTATTATAATCCCGTATGGAGATCACTGTATGATACTGACTGAGGCTTAAAAAAACTCAATAAAGAAAGTTGTGAGAAAGCATGTCGGCAATGGCAAATATGACTGACTATAACCACACTATAATTTTATTTACACACAGTTGCCTAAGATAAACAGAACAAAAAAGTAACAATTACACTTCCGAAACGTCAAAGCTATTAAGAATGAACTTGTTCCTGTTAGCATTTTTACTTTCTGAAACTTTTGTTATTCAAGCAAATAAACATGGACATCATACTATTAGAGGAGAAAAGCTAAAAGTAGACCAATATCCTTTCTTTACTCAGATAAGCATTCCTCGTCACATGTGTGTATACGTTACATTTGTTTAGTTTACATTTGATTGCACATGATTGATATTGTAGAAATCACGATTCGCAACTGGAATGTGGAGGTACTTTAATAGATCCTATGTGGATATTAACCGCAGCACATTGTTTTATGGACAGCACCGAAATAATAAAGGACCTTGCACAACATAAGATAAAAGTATTCATGGGCACCAACAAACACCTAGCACATGCGCATGATGCTGCTATTAATTTTGTGCATAAGGTATACGTTCATCCAAAATTTAGTAGGTTTGAAGATTCATGCCCAGTTTATGATATCGCTGTGGTTCAATTGAAATATGCTTATAAATTGTCCTCTCATATCCAAACTCTATACCTACCTCAATCAAAACAAAATGGAACTTCCGAAAGATGTAAAATAGGAATTACAATAGGGATTGGTAACAATAGTAAATATATGTTAACCGCTAGTGTTCATGAAAAAGCTATACAACAACTTGAAAGTAAAATACCAAAACCAGTAACGGAAAATTTATTTTTTACTGAAGTATTATTGAAGAACTCCGGAGGTCCCTATCTCTGTTTAGATGAAAACGGGATTTATGTGCAGTACGGAGTACGTTCAAAGGAAGACACCACAAATAATGTAACTGATTTAGCAATGTATGAAGCCGTAGATGCCCACATTGATTTTGTTATTCGTCAAGTCCCAAACATCAGTATCTATAAAAAGACTCCTTTGTGGTATTTAAAAGAGACTGGACAAAATAGTAAAACGGCGAGAGAACCTACAGGTATCGGTGCGCCGAGCATGTACCATGAGAGAAATGGATCAGTTTCACTTCGATATCGTTCTGTAGTTTTAATTACTTGTCTTTTCATAATTGCATTTAGATGTTAATTATTCGAGTAATTCTTAATTTGATAATAAAGTGTTTACTTCTTAAGTTACATAACATGTTGAAGACAAATATGCAATGAGTCTTTGATTTTTGTTACTCTTTTTAAAGACCATTCTTTCCAAGAATAAATACTAAACTAAGAGTATGTACTTTTGGCTGATCATACATGGATCAGCAATTTGCATCAGTAAATTTGCCTAAGTAACCTTCGGACGTAACTTTTTGTAGTCTCATATTCATCATGAAGTAGGTAGCTAAGAAAACTTTGTTGAGAGCCAAACGCGATCGTGGTCCTCTTTTACCTTCGCATCTCTTCGGCAAAATCCATAAAGCGATATTATGGTTACTCTTGGTGCCAATCGGATGAAAACTATGTATTAGCAAGTTAATTCTTGGTATAGTACAGTACTAGTTAATTTTTTTATCGCATTGCGTACTGGGTGTTTCGAGGTTTTTGAAATTCTTCTAATATTCTTTATTATTTATAGGATCTTGGTATCGAGTAAATTTTTTCTTGAATGATTTTTACTGTAAAATTGAAACACTCGATTTAATTCCTTACTTGCTTTAAATTGTAGGGGGCGCCACAAGGCAATAGTTTCGTTTTAAACGGAAAATCATCAATTTTTAATCATGTATTTATTTGCCTTATTTATTTATGCAGGTCTTAAATTCGTTGAACTAGCAATCAAGATATAACGCAGAATACTTTGTACCGTGAGACTGTTCACAGAAAATTATGGAGATTTTGCTCTACATTTAGCTTGCTTGCAACGTACGTGTATCAATATTAAATTGTAAATGTGGACAATATTTTTAAAAATGTAACTATAATTTACAGTGAACGGAGAAACTTATGTAGAACGTACCTCGACGTAGATGCAGTGGGGAAAAGCTCTTATTTCTAGCAAGGCAAAGATAAGAACCAAAATCAATCTAAAGAAAACAAAATAGAACCGCTTCTACCACTGTTTAGCTGCTATTGATAATAATTTCAATCACTTAATCTATTTTCATTGTGGATGTACAGTTGCGATTATTCGCTAAGGAACGATGAAAAAATAGCGATAGTCGGTTTTTCAGTTTTTTGTCTAGTGTACGCTGTAGCTCGAGCTGATTTATGAACTGCGAAATTAAAATGTTGAAAAATAAAACGTTCTTGGATAACATGTAATAAACTAATATTTACATTGTACAAAAAAACTGGAAAATCGGCGGCTACAATTTTTTCATCGTTCCTTAGTAAATGATCGCAACTCTACAACTGAAACGGTACTTCTCAAATAATTTATACACAAATTTACTTTTAAATTGTAAGAATGTGCCTCATGTTTTAACTAATGAACGCAAACGTCAAACCTTTCCTATATCTTCTTCGCTTTATTCTTAGCCGAATTCTGCTTATAGAAAATCATGGAATTTTGATAAAATGTTCTTAAACACAAATTAAAAATTTTTGACGTTTTTTATTTTAACATTACCAGGGTCAAATTTTAAGAAAATCAATTTTAAAAATTAAATTTTTACGAAATTTAACATATATGTAGACCAGAGCCTGACGTTTGGCCGCGGCCGTTTAGGCGCGGCCATTTGTCCACGGCAGTTTCGGCGCGGGACACTTAGGCGCGAGGACACTTTGGCGCGGACCACATAGGCGCAGGGACACTTCGGCGTGAGAAATTGTCTTGTATTATTCTAATGAATAAAACTAGACAATTTCTCGTTACAATGTAGGTAGTTACAGGTACTAAATACAGTATGATCGATGAAATACAGTATTCGATAAATACGGTATGATGAGAAAAAAAAAACTCAATATTTGCCAATCACAAAAGCTCGTATGTACTGCCAGATTGAAAAGAAAATCATTTTTCTAAGCTGCTAAAGCATTAAAATCAGAATTCTTCTGCAAATCTTTGCATAAGGGAATAATTTGTATAAGAACTTAATTTGTTTATTATAAATCCCTTATTGTTTATAAGAATATCATGTTTGATAATCATGTTAATATAAATTTTAAAAAATCAATTAAATGAAATAGGCAAGTTGACATTAACATTGAATATCGTACCACTGATAGATACGTGTCTCACTTCACGATTTTTGTCTTAGTAGTAGATAACACTTATAAATGGATACTGCTTAGTGCTTATAATCCAGTGCTTAAAGACAAAAAGCACTGGAATAACGGAATTTAAGCAAGCCAATTAAGAAGGTGTACGTGAGTACATAAAAATAAAAAAAGTTACTCTGCTAATAGGGTAGCTTGTCCCAAAAAACTAGACTAATGGTCTAAATAAGGCATTATTTAAAGATCCCCGTAAATTTACCTAATTTGCGGCGAAAAATGTACATACCCCGAAGTGGTTGTAGTCAAAGTGTGCTCGTGCCTAAGTGTTCGGGCGCCGAAGTGTGCCTGCGCCGAAGTGTACTTGCGCCGAACTGTCCAGCGCCAAACTGTCCTGGCGCCGAAATGGCCGCGCCTAAACGGCGGCATTCAAATGTCCTAGACCGTATATAGACTGTTATGGGAGTTTTGTTAAATAACAATAGTAGGTATTGGGCCCCTTGAGCGTGGGAAAATTTTGATGACCGTGGGAACCTAATTAGCATAATTAATTGCTCTAATTAAATTGATTGATATGCAAATGAGCCGCGATTGCTCTAATTAATATGCAAATGAGGCGCGAATTAAATTTATTGCTCTAATTAATATGCAAATGAGGCGCGAATTAAATTTTTGCTCTAATTAATATTCAAATGAGGCGCGAATTAAATTTATTGCTCTAATTAATATGCAAATGAGGCGCGAATTAAATTTATTGCTCTAATTAATATGCAAATGAGGCGTGAATTAAATTGATTGATCTAATTAATATGCAGGCGCGAATTTATTGCTCTAATTAAATGATCGAATTATTTGATCTAATTGCAGGCATTAATTTATTGCTCTAATTAATATGCAGGGACGGCCATTTTGGAACTTTATCATTCGCAGTCTCCTCTCTCTCTCTCTCCTATTAGAGGACGCATGAAAGAGCCCTCTCTCTCTCCTATTAGAGGACGCATTAAAGAGCCCTCTCTCTCCTATTAGAGGACGCATTAAAGAGCCCCTTTCTCTCTCTCTCTCTCTCGCTCTCCTATTAGAGGACGCATTAAATAGTCTTCTCTCTCACTCTCTCACGCTCTCCTATTAGAGGTTGCATTAAAGAGCCTTCTCTCACTCTCTCACTCCCTCCTATTAGAGGACGCATTAAAGAGCCCTCTCTCCTATTAGAGGACGCACGGGAATCTGTATTACCGGCAATCTGTGTGCTGCCAATAGAGGGCGTAATGCTACAATTAGTGTGTATTGCTAAGAGAGGGCGTCATGAAAAAATCTGTATTATCGACGGGCTGTGTATTACTACTACTACTACTAGAGGGCCGCGGCGTCATGAAGAAATCTGTATTACTACCGGTATGATGTAGAGGCAACCATTTTATATCACAGCATGTGGTGCGCGCGCTAAATTTGAATCTGTTTGTCATTTTTGCATATGTCATTTATGCGTATGTCATTTTAATTTTGTCATTTTTGCATCTGTCATTTAAATCTGTCATTTTAAATTTGTCATTTTTGCATATGTCATTTAAATCTGTCATTCTTAAAGCAACCATATTACCAGATTTGAATTTTAGCGCTAACTCTGGGATTGGATCCTTTCACTAAGCTGAAACGTTTCTACCACTACCTTTTCTAGAAGAAATAATAAAGCCATATAGGAATTAAAAAAATTATGTTTATTAATATAGTGTTAAGGCTACATTTAATTTATAATAAAAAAAAATGTTGATAGAATGCTGGTGCTTGAGGACTTCAGGACTGACCTCTGTTTTCTATTTGTGGTTCCAGGGGCTGTAACAACAACGACAACAATAGAACATTAAAAAGGGGTTTATTGTATAAACTTGATGTTTACTCGTACCTTATTTTAATTCCACAAACAGGCAATCATCATAACAGTTTGTTTTCCCCAAGTACATCAAACCTAGAGAAATCGTTTTAGCTTCAATCTGCTGGTTAAGCTCGGTAACCCTTTGATCTGTTAACTTGTCGTTGATTCGCTTTGGTAGAAATGTAACATGCTTTTCAGCAACAATAATCACACTTTGACGCTTATCACGGCAAACGACTCTTTTGAATTGTAGTATCTCTGCAATTTCTTTTATTTTGTAATCACATAACTTCTTGATTGGCTTCTGGCTAACGGGAGATTTGTTCAATTGTTGTATTAGCAAATCCATTTTTTTTCTATGTAAAAAAATAAACAAAAACTTAACACTCACAAGAATAATAAATGATTATTTTAACATACCTAGTTCAAGCAAACAATAACAATATTACTATCACCGTAACCGATGTCAAGAACAAACTAAAACGGCAGGAGGGTTTGACTAAGCTTTTATAAACTTCGAACCTGCACGAATGAACACGATTTTAGATAAAATCTTAATTTATTACCCTTCGGAACAAAGAAAAAGGGTATTGTTAAAAAAGGGATCGACACCTGCACTGTCAAAGTAACACGAGTAGATAAAAATCTAAATTTATTACCGTCGGAGCAAAAGGATATCATTAAAAAAGGTAGACATCTGCACTGTCAAGTAACACGAGTAGATAAAATCTTAATCTATTACCCTTCGGAACAAAAAGGGTATTGTAAAAAAAAAGGGATCGACACCTGCACTGTCAAGTAACACGATTAGATAAAAATTTAAATTTATTACCCTCGGTGTCGTTTTTATAATTTACTACAACATTAAAAATTTTAAATTCAACTTTTAGATGTAACTATTGATAACCATTTAATTTATTACACACACACACAGACCCTGAGCAAAGAAACTCGTTAACGAACAAAAGAACACCTGCGCTGTCAATGTAGGTAGCACTTATCTATGTGACCGATCTTCTAAATAAAGGTTGACTGTGTTAGAGCATTAAAAGTATTTTTTGTCATACTTTAGACATTTAATTAAAAATATACCTATTTAAAGAAATGTTTTTTTCGATTTATCATAATCACATTTAACAGAAAAGTTTCAATGGATTATAATATTGATATACTGTAATAGCAAAATAATCAAATTAAAAATTTGAAATTCAGCTTTAAACGCAAATCGCAGACTTGCTCGATATAAACGAATCGCCAGTTTTCTATCTATCTCTACCATTATATAAATTTCTAATATAATATTTACATCGAGAGATTGATCATATAGTTGATATATTAATTAGCTACATTTTTCTCTTCTCTCACAACAACCGCGATCAATGAAACATTTCCAGTGCGTATTTCTTGGTATCCCATTACAACCCTAATATAATTTTACATACAGTGGTATTTTATAATTTGTCATTTTGAAGTCGACATTTTAGATTTTCCACTCTTCTTGAATTTTTAGCTCTGGGGGGATTGGATCGATCATCTTTTATCCCTTTCACTAGACGGAAGCTCTCTCTCTCTCTCTCTCTCTCTCTCCTTCTCGCTGCGTACCTTGCTATCTCTCTCTCAACGAAGCAATCTGTATTATCGCCTAACAATTTACGGATATTTGCTAATAGATGTAGTGATAGTATGAATACCTCGTAGACACGCCCATTCGTGATCTGATTGATTGATAGCTTTTATCCATACCCAGATGGTCGGTCTGAAGGGATTTAGTAACAATTTTAAACTCTATATTTGTTTAAATTAGCTTTGTAACGAGTCCTACCTGCTTCGAGATTTTTGTCGAGTTTATAAATAAATTTAATGTACAAAGTTCATCCTCAATAATAAAAATCTATTTGGTTTAGTTTATTAGATTCCTTTGAGAATGCATTCAATTTCAAATAAATAAAACAATTTAATTTTCTTTTCATAGAGTTTATTTTCATTGAATAAATTAGATTGTTGTTAAAAAAGTGTAATACTGATTAAAAGGTTTTATTAATTTGCATTTAAACTGATCTTTTCTTTAACTTTATCAAAGCAAATAATTTATAATATTTAATAGCCTGCATTGCATACAGAGGTTACTGTTTATTTTGCCCGATTAAAAGGCATTATTAATGTGCATTGAAACTGATCTTTCTTTAACTTTGTCAAAAGCAAATAATTTATAATATTTAATAACCTGCATTGCATTCAGAGGTTACTGTTTATTTTGCGTCAATTTTTACCATCACGTAGCATCAAAGCTTTTTATTTTTAATTAAGGGTTAAGAGAGAGACAGTTCGTGAATGGTAAAAGATTTATCTGTCCATTTGTCGCTATATGATTTCTTACCTGTTACTGTTATATTTCAAACAATTTTAGCTTAGTTTGTTGTTTATAATAATAATCTGTCAAAGGGAATTAGTAACAATTTTAAACTCTATATTTGTTTTAAATTAGCTTGCTATTAAAAGTTTAAGAATGGCTACGAGAATCAGGCACTGGTTCTAAACTATGTATCCCTGAATGCTTGTAACTGTCATCTGATGACGTCATGCTCTCCATAGCTCTACCGAAGAGATCTATTGATAAAGTTAGTAGATTAGAGAAACAGACGCATAAACAATATTATTATTATTACTCATAACCTGGGTTTCTCAGCTATTTATCGAAGCATTGACCCGTGTCAAGGGTGAATTACGGCTTAAGGACGACTAGCCAAGGTTAATTAGTGATGATAAAGGAAGATTGACAGAGTGATCAGCTCTACTTTGTAACCTAGGATGTTCGCCATCGGAAAGATTCGGCTTTATTCGTGTACTCTCTCGCTGATAACGATCTACCTTTTATATATATATATAGTCACCCTTCTCCCTTCAACCTTAGCCATGCTAGTCTCTTCACCCTGTACCCTTAGTCATGCTAGTCTCTTCACCCTGCACCCTTAGTCATACTAGTCGCTTCACCCTTCGCCCTTAGTTGTGCTAGTAAATGAAACATCACGTGTTCTAACCTAACCTATCTTGGATCACGCCTACTACGCTGTGATTTGTTGGCAGCCATCTTTGATTACTGGGAATCTCATACTGATGGTATTTGGAGTATAAAAAAGAAATTTGTATGTGGCGCTATTATGTCTACCCTGAATGTCTACAAATTCTCGTGTACGAGAATCATACACTGGTTCTAAACTATGTATCCCTGAATGCTTGTAACTGTCATCTGATGACGTCATGCTCTCCATAGCTCTACCGAAGAGATCTATTGATAAAGTTAGTAGATTAGAGAAACAGACGCATAAACAATATTATTATTATTATTACTCATAACCTGGGTTTCTCAGCTATTTATCGAAGCATTGACCCTTGCCAAGGGTGAATTCCTGCTTAAGGACGGCTAGCCAAGGTTAATTAGTGATGATAAAGGAAGATTGACAGGGTAATCAGCTCTACTTTGTAACCTAGGATGTTCGCCATCGGAAAGATTCGGCTTTATTCGTGTACTCTCTCGCTGATAACGATCTACCTTTATATATATATATATATAGTCACCCTTCTCCCTTCAACCTTAGCCATGCTAGTCTCTTCACCCTGCACCCTTAGTCATACTAGTCGCTTCACCCTTCGCCCTTAGTTGTGCTAGTAAATGAAACATCACGTGTTCTAACCTAACCTATCTTGGATCACGCCTACTACGCTGTGATTTGTTGGCAGCCATCTTTGATTACTGGGAATCTCATACTGATGGTATTTGGAGTATAAAAAAGAAATTTGTATGTAGCGCTATTATGTCTACCCTGAATGTCTGCAAATTCTCGTGTACGAGAATCATACACTGGTTTTAAACTATGTATCCCTGAATGCTTGTAACTGTCATCTGATGACGTCATGCTCACTGACATAGATACGACGGTTAGACGAGCTTGCAAACCTCGCGGTTGTGTCAAAGACTGTCGGTTTCTTTAAATTTCATGATCTCTTTGGGGTAGAAAGTTTCATTAGAATACAGCGGTCTTGTAGTCATCCGCGAAATATAAAATTCTAGGGCTGGTGATGTCTCATTTTTACTAGCAAAGGGAGAAGGGCGACTATATAAAAGGGTAGATCGTTATCCGTGAGAGAGGGTACACGAAAAGTAGAAACATAATTCCTATCTGACATTATTATTTCTTCTTCTTCTTCTTCTAGAAAAGTTAGAAAGAGTACAGGGTGTGTGCATGAGTGAGTGAGAGAGAGAGAGAGAGAGAGAGAGAGAGAAAGGCGGCAGAACTTGTAGGTAGCGAAAGATAGCTAGCTAGGTACGCAAGACATTAAACGCTAGGGGTAGGGGTTTCAAGATGATTGCCTATGGTAGGGAGAAAGATGGCCGAACCAATCAGAGCGTGCTTCAAGATGACAGACCGACCATCTGGGTATGGATAAAAGCTATCGATCAATCAGATCACGAATGGGCGTGTCTACGAGGTATTCATACTATCACTACATCTATTAGCAAATATCCGTAAATTGTTAGGCGATAATACAGATTGCTTCGTTGAGAGAGAGATAGCAAGGTACGCAGCGAGAAGGAGAGAGAAAGAGAGAGAGATAGAGAGAGAGAGAGAGAGAGAGAGAGAGCTTCCGTCTAGTGAAAGGGATAAAAGATGATCGATCCAATCCCCCCAGAGCTAAAAATTCAAGAAGAGTGGAAAATCTAAAATGTCGACTTCAAAATGACAAATTATAAAATACCACTGTATGTAAAATTATATTAGGGTTGTAATGGGATACCAAGAAATACGCACTGGAAATGTTTCATTGATCGCGGTTGTTGTGAGAGAAGAGAAAAATGTAGCTAATTAATATATCAACTATATGATCAATCTCTCGATGTAAATATTATATTAGAAATTTATATAATGGTAAAGATAGATAGAAAACTGGCGATTCGTTTATATCGAGCAAGTCTGCGATTTGCGTTTAAAGCTGAATTTCAAATTTTTAATTTGATTATTTTGCTATTACAGTATATCAATATTATAATCCATTGAAACTTTTCTGTTAAATGTGATTATGATAAATCGAAAAAACCCATTTCTTTAAATAGGTATATTTTTAATTAAATGTCTAAAGTATGACAAAAAATACTTTTAATGCTCTAACACAGTCAACCTTTATTTAGAAGATCGGTCACATAGATAAGTGCTACCTACATTGACAGCGCAGGTGTTCTTTTGTTCGTTAACGAGTTTCTTTGCTCAGGGTCTGTGTGTGTTTGTGTAATAAATTAAATGGTTATCAATAGTTACATCTAAAAGTTGAATTTAAAATTTTTAATGTTGTAGTAAATTATAAAAACGACACCGAGGGTAATAAATTTAAATTTTTATCTAATCGTGTTACTTGACAGTGCAGGTGTCGATCCCTTTTTTTTTAACAATACCCTTTTTGTTCCGAAGGGTAATAAATTAAGATTTTATCTACTCGTGTTACTTGACAGTGCAGATGTCTACCTTTTTTAATGATATCCTTTTGCTCCGACGGTAATAAATTTAGATTTTTATCTACTCGTGTTACTTTGACAGTGCAGGTGTCGATCCCTTTTTTAACAATACCCTTTTTCTTTGTTCCGAAGGGTAATAAATTAAGATTTTATCTAAAATCGTGTTCATTCGTGCAGGTTCGAAGTTTATAAAAGCTTAGTCAAACCCTCCTGCCGTTTTAGTTTGTTCTTGACATCGGTTACGGTGATAGTAATATTGTTATTGTTTGCTTGAACTAGGTATGTTAAAATAATCATTTATTATTCTTGTGAGTGTTAAGTTTTTGTTTATTTTTTTACATAGAAAAAAAATGGATTTGCTAATACAACAATTGAACAAATCTCCCGTTAGCCAGAAGCCAATCAAGAAGTTATGTGATTACAAAATAAAAGAAATTGCAGAGATACTACAATTCAAAAGAGTCGTTTGCCGTGATAAGCGTCAAAGTGTGATTATTGTTGCTGAAAAGCATGTTACATTTCTACCAAAGCGAATCAACGACAAGTTAACAGATCAAAGGGTTACCGAGCTTAACCAGCAGATTGAAGCTAAAACGATTTCTCTAGGTTTGATGTACTTGGGGAAAACAAACTGTTATGATGATTGCCTGTTTGTGGAATTAAAATAAGGTACGAGTAAACATCAAGTTTATACAATAAACCCCTTTTTAATGTTCTATTGTTGTCGTTGTTGTTACAGCCCCTGGAACCACAAATAGAAAACAGAGGTCAGTCCTGAAGTCCTCAAGCACCAACATTCTATCAACATTTTTTTTTATTATAAATTAAATGTAGCCTTAACACTATATTAATAAACATAATTTTTTTAATTCCTATATGGCTTTATTATTTCTTCTAGAAAAGGTAGTGGTGGAAACGTTTCAGCTTAGTGAAAGGATCCAATCCCAGAGTTAGAGCTAAAATTCAAATCTGGTAATATGGTTGCTTTAAGAATGACAGATTTAAATCACATATGCAAAAATGACAAATTCAAAATGACAGATTTAAATGACAGATGCAAAAATGACAGAATTAAAATGACATACGCATAAATGACATATGCAAAAATGACAAACAGATTCAAATTTAGCGCGCGCACCACATGCTGTGATATAAAATGGTTGCCTCTACATCATACCGGTAGTAATACAGATTTTTTCATGACGCCCTCTCTTAGCAATACACACTAATTGTAGCATTACGCCCTCTATTGGCAGCACACAGATTGCCGGTAATACAGATTCCCGTGCGTCCTCTAATAGGAGAGAGGGCTCTTTAATGCGTCCTCTAATAGGAGGGAGTGAGAGAGTGAGAGAAGGCTCTTTAATGCAACCTCTAATAGGAGAGCGTGAGAGAGTGAGAGAGAAGACTCTTTAATGCGTCCTCTAATAGGAGAGCGAGAGAGAGAGAGAGAAAGGTGCTCTTTAATGCGTCCTCTAATAGGAGAGAGAGGGCTCTTTAATGCGTCCTCTAATAGGAGAGAGAGGGCTCTTTCATGCGTCCTCTAATAGCAGAGAGAAAGAGAGAGAGGAGACTGCGAATGATAAAGTTCCAAAATGGCCGTCCCTGCATATTAATTAGAGCAATAAATTAATGCCTGCAATTAGATCAAATAATTCGATCATTTAATTAGAGCAATAAATTCGCGCCTGCATATTAATTAGATCAATCAATTTAATTCACGCCTCATTTGCATATTAATTAGAGCAATAAATTTAATTCGCGCCTCATTTGCATATTAATTGGAGCAATAAATTTAATTCGCGCCTCATTTGAATATTAATTAGAGCAAAAATTTAATTCGCGCCTCATTTGCATATTAATTAGAGCAATAAATTTAATTCGCGCCTCATTTGCATATTAATTAGAGCAATCGCGGCTCATTTGCATATCAATCAATTTAATTAGAGCAATTAATTATGCTAATTAGGTTCCCACGGTCATCAAAATTTTCCCACGCTCAAGGGGCCCAATACCTACTAACAATAAATATAATTTGACAAAATTTGACATTAGCAGGTAATTTTTTTTATTATCTAAGAACTAATGATTGACATATTTGACAATAGCACTTATAACACAGCTGTATATATTTAGTGACGTGTTACATTTGTATAAAAGGGAGCACGCGATAAAATCAAATTTTTAAAATGTACGTGGTAGTTAATATTATGAAAAAATTAATTTTTAAATGTTAATTATTTTTAAACCATGAACAAATTTATAGCTAGTAAATAAAAAGATAAATAATAATAAACTACTTTCAATACAGGGCTGTGTCGTTGTGTTGTTTTAAGAAGTTTATTGATTTGCAGATAATTTAAGAGTAAATAACCATGCATAAATGTAAGTCTTTGTAAAATTTTACAAAGACTTACTTATTACTGAAACCGTTTTCTTCAAAACCAGCATTTCTTAAATTTTATAAACATTAAATACAGATGTTTGTAAACACAATATAATTTTTTCTACTTCTACATGTAAATCACCCGTTTTCTTCACGTTTCGCGCAATGGAAATGTATGCAATTCCAGTAAGGTGTACGGATATAATTTCATATCCGTACAGTGTACGGATACGAAAACAACCAATCAACGTGGTCCAATTTGACACTTCTTTATTTATAATTAATTTATAGACAACTCCTGTCATAAATATAGAAGTAAAATTAAGTTAAATCAATGTTTCCTTCTTTCAATAACACTTAAAGCATTTGAAAATAACGTGGTTTGTGAAATTGTATCTTTAACAATTATACTTTTATAATTAAAAACACATAAATATTATTTTTGTTTATTGTTTCCAGCCTTACTTTGTGGAACTTCATAATCATGAAATAAATAAAGATTATTTATTAAAAGTTTCACAGTTTTATTAAAATACAACCTGACAATATTGTTGTATTAGAAGTATTAGATATTTAATTCTGATTATTATTATTATTTTATCTAGTTACCTATTTTTGTATATACGTTAGCGACGTGTTTGTTTATAATTATATTACCTTTGATAATGACAGCATAGCTGTCGAAACAATATTTTCAGGTTGTATTTTAATAAAACTGTGAAACTTTTAATAAACTTTATTTATTTCAACATAAATATTAAATCATTTAAACAAGTACAACCTACTTTTATAATAAGTATAGTAGACACAGTTATGACGGGGCTTGGTAGCTCAGTCTGTAGGAACTAGGTACAAATAAACTGAAGCTGACCGACGCAGGTTTCCAGCTGGGTTAATAACTTTTTTAATTTTTTTTTTTATAAAACAAAATTTAAAATAATAATTTTCTCTTCGAAAAATTTAATTCATGCAAAGTTTTAATAATTCTCTTAAAAATTCTACAATGACAGGTGGATTTTAGAAACCATATTTTAGCATGGATAAAAGCATAAGTTAATCCTTATATTCAATTTTTCAAAGGAGAAATGCAATCTATTTGGTAACTGCTTTGCTGATTTATGAACTGGGTAATTATAATGTTAAAAAATTAAATGCTCTTGAATACCATATACTAAACTTGCATTTACATTGTAAACAAAAATGAAAAATCGGCGGTTATGATTTTTACATTGTTCCTTAGCGAATGATCGCAACTGTTCCTCATGGCACCGATTGCTATGATCATTTGGCCGACCCTACTAGAATTTAGTCGAATCTGGGGTAATTTCACCCCCAGTAGGGATCTTTATTGTGCCAAACATCGCATTGACACGGGGCCTACAGTTTTACTTCCTATCTGAAAAGAAAACATGTTTTAAAATTTTCTCTGCTATGAAGAATTACCAGCTCGGTCGGGGATCGAAGCTGCGACATCTGGATTATGAAGCAAATATTCAAACCACTAATCCACCGACGCTGGCAAATCATCTATATATATATTTAAAACACGGCTTATTTTTGTTCCAGTTCGTTTGAGAGTTCCACCGGGCCGGTCTAAGCGATTCTTTTTTTATATTAAAGCTTTCGCTGTGTAGATTAGTCAACACTATTTAATTTTTATATTTTTTCAATGCTTTTAATATTTTTAATTTGAAAAACTCTAAAATGTTAAATTTTAGACGGACGAATCGGACATTATAGGACATTCACATGGGGCGTCCTCTCCCTTTCTACGGTGGTGAGTTCCGTAACTACTCCCGCTTATAAATATAAAAGGGCGATGCAGCCGTCCACTTCCATCATTAATAAGCGGTTAATGTTTAAAAAATTGTTAGGTTGCGTAGACAAAACCCGTATAGTTAGAAATTATTGACAACAGATGAATTATACCAATAATAGCTGATGGTAATTGCTTATTCAGAGCAGTTTCGTATTGTTTGTATAAAACGCAGGAAATTTGCCAACACCATGTGTGTCATGTTTTTGAAATATTTACTAATAGATGTTTAAACAAGATCGATCATTTTGTAAGGTGGAATTTCAGTATGTATGTATGTAGAATAAACCGGCGGCGAGTGGTAAGCCAGAGAGGAATATATGTCGGAAGAGAGAAGGATAAGTTGGGAGAGAAGAGTGCTAGGCTTAGAGTTTTCAAGTGGTTATGTTTGGTTGCGTTTATTTAAATAATCATTCACGCAAATCCGAAGGATTGTAATCACACATCGAATGTTATATATAGGGAAATCCTTCAATGCTTTTGACTGTCATGTCTTGACGAGGTTTCCCTAGTTTTATATAAAACTCATTTGGTGTATGTTACAAAATCTTTACGTTATACTCATCAGCAAATGAACTTTGACTCAAGGTAGTAACGTGCTATTAATACGTTTTTCCAGGGTAACAAAATGTCATAATAAAAAAATACTACATTTTTATATAGTAAAACTGAAACATTATAGGTTGATGTATCAATACTAGGCGCAATTAATGTATTTTGGAGAAAATCGTAAGGTCTCATTAGCTTATTGAGTACCAACCATTATATGCATAATGGTTTATGCATACTAATAAATTGTATCCTTTATAAATAGGCATTTGAAGCTTCTTGAATCCCTTGAATAATTGTAAAAGCAACTCATTTAAATAAATATTGTTGGACAAATAAAGGTTGTCATTGATTGGATTGGATGGATTTGGTTTGAGACGCTGTTCAAACATTTTTTTTTGTAGTGAAATGTTACAAAGAATGCATTGATATTGTAATTTTTATTTAGAAATGAATTACAAATCTTTGCTTGTTTTGTAATGTACAGTCGGATTCAAAGGAAAAGGAAACGACTCTTGTATCAAATATGCAATTGATTTCTATTAGTATCAATTTTGGCAATGATTAATCCTTAAAAGTCCTTTATTTCATAATATGCATATGTTGGACAATACATATATGAAGTAAGTAGTCAGTCTCGGTGGATTAGTGGTTTGCAGGTTTGCTTCATAATCCAAAGATCGCAGGTTCGATCCCCGGCCGAACTGGTAATTTTTCATAGCGGAGAAAAATTTAAAACATGCCTTCTTTTCGGATAGGAAGTAAAACTGTAGGTCCCGTGTCAATGCGATGTCTGGCACGATAAAGATCCCTACTGGGGGTGGAATTCCCCCAGATTCGGCTAAATTCTAGTAGGGTCGGCCAAATGATCATAGCAATCGGTGCCATGAGGTACGAAGGATGCTCCGCCATCCTGATTCCTCGCCCAAAAACAAACAACATATATGAAGTAATATTTTAATTCATATTTTTCTACAAGTACAAATGGAATGAAATTCGTTTCGAAATCTTGTTTTATTAATTCGACAACCCAAACACAAGGGAATTTGTGTTGTTTATTATTAGTGTTTTGTTTTTAAATTAAAAAAGTAAGTCAAGGTTCCGTTATAGTAAATTAATAAATTCCCCCAAAGTATTAAATGAATGTAAACATTCAATTTCTTTCTGACGTGACTGATTCTCATTATACAGATTACAATCACAAAGAAAATGAAATGTGATATCGTCAATACCAATACCAAATACTGTTTTTAAACCAAGTCTGTGGTTTGTTAAACAAGGTATTCGATCTTATATGTGAAGAAGGTCGTGATACGTTCTAGCAGTTCCCAAAAGTTTATCTTTTAGTATTTTTTTTTCAATTTGCATCAAATTAAAAATGACAAGGATTTCTTGTTCGGCAGTACTATCACACATTAACTGTATACGTTAAGTTACATTAAGTTAACTGAAACAAAATAGCTGGAATTTCACCTTTTGTAAACCTTAGTTGCTTATCAATTTATTATAAAAAAAATTACAGAAAAATCTTTCAAGCTTAAAACGCTTGGTCATATTTTATAGTGATATCTATATTATATTTAACGCGTACACTACGGAAAACCAACATCTAAGATCATATGTCCCCTTTCTAACATGCAACAATCACACACAGGCCCATGATTGAGGCGGCCGAACTTTCCGATTTAGAAAAATCCTGCCGCTCCAAGTGGGACTCGAACCTACGACCCTTGGAACACGAGTGATGCACTGCCACCACTCGTCCACCGCTGGTACTATAGTGATATCTATTTTGGGTTTAAATGTTAAATCAATATGAATTTAAAGTGATGAAAGAATTAAGGGTAATCTAAGAGGAATTTTACTCACTATAGTCTTGATTGTTCATTACTGGAAATTTCGAAGAATGATTCAGTTCTTTTTTATTTTTAGTAATATTTAAATTATTTTACAAGTTTTAGTACTTCTGAAACTGAAACTTTTAGTGGTTTATCAGGATTTATTTTCTTTGTTTGAAACGCATGTGGGAGCAAAATATAAGCCAGCTATTGCTTTTTGATCCACTTGCCTAGGAACAAAAAATTATGACTGATAGGGAAAAAGTATCCTTTTCAAAACGTCAAAAAAACTGAATACAATGAGGTTTTTCCTTTTAATATGCCTGCTTGCTGGAAGTTCCGTTACTAAAGAAAATCATCATCATGTTTCCCACACAATCAGCAGAAAGCGTCTAGAAATGAGCCAATATCCTTTCTTTGCTCAAATAAGTATTCCTCTTCAAATGTGGGTCTGTCTTACAACATTTATAAGTAAAACTGAAATTTGTATTTTTTTTTAGAAATCCCGATATACAAATGGAATGTGGAGGTACTTTAATAGATCCCATGTGGATATTAACTGCAGCACATTGCTTTATGGATAACATTAAAATGACCAAAGAGCTTGTTCAAAGCAATAAAATAAAAGTATATATGGGCAGCAACAAACGCATAGCATATTCAGATGATGCGGTTATTAATTTTGTGCACAAGGTATACGTCCATCCAAAATATAATAGGTTTGATAACGAAACTGATGTAATTGTCTCATACACAACTTATGATATTGCGTTAGCACGATTAAAATATCCTTACAAATTGTCGCATCACATTCAAACTTTGTATTTGCCTCAACTAAGATTAAATAAAACTGAAAGATGTAAAATAGGAGTCATAATAGGTATTGATGATAAAGAAAACAAATACATAGTATCCGTTGATGTTTATGAAAAACCTAGGCAAGAATTAACTGAAATACCAAAACCTTTAATGCAAACCTTATTTTTTACCGAAGCTTTATTAAATAACTCTGGTGGCCCCTACCTATGTTTGGATCAAAATGAAATTCCTGTACAATATGGAATACGTTCAAATGAGAACAGTGCAGATAAAAATACTAAGTTAGCAATATACGAAGCTGTGGATGCGCAAACTGACTTTATTTTACATCATGTGCCAACTGCTAGAATCTATAAAAAGACATCTTGGTGGTACTTAAAAGAAACTAAGCTGGAACCTAAGGCAAAAGCAAGAGATACCGGAAATATAGATGTTCCGAATTTGCTCCATACTAAAGCCAGTTCAGTTCGACTTAGATATCGCTTTCTTGTTATAATTGTTTTTGTTTTAATTGTTGGCATGTAGATATTTGTTCTTCAAGTTTTATTAGTTTAACAATAGAGAGTTTATCTGTTAATTGTAGATTAGTTGGATCGAAGGTCTGTTACGAGGAGCGTAACTTTTGTAACGTAAATTCTCTGCTCTACAGTAGTACCTTACAATTTTATTTTGCCATGGTATTAAACTCCAAATAAAGTAAGCTAGATACTTGATACTTGTTACTTCTTTGATTGGTTAATTATAAAATATTAAGTGATTCATATTTTGAGTGTTAATAAAGTCTTAAGTGCTTGCTGGGTAAATGGCAAGAGAAATATTTTGCTTAATAAACATAAGACGAAGTACAGATCTATAAACGTCGGGTTTCTGCAACCTTAAATATGCAGCTTAAATAAATTTTAGTTTAATACCAAATTAGACAAGCCTCGAAATTATTCTTAGAAATCAAACTATGATATTATTATAGTTAGTTTTAGCATTAACTGATGGAATTAATAAGAAGTGCAATCGCTTAAGCAAAAACTATATCCAGGAACTAGACGGCGCTATTCAATTTTTGTGCCGAGAAAGTTCAGATTTCAATAGCTTGTTTGCAACTATTTACTTCTGGTGGTGTGTTACTGCAGATATTTACGACATTTTGCTACAGTACAGAACTTTTCTATTTCATCAAAACGTCAGCAATTGATCATTTGCGTGATGCATGAACTAACCTAACCTGACCTAAATACTACATTTCAACTAAAAAGAGTGCATGTGCAATGTCGTGTTTTTTGACCTTCACATCGTCATATCTATAATCATATCATTATAAAAGTAACCGAGGTATTGAGCTTGTCACGCTCTAAACTTTGTTTTCACTATTTTTATTTATTTGTTCGTATGGCGGCGCGATTTAACAATTGTTGTTCCGTGAGGTGCTGTCCTCGCCGTTAAAATTGGTACTTTGAGTATTTTTCGAGTTTTTGGGGCTCTCTCGCTCTTGTCAAGTAGAAGAGAAAACGTCACAGCTTCCTTTTGAGGAGAAAAATCTTTAACTATGATAGTGTCGTACTTTATTCAATTCTGTGGAATGCAATTTACCCTATGAGGTAGGGGAGTCTTTTGGATAAAGTTTGTTGTAGGCAATTGTTTGGGTCGTCGTTGGTTGTCCACTACCCCGGTGTTGGGGGAGAAAAATTAATACGCAGCCATCACAGAGAAGTAAATTTCATGTATCTCAGAGGAAGTCCCATCTACAGCTAGGAAGTCCTTCCGACTATTTTAAATATCTCTCAAGACGTCATATCTTCCGGATTTTGCAACCCTTAGGAGTCCAGCTGATCCAGTATTCATTATCAAGGTACCACCTTTCAACAACTTCGCAAGGTACTGTGTTTTTGTGATTAATTTCTTTATTGTGCTGCGAGTGCTGATAAATTACGTCGTTTTATTATTAAAGGTTAAGTTGAAATTGAAAAAACATTTAAATATTAATAATCAAATTTAATGCTAATAAAGTTAAAATACTTTATTCGAATTGTATGGTTAAATGAAAATTGTTGATAACTAGATTCAGGCAGGTGTTGTGTACACTTAAATGTACCAGTATTCACCTCTTTTTTGGGTTTAGATAATGCTCTCACTTGATTTTATGTGTGTTGGCAATTTATTTTTATATTATACAGCTTGTAAATGTTAGAAGCTATGTTAGAAGCTAACCTTTTCTTTCAAAAGAAATATTGTATTGTTTATCGTATGTTAATATTCATATAATGCTATCAAGTATTTTAAAGCAATTTGCGCTAAATATTTTGATGTACAGCGGAAGTGTTCGATTAATTATCGATTAATATTGCAGATTTATTTACAATCTATTATTTTCAGGTCTGATGCAATTTTATTATTCGCATTATTCGCCTTATTTAATCTTTATACTGCGTGTTGCATAGTAATTGGACGCACTACGCCCGATATCGCTACAGTTTTAAATATTTAATATTATTTTTTTGCGTCTCGAAGAACCACCGGGGTGGTATATAATAGGGTGTAGGGCTATATCCAAATACTTAGCAACCCTAAACCAAATTAGGTGCAACTTGATTTTCTTTTATTATAAATATTATAATTTTTCAGTTTAGTTTGTTTAATAAATTGAACACTGCAGCTTATGAATATGTTCCTGCATTAATGAATTTGTTCTTGCGCTCTTGGAACGATATTTTTTTGTTTTGTTTATCATATTAGATTTGATAGCCTTGTTAGGTCTATTAGAGCAGGCTTCATTTTGTTATTTATATTTCATGAATGAGAAATATTGGTTTTCTTTTGTAAGTTATAGGTTGCAAGCTGTCGCTTGCCTTTTTTTCTAAGTCAAACATAACGTGGTGATTAATTATTCTTTTAAATAAATATTTCTTGGGGTGTCAAATACTTGTTGTTTTATTTAATGCTAAGACATTGTATTGGTCTGATCGACGACCACAAATCGTCAGAGAAATTACGTCGGCTTTGTGTGGCGCCCATATCTTTTATACGAACCCATCCCATCCGCGATTGAGCAGCGGTAGCCTCCCTTATAGTGAGGACCAATTGTTATTTGGCGTGTAACAAGCTGATTTCATTAAATGGTTTCTAGTGGTATTACCGTATTGCCGTTACCGAATACTGCTTATTTATTACCTTAAATAGCAGTTAAACTTCTCACTTAACCATGAATGCATTCATATTTCCACTAAGCGATAAACTTTTTAGTTGTGTTAATTTTTATGTATATGCTGCAAAGCAATATCGAAGTCCGTTTTGTAACAAGTAATAAGTATAAAAATTGGCTTTGAACGTCAAATTATCGTTTTTGCTCCTTGCTCTTATACGGATGAACTAGAATCTTTCATTCTTTTGCTATTTACCAACAAATAGTTCTATTGATAGATTTTTGATAAATACGATACATCACTCTCTTAATATATTCGTAAAGACATTCTAAAGACAAGTATTTAGGTTAATTAATTAAAGGTTTTTATAATCTGTTTTTACTGTGCCTATTACATTCTTTGGTTATCCTAGTTCTATCTATTTTACTTCGGTGGTAAAATTTGTGAATTACAATAATTTACAAAAAAAATTAAAGGTACAATGCGATCCAAAATGACCGAAGACGCTTTGATTTACGTGCCGTAGGTTTTAGTGTCTTTCACGGTGAGAAAAAGAGAGAGTTACACCGCGCCGATGTTAAAAGATATTCAAGGTCAAAGGTACCAAAATCTCGGTTGCTATATCTCGCTTCCTATGGCTCGGAGGTAAATTAATGTTCTTATAGAAACGAAATATAATTAAATTTCCGACAAAAAAGGTTATATTAATTTTTTACGTACAGCCAACCGTATGTGATATGTGAGCAGCAAGGAATGTGTATAATGTACGTTGTATCCGTTTTCGCGCGACCTTCGACGTATAATACAAGGCGCGTTTTATTTATACACATTCTTCTCTGTATATCTCGTAAACGGTTCGCTGTACGGTGTACGTAAAAAATGAATATAATCTTTCTTGTTGGAAGTTTAATTATCTTTCATTCTTATAATACCTTACTCTTCCTCCGAGCGAAAGCAAGTGAGATATTCGCAAAGAAACGAATTTCTGACCTTTGACCTTTAATATTTTTTATGTCCGATTGCATTATAAAGTACTGTTTATTGTATTGTTTTGCGGCAGTAAACTGGCTTATTATTGTACTCGTAAAATAAAGTGGTAGTAGTAAAATAAAGTATATAGTAGTAAAATAAAGTAGGGCAACTGTATATTACATGTCAAATTTTCTTCTGTCAAGAATAGATGTCAAATTTATAAACTGATTTTTTTTGATAATTACCCAATTTTAGGAATCGAACATAAAGCCTTGAATCTCACTGCACCGTTCTGCGATACTCACCAAGGTGGCCAATGAGGATTGTTAGGTTAGGTTATGTACGGAGCAGGTTAGGTTTGGTTAGGTTAGTAGAAGACGTGTTTTAAAAATTCACTGCACCGTTTGGCAATACTCACCAAAGTCACCAATGAGGATTGTTAAGTTAGGTTTGGTTAGTTTAGTAGAAGTGCCAAGACAGTTTTTAAAGGAGAAGCAGAAGAAAAAATCGAAAATGTCGACCAAACAAAAGTTGGTAAGAGTGTGTTAAGAAGTTCTTAGACAAAATCAATTTGGGTAACTGGTAATCTACAGCTAAGAATAGAAAGCAATGGAAAGACATTATCAAAAAAGCCATGGGCCTTTAAGGCCTGAAGTGCTAAAATATATATGTACAAAGGTACCCAAGAAAATTTCAAAATCTGCAATTTCCCACACTCACATTATAACGTTTTTCGCTTGGACTTTTATTCTTGTCTTTTACGCAAATATCGCTATAGCTATGAAAAATGTGTTAAGACATTTTTGCGTAGAATTTTATGGTTTTTAATTTGTCAAGTATTTTACGTATCTACAATTAAACTATTGGAGAGATTTCAAGAAAACCGTTTTTGAAACTCACTGCACCGTTTGGCGATACTCACCAAAGTGACCACTGAGGATTGTTAGGTTAGGTTTGGTTAGTTTAGTAGAAGTGCCAAGACAGTTTTTAAAGGAGAAGCAGAAGAAAAAATCGAAAAGGTCGACCAAACAAAAGTTGGTAAGAGTGTGTTAAGAAGTTCCTAGACAAAATCAATTTGGGTAACTGGTAATCTACAGCTAAGAATAGAAAGCAATGGAAAGACATTATCAAAAAAGCCATGGGCCTTTAAGGCCTGAAGTGCTAAAATATATATATACAAAGGTACCCAAGAAAATTTCAAAATCTGCAATTTCCCACACTCACATTATAACGTTTTTCGCTTGGACTTTTATTCTTGTCTTTTACGCAAATATCGCTATAGCTATGAAAAATGTGTTAAGACATTTTTGCGTAGAATTTTATGGTTTTTAATTTGTCAAGTATTTTACGTATCTACAATAAAACTATTGGAGAGATTTCAAGAAAACCGTTTTTAAAACTCACTGCACCGTTTGGCGATACTCACCAAAGTGACTACTGAGGATTGTTAGGTTAGGTTATGTGTGGAGCAGGATAGGTTTGGTTACGTTGGTAGAAAACGAGTTTCTGAAACTCACTGCACCGTTTGGTGTAACCAAGCTATGGTATTTGGTGTAACCAACCAAAGTGACCAACGAAGATTGTTAGGTTAGGTTAGATGCGAAGCATCATTAAGTTTAATGAGCCATTGCATTTCAATGAAAAAATCCCCATAAACTTAACATGGGGCATAGAAAGTGGCGTAACTTTTCAACGGGCCATTTCCGCACTTTGGAACCGGCACCCTTCGACTACCCTCTTCGAGCCCTGTCGACCATCCTGTTACAGATTTATTTCTATTTTGTAGAATATTCGCTTAGAGAATAATTTATTTAAATAAATTATTAGGCGCTTTGAGGCGTTTTACGCCTCCTGTTGTATATTTTTGGTAATATTGGGCCCCCCTTTTTCCGCGCGAGAGATAAACGGTGCGACGAGTTGAGAAGGTCATCTTACATTCCGTTGTCGTTTGAGACGGTCCGTGAAGTTTTGTCGAGGAGTTTTATGTGATTTAATTGATCCTCTTGGAGGGATTTTCACAATATTCTCCTAATTATATCCTGGCTTTATTTAGTACGTGAGTTTAGAAAGCAGGATATTATCCATTTTATTGGGATTTGTTCGACAATCTTCTTGGTGTTCCCCACGTCTATTGGGGGTAAGTGTGCTATCGCTTGAATGAATGATTATTAATTGTATCTTTCTTTTATTCTTCTTCGCGATTTAGTGGTTGGCGGAGGCTACTTGACATATGCAGGGTTGGCGAATTTGTTCCTCCTGTAGGGTGATTTTCACCGTTCGCACCCATCCGAGAACCGTACTCCGGCGGTCGACGTCGAAAGCCGCAGCCGGTCTATGCACTCCACGCTCATCGTGAACGACAAATGTGTATGTGAGAAAATAATTTCATGTTCTTGTTCGTCTTGGATCATCTAATTGGGTTGCTCAAATATTTTAGTAATTTCTACATTTAAATACATGAATAGAACTTACGTTAATCTTGATTTATTAAAGCGAAGTGAACACTCATTGAACATTAGTCAAAGTAATAATTTAAACTCATAATTTTATTGATTTCTATTATTTTAATAGTATTTATTCAGATAAGTCATTCTTTAAACTATTTTCTTTTTCCTTTTATGTAAAGGGATATGTGGTTAGTATAACTTGCATTTCCGAGGTATGATATTGAACAACATCGTTATCAGAGATTTCTCATATCGAACCGATTTACAGTAAAGTAGAAGTCGATAGATCCCATAGGGACTATACCTACTATTACCACATAGATCTGTCAGGATAGGATCAAATCTGTTTGTCTTTTTTTTATTTTGCTTAGGATATCGTTAACTTACCGAATTATGATATTTATAAATTAAATTACAGTAATAATTTACCTCCGGGTTAATATAATAAAATTGTGGAATTTGATTATCTGCTATTAACTTGTTTCAAGTAAATATTTTCCTTCAAGGCAGTATACGTGATAGGACGTTTCTCTTATCAATTAACTTTATTATTTTTCCTATCACTTTTCAACTCAAGATTCAAACCACGACGAAGTTATTGGCATTAAATATTTTTGTATTAAATAAAAGTAATTATACTGGGTGTTATTCGAAACCTACTAATTAAGATTAATGCAATTGGTGCATCGAACTTGTTTGATATTGTTATATACCTTAATTGTTGCATGTAATAACATGGTACCTTATATATATTTATTTGTGTTGTGTGATATTTGATAAATGATTCTTTGAATAATTACATGAAAGTAAATGGCAATTGGCTTTTCTTTGTAGTACCTAGTAATTCTTTTTCAGAAAGTCATCGAACAGTAATAAATCAGGATATATGAAAATTCAAGGAAATATAATTATTGCACTCAGAACTAGTCGGAGGGCTTTTAGCAGAGAGTTTGGTATTGACGACTCTCTGTTCTCATTGCTCATTTTAATTCGGTCTCTGCGGCAATCCCTTCTTTAGCCATTTGAATAGTGCAAGAGTCGCTATTTTATCTAAAGACACAAGTACATTCGGAGATCTAGTATTCCATCTATAAAATAAATTTAATGAATTGACAGTAAACAAACAATAAAAACTTGTTTGATAAAAATCGCAGTGAAATGTTATCAGAATGAATGAATACCTATTAATAATAGTTTTTATGTTATATCTGAAGTCTACTGAAGAACATGTTAAGCGAGATACTACTGGCCATAGAGCAAAATTAGGACAATTTCCGTTCTTTGCAAGTTTGGAGCTATTGGATATAAATAGAACGTACGCAACGAAAACTTTATTTTTAATAAAGAAATTAACATTTATGTCTCTATCTATAGTGATCAAACTACCAGAATCTGTGGAGCATCCCTGATTTCTCCAGCATGGATTCTATCTGCAGCTCTTTGTTTTCTAATAACAGACGTAGAAGATACCAAATTTGATGTAATCCCGATAGTTGCAAAAATGGGATTTGTGGATGATGAAGACTCCTCCGCTGAAATATATACACTTAAAAAAATAATTATGCATCCTGCTTATCGCGTTGAGTACAATTACAAAGATAAACGAGAACTTACTGAAGACAATATTGCATTAGCAAGATTAAATGCAACCGTTAATAAAAATAATGTTATACAACCTATAAATCTACCATCACAGAAAAGTGTAGACGAACCTTGCGAGAATTCAATTTTAATTGTTTTAGGACAGACTAAATTCAATAATATCAGTGACTACCTATTGTACGCAAATGTGAATGTAAAAACTTCAAAAGATATAGCTGTAGAGTTCGACAGCAGAAGAAATTTTAATTCGAAATTGCTTGTCATTAATTCGCCTGATATGTTAAATTTTAAAATGGAAGGTAATAATATAGATGCCGGAAGTCCATTGGTATGTGTTTTTGGTCAGAAACGTTTTCAAATCGGTTTATATTCTAACACAATTGAGGTTATTACTAAAAATGTAACTGTTTCTGTCTTTGTATACGAAGACATTTCTAAGCATATAAATTTCATTTCAAAACACATATTTAAACTGCATGACGAAGAAACTAGGTCGGATGAACAAGAACTTAGCTCTGAGAAAGAGAATTCTAGACTGAATGATAAAGGTACACTCGATGATGAGAGACATACCCCAGCTCATAGGGCAAAATTAGGACAATTTCCTTTTTTTGCGAGTTTGGAGCTATTAGATGTTAATGAAACGTGAGTAAAGAAAGCTTCTATTTTTATTTAATTTAATTAAAAAATTAACATTTACGTCCCTATCTACAGTGATCAAACTACCAGAATCTGTGGAGCATCCCTGATTTCTCCAACATGGATTCTATCTGCAGCTCTTTGTTTTCTTATAACAGATGTAGAAGATACGCAATTCGACGTGATTCCGATAGTTGCAAAAATGGGATTTGTTGACGATGAAGATTCCTCCGCGGAAATATATACACTTAAAAAAATAATTATGCATCCTGCTTATCGCGTTGAGTACAATTACAAAGATAAACGAGAACTTACTGAAGACAATATTGCATTAGCAAGATTAAATGCAACCGTTAATAAAAATAATGTTATACAACCTATAAATCTACCATCACAGAAAAGTGTAGACGAACCTTGCGAGAATTCAATTTTAATTGTTTTAGGACAGACTAAATTCAATAATATCAGTGACTACCTATTGTACGCACGTATTGACGATGAAGATTCCTCCGCGGAAATATATACAATTAAAGAAATAATCATGCACCCTGATTATCGTGTCGAGTATAGATACCAGGGTAAACGGCAACTTACTGAAGACAATATTGCTTTAGGCAGATTAAATAAGACAGTTAACATAAATGACGTTATACGACCCATAGATTTGCCATTACAGAAAAGTGTAGATAAACCTTGCAAGAATTCAATTTTAATTATTGTAGGAAAAATTGATTCTAATAATATCAGCGACTATGTGTTGTATTCAAAGGTGAGTGTAAAAACATCAAAAGATCTATCATTGGAAAGGAGCAGAAGTTTTAATTCAAAATTATTTAGCAGTAATTCCCATGATATATTAATTTTTAAAATAGAAGGTAATAGTGTGGATGCCGGAAATCCATTGATATGTTTTATTGGTAACAAAAGTTTTCAAACCGGTTTATATTCTAACACAATTGATGTTTTTGTTAAAAATGAAAATGTTTCCGTTTCTGTATTCGAAGACGTTTCCAAGCATACCAACTTTATTTTAAGACACATACCGGAATTGCGTGATAAAAAGTCTACATTGAATACTGACAAACAGAATTCTAGACCAAATAAAAAAGAACCTAGCCCTGACAAAGAAAATCCTAGACCAAATGAAGAAAAATCTAGCCCTCAGAAAGAGAATCCTATACCGAATGAAGGAAAACAACAGCGCAATAAAGTTAGACATAATATTGATGAAGAAGAATTCGTAGCTGATAACGTAAAACTAAAGCATGACGAGGAACCGAAGAATAATGAAATGGAAGAATTGTTTCACAGAAAAGTCCTTGAAAACGACACATCTTCCAAAACACCTGAGAAGAAAGGCGCCAACTCAGCACTGGCATTGAATGTTTTTACTATTGCTCAAATTTTGTATTTCTATATAATAAAAATTGTGTTTCTTTATTGCGTTAATTGTATGTATAATTATATTAGACTACAAAAACAATCAAAGTATGACAAGTAAAGCAATGGTTTGAGAAAGGGTACCAGAAGAAGAAGAACTTTTGTTTATCTGAAATTGTTTTTGTAATAAATTTACACTAGAATTTCTTACCCACAAAATGGGGACTGCTAATTGGCTAACGGTTACAACTATTAACCGCAGTTAAGTCTGTCGGTTGCCAGCCACCTAGTGCGAGGTCTCACAAGAGGTGTTCTGCAATGGGCGCCAAGAAACGCCACCAACCAGTTCGAACGTAATGGTGTTTTAACAACGCACACATACAACGAAGTGGATGTAGTTATGATTAGATAACCAGGAAGTTATAAAATAATCAATATACAACAAATAAAAAGTCTGCAACAAATAGAATCAGATTACCAGAATGCACCAAGCAAACATTTTATAAATACCTTTGGTGAAATGTGACCTAATGAGCTAGTTATACCGCCTCCAAGTGCGGTTAACGACGATCGAATCCTCTCAAAAGAATTAAAT
Source organism: Agrypnus murinus (assembly GCA_929113105.1). Taxonomy (NCBI): domain Eukaryota; kingdom Metazoa; phylum Arthropoda; class Insecta; order Coleoptera; family Elateridae; genus Agrypnus; species Agrypnus murinus. The sequence continues at coordinate 71,304,851 of OV816025.1, forward strand.
ATAAAAGACTGAATCTAAAGAAAAGCTAAAATCTACAATCCTCGAACGAGCTCCTAACCTTCAAAGAGAAGTAGGAGTACGGTTACCAATAAAATTGGAAATCAACCCTACAAATCAACCATTGATCTGCACCAATGCAATTCCCATTTCACAACACAAAGGAGAGATTAATATAACGGCGATGCCTCTAGATATTCTTCATAAAGGACTAGCTTGACGAACGTACAAAATGAACTAACAGTTCTGCTAGCAACAGGAAGTTAGTTCCAAACAAAATGGCAACTAAAAGGAGAGAGAATGCGAAAATCCCTTAACGCTATACAATTTAATGCAAACGCATAGCTATACAGGGTGCTACGAAATTAGCACGTAACAAATTATAGATATTTCATTTTTCATTATGAGCTTTTTCAGGTTAACTTTCATTAAATTCAAACCTTATTGTGTGATCAATAATAAAGACCTCCCTTTTGAAATGGTCCATTGCCATAATGTCTATTCTGGTGATACTCTGCATCTCGATGTGTCTCGTATGTTTGTTTCTTAATGCTGATGCAAGGATTTCGCTGAGTTCATTGTGTCTTTTCATGGCCAAAAAATGCATACTCGTTGCAATGCCTACAACGAGATGTGTTAACTCTGCTCCCAGACATAGTTATAACGGCAGTTATGTTTCACACCATTTTAAAGCAATCCTTCCATTCAGACAAACTTAGTCCATTCTTTGTATACCTAGTTGTATTCTTTTTACCAGTTTTAAGTAACTAAGATTCTTACTTATTCTCATTATGTTAGTGAAATTGTTGTATTCTATTTACTTGTATATTATTACAAGTGAGTTGGTACTGAGACAACATGTTCCCTCCTTACCCCAACTGAGCTTGCTTGTTATTTAGTTTACTTCGAAGTATGAATTGAGACGGAATTTCTGAAAGTTATTGTCAAATGAATAAAGGTTTAAACATAGGAATACGTAGAAAATGAATACTTCTACTAGCTATAATACGGATCCAGGTTATCACCGAGAAAACAAATACCGAGAAAACAACTACCGTAAAACCAAAACCGAAAACCACAACCGAGAAACTACAACTGAGAAACCACAACCGAGAAACCATAGCAGAGAAACCAAAACCGAGAAACCACAATCGAGAAAATCAAATCCGAGAATGGAAACTACCGAGAATAACAAATACCGAGAATACATCCATGCATTATGAAGGAATGCTTATTTGATTAATTAATATTAATATTTTAACACTCACTCGGCATAGCGTGTTCTGTTAGAGTTAATTTCTCTGTCAGTCGCTACGCTAACTATTGGAATCTTTCCCCGTTAGATCTATCAAAGTGACTAACTTATAACCTAACCTCCGCTGCATAGCGTTTCCTTTACACCGTTAGTCTTTCTCTTTCTTTTTTTCTTTTTGTTTCTCGGTAGTGGTTTCTCGGTTATGTTTCCTCGGTTGTGGTTTGTCGGTTTTGGTTTCTCGGTAGTTGTCTTTCTCGGTGATGACCGGATACGCTGTAATACTATAGGAGCTATAGGTGCTAGTTATGATATTGCAACAAAATAATGATTACATTATTGAGGTATGTGTAGCACTTATAAGGTATATTTTAAAAGTATAGTTGATGTTGGTTTTATTTGTAGGAGGCATATCAACTTGAAAATGAATCAAGTCTGAAACGCGAGACGAATGAAGAAACAGCAGCCTTTGGTTTGAAGAAACGAGGCTTGGTGTGACAGATGATGTAGAAGTTAGTGAATTTACTGTACGGAAACAGCACAAAAACCAGGTATACGGTAAATGTAAAAAAAGTAAAAGTAACTGCGACCTAAGGAAGAGTAATTGGCGATCAGTTAAATGCCATTTTCGCCTCACTGAGCACCGGTCTCGTGAATGCAAAAAAGTAAAAACATTTGTTTTTACAAGAATTTGAAAATCAATTTGATATTATAACCAGCGAAGCAAAGTATTTCTTAGGACTGCAAATCGGATGAATATCTTAAAAACGGATTAATATTTCTACATCAATAAGCTTATACCAAAGAATTGATGAAACGATAATATAGAAAATGCAAATCAGTAGCAATTCCGCTGATAAACATCATCAAATGTGTGCTAAAATGCATATTAATGGTGACAAAGAACATACCAAAGCACCCTACAGAAAAGCAGTAGGAAGATTAATTTACTTAGCAATTGCTAGTAATCAAGAGACATCAAGAGCAACAAAACCTGACATCAGTTTTGCCGCAAATAAGCAGTTCTAGTAAGCATCAGAAAAACTCAAAGAAGATTCACTGGAACGCAGTAAGAAGAATTTTTAAATACTTAAAAGGAACTCTGCAATAGACTACTACCAAAGTCTGCAACTATCGGCCTACAGCGATTCAGATTTTGCAGGAGACGTCAAAACACGAAGATCAATTACAGAATTTATACTGAAATTAGGAAATTCAATTTTTAGTTGGGGCTGTCAGAAACAAAAAGAAGTTGCTTTGTCGACTATAGAGGCAGAATATCTAGCAGCAGACCGTCGAAAAAATTATTTTGGCGAAGAGTTTATTAAGAGATATTATAAATCACGAAATAACAACTACGTTATACATTGATGATAAACGATGTACAATTAGATTGAACCCAGAATTCCACATAAGATCAAAACATATTGATGTAAAATATCACTTTATTAGAGAAAAATAATAAGCAAGAAAATTTATTACTATTATTACAATTCAAACATGTTTCAGCAAAAAAACACAAGTGGATTTATTAACAAAACCATTAGCTAGAGGTGTTTTCCTAGAGAAACGAAAAATATTGAATATAAAATACATTTCAAATAAAGCCCAAAGAGAAGAGGAAAAAAAATTGGTTTTTTATACGAATATGGTGAACGTGGATATAAAGTTCTGTACACGGCATGCTTTGTAACTAATATTTACAGGACTTACTGGATTATGGAGGCTCGCTCCTTCGTCGCTCGCCCCACAAACTTTCCAGCTCGCCTGTATAACTAATTTACAATAATTTACATTAACCAAGGCGATCGTGAGGGGAGCACGTAAATCAGAAAACTATATGTACCAGTATTAGAAGATGCATAATCCTGTTTTACGATAAAATAATGAGTGATCTCGGAAAGACAACAGACGTCTCTACAAGACATGTTAATTTAAAAACATAATTGTATTAACGAAGTTACTGAATTTGATTAATTAATAACGATAACTAAAAATTAATAAAATAATTGCCCTATAAAGTCTTAACCGATAGACATATCTTTATTATTTTTTTTAAATTCTGCCTAATCAAGTACCAATTTTGTGCAAAATTATCAGATAATTTTTAGATGTCAATTAAACCAAATAGACTGATACTAAGACTATACTTTTAAATGTCAGTGTTTCTCTGTGATATTTTGTTGTCGTTATAATAATTAAGATTCAGCTTTATATTGTCGGTGCTAGTGTTATGTAAACTATTAATATATTATACGACGTTTAATTAAGCGATTTATTGCGTCTGCTAGCACATTCATTTCAATTTGTCAGATAACATAACTTTCTCACTGGGATTCAGAGATTATCGATATTTTTTGTTTGCAGACACAATTGCACCGTTGTTATTGCACCAATTTTCAAAACTTATAGTGAAATAAACTTTACTGCAAATGGATAATGATATTCGCTGTTGCGTTTTTAGGCGGTTTTTTGGCATCAATCCACTATTACAACATACTAACTAATGGCTCTTTTTATCGCAGTAGTTATAGACACTTTTCTTTAAAAACAGCTTTTAGGTGAACTTGCTTGATAGTATCTTTAATTATCTAGTATTGCTACTACCGCTTCTTCTACAATATTCTTGCAGGATTTGTAAAATTTCTTTGTAATAGACATACTGTGAGCTTATATGGCTTATGATATGTTGGCTTATAATTACTTTATATGGCTTATTGACTTTGCAAATGGAGACAACATGGAAAAAAGGAAAATGTATTAGATTTATTTATTAAGCCGATTTAATTTTTAAGAATATGGATATTCACTTAGAAGTTTGACAAAATTCTGATGTTAAGGTAAGTATCTCTTCTCTTTCATTACACCAACCTGATGACTAATTTTAGTGTTCAACGTTCTTCTTTCAATTTCAAGTTGTTGTACGTGGCCGGGACATAATTCTTCATCTTTCACGATGATTCCACAGCACAAAACTCAAGACAAAACCTCCGGTGTTGATCTCAGTATAAGCTAAAATGACTTTTAGGAAAACTACCAAAAAGTTTATAACTTCCTGTCAAAATCTTGTTGTAGGCTTTCTTTTTATCCATTTACGGACCAAACTTCAGTATCTTATAATCTATAGTAAGTTTTATATTTTACTGTTTATTCTTTTTATTAACTTTTGTTACTTAATATTTTGGCCACAATTAAACTGTTTATTTTTTATTGCTTGTTTTACTGTTTATTGTTTTTTGTTTTTTCTTCCTTTTTCTTAGAATATTCAATTTCTATATATACTATCTTTGCTCATTATTTAGCTATATAAATTGTATTTATCTGGTTCCATGGAATAACAGAAATTTCTACTCTGTGTTATTATTGTAATAAAGGTATAGCTTTCTCGTGGTAACCCATTCCCATACTAAGTTGAGATTATGCTCCATACATTAACAATTGTGTTACATCTTCACATTCATTCATGACATCGGCTTTTACGTTAACTTCCATCAAACCTTCCTCATCCTCTGGTCTAATATTATTATCTTTACAAATGACTGATTTACTTTCTCTAGAGTTGGTAATAACAAGTCATAGGGATTATTTAGGTCTTGAAATAGAATATCTTGGCTTAAAGCTAGCATTGAGTCACAGTCAATATTATCAGTATTATCTGTTTCTAATTCTGCCGCAGCTTCTTCCGATTCTTTATTATTCGGATAATTCTCTAAAGTTACAGTTGCATCACAGCTTAGATTATGGTTATCGTTATCAGACAAACTTTCTTGTTGCATTTCGTTTGCTTTTCGTCCATAGTCTCATAAACTCATCTGTGAATGCACTTGTTATCATGACTTTGCGTAACTGTTATCGTTACGATACCAATTAAATTTTTCTCATATTTCCTTAGCTGATCCTTTTTTGTAGCCTAAGAGTTTCTGAACAAGACGACAAAAATATTTAGGGGCATTGTTTACCCTCATTATCTCCTACGCTTTACGACACGCGAACTGTGACTTTTACGGGTTATTTAACAATCTACAAGAAAGGCCTATGACGAAATCCAAGAACCTACCTCAATATTCGGTGATGTAACTTTACTTACTTCTTTCCTCCAAAAAAGAAGACTTTTCAATATCTAGTGACTCTTTAATTTTGGTTTAACATACATTGTCTTTAAGCAACTTTAGGATCATATCACTGATCTAAGAGTGAGTGGCAACGCAGATCAATTGGTGTGATCTCTATAGCGGCAATTTTGCACAATATTAAAGAGACACCCTCCAAAGAGTAAGACCAAGAGCAAAGAGTTAACTGGTTTGTGAGATGTTGCTAGACTGATTTTATAGACGAGCGCGGATAGTTCGATGTTTTGCATGTTTTAATGACACTTTTGTAATGCATTGAGTCTAGTGACACTGAGTCAAAAATTATAAAAGCTGTTTTAATACCTTTGCAATGAGGACAATATGAGAAATATCTTACTCTGAATATTTTGCGTATTTTAAGAAAATTTTTAAAAAGAAAACCAACATTCAATGCTTTAAATGAAATTGTTAGTTAAGTCAACACAGACTGACACAGACAAAACAAAAATAACTGTCATTCAAAACTGCAAAATAATATGTTAAAACATATTTTATTTTTATCTGTCACTATAATAAATGTCTTACCTACACCACGAAATAGTAGAAATTATAAAGAGATTAACAGAGAGGCAGAAGCGGGTCAGTTCCCTTTTTATGTGCAGATATATTACGGCGAGAATGAAGACGTTGCTACATTTTGTGGTGGTACTGTAGTTCAACCCGTTTGGATTCTTTCCGCTGCACATTGTCTTCATGCTGGTGATATCTCAGACCCATTGTTGCAAACGACCATCGTTTTCACTGGTAGTAAAGTAACCGGTAAGAAACCTAACAGACAGGCCATAAAAGGCTTCATATTACATCCCGATTTTGACATTCAACAAAATTCAACTGATAAAAGTATATATTACCTTAACGATGTAGGACTTGCCCAGTTAGAAAAAAGAATTTCATTCTGGCAATATATTAAATTAGATAAATTACCCTTCACACATCATCTCCATTATAAAAAGGGACCATTGCCACCATGCTATTTGGGATGGATTGTTGGTATGGGATTTAATGATTTTTCTCCAAAGGAACAAACTAAAACTCTGAGATATCAGAACACTTTTGTAACAGATTTTGGGAAAATTAAAGGTGAAGCGAAGGTTTTGTCAAGTAAAACAGTGTTTTTCTCAGTATCTCATTATGCAAACTACGCCGGTGATGTAGGGAGTCCATTTATTTGCAGCATGAAGAAAGAAAATTACGTTCAATTTGGTATTGTATCTTACTTTGTCAATTCTACACGAAACAATGATAAAATCATAATAGCATATGAATCGGTACCAATGCATTTAGAGTTTATTTTAGACAATGTTCTGATTAGAAGAACTCACAAACTACCAAAAGAAGAACTAAGAGAAGCGGTTGTTGCTAAGGATACAGCAACATTTTCTTCTGTAAAACCTTTGCTTTTAATAGTGAACACATTTTATATAATAAATAAGATATTAAGATAATTGTTTCTGAATTGTTCTTTTTTTAGCTTGTACTATTATTATAGATTTTTCTTTATAATAAATGACTATGATTTGTGTAACGTTCTATATTAAATAAAAATTTCATAATCTTTATATAAAATCGTTAAGTAAAACAAACTGATCTGTTTACTTGGTCTAGGTAACATCCTTGGTATCCCATGGCACCGATTTCTCTAATCATATGACCAACCCTACTAGAACTTAAACTGAATCTGGGGGAATTCCATAGCCAATCGATTTTTATTGTGCTAAACAACGCATTGACACGGGACTTAGGAGGTATGTTTTTAATTTTTCTCCGCTATGTAAAATTACCTGCTCGGGTGGGGATTTATTTATTTATTTAAAGATAATAGTTATTATTAGCCATCGGTGGATTAGTGGTTTGCATGTTTGTTTCATAATCCAAGAGTCGCAGGTTCGATCCCCGGCCGAGCTGGTAATTTTTCATAGCGGAGAAAAATTAAAAAATATGCCTTCTTCTCGCATAGGAAGTAAAACTGTAGGTCCCGTGACAATGCGATGTTTGGTACGTTAAAAATCCCTATTGGCAGTGAAATTCCCCCAGATTCGGCCAAATTCTAGTAGGGTAGGCCAAATGATCATAGCAATCGGTGCCATGGGATACGAAGGATGCTCCGCCATCCTGATTCCTCGCTCAAAAATAAATAAATATTTAAATAGTTATTATTAATGACTGTCGACAGTGTCTACTTTGTGTCCGTTGCTGTCTATGGACATTAGTAATGTCGTTTTTTTAGAAAATCAAGCTTTGGTTAGTTCTGTATTATATGCCTATTGTAGATCGAATCAACTCATAGTGTTTACTTTTCAATTTTCAGCCACAGCACCTTGTAAGCTTCAGCTTTGTTTGCCTACAAGATCTTCGTATCATTAGTTCTTTTATAAGTGCTGAAACAGTATCGTATTTAATAAAGTTTATCTAACAAATTTTATTAACAAATAACACAAATAGGAAAAATATATACAAAGTATTCGTTTCCTAGATGTTTTAACGAACTGGTCCTTTATAAAATTAATATTTTATATTATCATTTTTAAGCGTTCTATTTTAGTGTAGAGAGTAGGTACGGTACAGTAGTTAGTGAGGTAAGAGTCACATGCCTATTTGTCTCGATAATCACCTCAAAAACTGTGACAGATAAAAGGAAACCTACACCGGCCATACAGGATGTAACTAATATAACAGAATTGTTCTAGTTCTAGCTCTTCCAAAATTTTCTCAAGGATACTTTCCTTGTTTGCAGATTACAAGTCGTAGTTGCAAGTCTTGTGGTTTCTTAATTCTACGGTGTTTTATGTACGACTGTTAATTACTACATTAATTCGTTACGTATGCAGCTGGTTGTATGGTTTGAACCTCTATACCTTGTTCCATACATCAAGTTCAGAATGATGCTTTATGTATGGAAAGCGACGTATCGCATTTCAAAATAATACCCCTTTCGACGACAATAGGTACATGACATTCATAAATAAATCCTGCTTTTGTATTTTCAATCACAAATCTCCTACTAATTACCTTACCTCGTTTAACTTGGGTCTTTGTGTCAGCGGCACTCAACTTGATGAAAAATATCTTTTTAATAAAATTACACATAGTTTTTAAATATAATTGAACTATCTACAAACAACTATATTAATATTATAATATTAATATAAAATATAAAGAAAGCGCTAAATTGAGGATATTAACATTGCAAAGTTTTAGTGAACGTAAGTTAGCTAATTATATACATATTAAATTGCTATGTTATTGTCGTCCACGTCACTAATAATAGTATTACTATCACTATCATCAATATTAATGTTGAACAATTACGTGAGTCTTTACTCAATTAAAACTTGGTGCAAAAACAGCAAAAGCACAATAGAAATAATAGCAATAATAACTGTTAAAACAACTCTGAATAATAGATGACAAACTAATAAATTAAATATAGGAATACCTCTTAAATATATGTATAAAATAATAATTGTCTTGTTAAATTGCAATTAGTATTAAGAGGCAATCATTATGCACCCATTAAAATTCCAATATTTAGAAATACAAATTTCTTACTCTAATTACTGCAGTAAGTGAGAATAATTTGTTTAGAATTCCTTAAAAATGTACAACGAGGAACAATTCTATTTCGCATAAAGAAGATGTTAATTATTCTTGAGTACTCCATACTGATAGGGCTTGTTAATAGTTATGTGATTGGTAAACAATTTCAACATTAAATTCAAAATTTAATATTAAACCTGTGTGGCATATTACCATGAAGCAGTTTAACATATAGTTATGTATGTTATTAATAGGGTTTTAATTTTACATTGTATTATTGTGTATATTATGAATCAATTTTTAAGAATGAATAAATGTGCTTTTATAGCTTTTTTAGCTGCTCAGTAGATTAAAAAAAAAAAGAAATTGGAGGTCAAAACTATAGGTCAAGAATAGCATTTTAAATGGTATAATATTGACTAAAAAATATATCTTTAAATTAATTTTATTAATGATGATTTACATTGTCCTATCTTTCGCGTTCTAAACTTGATATATGAAACGCTGTATAGAAATGAATTTAATTAGGTTTCTCCTCGACATGCTCGTTGGTTGAAGAATACGCAATTCATGACACCATTTTGTTAAATTAAATTTTCATTTCAAGCCGATCTAAACATTTTTGGCTAATTATGCACTACAAAAAACTGTTTTTAATATTCAAGTTTTTTCTCTAACATAATGTGTACTAAAAGGTTCCGTACATTACTGGCTTTTATTTTTTTTCTTTAATTCTTCCCTTGATTCTTGAGAATTTGTTTATTTCCTGACTACTGAATTCAGATGATGTATTGGTTTTTTAATTGACCTGGGCTGCAGCTCAAGGAAGGTGCATAGAACACACGAATATACCCAGAGAAAAATTTTAAGGCATGAACTGAAGTCTTAAGTGATATGAAATTTGAAATATATGAAATATTAAATTAACCAATTATATCATACATCCCGTTTTCATAATAATAACGTGCACTTGTTGGTATAATTATAGATCTTAACGTTTGCCATCATTTAAATAAGTTCGTTAAATAAATAAATATTTATTTAACGAATATTGAATATCTTATATTGCTGATTACAATAGTATTAGGTAATTTACCGTCGATACTTAGTTAACTCGATAAATTGTAGAAGCACCGAGTACCTTTTCGGCTTTTTTGTATGTATTCGAGTTCAGGCACAGATATAAGCTCATAATTCTAGCGGTAAGTATCAGAAGATTGGAACTTGTGGTGTATTGGAAGTAGGAATTCTACAAACTATCCTATCTCCACTGTGGTAAGTTGGAAGAATCCATCGCTGGTGTAAAGTTCAATCAAAAAGGGTGCTGACATTATCTTGACCAAAACCATATTAAACGTTCGTAAGAGAATGTATTGCCTTCGGAACTATATTATATATTTTATGAAGCATAATTACACTAAGGATTGGGTTTTAATCTGATAAGGTCCGTTTTTCTCACCTACCTATCTCTTGCAAATGTTAAAAGATATTAACTTCTTCGGCTCTGCAGTGACGACTTTTCAGTGTGGGTAGCACTATGTCGTTGCTAGTTTAGTAAAATTTAGGAAAACTTTATTTTCTGGAGATTTTCAGTTTTGTGTCCCAATAGTTTGTATTACTAGTAATCTTATTGTACCGAGTTTGCGATTTAAATTTTCAAGTGGAAATTAAATGTTCCAGTACTTAATCTGGAAGTTTACCGTCTATTTTTTTGGTTAATTTAATGTGATGTGACAAGCAAACAACGTATTGGTGAAATCTGGCCCTTTAAATTGTGATTATTTTGCCTGATAATATTCATTAAACTTAAACATATTTTGTGGAAATCCTGCGTAAAGAATTATAAAGAATGATAAGATTAGATTAGAGAATGATAAACATTAGATTTTGATAACCTCCAGCTTTACTTAGAACGAAATAAACCTTCCTTTTTTTTCTAAAACGAACCAACAAATAGGTGATTCGAATTCGTTTTGCAATTATTCAATGTATCAGGTAATAATAATAATAAAAAGATGAAACTTTAACAATTTAAAAAGTAGAAATGACTATGAAGCTTAAAAATCTATTTAATGAAAAAAGTTCAGAGTTTAAAGTGTGAATATACTCAGCCACCTGTAGAATAACTCAACAAATTGGTTGTTTTTCTAGAACCGTAAACAAGCCAAATTTCTTTTCCCAAATTGTAGAGTCCCGTCGCAATTCATTTAACCAATAATAACAAACAATTTAGGTGGCGTCCTCTATAATGTTTATTTATTCCTGTGTTTAATCCGCAATCAGTGATGCTTTATGATTAACACCCACGACACCGGAAATAATTTGATTAAGTAGTCTTATCCGGAACATTGAACTTTATTGCGTAAGTATAAGTTTTGATATTTAAGTTTGTTTAATTGTTACAAATTGACGCCCATGCGTGGGTTTTAGTTGTGTTAGATCTTTTAATGCTACAACCCAAAACAAAGTTTTACCAATACTGCATGATATATCTCGATGTAAAATGCATTTTGTTCGTATAATAAAAAATATAATTATAAGTCCAGTGTCAATTCGGTGCAATTTATTGGGTATCAGAAAAGAATTGCACTTACCAGATAGGGCAGCACGCAGTTTTTCATGACGGGATAGACAAAAAGAACTGAATGAATATATCAAATTGCTTTGAAAAAAAAAACATTTGCACGATAGCTTTATGAAATTTTTTATTTGAATCTTTTCACGCTACAATAACTTTTGACATGTGTAGATGTATTAGATTAATTTTTACACTAATCTTGCCAATTGAAGCTCTTATTAGTGATGTTAATATTTCGGATATAACGTATGAGAAGGGCCTGTTTCCATTTTTTGTAGCAATAGATTTAATATATGTAAATGAGGGGTAAATGCTTGTATTTCTCGTCTTGAATCTAATATTTCTAGTTTGTTATTGTAGAAAAGAAATACCTATGACGTGTGGAGCAACTTTAATTCACTGGAAATGGATACTTACTGCGGCTAACTGTTTTCCGAGTAATGAAGAGGTTAGATATCACATAGAAGAAAAAGACTTGGCCTTAGTTTTTATGGGACCCACACTTAAATATGGTAAAGATTCTCAAACAGATGTTATTGAGAGGATCTATATTCACCCGACATATCTAGATAATCAACAGAATAAACAATTAGTATCTCCAAACGATATAGCTGTATCCAAGTTAAAAAAGGGTTTTCAACCAAGTAAATATGTAACTCGAGCATTTCTGCCAACAGTAAATCTTAGATCTACTTTAGATGAATGTAAACTTGGAACAGTAGTCGGTATGGAATCTATAAATGGAAGTGAAAGTATATTATTTGCCACAACCAGATCATTTAACTCATCAAGAGAAATAAATTCAGCTATATCAAAATCTAGTACTCAATTCTACTCAGAAGTTACATTTAAAGGAGGTACAGGTGGTCCGTATTTTTGTTATAGGCTACATGAAGGTAAAGTTGTACCTGTACAATACGGAGTACTGATAGCGAAAATTAATTTTACCGACTACTTAGTATATGAAGCTACCTACACACACTTGGATTTTATATTTAAGTATGCAAAAGAAAATACAGTTAACGAATCTTACGCAAAAAGCCGGAAAAGCACCAATGTTTCGCATTATATCAAAGCTATAAAGTTATCGAGTAATTGCAATTCGTTTTTAATAGTGTACTGTTTGTATAAGACCTTGCTGCTAATGCTTCTTATGATTAAAGTGTTTTATTAATGAAAAGGTATTTTGTTTTATTAGCAAGGGTGTAGGATGAGGATGAGTTCAATGAACAACAAAGTTAGAGAATACATTATCATTTACAACGATATGAACATCACAACACTAAACCCAATACTTCAACTAAAGTGGGGTTAAACACTTAAACAGATCACGCGTTAGTTAAAGACGCCTAGAGCCAGGTGCGCGAAGATTACCCAAAAATGCAACTCTAACAGAAATGTAAAAAAGATATGAAATAGATACCTAATCTACTGGGAGGTCACATGCATTTGATAAACTGTATTTACAGAATTAAGTATTCTTTGCTGAGACGGAACAACACATCTGCATTCGGAAAAGCAATCTAAGCTGCTCTTTTGTAGCTTCAGCTTATGTACGCGGGAAAGAATACGAGTACAGAAAAGTGAAAAACCCGTGATTCCCTGAAACACACACGTTTTACTTACTCTAACTGAACTAAAACAAACGTCGCACGATGGACGTTAACTGTAACATCAATAAGAATTCACTAAAAAAGAACAATGATACTTCCTGTACTTTAATGCACCGACGAAAGATTTCTTATTGACAAATTATCCCTCAGGCGTAGGTACTGGTCTCTATAGGTTATAGATTGTAAAGAAAAATAGGGTTGGTAAAAATAATAAAGATTATGGGCGCCATTTGCTTGCAAGTCAATAATACGTTCTCAAAATCAGCAAACAAAAAAGGATTCTCAATTTATTGATTGGATTCAATAATTAATCGTAATTAGTCAAATTATTATTAGGCAGGTTATTGTATTTCAATAACTTATGCAAGTGAACGGTCCAACATCATCATAACCATGTTCAGTTTAAATTGGTTTATTCATAAGTCAGGAAATATTGTTTACTAAACAATGAAAGCTAATAACTAAAATCAACTTAGGAAATAATGTTCACGGTTAATCCTGAATAGATGTTAAAATCAGGTCATTGCCGCTGGGTTATTGGAAATGCCAATAATAAGTGGGCAATGCAAATAAATGTAATATGGGTTATGTCATTCAAAGTAGGTACACACAAGTCCTAACGCTATATCCAGTATTGGGTAGTGACTGAATAGAAGTAACTCGTTACTAGTAACTAATTACTTTTTAAGTAACTTGGGAGTAACTTAATTACTTTCCAATTTTCTGTAACTGCAGCGATAGCTCGTTACTTTATGGCAGTAACGTACTAAAGTTACTTTATTTTCCTCTAAATAAATCCTCAATTTCTAATTTTGTAAGTAAAATTTGATTCACGCTTTACAAGATAGTAATAATCTGCTAAAGTGTAAATAGCCCTTTCAGATAAACGAGGTTTTTAAAATGACAAACATACAGCTGCAGTAAGATTTTTGCACCTACACACTGTTACGTTTAAATAGAAAGTAGGTATTAGAGCAATGTTGGTATAAAGTATAAACACTTAGAGATCAATAAATGACAACCAAAACCGGGTAACTTCATATTTATTTCTGAATCAATATTTACTGCAGTATGTGCAACTGGTACAACTTTTAGTTATTAAAAATTCCAATTCCCAAAAAACAGTTTTTTTGGTATTCTTTGAGGAGAAAATTATTCAATTAAGATATCGGTGCAGATAAAAGCATTAGTTATGTATATGGATTATCAAAGGATAAGAAGGATACGGCAATGTAATTGTAAATAATATTTATAAGAAAAGAAAGCAATATTTATGATAATAAGTTTCTTTTACAGCTTTTATGCTTGAAGGTTTTCGACAAAGGTGTGAACCTAACAATGATTATTTACTGAATACCAATTCATTTGAGTCATTCAATATATGCCTATTTCTTGTTAGAATTTGTAAATTGAAATAGATACAAAGGAAACCTGCAACGGCAATCGCTTCACTAAATTCATCACTCGATCTGTGCGATTAGTCTGCTTTGCTTTTCTGTTTAACTCGAATTATTAATCAAAATGAATTAAAGGAAACGTTGATTAAAAAAGTAATTTTTATTGTTCAGGTTCTTGTATGATAAGTAATCTTAGATGCTTTTAGTTCTCAGTAACTTGGTAACTTAATCCGTTAGTTTTCTGTGTAGTAACGAAATGACTTACTTGTAACTTACCCAATACCAGCTATATTTCAATAATAACTAATTGTACTGTACTTGATACTTTTTCTCTAAAAATACTGTCCATTTCATAGCATATGTTATATCTTAGTTATAAATTAGTTATAAAGTTGCTGCTCTTGTATCTCTGCAGTCATATCCGAAGCAATTAGACACTTTGGTAACAATTCAGGCTTCACCGAATTTCGCTTTATTTACCTTATTTACCTAGATCCTTTCCTCGACTCAGAGAGATGTAACGTGTTAAAATTCCATTTTAATGCAATTTTAAATGCATATATTGTAAATAATGTTAGGACGGCTCTGTATCTTTAATATATATATTTTCGTTTGGTTAAAATTTCAGACTTTACTTCGAATCTAATAGTGCTTTTCGTTAATACCAAAGGTCATCCAAAGCGTTCTCACACAGATGAAAATGGTTTTATAAAAATACAGAAATAAGATACAGAATATGTCTAAAAATGTAGTTAAATAAAATTTATATTTCTGCTACGTGCCTATTTCTTGTTTGTTAAACTGAATTCTTCGCAAAATACAGATAAGGGCAAGTCTAATCGGTTTTTTAGCTGCGTTCGGTTTTACGTTCCAGCAACACTTTTAACGCTAAACCGTTCTTTTATTAGAATTGGAGCAAACAGAGCATGCACTCATACGTTCGTTTATTATAGCGAGGAGCATAGAGAGTATACTCCTTTAACTCCAGCAGAGATGGTGGTGTAAAGAGAGCAAATAACAACATAACCTAAAATTTATGATTCAATTTTTGTGGAAATCATTTTTTGTAATACTTAGTAATGGATATTCCGGGAATATTATTTAAATGTTCCGAATGTAAAGTACAAAGTTTTAATAAACATGAAATTACTAGGCATATACAAACGCAACATCACGTTAAAGTTAGGTTAATATAATTATAATTCTTTATAGATAGTATAAATATGGAAATTTAATACATTTATATGTAATTATAGATAGCTGTTTACCAAGATTTTCAATCTGTGCAAACGTAAACAATTTCTCAAGCAAATGATGAGATAATAATAATAAATAATGAGATAAGTCGCTCTTTAAGGTTATCTATAACTTTTACGCTTGACGATTTCTGTGCCCTATGTCGTTCTAGATAATATTTTGCACTCCATATACTCGCTGGTCACGTGACTACATGATCTATTCTTCTCACTCTGCTCTTGAAACGTAAAACCGAACGCACCTTTTGTATACCTCCGGTGAGAAGTTTATCGTTTCGTCTCAATAAATAAGATCCAGAACATTCTAGAAAGATTTTATATGATTGGTCAATTTGTGTCAGCCTAGTTTTCGATAGGATGGTTATTTTTCCCTTTCTTAAAAATATTAACGCAAAGTTAGTTTTGCATCAAACTCTCAGTCAGTCTAATATATAGTCTAATACAGTCTAATATCATTAAGTCTGGTAGAAGTGCTTCTCTCATTTGGTACCCAATTTATAATTGTTATATCGTTCAATTGAAAGTGTTCAACGATGTTTTCTAGAATACCTCTCCTTTAAACGAGATAAAATATATCCTAGTAGAGGGTGTACTTATAGTGATTTTTTTAAAACCGTTTGGCATTATTTCTTTTAATCACAGAAGAGTGCAGGCTTCTATTAGATTTTTGTATGGTCTGATTCATAATCAAGTTGATTGTCTCTCACTTTTGAACAAAATTAATATGCTTGTACCATGAAGTATATAAGGTCTAAAAATTTATTGTAGTAGGCCGTTAACTAATATTTTAACCAAATCACCAGTGCATATTATGTGTACAAATATAAATAATCAAACAACGTTGACATATGTAAGGACAGTATTACAACAATTATTGCAGATTTTATTTCAACAAATTATATCTAATTTTTTATGGTAACCACGGCCAGACATTCGGTTGCTGATTGTGTGGCTGAGTACCCAATTCTGTGTGGTCGAATAAAGCTTGAGTAATTTCTAGCAAGACTGTATTACAGTCTTATTACATAATTGGCGACCGAGTGCCTCACCTTGGTTATATCATCATTATTTAGTTTAGTAGTCATAGTATAGAATTTAATAGCTCTAAGTAAATTCATTATTATTTGTATTGTTAGTTTTTATTATTAGTTATTTGTTTTTGTTTATTAGTTCAGTTATTAGTTAAATTAAATGTGTTATGAATTAACTCTGTAAATGGGCATCTGTAACGTATTGAGTTAAATAAATAAATAAATAAATACACGAATCTTTGTGCATACATAGCTAACTCTGTAAAGGTTTTTCTGAATCTTACAGTTTGAAGTTATGACTCTAAATACTAAAAGTGCGACTTGGAGAAAAGATTTAGGTGAACCTCATCCGATTATAATCCTATTGAAATATTTGATGTAGGTAGCAGGCCTGTGGCCACAATTTTCTTTCAGGGGGGACTAACGTATTATATTGAGGTGATTTTTAATGATAAAATATAAAATATAGAAATTTGTTGACAGCGTCATAAAATATCTGCTGTGAAATTTAATAAAATAAAATAAAATAATACCCCAATATTTTTCCTTTTTCCCAATTGTCTAACTCAGGTTTAAATCGATAGAGCATGAAACAAATGAAATAAAAAAATCTTATTGTTTCTTATACCTGGAAGAAAAGAACTTACTACCAACACACTTGGACTTCCGCAACTGGACAACAGCAAGCTAAACTCTATATGTGAAAAGAAAAAGAAATGGATGCTTGTATACACATCAAATAAACATATAAATAAATTGAAAACACAGTCTTTATTTTTATTAATGAGAATGAAAGAAAATCTAATTCAAAGAAAAATAAAGGAAAAATTGTTTATAACAGAACAGTAAAGTAAAATAGGAAATTCTTCCCTGAGCTTGCTCAAATGGGTTAATTAGTCGTTATTAACCTGACATAGGGCTATAACAGTTCTTCATTTGAGCAAACTGACATCAATCAATGTTATTAATTAAAATATTTACAAATGTTAAAATAAATTTAATTTATGATAATTAAATTTTAATAAAGAAATTTAAATTGTTTTACTCCTAAGAATTTTATTATTTAAAACCTTTAAGGTGAGAAAAATGAATTCTGAAATTATTCAGATTGTCTTTAAAATTTTGTTGAAAAATTTAATCAAAACTTCTTATTTTGACCAACCTTGTATATAAAGTACGTCGAGATCCACTTCAATCTTATTTAAAATTGGTACAACTGCATTTAAATTTGACAGATGATTTTATAACGTAAATACGTTGAATATCCAAATCAATATTGGAAATAAAATCTTCTTGAATTTACTTAATAAACAACTCGTTCACAATTCCATACAATTGTTGAATAACGGATAAATCTTCTTTAATTTAAGGTATCCAGGTAAGTCATTATTACACTTTGTTAAAATTTTTCTTTGTTGACATATAACATATGGTTGTTACATAACCACACTTTTACAGATATTTGGTCTCGAGTCGAGCGTGAGTTCTCTTAAAGCGTTTTATCGACTGAAATTGTTAATTTCTGCTGGGCTTTATATATGATTTAGCAAAACAATTGCCGACTACGTCAATTTTTAGAAACAACCGCCTTACGAATTTTTTTCATGACGTCACATCACTGAGACAGCTGATGATAATTAACACTAATCTTAAATCTAAAAAGATAGGATTGTAGCTGGCAAAATAACGATGAAAACAATATCAGACACTTATATTCGAAAAATTACCATAACTGAGAAAATTAACAAAAACGATGGACAATGAAAAAATCTCATTAGAGCTTAATTATACATACAACTCATTAAATCCTGCTTAATCCTTTACAAAATGAATACATATCTACACTATGTAACTGATACATATAAAATTTACACAAGAACACCTTTACAATAGAAGAAAAATATAAATAAAGATTCTTCTCTACGAGTTGATAGACCCAACGATGCTTATAACATACAAATTCCAACATCAACATCAACTTAAATGAAGTTAAATTATAGTCAACTTGTCCAGCATACAGTCCTCCAAGTGTTGACAATAGTGAAAAATGTTATTTAAGAAACCTTCATTAAAATAAATAAAATAAATTATAAATCAATATAATAAATCATAATAAACATAATAAATCAATATTTGGAAAAATCGAAGCATGTCAGCAAATTAAAATAAATGCTCTGCAAATTAAAAAATGGTGGTCATGGGAAAATAATAAAAAAAAAGGAGATTTTTTTGACTTTTTGAAATGAGATGCAAATTATAAATATAAAAACAAGAGTAGAAGAGAAAAAGTAGTTGTCGAAGAAGAAGAGTAAAAAAAATTATAACAGTAAGAAAAGAATAAAGTCAAAATAAAAGGTTTGAAGGAGAACAACATTGACTCTTTATTATAATGGACGAATAATCTATGGAAATTGTTAAAATGGAATTAGAATTCGTAAACTTCAAAAAGGTTACAATCTCATTATAAAATATAGTGATAAACTGTGAATAAAAATAAATAAAAAGGAAACTTTAATTATTAGTTAAGGAATTGTTATTTTTTTGTTTATTGTTTCCAGCCTTATTTTGTGGAACTCCATAATGATGAAATAAATAAAGATTATTAAAAGTTTCACAGTTTTATTAAAATATACCTGACAATATTGTTTCGACAGCTATGCTGTCATTATCAAAGGTAATATAATTATAAACAAACACGTCGCTAAGGTAGATACAAAATAGGTAACTAGATAAAATAATAATAATATTAATAAAAATTAATAATAAAAATCATAATTAAACATCTAATACTTCCAGTAACGGAGAATTACTGAGCTCAAGTTGTTCATTCATTAAAGGTACCCTGAGTTTGTGTTTGTATATCTCAAAGGCTTCTAAAATGTCTAATTTGCGTTTGTTATTACAAAAATGTAGGAATTTAATATTATTTTGAGGAGTCATTGTGTGATTTTGTTCTAAAAGGTGTTTGGCGTAATTCGATTTTTCAGGATGTTTATTTTTGTAATGACGTACGTGTTCTTTATATCTTATGTCAAAATTTCGAAGTGTTTGTCCAATATATACCGAACTACAAAAAGAACAATTTAAACGGTAAATGCCCGATTTCATGATATCATGTGTTCTGTCTTTAGCATTAAATAAAAATGAAAAAGTGTTAGTGTTGGTTTTAAATGTTATTTTATAATTGTTGGTTTTTCTTAGTATATGTGCAATTTTTTCTGATATTTTGCCAAAATATGGTATAGATATGTAATTTGTGTCTTCTGTGTGATTGTCAATGGGATATATTCTTTTGATAGCTAACCTATAATCTTTTTGTTTAATTAAAGTGTCAATCATGTTCGGATTATAATGATTTGCATGTGCTAGTTGTTTAATGGTTGATATCTCTTTGCTAAAATCTGATTTTGTTAGTGGAATAGTTAAAGCTCTGTGTACTAATGATCTGTATGCTGCTATTTTATGTGTATTGTGGTGACAAGATTCATTTGGTATTGTTATGTCTGTTTGTGTTGGTTTTCTGTATATGGAAAATTCAAAAAGATTGTCTGCGTTAATCTTGATATTTAAGTCTAGAAAGTTTATAGCCCTGTTTTGTTCTGTTTCTAGTGTAAATTTTATATTAGGATGGATATTGTTTATAAGAATTAAAAATTCATTGATAACCTCAAAAGAACTGTCAAAACAAGCTAAAATGTCATCAACATAACGAAACCAGAAGATAATGTGTTTAGAGAGGTTTAATTCAAATATTCGATCTTCAAACTTGTCCATAAATATGTTAGCTAATAGAGGACTTAGAGAATTACCCATAGGTAAACCATCCTTTTGTAAATAAATTATGTTATTAAAAGTGAAATAATTTTGACTTATACAAAGGTCAAATAATTGAATTAACTCTAACCTTTTAACTAATTCTATATTACTATTGATCAAGAAACTATCTAATAAAGGAATACATTCTTGTGGTGGTATTCTGGAGAACATGTTGCAAATATCAAAACTAACAAGTTTTGAATGTGGTGGAAGATGTATGTTTTGCAGCTTATCTACTAATTCTAATGAATTTCTAACAGAGTATTTCGATTTGTAACCTATCGTGTTAATAATCTGGTTTAGTTTTTTGGATAAAATGTGATTAGGTGCATTGATGTATGATACAACTGGTCTTATTGGCATATTCTGTTTGTGGGTCTTCACTAATCCATACAGTTTAGGTATTTGTGGGTTTTTATTAATGATTTGTTGCTTTTCTAATTCTGAAAAGCAGATATAGCAGTTTTCTAAACCTTGTTTTATTTCTTTTTGGAATTTTGTGGTTGGGTTTTTGTTTAACGTTTCAAAATTTTCTTTATTAATAAATTCATTAACTTTTTGTATGTAAATATCTTTTGAAAGAAAAACCAAAGTGCTACCCTTATCTGCTTTAACAGAAATTAGATTGTTCTCTGTGATTTTCTGTTTTATAGATTGAAGAAGTGATATGTTAGATGTGTTGTACATTTTGTCCTGTTTCAAAGACATCTCTTTTAACAAATTCGAAATTTGGAATTTTGCATAGTTATTATGATCTTTCTTAAGTATAGTTTCGCATTCAACGGCCAAAATTTCTTTAATTTTGTTGGTAAATTTTGGAAAAGGACAAAATTTGAAACCTTTGTTAAGAAATCGTGTTTCTCTGTCATTGAATGTTATATTCGACAAGTTTATGAAACGAAGATAATAGTTTGCAGTGTTCTGACAATTATGGTTATTTTGTAGTGTACGTTTTTGTTGTACAAGTCGATGAAGTTCATTTTTCTGTGTGGTGTATTTTTTGAATTTAATGTGACTGACGGTTTCTCTAATGTCAAAATCTAAGATGTCAAATTGGATATTGTGTAATTTATGAGTAAGTTCTGTATAGAGTACCTTTATATAAACGTGCATATTGTCTCTTATACTAAACCATTTCTTCGATTCTTCTTTGAGCCATCTTCTTTTGGCATTCCTAATCACTTTTTCAGTAATCGAATTCTTGGTTCTGGTAGTGATGTTTATGTAGTTAGGAATAACCTGACGTTTCAGACATTCTTGGTTAAACCAAACATTCTGACTTGCGATTCCGTGTTTGATCATAAGTTTCTTGTATAACTTGGCTTGTTCTTCTAACGAAGACGAAATAATCTTGTTTATTGTTTCCAGCCTTATTTTGTGGAACTCCATAATCATGAAATAAATAAAGATTATTAAAAGTTTCACAGTTTTATTAAAATATACCTGACAATATTGTTTCGACAGCTATGCTGTCATTATCAAAGGTAATATAATTATAAACAAACACGTCGCTAAGGTAGATACAAAATAGGTAACTAGATAAAATAATAATAATAATAATAAAAATTAATAATAAAAATCATAATTAAACATCTAATACTTCCAGTAACGGAGAATTACTGAGCTCAAGTTGTTCATTCATTAAAGGTACCCTGAGTTTGTGTTTGTATATCTCAAAGGCTTCTAAAATGTCTAATTTGCGTTTGTTATTACAAAAATGTAGGAATTTAATATTATTTTGAGGAGTCATTGTGTGATTTTGTTCTAAAAGGTGTTTGGCGTAATTCGATTTTTCAGGATGTTTATTTTTGTAATGACGTACGTGTTCTTTATATCTTATGTCAAAATTTCGAAGTGTTTGTCCAATATATACCGAACTACAAAAAGAACAATTTAAACGGTAAATGCCCGATTTCATGATATCATGTGTTCTGTCTTTAGCATTAAATAAAAATGAAAAAGTGTTAGTGTTGGTTTTAAATGTTATTTTATAATTGTTGGTTTTTCTTAGTATATGTGCAATTTTTTCTGATATTTTGCCAAAATATGGTATAGATATGTAATTTGTGTCTTCTGTTTGATTGTCAATGGGATATATTCTTTTGATAGCTAACCTATAATCTTTTTGTTTAATTAAAGTGTCAATCATGTTCGGATTATAATGATTTGCATGTGCTTTTCTGCTTTTCAGAATTAGAAAAGCAACAAATCATTAATAAAAACCCACAAATACCTAAACTGTATGGATTAGTGAAGACCCACAAACAGAATATGCCAATAAGACCAGTTGTATCATACATCAATGCACCTAATCACATTTTATCCAAAAAACTAAACCAGATTATTAACACGATAGGTTACAAATCGAAATACTCTGTTAGAAATTCATTAGAATTAGTAGATAAGCTGCAAAACATACATCTTCCACCACATTCAAAACTTGTTAGTTTTGATATTTGCAACATGTTCTCCAGAATACCACCACAAGAATGTATTCCTTTATTAGATAGTTTCTTGATCAATAGTAATATAGAATTAGTTAAAAGGTTAGAGTTAATTCAATTATTTGACCTTTGTATAAGTCAAAATTATTTCACTTTTAATAACATAATTTATTTACAAAAGGATGGTTTACCTATGGGTAATTCTCTAAGTCCTCTATTAGCTAACATATTTATGGACAAGTTTGAAGATCGAATATTTGAATTAAACCTCTCTAAACACATTATCTTCTGGTTTCGTTATGTTGATGACATTTTAGCTTGTTTTGACAGTTCTTTTGAGGTTATCAATGAATTTTTAATTCTTATAAACAATATCCATCCTAATATAAAATTTACACTAGAAACAGAACAAAACAGGGCTATAAACTTTCTAGACTTAAATATCAAGATTAACGCAGACAATCTTTTTGAATTTTCCATATACAGAAAACCAACACAAACAGACATAACAATACCAAATGAATCTTGTCACCACAATACACATAAAATAGCAGCATACAGATCATTAGTACACAGAGCTTTAACTATTCCACTAACAAAATCAGATTTTAGCAAAGAGATATCAACCATTAAACAACTAGCACATGCAAATCATTATAATCCGAACATGATTGACACTTTAATTAAACAAAAAGATTATAGGTTAGCTATCAAAAGAATATATCCCATTGACAATCACACAGAAGACACAAATTACATATCTATACCATATTTTGGCAAAATATCAGAAAAAATTGCACATATACTAAGAAAAACCAACAATTATAAAATAACATTTAAAACCAACACTAACACTTTTTCATTTTTATTTAATGCTAAAGACAGAACACATGATATCATGAAATCGGGCATTTACCGTTTAAATTGTTCTTTTTGTAGTTCGGTATATATTGGACAAACACTTCGAAATTTTGACATAAGATATAAAGAACACGTACGTCATTACAAAAATAAACATCCTGAAAAATCGAATTACGCCAAACACCTTTTAGAACAAAATCACACAATGACTCCTCAAAATAATATTAAATTCCTACATTTTTGTAATAACAAACGCAAATTAGACATTTTAGAAGCCTTTGAGATATACAAACACAAACTCAGGGTACCTTTAATGAATGAACAACTTGAGCTCAGTAATTCTCCGTTACTGGAAGTATTAGATGTTTAATTATGATTTTTATTATTAATTTTTATTATTATTATTATTATTTTATCTAGTTACCTATTTTGTATCTACCTTAGCGACGTGTTTGTTTATAATTATATTACCTTTGATAATGACAGCATAGCTGTCGAAACAATATTGTCAGGTATATTTTAATAAAACTGTGAAACTTTTAATAATCTTTATTTACAAGGAATTGTTAGTTAAATTTAATCTCTAATCCCACATAACCTGAGTAGTTTCATTGTTTTTGTGTCCATGCTTATTTATAATGTTAATTGTTGTTACAATAAATGAGCAGCTGTGGTTAGTTTTTTAAATTTTATTTGTTTATTGAATGTTCAGAGTGTAGCTGTAACACTACATCATATCAATATCTTCATAGATAATTAAGTTTTCTTAAAAGTACCTATCAAGCATGCAGATAGGGGTGGGGTTCGTGGGGCTGAACTCCCCCCCTGAAGCATATATGCGGCTTCGAATTTTTTTACTTTGAAGTTTATTTTATTGTATAAAATAATTTTTCTGCAATGATTATATTTGATATTGAGATGTCATGAATTCATCTCATTGAAAATTTATTGGACGATTTGATCGTAAACATAAAAATAATTATTTCATGCAATTAAATAAAATAAAGGATAGACATGCTAGGATGTTAGGTCTATTTAATCTACATGTTAGGTCACAGATAGATTTATCAATTTTTAAAATAGAAATCAAAGAAGGATAAAATTTTATGAAGACATAACCCCTAAATTCTTATATATAAAAAGTCTGAATTATAAAAAGGATATCAATCATTTACATGGTTTTCATAGTAATACATGTTTTATGCAACCCAAGTCACATATTAGGTTGGTTTTTTCATTTGTCTGAAAGATTTAAGTTTCCTGATTAAATTTAAGTTCTACGGTCGATAACGTAGGAAAATTTTTTTTTGTTTTCCATGAGACTGACTCAGTTTCGGGATCATATTTAACTAAAATTATGTAAATTAGGTCAATTTTGTAATGACTACTCTAGCACAATAAACTTACAATTTCTTGTATACTAATAAAGAGCATTTATTTTAATGATGGTTTCTTATATAACATTTTTCACTATTGTTTGAAATCAAACACTTGGAGGACTGTATGCTGGACAAGTTGACTATAATTTAACTTCATTTAAGTTGATGTTGATGATGAAATTTGTATAAGCATCGTTGGGTCTATCAACTCTTAGAGAGGAATCTTTATTTACATTTTTCTTCTATTGTAAAGGTGTTCTTGTGTAAATTTTATATGTATCAGTTACATAGTGTAGATATGTATTCATTTTGTAAAGGATTAAGCAGGATTTAATGAGTTGTATGTATAATTAAGCTCTAATGAGATTCTTCATTGTCAATCGTTTTTGTTAATTTTCTCAGTTATGGTAAATTTTCTAATATAAGTGTCTTATATTGTTTTCATCGTTATTTTGCCAGCTACAATGCTATCTTTTTAGATTTAAGATTAGTGTTAATTATCATCAGCTGTCTCGGTGATGTGACGTCATGAAAGAAATTCGTAAGGCGGTTGTTGCTAAAAATTGACGTAGTCGGCAATTGGTTTGCTAAATCATATATAAAGCCCAGCAGAAATTAACAATTTCAGTCGATAAAACGCTTTAAGAGAACTCACGCTCGACTCGAGACCAAAAATCTGTAAAAGTGTGGTTATGTAACAACCATATGTTATATGTCCACAAAGGAAAATTTTAACAAAGTGTAATAAAGATTTACCTGGATACCTTAAATTAAAGAAGATTTACCGTTATTCAACAATTGTATGGAATTGTGAACGAGTTATTTATTAAATAAATTCAAGAAGATTTTATTTCCAATATTGATTTGGATATTCAACGTATTTACGTTATAAAATCATCTGTCAGATTTAAATGCAGTTGTACCAATTTTAAATAAGATTGAAGTGGATCTCGACGTACTTTATACACAAGGTTCGTCAGAATAAGAGGTTTTGATTAAATTTTTTAACAAAATTTTAAAGACAATCTGAATAATTTCAGAATTCATTTTTCTCACCTTAAAGGTTTTAAATAATAAAATTCTTAGGAGTAAAACAATTTAAATTTCTTTATTAAAATTTAATTATCATAAATTAAATTTATTTTAACATTTGTAAATATTTTAATTAATAACATTGATTGATGTCGGTTTGCTCAAATGGAGAACTGTTATAGCCCTATGTCAGGTTAATAATGACTAATTAACACATTTGAGCAAGCTCAGGGAAGAATTTCCTATTTTACTTTACTGTTCTGTTATAAACAATTTTTCCTTTATTTTTCTTTGAATTAGATTTTCTTTTATTCTCATTAATAAAAATAAAGACTGTGTTTTCAATTTATCTATATGTTTATTTGATGTGTATACAAGCATCCACTTCTTTTTCTTTTCACATATAGAGTTTAGCTTGCTGTTGTCCAGTTGCGGAAGTCCAAGTGTCTTGGTAGTAAGTTCTTTTCTTCCAGGTATAAGAAACAATAAGATTTTTTTATTTCATTTGTTTCATGCTCTATCGATTTAAACCTGAGTTAGCCAATTGGGAAAAAGGAAAAATATTGGGGTATTATTTTATTTTATTTTATTAAATTTCACAGCAGATATTTTATGACGCTGTCAACAAATTTCTATATTTTATATTTTATCATTAAAAATCACCTCAATATAATACGTTAGTCCCCCCTGAAAGAGAATTGTGGCCACAGGCCTGCTAACTACATCAAATATTTCAATAGGATTATAATCGGATGAGGTTCACCTAAATCTTTTCTCCAAGTCGCACTTTTAGTATTTACAGTCATAACTTCAAACTGTAAGATTCAGAAAAACCTTTACAGAGTTAGCTATGTATGCACAAAGATTCGTGTATTTATTTATTTATTTATTTAACTCAATAGGTTACAGATACCCATTTACAGAGTTAATTCATAACACATTTAATTTAACTAATAACTGAACTAATAAACAAAAACAAATAACTAATAATAAAAACTAACAATACAAATAATAATGAATTTACTTAGAGCTATTAAATTCTATACTATGACTACTAAACTAAATAATGATGATATAACCAAGGTGAGGCACTCGGTCGCCAGTTATGTAATAAGACTGTAATACAGTCTTGCTAGAAATTACTCAAGCTTTACTCGACCACACAGAACTGGGTACACAGCCACACAATCAGCAACCGAATGTCTGGCCGTGGTTACCATAAATAAAATTAGATATAATTTGTTGAAATAAAATCTGCAATAATTGTTGTAATACTGTCCTTACATATGTCAACGTTGTTTGATTATTTATATTTGTACACATAATATGCACTGGTGATTTGGTTAAAATATTAGTTAACGGCCTACTACAATAAAAATAATTTTTAGACCTTATGTACTTCAAGGTACAAGTATATTAATTTTGTTCAAAAGTTAGAGACAATCAACTTGATTATGAATCAGACCATACAAAAATCTAATAGAAGCCTGCACTATTCTGTGATTTAAAGGAATAATGCCAAACGGTTTTAAAAAAATCACTATAAGTTCACCATCTACTAGGATATATTTTATCTCGTTTAAAGGAGAGGTATTCTAGAAAACATCGTTGAACACTTTCAATTTGAACGATATAGCAATTATAAATTGGGTACCAAATGAGAGAAGCATACTCTAGGTTTGATCTTACAAAAACATAGTATAATTTTAACAAAGTACTAGGTTTATGAAATAACTTGCAATTTTCTAATTACGTATAAAACCTATAGATCTAGTAGCATTCAAAATGACCACGAAATTCAAATCTTTCATCCAAATATACTCCTAGATCTTTGAACAACCAACGGGTAATAGTATCATTGTTAATTGAGTAGATAAATTGTAGATTATTAGATTTTCTACTGAAAGATATAACTTTACATTTTGCTATATTTAGAAACAAATTATAATTTTGGCACCAAATAGAAACAGCATTTAGGTCATTCTGTAATAATACGCAGTCGTTTAATGATTCTACACAAGAAAACAATTTAAAGTCATCAGCAAAAAGAAGACAGTGATGTTTAACAACATCCGGTAAGTCATTGATAAATAAAAGAAACAGTAAAGGTCCAAGGTTTGAACTTTGAGGCACACCTGACTTAGCCTTGAATTCATAAGAGCTATAGTCACTATACTCTACAAACTGTATTCTATTAGACAAATAAAACTGAAAAAATATTAACAAGGAATCAGAAATTCCAAAGTTAACTAGTTCATGAACAAGAATAGTGTGATCTACACTGTCAAAGGCTTTACTAAAGTCAGTGTAAATGCAGTCAACCTGTCCACGTTTATCTAAAACTTCTAGACTGTATTGAGGAAAACTTGACAAATTTGTAACACAAGATCGTTTCTTAACAAATCCATGCTGTTCGTTGGATATAAAAAAATGATGAAATGCCATTTGTACTTTATACAGTGCTATAAAATTAACTTGCAATATGCTCCATATTGCATTTTAAAATAATCATATCAAACCATTGCAATGACTGTATGTTTATGCAACCAACAATACATAAGCGCTTATAGTGTGCTAGCAGTTTGACCTTTTCAATTTGACTTTTATTAAGCTAATAATGAACATCGATGTTATTAGAAATACAAAAGTAAATACAAACAGTAACCTAGTCTATGATAAAAATCCTGAACTGCGTTAGAAATCTTGATGGGAGTCTGAGCTTATCGCATTCTGCAACAATTCTTTCTTTTAATTCGTTTGTGTTTTGTGCTGGATTTGAGGAACTATTGAATCACGGAGAAGATTTAAATAAGTAAGGGAGTTTAAAATGTCATTAATGAAAAATGAACCAATTAGTGTATTACTGATTATACCCAACTCGACATTTACTTTCTTCCTATACTGTGTATGAGTGCAATATTGTATGTGTAACTTTCTCTGTGCCCAAAATCTGTAATAAGTAAGTGATAATATGTTATGGTGATTTAGTTGAACTGTAGAATTATAAATAAAGTGTTCCTGTAATTTTGTGAATTTACTTTTCCATTTAGAGAAAAGGTAGCTTCATCAGTGAAACAAATCTTGTGTAATAACTGTTCATCGTATTTAATAAATTTAGCATTTTTTGGCAAAAATATGTTCTATTAATTTTGTCAATTTCAAATAATTGCAGATGAATTTGTATTTTATAACTCTTAAACTTTTCAAGTTTAAGATCATTTCGAATACTGGTGGCTGAGATTTCAAAAATTGAAGCAACGTAACTTAATGAACTAAAAGGATTCTCTTTCGTGTAAATTAAAATATTCAGTCTCATCTCCTCTGTTAATACAGTTGTAGAAGGATGTGGGATAGGGCGAGTTGGAAATTCAGCAGCAAATCAATCCAGCCATTTGTAAACTATTGTGGTTTTGGTACTACAGACACATTTGCACCTTTTCTTCTTTAGTGTACATTTAATACCTACTAAATAATTTATCTTAAGAATAACATTAAAGTTGATTTTACAGCTTACTAAGTAATTCATTCGTTTGATTTTACGGGTATTTTAGATTATAAAAATAGCGTGCTGTATATTTGGTTGCCTATGTGCGCATAATGCTTTGACTCGGTTAATTTAAAATGCAACATAGGGAAACGCACATATTGCAAGTTAATTTAATAGCACTGTATAATAATTTCAAAGATTTTGGCAAAATTACAAATTATGGATATAGGTCTGTAATTACTAGGTATATGATTTCTATGCATTTGTATGTTTTTCTGCTTATAGCAAACATATGCAGAGTTATATTTATACATGTTTAAGCTACATATGAATCACATATGTCAATTTGAAAGTGCATATAAATGCATATTAAGGTGTTTTTTATAAATGCATGCATATTTTAGCATTTTTGAACGAGTGTGCATATTTTACCACTTTTTGAGCGTTTTACATGCTTTAATTATGAAATTTCTAATATTTTTTAAATAATTTTAGCATTTTAGACAACCAACCAACGGCGGCTTAGTTGAGTCTAGGGGAAACCCATAATTTAAGCTTATTGTTAAATACTAGGCTTTAAAATATTTTACTGCCTTAACCATCTGTGTACTTGTTAATATTTTCCAAGAAAGAAAAAGTTTCAACTAAAATTTAAATACTTACATCCTGCGGTATTGTGATAAATAGGTATTAGGAAATTCCAAAGACCCTTTGACAACTTCCTGTTCATAGAAAAATTTGCCTGTACTTTTGTTTACTAATCTTGTAATCTTTCAATTAAGACAGTTCAGAAATTGAAAACTGCAGTTTGAAATTTTAGAGTGTAAAGATGGGTAAAGAAAAATGGTCTGTGTCTGTTACACTTCAAAGTTATGTTAAGGAATTCAGTGTTCTTACAACTGACGTTAAGGTGTTGTATTGTACAGTGTGCGACGATAAAGTGACTGCAACGAAACGCTTTCAAGTTACACAACTTCTGAACACGGTTCGACATCAAAAGTATGTTGCCCTGAAATCAAAAAAACAAACATTGTTACCGGGGTACCTTAAGAATTCGCGCGGTGATTCCAGCAAATCGATCGAATTTAATAAAAAACTATGTAGTGCATTAGTAGCTGCAGATATCCCGTTAAGTAAAATTAATCACTCAGCATTTCGTAATTTTCTGGAAGAAATTTCAAAAATGCCAATACCCGACGAGTCTACACTCAGGAAAAATTATTTACCTCGTTTATACGAAGAAACTATAAAATCAATTATAAAACATGTAGCGAATAACTACATATGGGTTTCCATTGACGAATCTACTGACACTACTGGTGCGTAGAAACTTCATTTCCTTCGTTTTGTTAGTAAAATTTAACTAATTAAAGACAACAGAGCAATTTACGGATGTTTTATTTTCTATTTTGTTAGTTACATATTTAATCACAACAATATTTTTGCTTGATTAAAATATAATTTTTTTTAAATAACTGTTTTGCGCTAATTGTTTGTAACCGACTAATTATGTAGTTCGATAAAATAAAAATCAAATTTTTGTTTTCAGATACGTGGCTAACGTTATAATTGGCGTTTTAAATTCGGAGAACAATCCCAAATCCTATCTATTAGTAATGGACGTTTCCAAGAGCACCAATCATTGTTCTGTGGCAAAATTGTTTAATGATTCGATGGCTAGTACTCCTGTTCATCACCGACGCGGCACCGTACATGATCAAGGCTGGAGCAGGCTTACAAGTTCTGTACGAAAAAATGATCCACTTAACTTGTCTTGCCCATGCAATGCATAGAGTTGCGGAAAAAGTGCGGGAAAGATATCCTAAAGTAAACTCTATAATTTCAGATGTAAAAACAATTGTTTGTGAAGCTCCATATCGCATACAAATATTTAGGGAAACTGCTCAAGAAGTGCCTCTCCCACCTGAGCCTGTAATAACAAGGTGGGGTACTTGGCTTTCTGCAGCTGAATATTATGCAACTTATTTTGATATTATTAAAGCATTGGTAAGTAAACTTAATAAACACGATGCACTATGCATACAAAGCGCACAGGATGCTTTTAATACTAAGGATGTGAGGGCAGAATTATTGTGTGTTTTGACAAATTTTGTGCGTTTAGCTAAACTAATTCAGAAATTAGAAAGTCAGGGAAATTCAATAGATGAATCTCTTGAGCATGTAAAATTGTTAGGTGTTTCTTTGAATAAAGTAAAAGGGCCAAAGGGTTTGACTATAAAACAAAAATTTAAATCCGTTATAGACAAAAATCCTGGTTTTCACTTAATTAAATGCATACACGATGCAGTATCTGGCCAAGACATTTTAGACGAGCTAAAACATTATTCGCTTGTAGAATTAAACAATTTTAAGTATGCCCCAATTACGTCTTGCGATGTGGAACGGAGTTTCTCAAAATATAAAACAATATTTAGGGATAATAGGCATATGTTTACTTTTGAAAATTTAAAAATGTACGTCATTGTGAACTGTAACGCTCTATGTTTAGAAAATATAATTAATTAAATTATTGCATAGGATGTCTAATTAAAATAATTTCTGTAAATAAAATGTAAATAACGCTAAACAGGTGTTTTTTTTAATAATGAAAGTGCATATATTTATTAAAAATTTCTATTAAACGCATATTTCATGATTTTTAAGTGCATATTTAAGTGCATATTTCACGTTTTTATAGTGCATAAGTGCATGCATATTTCAGCATTTTTAAGTGCATACAAATCCTATACCTAGTAATTACTAATCAACGCTTTATAACAGTGGCAGATTTCCACAATGTAGGAAATTCTTCATTTTTTAGAAATAGGTTGTAAATGTGTTGAAGAGGATCTGCAAATTCCTGTATAAAATTCTTGTCTGGTCCAGATGTAAGTTTATTACTTAATGATTTTGTCGCATCAAAGATATCAGTAGAGGATACAGACCGTATAATAATGTTAGATGCATAATTGACAATTCCTCTTGGGTATTGTCTAACATTACAGTTAGAGTTGGAGTAAACAGATTTGAAATAATCAGTGAAGTTATTTACGATATCTTGCAGATTATCGAGATGTTTGTCATTGTGAACCATTACATTTGGTATGCGAGGCGTTTCTCTACGACTATTGACAAAATTCCAAAATTTTTGGCTCAATTGAAATATTATCCTCCATAAGTGTAAGATAATTTTTAAAACATAAAACGGGAGTATGTTTTGATTTTAGACCTAAGTGCACAATAGTTACTATAAACATTCGGATTATTAGTTTGTTCTATATTTTTGCCACAACCCTTAAAAACTCGTTGATAAATACATATACTAATACCGAGAACACATGTAAACAGCTTACTACCAATACAGATATTTAACTAACTACCCTTACCCTGGTTGTATATAACTTACGCCGATAATCTTATTATAATAATTTCTCCACTATCATGGATTTTCAATTATGAACCTGAAAATAAATAAATAATTCCACAGACAGTGAACCTACGGCTAGCACAAATACTGATGTTCAAGTTCTGTGCTCCTAATTTCAAAACTGCGACGATTACTCATCTGTGTATCAATGGTACATTCGCGAAGAAGTCTTATAAAAGCATAATTAAGTTTATCACGAATAAAAAAATTATAGAATCGTTAGGTATCTATTTAAAAAATAATAAATACTCCAAATTACTGGATACTTCAGTTTTCAGTGCATATATCTCTTTTCCATTGTAGAAATACTAACTGTGTTTATCGTTTATGTTCCCAAATTGAAAGCACAATCAGGCTTGTTCGGTTATCTGATATTGTTAGTAATTAGGGAATAGAAAAAAACTATGAAATTTGTTGACCATGGACAATATACAAATAGCCATCCTTTACGAATTGTAAAGGCTTGTATGTTGGGTTGTCTATCTAGTTCTGTTTGATTCTTGTTTATCTTGATCCAATTTAGGAGAAATATTTTAATATGTATAATATTTTTAATTTTTATACTCAAAGAAATTTATATTTATTGGTATCTATTAGTAATCCAAATATGTATGGAAAATAAATAAAGATGACAAAGCACTTCCTCATAGATTTGTGTAAAAATTGTGTTTTTTAGTTCGTCTCAAGTGGGTATTCTGCGTGCTAAAAATATGCAATGCTGTCTTTATTGGAGTTTATCTCAGACAGGGCCGTAGCTACCACCGGGGTATCCAGGGCAGTGCCCCGGGCCCCCCCCGAAAGCAGAGGAACCTTTTACGAAATTGTCTTTAAAAATTTTTGAGCCCAACTTAGCTTGTTTAAACATTAAATAAATCGATTTGAAAATATATTAAGTTTTAACACATTAACAAATTAAAGTTGTTTAAAATGTATAACAGCGTCTTTGCTATTTTGCCTGTAATAGCCTACACTCCTACACTCGCTGTCTTAAAAGTCGCGGTAAAAATGATGTTGAACCCAAATATAGAATCTAAATCTGTATTAAATTAGCTTTAAAATTACATACGTAAACAATGCAAATTGAATATGGCTTCTATGTTAAACTCTTCAAAACAAAAAATTAGCCACAAAGTGGTAGAAACTTTTGACTCAACCTAATATTGATAAAATTAGAAATTTTTATGTTTATCGGCAACAACTTTTACTTAATCTGCAGACGTCAAACAGAGATATGAAATTTTAAATTCAAATGTTTTTCTTGTTAGTTGTGATCAATATGAAAATATGAAAAAAATATCCTAAAACCACATGTCATTTTCGATTGCATAGTAAACGCTGAGCGGGCGTTATATACCATATGTGCTCGCTTATAATGCCCTGGTTGTTATGGACTTGTTATTATAGTTCGTATCACAGGTATAAACAACAAATAATATGAAGTCAAACATAAAAGATAAATAGCGCTTTTTTCAGTTTTGCCTTATAAATTTTGTAATGTATAACAGCGCCTTTGCTATTTTTCCTGCAATAGCCTACACTCCTACACTCACTGTCTTAAAAGTCGCTGTAAAAAAGTTAGGAAACAGAATTTCATGTAATCCTGTTTTCAGTTAAAACTCAACCTGTGAAGACTTAGGATATTGTAACTTGTAACTTCATAAGTTTTATATGCATACTTGCATGTCGTATAACGGGTGCTACTCCGCCTGGTGCAGAAGTCTTTACATCGCGATAGGCGGCTTCTACGTGGCCTAACGACTGCCACTAAATTAAGAATAAATAACCGGGACCGCTGCAGTATAAGGCTAAGGCCTTAGCCAAGGTTAGCAAGCATCTACAGTTTTATATTAAACTGAATGTGACAAGTAAATATGTGCATCGCCGACCACATCGCGGACCAGGTCGGGGACGTGGTCCAGATAATGATGGAATGCTTTGCTGTTATTTATTACAGAAATTAGGGCTTCGAGATGGTTTGTATAATAAAATTATAAGTATCGTATTTCGTTAATACATTTTTATCACAATACAAGACATTACTGACTGCATAATACTAAATACTTCTAATTAAAGAAAAAGATTTCAGTCGACATTTTATTATGAACTCAATATTTTTTTTATTTAGATATACACGTTTTAAGAAATAGGATACTTATAATTTTATTATACAAACCAGCTCGAGGCCAAAGTTGTTTATGTAATAAATTACAGCAAATCTTAATATTTCCTCATTATCCGGACCACATTCCCGAAGTAGTCGGCGATGTGTTCGCGGACGACCGTGTGTGCTCTACATAATACAAAATAGCAACCCTATTAAAAAAAGGCTTGCTAAATGAAAGTGGTGTAGAGGTAAAGGGGAAGATAACGTGGGGGGCCCCATCATTATTTGTTGCCCCAGGGCCCCCAAGTCTGTAGCTACGGCGCTGATCTCAGACGTTGTCAGTTTTAAGCAGTGAGCGATGGCCTTGTCTGTCTTTCATACTAAACGGAATCCAGATCTCAACCAGTGCTCACGTTAAATTTTATGTAATTTACAAGTCTCTTTTGCTAATAATTTTACGTAATACTACATTATTTGTTTCTAATAGTAACTCATCAACTTTTATCTTTTATCAGTAGCAGTAGTATAATAAAATGTGCATTAAATGAACATTTGCTTTTGGTACACACAATAATTATTTATTTCAAAGTTTAAAATAATTCCAGAAATTTCTACGAACTGTCCGATTTAAAATTTTATTACCTATCATGTGTCCATGCGGTAGGTAAATTCAAAAGAATATCGTGAATTCATAACTTATGTATATAAATACACTTCTGCTGCAGTTAGAAAATGGCTTTCTAATTACTGCCAGTAATTAAAAAGCAATGTCAGTAATTCTTCTACAGAATGTTTATTAGAAGCCTTTGTTCTTTGGAGCGCGTTAACATTTTCGAGTTGCGATTGTTTGTACCGTCTTGGATGTACTGTTACTGTTTTCTGTTTTGTTATTGTTATTATTTCTTGGTGGCTGTTGTTGTGATTTGTTGTTGGCAATTGTTATTTTCTGTTGTTGGTTATTGTAAATTTTTAGGCCGAATTTTGACCGCAAAATGGAAAAAATTGTTAAATGGGAACAGGAAAAATCCATACAACTTTCAGAGAAGCATATGCTATTGAATACTATGAATTATTATCATTTTAATCAGGATAATAACGATTCTGCATCAACTGTAATTAAGAAAGTATCAGAAATGAGTGGTGTTTGCGAAAAGACTCTGTTTCGCGTGCGACAGGAATATTCATGATCTGCTGTACTACAATCTCCAAAGAGAAGGCCCAAGAAGCGAAAGATTGGTACTTCTCGTCACCACAAGTAAATCGGTCAAAGCAGAAACTGAATATGTCCCAACCACCTTGTTTTGAGAAAAACAAGAAAAACTGAATTACCCAATGTTGCTTTTATGGACTTTCGTGGACTTTTATGGACGACGTTTTTTGCTTTTCGTTTTGTATTCTAAGAGAAAAAAATTCATATAAGACGTGGACATGTTCAGTTTCTGCATTGATTGCAAATAAAATGCAAAGAATACGCAAGAAACTCTTTTGTGACCAGTGCCGACCTTTGAGAGGGTGCGAGGTCGGGCGCCGCACGAGGGCGCTAGGCTGTTTGGGACGCCGAAGTTGGTAAAATCATTAAAATCATTCAATAACAGTTACTTTTTAAAATTAATAAGGGCGCTCTGAAGGACTCTGCCCGAGGGTGCCGAGAGGCCTAAGACCCGCACTGTTTGTGACGAAAGAACAACTGAACTTAATATTAACAAGAGAAATCAGAAAATCCTAAATACAAATAAAAATATTTTTAAACATTGTCTGCATTCACTGTTGTTGCGCTGTTTTCCTCTTTCGCTTTCATACGCCATTTTAGGATAAAATTTCTGGTAAAATTCGTCAAATTCTTTCTCAATGTACTTCATAAATCTTTCAGTTTTGGAGAGGTTGTGGAGTCAGTGGGAAATACCTTTAACTGTTTCCTAGGTTGTTCAGTTTTACTTTCTTCTTCGTAAACACTGTTACTAGTTGATTTAGACATTTTTGCATAGAGAACTTCTCTTAACAAAATATCAAAACTTGCATATGTCAAAACGACGCGACGCGACGATGGCTTCATTTGATATCAGCTAAGCTGTTTTTACTTCAGCGCATCCTAGATATATAAGACATACCGCTACAGAGATTGAACACGTCCTATGTTTCTTCAGTTTCTGTACTATACCATCGCTTTTCTACATTATAGAAAAGTAGGACATGTTATATTTTTGCACCATTCGATCGGGCACCCTTGAATTATGGTGAACTCATGTATAACTCAATTTACACAAAAAGTGGACATATTCAGTTTCTGCATTGACCGATTCAAGTACGATGAAGCTGTCAAGAGCCACATTCGTAGAAGAGTGCATAATTCTTTACGTGACAATAAACTCCATATTAGCTGTTGTAAATGCCGACGGAACTTGGGCCAACCTTTCATGGGCCACGCTACATCGCTACATTTGTTGGATAATATCGAACCAATTATTATAAATATTAATAATGGAGATAGTAATGATAACAACGATAATAATGATGATGATGATAATAGTAAGGTGAAAACTAAAAGTGACAGCGATTAACAGAAAAAGGAACTAAATATAATGGTGTACAATTACGATTACTTACACACGAAATTGAATACCATGACTTATTTTATTTTCAACTTATTTATTAGTTGTATTTTAGGATATTTTTAGTAAAATATCCGGAATTCTCTTTGTTACTTATATATATTGTATGATTAATAATAAATGAAATGTTTGTTTCTATTTTTAATTTATTTAGTAATTTTATTTCGCTGTTTCACTGTTTTGTAGCTTCAATCAAATAATTTGTACCACTAACACACGCTGTAGAATTAAAAGCAAGCTGCTGGTGTGACATAAATACAAGGCATTTGTAAAGTTTTATTTTATTTTAATCTAACCCAACTATGTTGTAGCAAATATTATTTATGTTTCAGAACCACTGACAAAAGGAAACCAGATAGGGTTGTTAGTTGTAATTGTAAGCTGCCCTCATTACAAAAGGCGGATTAGGCTGATATGTAATAGGTATATGTTTATTTCAATACAAGTTTGCATAGAAGTACTAGCACGAAGAGATTTCCCATAAAAAAAATGTTTTAATAATGTGCAAATTGAAACTGTATTAAATCAACGGTTTCCGCGTTATTCAGGAAAAAAATTGCCAATTCTGATTTATCTCAAATACTCGAAAACTAAAAAAGATATCTGAAATCAGCTTAAAATCCTTTGATCCACATTATCGCAAAACACTGTCAGACTTTCAACTCTGGAATTTGACCAGTAAAATATAAGAATATTAGTGCAGAAGTTCTGTAAGCATTATGCAATCATAATAGCCAATTATATACGATAATTAACATGCAGGTGCACCCCCAAACTGTCAAGTATAATCTGTTCAAAGCGCTAGAGTCTTTCCTCTTCGTCCACGCTTTTCAAATATTTAGTTGGAAAAGCAGTACAGTAAGGACCAACTCTTCTGATATTGCCGTATACTACGATTCTAGGAAGGCGCTGCCTAACGGCGCTATCTAACTAGGTTTGTAACGGTTCTATTTCCTCTGCCGTAAGACCCATCCTTTTTTTTGCAGTGTATTTATATAGTTTAATATTTAAAATAAATATACACTTTATGACCACTCTCTTTATAAAGTTTATTTCGAAGTAAATAAATTTTACTACTTTCTACACCCTGATGTTTAGGCAACACTTCAACCATGCCGTTTCTAAACTGTGATTTCTGCTACTGGAATTCACTGTAGACAATACTATCTTGTTCTTTATTCTATGTTTCAGCCTGAAAAAGAAAACATGGGATTTCCTTCATTTAAATTAGATATTTCATCTTTGCTTATTCCTTTTGCATTGTTGACCTTGTACATTGCATTGTACCCTTTGCATTTCTAAAAATTGATTTTTAGTGCAACAAAATTCTTATCAGACTTGTTTTTATCTTACAACTATTCTAACAAGGACACTTTTCTGTGACTGCTCAAATAGTTCACATTAGGAACAATCTTTTGCAATAATATTTAAAAGGGTGTTTGGTTAAGTACCCTCGACAGAGTGTCGGATCTAATTGCAATTAGATAAATTTAAATTCAGTGGTTAGAAGACTGAATTTTATTCTCCAGTGGAGGATTCCGTTCCAGCAAACTTAATCATATTTTCTTTGTCAGCCCCTCGTCCTTGGGGTAAGTTCCTTTTAGTTTATAGTTTGGAATCTTTACGAGTTGAATCTTTTCTACAACTCATGTTGTATTCTACGGTTGCATTGTCGGACAATCTTTTGGTGGTTGCTGAACAAATATCACTATCGTTCACCGTGGGTGACACTAATTAATAGTAGCTGCTACCTCCCAAGCAGCATTTTTAGTCGTCGCTACGTACCAGCAACTACCGGTGAAACTATCAAGTTTTAGCCACTAGTCACAAGCACGTAATTGCTACGGTTTTGTTACGTGCCTGGAACCAAAATGGGGAACCATTTTTGGGTAGCAGGTACGTGGCGGCGTAGTAATTGCTACTTTCGTGGAACTTCTTTTCTGGGGGCGCGTACGTTTCCACAACAGGAAAAATACACAACCGTATTTACACCTAAAATAAAGTTTACAACCAGTATTTTAACACAACCGTATTTTTCCACAACCGTATATTTCCACAACTCGAATTATCACGTTCCGGAAAAATCCACAAAAATATTATTTAGATTCTTTTAACCCTATAAAGGGCAAAAATAATTAACCCAAAAATAAATGTTACAAGGAATAATTTTACACAACCGGAAATTTATACAACCGTACTTTTTCACAACCATCGATTTTATATTCAGTAAAAATCCACAAAAATAATTTCCTACAACCGGATTTTAACACAACCGGAAATTTATACAACCGTACTTTTTCACAACTATTGATTTCATATTCTGTAAAGATTCACAAAAAGAATTTGCTACAACTGGATTTTTACACAACCGGAAATTTATACAACCGTACTTTTTCACAACTATCTAATGTTTAACTCGCTTTCTTTGCTTTAGTTTTATATCTTACAGGGTTTGTGAAATATATGTAATATAGACGTAATACATAACTATGCCTTTTAAGGTAAAAAATCCGAAACCAGCGCTTTTGTACAATTAAGATTATGTTTGTTTAAATTTCTTGAACAAATTATTAATCAAAAAAGACAGCTCTTTTACAGTTTTTTAAAGAAACTAGTAAGCAGCCATTTGAAATACATACAAAAAATGTGAAACCTGTAAATAATCAATAAAAGTAATGGGAGATTAGTTTCAGTTAGAAACTACCGTTAGATACGTCACTTGTACTTTATATTGTACTTGCACTTTCTATTCAATTATATCCAAAAGGGTTTTCACCCGGAATCTTATACCTTATTTATAAACAGCTACTCATATTTTAACTATAGGCCTTCTTAACACATGATAAATTTGGATAGTTCTTGCAAGTGATCTGATCGTCGATTCGTTAAGCGGGCGTTACACATGAGGTATTTGCAAATTTCAAATAAGATACCGAATGCATGGACTTGCCAAATACAGGGTGTAATGATTCGATAGGTAAAACTCCCCAGTGCGGTATTCTACGACGAAAAATGAGTTAAAACTCTAATTAATTTTTTCCGATGGCTCTTTTAGGAGATATAATCACTTTTATATATTTAAAACCGGCAACAATGTTGGTTCTTTAAAGCTGGTTGATCTCGATCGACTAGGTGTTGACCGCATAATGATTAACTAAACGTATAGCCCCTCTATTTCAAATAGTAGCGACATCGTGGAGCAGACCTGACACAAACTTTAATAAAGAAAAAATTACTACATGCATGTCGTTGCGATAATTCAGTAAAAAGTGTTCAAAAATAACAATTACGAAAGTATATATCATATTAATATGATCGTTTTTACAGAACATGAATGTCCATTATCAAATTAATGTTAAATTGTGAATATTTATATGCATGATTATTATTAAATCTAAGATTTATTTAAAGACGGAATGTCAAATCTAGTAATATTCAATGCCGCCAACATCGTTCTGGTGCTTTTGCTCCAGCGGCGAGATCAATCCTTGTCGCTACTATTTGAAAATAAAGGGGCTATACACTGACATATAGCCCCTCTATTTCATATAGTAGCGACATCGTGGACCAAACCAGGCACAAACTTTAATAAAGAAAAAATCACCAGATGCATAGTGTTTCGTCATTTTAATAAAACTTGTTTAAAAATTACAATTTCGTAGTTGTATATTACATTAATATCATCGTTTTTTACGAAATCGTTAAAACGAAATGTCAAATCTAGTAAATTCAACGTCACCAACATACAGGGTGATCCAAATTGACTGAGGACTGTTTTAATTTTCCGCCGCGGTAAATTATTGTCACGTTGGCAACATGAATACTTTTCGGATATTTTTATTCTTCTTTTATTTTACAGTGGCGCCTGAAAAATAATATAGCTTATAAACTTAATTGATTTTAAATAATATGCTTACTTGATAATAAAATCGTCTAACAAACCGTAGTTTTGAAAACAACTGTTTTGTAAAATAAGAAAACAAGCGAAATAAAGCAAAAACTCAATGAAAATCCAGAACAACGTGGCAGAGCACAACGCTGTAAACGGGAAAGTGACGAGTTGCCGCTGTAATCTGACGCTACATATTTCAATAGTGCTACACTAACAACGTGAAATACACTAAAACCGAAGGCGCCAAATTCAAACCATCTTCACTCAATTTGGATCACCCTGTACTTTTTCTCCAGCGACGAGATCAATCGTTGTCACTACTATTTTGCTGACACTGACACAACTGACTTTATTGACAAGTGGCAAGCAATAGTATATTATATACCCAGGCACTAAAGTGCATTTTTTTATCCTGAATGTGAGTTTATTTTCCGAGCGTTAGCGAGGAAAATAAACACATGAGGGATTAAAAGGCACTTTAGTTCTGTGGTATATACGCTATTTTTTGCACGTCTTAAAGGACTTAATCGCAAAAATTCAAAATTTCGTTAATGTCATTCTGACAATTGAACTCTGCAGACACCACAATCACATAGTTTCAGGATAATAAATCCTAACATTAACCGCGATTACTTTTTTTTGTTGTTTACTTGTTGTTGTCGTCATGGAAATACTTTACTCCCTCAGGGAGTAAAAGTGCTACTTTACTCCCTCTTTTGGGGGACTAAAGTAGAGCCTTATATATAGGACGTACAAAAAGATTATTATTTACAATTATCAGTGTTACTAGTAGAATTAGGAATTTTTTGAAAACTGTGATGGAGTTATGGGAA
The DNA here is from genome assembly GCA_929113105.1 of Agrypnus murinus. Classification (NCBI taxonomy): domain Eukaryota; kingdom Metazoa; phylum Arthropoda; class Insecta; order Coleoptera; family Elateridae; genus Agrypnus; species Agrypnus murinus. The sequence continues at coordinate 71,347,526 of OV816025.1, forward strand.
ATTTTCTCTTTTCTCTTACCTTAACGTAATAGTATATTACGTTATAAGTCCGGTAAACCCAAGTTTACAGTAGCGAGTTGAAAACGTTTCGGGACGAGGCGACGAAGGAGCCGAGTCTCGAATGTTGAAACGAGCTACTGTAATGGTTTACCGGAAGTATGACGTAAGGCGTTTTATTTCATACTGCCTCACATTGTTCATTTTTAAAAAAATGCATTTAAAATTTTCAGTCCGGTAAAATTTTTTACCGGACTCAAATTAGATTTTCAGTCCGGTAAAAATTTTTACCGGACTCAAATTGGATTTTCAGTCCGGTAAAATTTTTTACCGGCCTTGTAACGTAATAATTCATTTACCGGACTCAAATGAGTCCGGTAAATACCCTTTTACCGGACAGTATGAAATAAAAACTTTTACTTTCTCTGAATTACTTTACATTATCTTCCAACTCTTGGTGTAGGATTTTTGTATACAATGCGGTAGACAGCTTGTTGAACGAGATATTATGGAAGTTCAGGAGAAGCTAAAGTTAATAGCAACAATAATGATAACTGCTACAAAGAAGATGACGATAATGCGAAGTTTCTTTGATCATCTGCCGGCGTTGATCACGGGTGCTAATAAGAGTGCTGCTAAAAGATGAAGTACATTTTACGGAACTAATAAATTAACTAGACAATTCAGATTGTAAACATATCTACCCTACAATAGTAAGAAGAATATAGTAGTGAGTTAATAAGGTAAAATGATTTTCTCTAAATTTAGTAAGAAGAACACCGAAATGCTTGGAACAATTTGCTACTTCACAAAGTTGGAGTAACAACTGCAGAGTAATATTACGAGAGAGACAAAGTGACGTCATTTATGCTCGTGTACAGACTCTGGATGACAGTCTGGGCATAAACTGGATGACTATCAACCAATGCCACAACAATAACTGTTGACTGCAATGTTTGTACTTCGATCGAGAGCTGAGATCCTTACTACTATCATTAGTTGAGATATCTTTCAAACGACATTTGCAACGCATGGGAGAACAAAAGAAAGAGAAATAAGAGGAAACAGGATTAGCCTTATCATGATGTAAATTTCCTCACTACACCCAGCAGCTGGTGAAATACTGGTTTCATTTTGATGATATAACTATCACACGTGGTGACGCTGTAATATTATTCATTCGAACCTGTCTAATTCAGTCCATTCTGTGCCAATTTTGCAATTAATTATCATGCATACTAGAATAGCGTATTAGGTTCTTATACCTGATCATTGCAGTTACCTGCGTCATGAGGCCGCAAGAGCAAAAACTTTAAGTGAGTCTTGGGACTAGTTGGAATTGCTGGATCATAATATCTCCAAACATAAGTACCTGGTGGACTATTCTGTTAAGCACCAAAGCTATCGCATCATCTCAATTAGTACAGAAATGACCGGGTTGGATGTGATCCACGGAATCAAGTTTTTTCCATTTAAATACATTGGAGATTTTTATTATTCTTCTCGCCATAACAGCCTTAATGGAAAAATTACAAATATTTCTACACATGTAGTACTTTTTGCTTAGTTAACCAAATATCTTACGTATTATTTACGTAAACCAACTTTCAAGATTTCCAAGGAATAAATTTTAAGAAATTATTTCTTATTAACAAAAAGGATACCTTTCATCTCGAGCGCTTCCATCATTTGCAATGCAATATTTGAATAGATACTAATTTGCAACTGACCATCCATGATAAAACATAGAATCAAATAATCAAGGTACAGATACTATCTTTTACAAATAGAATTCAACTGCTTACTGTTATTGCCTGTAGTTAATTGGGGAAATCTGTTGGCAATAAATGCTATTATTATTATTATTATTATATTGTTGCCATAATTTTAAAAAGTATGATCACTTGAATTCTTAAGTACGCATTGAATTCTTGTGATTTAAAGCAGTTAATACTTCAAAGACTGCTTAAAAGGTTTATGTCCAGTAGTACGGTTTAATAATGTAAGTTTAATCCAAATATCCGTTACTAAAAATCGATAAATTTAAAAATTTTAACACAATGTTGGCCAACACTTTAACTGAGGCTTGTACCTCAGAGCCATCGGAGAAGAAAATGGCATGGGTGTTTTTAATTTTGTTTTCGTTATAGTATACCGCACTCTGAGGAATTTTACCTCTCAACAGTACACCCTGTATATTAGATCTATACACATGCAAATAGGAAAATGTTTGCAACTTGCCAAATATCAATTATTTCTCCGTCGGTAAACAAGCAAATCAAAGAAAATTAATGTCCATCCCCTTTCTACACCTCTATTGTCGTAAACTTTTTAATAACGTCCTAGTTTCCCTTCCAGTCGCACACTGGATCGAAATGGGAAAAACATGGACATTTGACGAAACGATCAAATGTTTAAAATCAATGAGATTTTAATGTAGACGTTTAAAAGACTGTATATAGATTATAAAAATGTAAATTTGTTTGCTTCACATTTACGTTATCACCCTCTTTCTAACAATCGAAGTTGACTATTTGAGAACGGATTTTATGAAGTAAAAATGTGGGTTCACTTAAATTAACTAAATTATTTTCACGAAATGTTTTTTAAATCGATTTTTCTTTGTTCGTTAGTATGTGTTTCTTCTGTAAATTACATATTTTTTGATAATAATTATTATTCATCTTCCTTAAAAAAAAAACTCTAAACGTAACTCGTAATTTTTAAAAAATCTTGACTTCCGGTTGACTGCCGGTTAAATGCCTATGAAAGTCCAAATGGGGACTGCCATATTTCGAATCCGTAACATATTTACTTTATATATTCATTTTTATCTAGTACAAATAGGTTACAATTAAGACAATTATCCACCGTTTTATCTATAAGTGCTGAGTACTACATTAAAAACGGTCTTTCATAGAACGCGTCTATTTTGACATCAATCTCAACAAGTATAATGACTGTCTAGTATGTATTAGTTAGAAATATAATTGTGGACATGGATACAGGTCCATTGTAATGTTCGCTTGTTTTCTATATCCAAATTGTGAAAGAGGAATCAAAATAAAAATGGTATATACTTTTACCTTCTGTGTATATAAGTAAGTTTGTTTGAGTACTTGGCTAATAGCGACTACTTCTAATAGAAACCTGAAAATATTAGCATGTAAATGTAAAATATCTTTTGTTGTTATTATTATTAATTTAGAATGTGAAGGGGTATATTTTCAGAATAGGAGGAATTGTGAATTTTCTTCTCATTGATTACTATAGTAGGGATTGTATATGTCCATATAACTTAAGTAAGCTTTACAGGAAGCCCTTAAATACATTTTTGCCGAAAGTAGATAATTTAGTTTGTTTACCGTTATTTAGTATTTTCTAACAAAGAAATATTTTAGGATTTGCCGATTTTGCAAACATCTGGATATTCCATTAAGGGATTATTGTAGCTGTAAAGCTTATGTACCTTTTAGGTATTTTATTCTTGTCGATAAGTTTTCGAATGTAATATTTGCATTCCGAACAGTCGGATATTATACCCTCTTTCTAGAAATTTTGGAATTTATAAATAATATATTGACACTGTACACAAAAGTAGCCGTACATGTGTTGCCGTGTTTACTCGTTATATTCAGTACATTCAGTATAACCAATATAACTGACCGTATCGTTTTGTTATTTTGGACGTTTTCTATTGTTTTAGCAAGATGTTAATATGGAAAATGTGTATACCAACAATATTTTATATATCATTCTTCCATCTCCAAAGGCAAGCTTCAAAGATTGTAACAAGTTGTATGATATCACTCCGTATAATTTTACATATTTTGCGAAATGAGATATTAGCATCATATATGTATGTAAAAAAGCTTGTCTATAACAACTGCTAAAAAAATGCATTAAATATCACAAAATAAATGCCAATGTCCATCGTTTAGCTATTTCGACCTACTGTGCAGTTTTCTTTTCTAAAATTTTGTATTACGTTTTTAGCATGGACTGGAAAAATAAAAATGCCATTATAAAAGAGATCCAACTTTATATAAAGCTATTCTTAAAAATTAGGTTTTAATTTTTAGGAAACAATTTTTTACTTTTCTTAATTTAAGTTCTCACCACATTTCTTGGAACTAAACATCTGTTCGAGAATCTGTAACAAGGTGGGTCATCATGTCACACACAGTCAACAATGGCGATTGTAATGTAATAATGCCGACGTCCACACACTTGTTAGGAGTGTTCATCTTCCGGTCCGGACGTTGTTTTAGTATCATAATTGATGAAACTACCGAAGTTTCATTATCAAAACAAATATCTTTTTGCATACAATATTTTTATGTAGAGTTGTGTATTCTTAAAGAAGAATTCATTTCTTTTTTTGAAATTTCAGACATGGCAGAGAAAAATTTAGCCAATGTAATTATAAATAATTATTATGTATAGGTTTAAGTATAAATAATTTGCGTGGACAAGGCTATGATGGCATCGCCAATATATCTGGTTCTCAAAACATTCGGCCCAGAGCACTGTATACTCATTGTAGCAGTCACTATTTAAATTTCTTGGCTTTTAGCTTTGGCTAAATGCCCTTATTTAATCTTAATAGGCGGCATTTAATTTGGAAACATTACAATTCCACGATTTGATAAATTCCTGAAGTGAAGTTGCTGTTCGACCTGAACCAAGCCCAGTAACGCTCTATAGGAGAATGTTCCGGGGTATTTGAAGGATCGTTGTTTTTTCAATAAAATCTATACGTATGAGTTTTATACCATTCTAATACAGATTTTGCATAATGAACCTGAGTTAAATCAGGTCAAAAACTAAGTGGTATGTCATGGTCTCTTATAAAAAACAGCAGTCGCTTCCAAACTAAAACCTCTTTTCCGAATTTCTCGATACCAATATATTTCTCAGCATCAGGAGTATTCTCCTTATTTTCTACATTAAGTACTGAAAGCCAGATCGAGTTGAAAAAGTATACTTTACATAGGATCCGTCGCCCAAAACCCAACAACTTCCAGTACTGAAAATGAAACATTGATGCAAATCTCGTGATCTGTAATAGCCTGATGGTAGTATTCAATTGCTTTACAGTTCATTTCAGCTTTCTCTGTTTCGTGTATGTCTTAATGCTATTTCTACGTTTAATTATCTGAATGATTGATTAACTTATCTCGTTTAGTTGCAGGATCTTGAATGGAAAATGGCCGTTTTTCAGATATGCATTTACAAGAACCCGTTTCTTCAGTAGTTTATTCGTCAGTCCTTTCACACTTCCGGTTCTTGGTTTTTCTTAAGAGCTACTCTCTAGAAATCCTTGTATAGTCCATCTAATTGTCCACGGATTGGTGTTAGCCTCTTTAGTAATTGAAAAATAGCTATGATTTTTCACTAGATTCCTTTATAAACACGCAGTCTCTATGCTTTACCTTTTTATATCTTTTTTGCATTTGATTTAGGAATCAAGACGACATTCATTTTATAATAAGTAAAAGGAAAGCAAAAGCAAAAGGAAGCGTTTACTACTAGATCAGTATATTATGAATCGATAACATGATGTTTTTGCTTTGCTAAATACCTATCCTGCATGTTAGGCTCACCAAACCTAAATATAGTAGGGCGGGGTAGCTGGGATACCCTAGGCAGGCCCAGTTTCCAAGTTCCAGTCACACTAAGATTCAACTCGTCCGCATGCTGGACTAGGAGTAATAGACTTCCTCAAAGACGGACCCCGACGGATGAGTACGTAAATAACTCTGGAAACCAACCTCCACCAGTGAGTACTAGTAGCTCTTACAAAAATAACTGACTCGCTAATTGAGCATATCTCAAGTCGTTGTTCCGTAAGGAGGGCCGCGGTCATAGCTAATGCCGGTAAGTCAAGTTAAATAAATCTTGGACAATCTGTTATCGAGCAACTGGATTAATTCGATGTTATCATTATCAGAGAACCGTTCTTCGTGCTTCCGAGCAAAGTATTTTAATTCGTCTGTTGCCTTATCCATTTTAGGTCTCTATGGAAGCCGATGTTGCGTACGTACCAAGGTATATCTACGGTGCTTTCCAGTATTTTATTGTGAAATCGCTCAAATCATTATTTGAATAGCTCAGTCAATATTGACTTTTGTTTGGTATATCCCCTTAGTTGGATACTATAAGTCCATACGAGTTTTAAAATTTGTTTGTACAGCATTAGTTTATTATGCCTTAAGGGACTGGAATTTCTTCTTATCAACCAATCATTTTACTGTTTTTGACCTCAAGCTCCTCTGTTAATGTGGGCATTTCAGCGTAATTTAGCATCCATGATCATTCCTAAATATTTTGCAGTATTTGAGTATGGTATAATATTATTATTAATCACCACCAGTGAATGATGGATTCTTCTGTTGATAATGTTGACGTGTATTTACTTAGCTTTATTTAGTTTTATTAGCCATTATGACCTCATCAGCTGACCATATTGTTTTGGTAAGATTGCATTCAGTGTGTGTAACAAGCCTTGATGTTATAACTTATCGGAATGCTTGTGCTACATCCTAAAATTTTGTAAAGCAAATTTTCTTTCTTCGAATTTTTTTTATTACACAGGTGATTTTGTGCATCTAATCTATGATTACGTGATTATTGTGAAGCTAAATTGATGAGTTGGCATTAAATATTTTTCTTCAATTATTGATTTAAAATTGTTTGAGTACTAGCTTCTCAACAGCTAAGGTCATCTGTCCCCCATCTAACATGCAACACGAATACACACACCCATAGTTGAGGTGGCGGAATTTTTCAATTAGAAAAATCCCGTCGCCCCAAGTGGGATTCGAACCCACGCCCCTTGGAACACGAGTGATGCACTGACACCACTCGTCCACCGCCGGCCCGAATATATAGCTTTTTTTTGGTAGTTGTTTTAAAACAACGTCAGTGATCAGATCGAATCCCGGGGCTTTTCTGGGATTAATGACGTTTTCTATTTCTGTAGCTACTGCTATCATGATAATGCAAGGAAGAAACCACGTGCAAAACTTTCTGGCATACTCCTTAGAGAAGTAATAATTCCATAAGCAGCATATTTATTTGTGTAATTATTAATTACGTTTTATTATGATGAATTAAATATATGTTGACGGGAACCAAAAGGTAGTGAAGAGTAAAATATGAACAATAAATATGTATTGCTGCTTCTAAGTTGACACAAAGAATTTCTTGTAAAGGCATCAACTACACAGCTATAGAGATTATACTAGGATAGTTTTGCTTTCTAGTTTCAGTAAAGGTGTAAAGAGATTCTGCGTTCCGGAAATTCAAAACTATACAAGTAAGCTATTAAGAAAACCCGGTTGTGTGTTAATTCTTTCCTGAGACTCGCTGCATAATGAAAAATATTTAAAAAAACTATGAACCTTTTTTAAATACAACACTTTTTCTACTTTGAATACAATACGTTCTAGCGACCAAAATTTAAAACGACGATGAAAATGTTTCACACAACAATTAAATTAGATCAAAAAGACTGGCATCTCTGCATCTACGAGTGATTTAAATTGAATCTTTTCGTTAAAAAAACATGCAACCGCGTAACATGAATATCAATAGTACTCCGCATTTCTGTGCTTAAGTCTTACAATATAAAACTTTAGGAAGAAGTGTAGCTACCCGGCGCAATGGGCTTTAAAAGCGACGGATATGACGTCACACTAGCCGCCATTACACCACCTAAATCTGCTTTTCTCCGACAAATACGAAGAAGGGAATTACATTTCATAAGTGAGTGCTTGTTAGTTTAAAATATTAAATATAAAATTTATATTCTAAGATTAATTTTAAAATACTATGTTTTAAAATTGAGGTTATGTAGTTTATGTACGCATTTCGAGACAGTGAGAACCGCCAATGAAAATATCTCATTACAAATCCGGAAACACCTAATCCGCTATATTGGACTCCATCACGGTCGTATGTGGTAGATGAATGTGTTACTTCCTACAGTTTTATTTTCTAAGGCTTAAGTAAACGTTATCAGTCATTAAGCACGCCCATTAATAGTGTTACATTTAATTTGTTTACTGTCTCCGGATAGATCTTGCGACCAGACTTGAGCAGGCTAGCAACAGAAATAAACTAAATAGAAACATTTCAAACAAGTTTTATTTTATAATAGAAAATCATAAAAACAGGAATTTCAGGTTTTCAATTTACGTTGTTCCAGTCCCAGACCTTTCTAAGAATTTGCAATTCTGCGAACCGTGACTGGCGCTGATACCCCCAAAACATGGCGCCTAAAACCTGAACTTCGTAGGATTCAGTGTTAATCCGGGCCTGCCCATTGTTGAATGCATGATATAAAGCCTACATATACAGTGCTAGCCAAGCCACTGTATAATACTGCAGTGTATAATGTACAGCCAGGGAGCCAAGAAAGATGAAATGATAAGGATTTAATATTGTCAAAAAGCTCTTTAAATCATAGGCGTCCAGTATATATTAACTGATTTAAATTACTTATAGAAATAATTAACGAGTTTACTGAAATTGGTAGCTTATTTTTGTATTGCAACTCATGCACTTATTCGTAAATAATTTGATAATCATGTGGTGATTCCAGATGGTGCAAAATTACATTTATATTTATAAGAATATTTATAATTATATTTTATATAATTCTTTAACCACTATAGTACGGCATTTATGACCCCGGTCTCTATTCAAACATCTTTATTTCCGAAACCCTTATTAACACAGGTAACTCTCCGACACCATGCCCGATACCACTAATTATGATAATTATATGATCGAAGAGTTAAAATGATTTCTGATTCTTTTTGTCACTAGTTGTGAAGGTTAGCCAAGTTATACAAAGTATTATTATTTTGTAACTAGTTGTAAAAAGAAACACATTTTAACCGATTGATTTTGAAGCGAGATTTAATAAGTTTTAAGTTGTAGTAATACTAGTAATGTAAGATTGTGGAAATTCCCGGATGTGTAAAAATCTAGGTTATACCATTTTATTTCTGTCGGTATTTAATGAATATGAAATCGATGGTTGTGAAGAAGTACGGTTGTATAAATTTCCGGTTGTGTAAAAATCCAGTTGTAGGAAATTATTTTTGTGAATTTTTACAGAATATGAAATCGATGGTTGTGAAAAAGTACGGTTGTATAAATTTCCGGTTGTGTAAAATTATTCCTTGTAACATTTATTTTTGGGTTAATTATTTTTGCCCTTTATAGGGTTAAAAGAATCTAAATAATATTTTTGTGGATTTTCCCGGAACGTGATATTTCGAGTTGTGGAAATATACGGTTGTGGAAAAATACGGTTGTTTTAAAATACTGGTTGTAAACTTTATTTTAGGTATAAATACGGTTGTGTATTTTTCTAGCCCCCCTTCTTTTCTCTTTGACACATCATGTCGCGTGGTTGCTCTCTCTTGCTCTTGCAACTTAACAAATATTCTATCATTTTCTATACTATATAATGCTGGATCGTGTCACAAAATGAATTACCAGTTTATTTGTAATACGTACTTAATACAAAGAGCGATGAAATGTTTGATTATTTTGTCATTCCAGTACACCAAAATTATAAACCATTGCAACTTTTCTCTTAAATATGATGATGATAGATCGAAAAATAACAACGCGCCTTCTTTAAATATATTTTTTAGTAAAAAAATGTCTTTAATAAAACATGATAAATATACACGAAATACTTATAAGTTGATACACATGATAGAAACCATTTTTATATTATTCCTGTTATGTTCTTTTATGTGTTTAAATAAAAGATACTCAATTATTATCATTAATTAACTTTATTAATATTGAGTGAGCAGGGCGAATTACATACACAATGCATAGACTGTAGAAGACGTGTATCCTCCAAGCCGGCTCGAGTGTTACTGACGCTCGCGCAGGGAACGGGCCAGGATGCCAGGATTGGTTAGTTACATCACTACAAATAAATGTTGCCAACTTCAAGCTACATACATAACAATCCTTAAGGCATAATTTGGCACCAATTTGTTATTTTTATTGAAGGTTATATAGTAAAACATCTATTAACAATCATAACAAATTGCAAATTGATTAATGATTATTGATTAATCCAACATTTTACAAGTAAATATGGAGATGGAGTAGTTCACGAAAAATTACTTTAATGTGATTCTCCTGGGTAGCAAAAACGTAAGTGTTACATTCAATACTACTGTAAGGTTTTAAAAACTTTAAAGTAGCTTCGGGCAAGTTACTGCTACAATCAGAATACCACTTTGAAGTTGCAACGACTTTAAAGTAAGTATACTAAGTGGCAATACCGTTCCACATACTTTAATAGTTACTAAGAAGTAATGAAACTACATAGTTCCAATAAATAGTAGAAACAACTACACAATTACTAAAATATTCCGAATTGAAGAAATTAAACCTATAAAGTCATAAATTTACTTGCAGTTACGTAACAACTACTGAATCAAAGTTCCGATCTCAGTTACTGCTACTTAAATGCTGCTTGGGCTGTCTTTCAGCCTGCTGTTACCATCTGGGTCTACCGTGCTTCCTAGGGAATCGTGTCAGATAAGTGCTAGATCTTAATTTTGTAATGGAATTACATCTAAAGAGAAAGACTAATACGCTAATCTAACATACATATTAAATTTATAATTATTGTTTTCTTAACCTTATATTATTTAATTCATGATTATATTATTATTTTAACAATTAAACCATTAATGAAGACAAAGGTCAAATTGCGTAACATTAACTTATTTGTAAACTCCAGGACAGCTGTCTTAGGGGGGAACCGTATTTGGATAAATGGGAATTGTTAGATACTTTTTTTTATTTCGGTAATCAATAAATGTTTGAAATTAATGGTTTCTTTTATTGATTTAGAATTATTTAAAATTACTGAGAAAAAACGTCTCAGGTTACCAGTTTACTTTGTGATACGATTCCAGTTCCAGTTCCATTTAAAACTTGAAACATTAAAACATTGAAAACGCATATTTTAAACAATGTTATTTGTTTAAAGAAATTTTATTGATTGTTGCATACATAAACATGAACTACATATGCGGCGTTGTTCCGAAGTTTGGCTCTTATGGCTAAATCTTTGGTTTTTACTTTTTAACGGTTCTAACATAATTCACATATGATCTTTCGAATGAAAGTAATTTTAGATTTATTTCTTTAAAATTGACTAAAATATACGCTGACAAAGCTTGTAGGTGTGTTCGAGTTTGGTTGATATCTTATATAAATCTTATAAAAAGTTTTAAATATGGCTATACCATTAGAAGAAACGTAAAGTTTAGAGGAAACGTTCCAAGACAACCATAACTGTTCCATGTTGGACGAAAACAATATGTCGCAATATTCGGAAGACGAATTTACTTAGAAATCCATAAATTTGCCACTTCATTCGCAACGTTATATTGAATATGTGTAGTGTGCTAAGAGAAGAGCATCTGAATTACAGAGAAGCCGCAAAGAGAAATTGTCGACTAACTAACCCAGTAAACAAAACTGTGACAATTACTTGTCTTCTATATAAGAATCAAGTAAAATGAGTTATATAAACACATTTACATACCCCACATGTAAATTTGGTAATATAACATTTGTTATATATTTCCGATATGAATTGCTTAATACAAGTCTGGTGTCTTCAGATTTACATATATGCGACATTAATAATATGATTTGTATTTTAGGTCACACTTTTTACTAGTTAAATATATAACTATTTAACCACTAATTTGTTTGCAAAGTGCGGTGGAAAACTTTAGTAGCGCGTGTACCAACTGATCGTGCAGCCGTGTGTTAAATCGTGGTCACCCATTGTTTGTTTTATGTGTATGTTGAATATAAATATTGAAATACAATAACCATCAGTTTTATTTCTGTGACGGAAATATTTCGGAAGTGGAACAAACAGCCGCTACAAATTTAATTTCCAGTGAATTCATATTTTATTAGGAAGTGAAACGTATTTTTAAAATGGCGATGACTGATTAAACGTATTTATTGTTTATGAAAACGTTTCAAGGCAAGATATATTAAGCCACTGTAAATTAATACCATAAAAAGGTAGATTCAGCAAATTTCAGCAATGTAGGTACGCGTCATATCATTTACTAGGAATCGAGAAATTGAATACCGAAGCCGAATGGCATAATTTGTTAAAAAACCAGGAATAATCTTGATCAATTGGGCATTTTCAATTTTGATTAATGTTGTTTATACTGCGGTGATCTATGAATAAAATAAAATATAATATCCACCGTTCCAAATAACTAAAATAAATTATATATACGGTGAATTAAATTTAGAAAACACCACAGATATTCTTCTCAGATATTTCTCTCAACTAGCTCAGGTTTGCTCAGTAAAGCATAAATTATATTAATCGCGAGACTCTTATGTACTGTTATGCCTGGAAAGAAGGAAAAACTTATATCATAAGCTCTAAAACTCCTTCAAGCTGGACAACTGCTACTAAACTCTGAACTTGAAAGACAAGAATGCTGGATATTTGTATCAACATCAATTAAACACATATGTGAAATTTAAACACAAGAACTTTATTAAACAAACAAAAATAAAATCAAATAGAACTTCAAAATAAAAATAAAATGTTTGTCAAAAAGATACAAATATTAAATTGAGAAATGCCTTCTCAGGTTTGCTCAAACGTAACAAATAGTAGTAGAGATCTGACATAGGATAACTACGGTCATTCGTTTGCACAAACCAACATAAATAAACTTTGTTTATAAATACAAATTTTATTTATTCAAAGAAAATAAACTTTATGAAAAGAAAATTAAAATTGTTTTATTTACTTTAAATCAAATGAATTCAAAAAAAGAATCTAATAAACTAAACGAAGTAGATTTTTATTATTGAGGATGAACTTTGTACAATTAATCATTATTTATAAACTCAACGAAGATCATTTATTTTATTAACCAACCTAGTATGTTATAAATATTTTCCCTTCTTAAAATAATCCTTTTAGTGGTAACACTGCGATGAAACCAAACAGATGATTTCTTGTTTCGATCGATATCAAAGAACAAATTCACTTAAATTTATTTGAACAATCACATTCACTTTTAAATAATAGTAGCACAATAATTAAATCTTCCTATATCCTTGAAGATAGTTCAGGTAACACTTAAATTTTATTTAAACTTTATTTAATACAATCACATATGTGTCAAAACCATATGGTTAAAAATCTAACCTCAATCTATTACAGATATTTTAGCTGGAGCCGGACATAACTTCTGCCTTCAATGTTTTAACGACTGAATTTGTTCCAAATCTCCCCAGCTTATATATGTTCTGCCATAACAATTGAAATCTATGACACTTTTTCCAAAACAGAAAAAAATCAAGCTACGCTCGTGATGTCACTAATCCGACAGCTGTTTATGGATCAGCACTAATCCTAAATCTGTTATAATAAAATTGTAGCGCTTAAAACGACGATCAAAAAGATATAAGACATATATGGTCCTAAAATGTATGGTAACGAAGATATTCATGAAAAACCGTTTGACAATGTACAAACTCATTAAGATCTAATTACATATACAATTTAACAAATCAAGGTTCATCCCTTACAAAACAGTTACAAGAATACGTGATATAGGGAAAATTAACAATTTGTCGATAAAAATACATTTACAATTTAACATAAACATTATCTTTACAGTACACAATGCACAAAATAAACCAATCGATAGTTATACAAATGCCAGCTCAATATTTTGAGTCAATGTTAATCAATTTATGCATAAAATGTCCAACATACAGTGCTCTAGGCACTTACATAAAAACAACAGTGAGAAAAAGCAGGATAAAAGCCTATGAGAGTCTGTTAGCACGAACAAGAGGATTCAATACCTTCTTTAATTGTAATGATCAGAAATCTAGTAAATAATTTCAAAGATTAATTGTATAGCACTAGTTATAATGAAATTGACCTAAATAATCTATTTTTAGCAAATCAACACTGTAAAACTGAGCTGGTGTCGAGGAATATAGAAAGTATCTATCTGACGCTAAAGATCGTAAAGTGTAAATTTTAATATGGAATTTACTTCTTCCTAGCAAGTGGAAACCCTCCTAAATGTAACATGGGTTGCCTAAACATGATTATAAACAAGCAATCTAACTAAATTATATCCTTTTTCTGAAATTGAAACCTATTTTTAATTATGCATGAAAATGCTAGGTTAAGTTTGCATGAAGTCTATATGTTTTAAGTTTTTGATTTAAATATTAATGAACCTAAGTGTGGTCCTATTCATAGCCTTTGTTAATTATGTTTATAGCATGTCCCTCATTTATTTTAAGTCCGATATAAATGTTTGTTTTAACGTCAACGAACTATCGTTGGTAAAATTTTCAAATCGGTGAAATGATTACACCTCAATACATAGCTTTTGATTTTTTCTATTTAGTTATATTGCATGCTATATAATAATACAGATTTTTTTCTATAATAAGTTATTAATTAATAACTATATATCTTTTTCTTTTTTTAATAAACAAAATAAATAAAAATGCTGTTGTGGGTTTTTCTCACTCTCCTAATTTTTACTATTACAGGAATCTTAAGGAATCTTTACTACTTTAAAGAAATAAGTTATCCTACACAAAGTGGAAAATTTGAAAATTGTTGCTTTAACTTAAAGAGCATGTTGCAAAGGGATTACAGGTAAGTACAAAGACAATTACATGGTAGTTACAGGTAAAGTCATACGTAAAGCGATTTTATATATGATAGAACATTCTCATAATTAAATAAACGTAAAATATACGGCGCTTTGTGTATATTTGTAATACAGATTGTATTTTACATATCTCATATGTATTAACAGTGACATAGAATTTATGTAAATAACAGATGCATAATGAGGCGGACATAACGCTCTCCAGATGACTTGAATTTTACTTAGCTGATACATAATAATGTAGGCATTGTTACTCTCAGTTACGTAAATAATATGTTGCTGTATTTGCTGGGAATATATCGGAAACAACAAAGACGAATTTTATAGGTGGTCGTAGGTCGTAACCGTGTATTGGTACGCTTGCTACGGGAATTTGGCTTCCGCTTTAAAAAGCTTAATAAAAGAAAAGTGATAATGGAATCTTGAAGAATAGTGGCCTTTAGATACGAATATTATTTAAGGAAAATAAGCTTGCACGAGGCTGGACGGGGGCACTAAAAATAATACTCTAGACATGTCGGAGTTCAAGCCGGTAGCGAAAATGGTTTAACGTGTTTGTTGCAAAAAATATTGCAAACTGTTCCGCACATTATGACGAGGATATGTCTGCGACTTTGTTCAAAAAGTGGTTCACCGAGCAACTTCTGCCCAATCTTACCACAAATTATGTTATTGTCATGGACAACGCAAGCTACCATTCGCGTCAATTACTTAGAATTCCTGCTAATGTTACAAGAAAGGAAGATATGTTGAAGTTTATTGTGGAAAATAATATACCAATTCCAAAAAATATTCATACAAAAGTCATTCTTCTGAATTTAGTAGAGCAAAAAAAATTAAAAAACGTCATCGAGCAACTGGCTCATCAACATGGACATACCGTATTAAGGCTTCCTCTTAATTACTGTATATTTGTATTTAATTCGATTCAGTTAGTATAGGCGGCGCTAAAATCCTCCATTAAGAAACTTCAACAACTCCTAACTCTGGATAAATCCGACATTCCAGTAGAACTCACTTTCGTAAGAATTGCGTTCGCCATGTTATTAATATCAAACAGTCTTACTTCACTATGCCAGAAATATAACTTGTAATAATTGCTTTGGGTTCTAACAGTTCGGATAACGACATGGAAGTAAATGAAGATTAGATTTAAGTAGGGTGGATAATGGATATTAATTGCACGCAATTAGTACTATTATTAATAATTAAAATGAACTTAAATAGTTAACATGGATCTTGTACCAATTTTATTAAAATTTTAGAGTTCACGTAGTTTCGAAACATCACAATGACTCATCAAGATCTGCGCGAACGTCACCTGCGAGTACAGTGGCGGCGCGTATGTTGTTCATTAAAAGGGGTTAAAAATATGTGCACATAAAATGTTATGAAAATCTCAAAGTACACTTTATAATCTTTAAATAACCACTTTCAATTGAAGGGGTTGGAGTTCAATCAACTCACCTAAGTAGCAAAAAGATAATTGTGAGATATAAGCACACGCAACAAGACAGGATGGAAATATACCGACGCTACTGCATTAAGAAAGATATGCGCGTGCGACGGAATTTCGAACGCTCAGACGTATTTCGGTTTCTGCGCATTGTGCTGTTTCGAAACCTTTTTACCTTAATTGTGGTTTCCAAATCTGATATATATTTATATTCAAATGTAGAATTACATACATAATCCATTCCCCTTTTGTCGCATTTGCAGTGTCGCGGTTCCACACAAACTCTATGGGAGTGCAACGGAGGTAATGAATCTATCTAGCAAGTATATTCGCTCCCACATACTTTATCACTCGTATAACTGTCATATCTTATTCTAAAGAGCTCAAATAAGGTTGTACTAAATTTGTTTTTAAATTCAGTCGCAAACGAGCTTTGAACCCTTATCTATCTGAACGAAAAGTAGGAGCTCTATCACTCGACCACGGAGGGTCTAGCAAATCTAGAGTTACCATATGTTATAGTTACGTTTAGTACTATGTATGTATAAACATCGTTACAAGCAACGCAAATAATTTTATTTTATTGTTAACAATTGAAGTGTAAAGGGTAATCAGTTAAAAAATAGCGTTTTAAAGTGGGTACCTAATTTACATATTACAACTGGCCGCGGTCGATCTCAAAAGCCTTCGTGCCAAACTATAATAGTGTTTCTTGTTTCTCTGTTATTTCTCTTCCATGTAAATCTAGTGCATGCGTATTGTAAGAACACAAATATTTTCATCACTAACTTAAGGCATGAACTGAGAAGAGTACTAGGACGAGATATATAAACCGTAGAGTTACTGGTTGTAGGTCATTACGTGTGTAAGTAACCGAGGAAGAAACCTAATCTTTTGAACGTGGTTATACGTGCCATTATCAAACTCAGTATGTAACTTTGAAGTCCAGAAAACGTTGCGACGGTGACTTAAAAATATTCTTAAATTAAAGCCTGTCCCAATTAAGTCGGTGACTTTACATCTAATAATCTTATTAACAAGGCGATCGCCTGAGTATATTTGCAATCTACCTCTAAAACAAAGCCTCCATTTACTTCGCTGTTATGTATTTTGGTTCTCTTTTGTAGAGTGGAATCATAGACGCTGACTGATCAGAAGAATAGAGGCTTGTTACGATTGAAATTTAGCCTGTTCTACATGTATAACATATAAAGCTGTATTATAGGTTGCCTATAGAAGCAATTTTTGGTTTTATTTGCTGTTTAGTAAACGTTGGTGCCAGGAAGTAAAGCCTCAAATGTCATATTGCTCAAAAAGAAGAAATTGGAATAATAAAAGTAGATGAGATACCTGAGAATCAATAAAGCAATCCCTGTGTCCTCTGTTATGTTGGCCGGGCCTTTCAACAAGTATAATACAGATTAAATTAACATGAAGAATGACGTAAAAATTAGGAACTATACTCCTTTGGAGTTTCGCATTGAGGAACAGTTTCAAAAAATAATATGAGCATCAAAGTATTGGCAATAGAACAGATTTTACAAAAAAAAGGTTATTTATGGAAACTTCTTCTTTTCAATAAATTACTACTAGTCCAGTCAAAATAGACATCACCCGAATCCATAATTCCGATGGAGCTGTTTTTTTTTGTGAATCTTTATATTATCGTTCTAAATGAAATGTCAAAAGTCCTCATCGATCGGTCTGACGCTAAAGATTTTACACAAGGTCAAATGTCGGTTAGTTTTATGGTAAAAATACTTCTTATCAGATTTGTAGCTCATGTATTTTCCCACAAAAGATGGTCCAATGACTTTTTTCATAGGAGTAACCGTTTTCGTGAAATTGCAACTGTGTGGAAATTAGTGCATTTCTTCAAAAATATGAAAGATATGGTTTATGTGTTACTATTTCTCGAAAACGGTCACTCTTATGAAAAAAGTCATTGAACCTTCTTTGTGGGAAATTACCTAAGCAACAAATATGATAAGTATTTTTACCGTAAAACTAACCGTTAACGACACATTAGCAAAATCCCGTTTTCTATGACCTTTGACCTTGCGTAAAATTTTTAACGACAGACCGATCGATGAGGTCATTTGACATTTCATTTAGAACGATAATTAAAGATTCACACAAAAATCAACTCTATCACAATTTGTACGTTTTGTGCCTATTTTGACTGAACTATATGTTTTAGTTATTGATTATCCATTACCCAACATTGTTTCTATTTAATAATCAATCTAAAACAGATTTGTTTGACATTTTTGTATACATGTATTTGACTCGTTAAGAAACTAATAGTTTTAAATACATTAGCAAGTGGTACTTTTATTAGATTTTTAATATACTGTAATCTTTATACAAGATGTTTAAATCTAGTACTAGTATAAGATTAGAAATTTCAGAGTCAGTATATCTCTCCTCAAAACCATTTATTGTGTTTTTCCGATTGTTAGGTTTGTTTCCTTTCTGCATTCATAAATATGGTTCTAAATACTATTTAATACCAATGTGTGGACTTAGATTACACACGTTACTAACTGGATCATTTATAGGTAAATATTTCAAAAATTATTTATTTGGAAGATAATTTCTAAATTAAATAATGTACTGGGTATTTGTAAAGTAACTATACTTCATTCGGCGAGAAGTGAGTCACGACAATAACAAAATCACGTGCCTCAGTAACAAGCAGCGTTATTACACGAGTCGTATTTTACATAAACTTCAAACCAAACTGATTAAAAATGAATTAGCAATAACTAATATTTATTTCATTCAAAATTTGTAAGCCACAAATATACAAATAAAAAAAGAACTCATTGCGATTTATCGATATCAATTACGAAAGCACACAACAATTACTGAATCGTTAGTTATTGCTCTTGTAAACGGTAATTACGCACTGTGATACACGTAGCTAAACAACCAACCAAAAACCGGTATCATAAACCCCAAATACGTGGTTTTTGTTATTATCAAGGCTTACTTCTCGCCGAATGAAGTTTAGCACAATATCTTTCTGTAATGACGTCTAAGTCACATAAATATTGAAACACTGTATGTGTTTATTAATTTTCTTTCACTTGAATGGGTACAAAGATCAGTATATTGTCATGATATCTGACATGCCAAAGAGGAATTCACCCACACTATAACTTCAAATAAGCATATTTATGAAATTTCAAAGCGACACGTTAGACTGGTTGCATAACCCCTATTTTCAAAATAATAATTTTGAGTAAATTTTTGTTTTATGAATTAAAATATGGTTATTTATGATTAACATGCACACTTGTACACTATACTCAGATAAAGGATATTTTTAGTTAATTTTTCTTGTCCATTAGCGATGTGGGAGACAATTATCTAATTTTTCAATTTAATGAAATCTAGTCTAATTTTTAATGTAAGATTTAACCTAAAAAAGACAAGGTGTATTGTAATGAAGAGGGATACAAGTATTTGCTATCTTACTACTTATCAACTAATAATTAAAGATGTCTTTTCATGATAACAAGATTCTTCAGTTGTATAAGTTTCTAGTATTTAATAATTCTACAGCTCTTGGTTAAATTATTTTGGTGGAGGTTTGTAAAACTGCTTTATTACTTCTACTTTACTGCTTCATCTTAAATGCAGGAGCTGCTTTTCATTAATGATATCAGATAAACATCAGATGTAATTATGTTGCGACTTTGGAACATTCATTGAAATACTGTAATTGGGTTATTATTTGAATTTGTTGTCATCTAAAAACGTGTAAATAATGTTATTGAAATCATATTGGTTAAATTTGCTCAGATTGAAAAGTGTATAAAGCTATTTTTTTTAAATTAAGTTAACAAATAATTGTTTGAAAATTAGATACCATCAACATTTAAAGAGGGCTTATTTTGTAATGAACACATAAGTGTGGCATACCAATGGATTGGGAATTTAAGTTTATCTAATTAGTTTAAGTATTAATTAAGATTTATAAATAAAAATAGGGTTAAGCATATTTAGAAATGTCAACAGGCATTTGTTTTATGTAAAATCACATCACATTCAATTGTTTCGACAAAAAGATGTGAAAGGACCGCCATTTCTGTAGCAATCTTTATTTTAATTTACATCTTGCAGATAGTGCACATGTCTTATTCAGATTATTAAAAATTAAGGTTAACCTAATATTAAAATGTCAAAGTTTTGAGGTTAGAATTTGTAATGTTAAACGTCAAAGTGGTTTAATTAAGAAAGTTTTAAAATAAAAATATTTATTTAAGTAGTGCGTGCCTCAATTTAAACAAGTGATCAATAAATTCTACGATTGAGTTTTACTCACAAGACAAATTTATTGAAAATTTTTATTATTTTAATGTATTTGGATAATAAGAAAATGTATGTACTTACCATTGATGAATAACAATTATTGGATTTGGTATTCCATTCCATTGGTATACCTTTTACTAATTTGGATATATTTATGATTGGATTGTTGACACTGTTTCTTCAATTCTTTGTCGAGTTAATGATAGCATACAGTTAACACCAGGTATTTCAGAATGTCATTTAGTATTTACAAGACGCCAATTTTAAGAAAATTAAAAGGAAGGAACTCAAAGAAAGTAATTTAAAAACTGCGAATTTTTCAGTAGCCATTAGTTTAATTAGTAATAAGAAATTTTAATGATACCAAAAAGATCATAACGAGTTATAAACAAATTATTCTCTTTAATGCAAAAAGTTTAAGTTTAAACTAAAACAATTATTTGTTTTGATAGGATTTTATTTTATCTCCAAATAAATAATATTTAATTATTTTTAGATTAATGAAGAATGAATTATAGAATTAAAAGGAGAGAATACATATTCATATTTTTCATTGCCATGTAATCACAACCAATTATTTATTATTTTTATATTTTATAAAAGAAAATATTTCTTTGATGGTATCAATTTTCGTTGTTTATTGTTTATTGTTTAATTGTTACTTGATAATAAAAAATAAAATTGTGTTGTTATTATACAGGGTGTCCCACAATGCTGCTTACACGCAATATCTGCCTTATTTGAAAAGATAAAAAAATCAACCAAAAACTATTGTGAATAACTCAAAATGGACCTTCAGAAAACATCTTTAAACGCTGGTTGCATAGTAACATTTAAGAGATCAGGCCAACTTGATTAATTTTTCAAATTGCACCCTCTGTTTCTTTTTTCACGGAAATGTATTCTTCACTTCATTCTGCATACGGTAGTATGCCTTACTTAATTATCTAATGTGCATTTAGGGGTTTAAAAAATATTTTTTATAAATTGTACACTTCATATTCACTAACTAAATTATTTATTCAAAAAATAAGTTTCGAACCGTGTCTACAAGGGAACTACTGAGGCACTTTAAAGCCCGTATAGAGTCCACAGTAGGGCATTTTGAGCATTTGCTTTAAGTTTAAGATAAATTCAATTTATAAAAAATATTTTTTTCAACCCCTCAATACACATTAGATAATTAAGTAAGACGTACTACCGTATGCAGAATAAAGTTAAGAATACATTTCCGTAAAAGAAAACAAGGTGCAATTTTAAAAATTTATCAAGTTGGCATGATCTTTTAAACGTTGCTATACAAACAGCGTTTAAGAGTGTCTTCTGAAGGGTCAGTTTGAGTCATTCACAATAGTTTTTGGTTGATTTCTTTATCTTTTCAAATAAGGGACATATTGCGTATAAACAGTATTGTGGGACACCCTGTATATTTGATTTATTTTGATAAATGAAAAACATTATTTCAGGTAAAGGTACGCAAGTAGTGGGTTAAGTATTTCATCTTTGTTACAATCGCATCCATGTTTGTGTCTAGTATTCAAATAATTTTTTACTGTAATAAATTAAATTATCATCATAAATCTAATAATCATGGCATTAATCGCAAAACGAGGGGCATTGTTAAAAATTAAACACATCCCCCCTCATATTAAAGCATTTCAATATGAATAAGTTAAACTTATAGATACCAGATACGAAGCTGTATTCAATATATAATATACCGTATGTCAACTAGTACACGTAACAGTCTGCCACATTCTTAATTATTGAAATAAAAATTTTTGAAACTTAGGATGTAAATATAAACAATAAATAGACTTACATTGACATATTCAGATTCTTAAAAACACTGCAGTTTAACCCAAAGTGCTGATAATTTAAAATTTTTAAATACAACACCCTGTATATTCTTTCTTACTAGGATTCTATGCAAAAATTTGTATGTCAACTTCTTTCAATGTCAATAACCTAATGAGTTGAATGCAATTTTTAATCCATTTTCGAATATTACTTTTTTTTTGATATTCTTCTTGCCATGTATCAGTACCTAGATATCCGTATTTCTGGTTTAGAAAATAATAGGACTTCCGGTATAACTCGAATTGTTATTACTATTTAAGCAGTTTTGTGTTAAAGTGTGTGTAAAAGTATCTGTATACCAGAAAAAGCGTAATCACTTTCTATACCGATTTCCTGAGCTTTAAAATATTCTTCTGGCAAATAAAGATATTACATGAACATGCTGACACCAGTATGCAAACATAATGCTTTAGTATATCCCGGGTTTAAGGAGTATAACCACCCGGAGTTGATGATGATTGATATTGAAAATTGTTAAATTTATTTAAATTGAGAGTACAAACAAAACATAACAGACTTCAGTAAAAGCACAGTGATAATACGATACCATAAAAGAAATGCTCCGGCTAAAATAACCGTTGTGAAGATTGAATCCTACTACAACTGAGATCCACAGGAGGGTCACTTTAATATAGGGCACTAAATACTTATGTACCTAAGAAACATAATTAAAGTACACATAAAAATATTCCAAAAACTTCTTTAAAATTGAAATGACAAAGTTTATTTTGTCATTTCATGTTATTTTGTCATGTCAAACAACGAACACAGAAAATAAACCAACTAATAATTAACATAGAACAATATTAAAAAAATGAAATTTTGAAACCCTGAATAAAAGAAAAATCAATCCTAAGACAGTGATGCCATTTCAGGAGTAATAACTATGTCATTCTAATTATCTTAATCACTACATTAAAACTAAATAAATACCTTAAAATATTTAAATAATATCAAAACGTTGGCGTCAATTGCCAACTGATGTAGTAATAAAACAATGAAATCTTGTTTCTTCCACATGGTTTATAATTAAAGATGGTTGGAATACAAAAAATTCATCTCTCTTCCAAATAATGTCCAAGTTAAATGGTATAAATAAAATATTTAAAAACCAGCTGCTTTTTTGAGATAAGGTAAGTTCCTTCAATGAATTAATTTATAAATTCCCTTCCACTATCCAATTTCTCACAAACTGAAAAAAAAAATCTTCACGAAAAACTAAATAATTTCACTAATAAAATTCACAGCATTGAATATTGATTTAATTAGAGATAATAATTATAGTCATTTATATAGTAACACATAGTCAAATTAAAAAACTTCAACACTTATTAATTACTTTGACATCTCACCAAAGTATAACCTAACATTTTGATGTTTGAAATTTTGACTAAATCCTACACAACCACATATTTATTTATAACAATTAACTATTGTTTAAACAATTTCAATAAATAAATAGAGAAAAAACTTTCTTTTTAAGGATTATATAATTCTTGTACTATTATAAAATAATAAGTTCCCTAGAACTTGTCAAGCAAATCATCTTTCAAATGTAATTATTATATAACTAAATTTAACTTAATTACTTTAATTTGCCTTGTTACAACTTCCTATCTTTACAAAATCCATCCTTACAACCTAATAAACATTATATAGATATTTCTAAGATATCCAACCATGAAATAACAACTAAATTACATTATCTTAGATTGCTATGGCAAAACATCAGAAATTTGTATCTTATTTTAAAGATATCTTTTATAAAAACAATCCCCATATTTACATTTATGTCAAAATTGTGCCCAAGGAACTGCTTGACAACAAGTAAATGAAATATTTTAACCACAACCACAAGCACTACAGAAGAAGTCTTTAACAAATTCACCAAATCGTTATCTTGAAACATATTTTCTTTTAATTAAAGATGTAGGTAGGATAGTAAACATTTGCATACATCATCACAACCATGCACCTTGTTTTAGGTCATACCATGAGCAACTACTATTAAATGTAAACATTATGGCACAGATAATAAACAGATACGCAGCCTCTTGAAAATAAATACGCTTACTTTCTGGTTGGTTCGTGCAACTGAACTAGGCGGCGTGACTGAGCTCTGGGCAACTACATTTGTCCATACAAATAATGAAGTAATATTCATTAATTGTTTGGTCGACTGCGACGTTATTATAGCATGCGCAAATTTACAGCCGACGCGGCAGCAGTATGACACACATGGTGTCTGACAGGTGATAAAATTCTTCACTATATAAACACATAAAAAGGATGAAATTTTAACAATATTATTTGTCTTACAGCGAGCTCATCTTGGCGTGTTTGACTCGATTTGATATTGTTTCTGCATTTGTAGTATTTGTGCGGAGTGGATTAATAAATACGTATTTCTTCTTAATTTGTTTTAGTTTGAAGAGTTTAGTTTCGTTTTGTTTAGTTACGTTTTGTTTAGTTTCGTTTTATTTAGTTTCGTTTTGTTTAGTTTCGTTTTGTTTAGTTTCGTTTTATTTAGTTTCGTTTTGTTTAGTTTCGTTTTGTTTAGTTTCGTTTTATTTAGTTTCGTTTTGTTTAGTTTCGATTAGAATACTGTTCATTAGCAAATATTAGATTCCTTAAATATTTCATACGACACTTTCTTTAAGTACCTATCAATTGTTTTAGTAGTTTTAGATTCGATTCACTTGGGATTTCTCGCAATTATTATACTTTAAATTTTTATTCATATTATTAAGTATTTGTGGTAATATTTAATTGTCTTCATACGCTGGTTACCAGTTTTAGCTATGGGTTAAAAAAATAGCATATTCATTGGTATATTAATTGCTTCTTGTTGTAACAATGCCGAATAGAGGTAGCAAATGTGCCGTGAAAGGTTGTGAAAAGTCTAACCGGTTTTTCCCAAATTTGAATTATTTCTTCTTTCCAAAAAATGACATGCAAAGAGAAAAATGGATTCAGTTTTGAGGAAAGATTGAATTAGTTGGATTGCCATAGGAAAAACTTCGCTATAGAGTTATATGCGAAGAACATTTTGATGTTTCCCAATTTGTTATAACCGAAAACAAAAAAAAGGCTCATCTCAAATGCAATACCAACTGCAGAAAATAAAATAGCTGAAGCATCTAATTTATCCCTACATCAGCCAAGTTGTAGCCGGGCAGATCCTGTTAAAACTTACAGAAAATTTTCAGCTTTTTTTCCAAATAATCCTGATACTTCTATCTGTGTTTCACCCGATCGTTCAGAGACGGGACTTGTGAACGTAAACTCATCGCCGTTTAATACACCGACTAAAAGTAAATTGAGTAAAAATAAATATAAAAAACAAGGCAATAGTGATCTGTGTCGAAAAAAGTATTTAAAACTAAAACAAGCGGATACAAAATTATTGAGCCAACTAAAATCAAAAAATGAAACGTTTACAAACGAAACTGAAAGAGAAAAATTTAAAAGATTCCATCGATTCATCAGATATATCGCAAAGCGCAAAGACATTTTGCAAAATGCAACTCCTACACAAAAAAACTCAGTTTGGGAAGAAGATGAGAAAAAATTTTCTTTAGATTTACATTATCGTGCACCTGGTGGCTACAGATATTTAAAAAATCATAAGCAGATGAATTTACCATCTGAAAGTTCTATTCGTTTATGGTCAAATATTCCTAACTTTACTACAGGGTTTAACACACATTTAATTGACGCTTTGAAATATAAAAGTAATTCTTTTCATTTAAACTCCGAAAAATGTTGTAATTTAGTTTTTGACGAAATGAGTCTGCACAAATACGTTCAGTACTGTCCAAGTCTAGATATTATTGAAGGATATGAAGATATGGGACATTTGGGCAGAAACCCGAATTATGCCACGGAAGCATTGGTTTTTATGTTGCGAGGCATAGTTAAAGATTTTAAATTACCTTTGTTTTATTTTCTATCTAATAATTCTGTTAAAGCTGATAGTTTAGTCAACCTTGTTCCAAAATGTATTGAAATTGTAAATAAATCAGGTTTCGATGTTAAGTCTATTGTATGTGAACAAGGAAGTACAAACCAAAGCCTCATGAGAATGTTAGGCGCTTCTCAGGAAAAACCGTATTTCGCTATCCCAGATAAAAAAATATATGCCCTCTTTGACGTCGTAGATCTTATTAAAAGCATAGGAAATCGTTTTATTTACAAAGAGAATCTTTCAATAACTTAACTTTAATTAATAACTTAAGTAAATATATACGATGTTCAATACATTGATTCACAAACCAGCTTGGAAGATCGGTTTTCGACTTTATATGATTAAAGAGTAAAATTGACAATTGTTTTTTATGTTTCATTGTTTCATATATCTCAACATAGCAGCTTAGTTGGAATATTTATTTTTACTCAATTTACTTTTAGTCGGTGTATTAAACGGCGATGAGTTAACGTTCACAAGTCCCATCTCTGAACGATCGGGTGAAACACAGATAGAAGCATCAGGATTATTTGGAAAGAAAGCTGAAAATTTGCTGTAAGTTTTAACAGGATCTGCCCGGCTACAACTTGGCTGATGTAGGGATAAATTAGATGCCTCAGATATTTTATTTTCTGCAGTTGGTATTGCATTTAAGATGAGCCTTTTTTTTTCGTTTTCGGTTATAACAAATTGGGAAACATCAAAATGTTCTTCGCATATAACTCTATAGCGAAGTTTTTCGTATGGCAATCCAACTAATTCAATCTTTCCTCAAAACTGAATCCATTTTTCTCTTTGCATGTCATTTTTTGGAAAGAAGAAATAATTCAAATTTGGGAAAAACCGGTTAGACTTTTCACAACCTTTCACGGCACATTTGCTACCTCTATTCGGCATTGTTACAACAAGAAGCAATTAATATACCAATGAATATGCAACTATTTTTTTAATCCACAGCTAAAACTGGTAACCAGCGTATTAAGACAATTTAATATTACCACAAATACTTAATAATATGAATAAAAATTTAAAGTATAATAATTGCGAGAAATCCCAAGTGAATCGAATCTAAAACGACTAAAACAATTGATAGGTACTTAAAGAAAGTGTCGTATGAAATATTTAAGGAATCTAATATTTGCTAATGAACAATATTCTAATCGAAACTAAACAAAACGAAACTAAACAAAACGAAACTAAACAAAACTAAACAAAACGAAACTAAACAAAACGAAACTAAACAAAACGAAACTAAACAAAACGAAACTAAATAAAACGAAACTAAACAAAACGAAACTAAACAAAACGAAACTAAACAAAACGAAACTAAACAAAACGAAACTAAACAAAACGAAACTAAACAAAACGAAACTAAACTCTTCAAACTAAAACAAATTAAGAAGAAATACGTATTTATTAATCCACTCCGCACAAATACTACAAATGCAGAAAATACATCAAATCGAGTCAAACACACCAAGAAGAGCTCGCTGTGAGACAAATAATATTGTTAAAATTTCATCTCTTTTATGTGTTTATATAGTGAAGAATTTTATCACGTGTCAGACACCATGTGTGTCATACTGCTGCCGCGTCGGCTGTAAATTTGCGCATGCTATAATAACGTCGCAGTCGATCAAACAATTAATGAATATTACTTCATTATTTGTATGGACAAATGTAGTTGCACAGAGCTCAGGCACGCCACCTATTTTAGTTGCACATACTAACCGATAAAATAAGCGTATTTACTTTCATGAGACTGCGTATCTGTTTATTATCTATGCCGCCGATAAGGTCGGAATGATGACTAACTCGCGGCACCAAACTGTCCCTGAAAGTTCAAAACTTTTAATGTCCCCTTCCGTCTGCTCCTCCCACTCATGAATTTAAAAAGAAACGACAAAAACCCGATTCGTGACGCCAGGCGGTTCTTAGCTTCAATGTAAGACCACCCACAGCTTTCAAAGTGGTCTGGGGGCCGAGAAAATGGGTCTGGTAGCTTTGTCTTCATGAATTAGTATATAAGATATTAGGTTTTAAAATTGAGGTTATGTAGCTGATGTGCACATTTCGAGACAGTGAGAACCGCCAATGGAAATATCTCATTACAAAACCGGAAACACCTACTTCGCCATATTGAGACCCCATCTTGGTCGTATGTGGTAGATGATTATGTTCCTTCCTATAGTTTTATATTCTAAGCATAAACTACTTTCTCAATCTATATATTTTTTCATTCGGCTAATTTCATGCCAATTCTAGTAGAGCCATGTGCTTCAATGTCTCAGAATTTTTTTGAAAATTCTGCTATCCGACATTCTACATCATCTAATTAAATTTGTTATATCCTTGTCATATCTCTTATTTTTGTGTTCTCTGGCTCATCCAGGTGTCAGATTAAAGCTAGTTCTTGGATCTTTCAGATTATATTAAGAAACATGCAACGACTTTGCAGAGTAAAAAAGTATCAGCCTCTCTGAATGATCCAGAAACTAGCTTGAATCTGACACCTGGATGAGCCAGATAACTCAAGAAATAAAACAAGAGTTATGACAATTTTGGTAAGATGATGTTCTGGTAGCAGAATTTGCATCAAAATCGAAATTTTTCAAAAAATTTCTACTTCGGCCATTTTCATCCACAAAATCTGAAAAGATTAATTTAATATTATTTCGTATGTATCAATGCAAGGGAAAAAATTGAACAAAATCTGAGATATCGAAGCACGATCATGTTTTTAAATTATGTGATTTGGCATGGAATTAGCCATGTCGGACTAACTGTTTTTTATTTACTAGTGGTCAAAATATGTAATTCTCATAACATTCGTGATAACAATTTTCTTTACAAAATCATATATCCGAAAATAGCTGCGCGACATTCAATAACCAACTTTTTTTGGGAAATTTAATTCTCGTTAACGTTTACAAAATCCATTTTGTACGTAGGAGTAGCCAAATTTGAAATATTTAGGAAAAACGCGCAAAAAACTTATATTGTGGGGAATCTTGTCAGCTACATTTTCATTCGGATCATTGATGCCCATAAAATTAATACTTTCTGAAATATTAGCGAAAGAGCAATTTTGTCCGCCATTTTTCCAAGATGGCGCAGCCGGCTCATCACCCACCAAGGCCCATTCATGTGTATGTATACCTAATACTTTAGATAGAATTATGCATGCATCAAAAGACCTTGATCACACGTCCCTAAAGTTAGCGAAGCCCATACACCAGGAGAACAGGAAAGTATATGGGAAATTAAAGGCTAATTAAAGGCTAATTAAATGCCCTATTTTTAAATTTACGGCTCAGCTAGTTTTTCTAAAACCGCGGGCTTCGCTAACTTTAGAAAAAGTTAGCGGAGCCCACATCAAAAATCTAATGTAGAATGCGAAATTTAAGAAAGTAACCTATGGAGAATTAAAGGCTAATTAAATGCCCTATTTTCAAATTTAAGGCTCAGCTGGTTTTTTTAAAAACCACGGGCTTCGCTAACTTTAGAAAAAAGTTAGCGGGACCCACATCAAAAATCTAATGTAGAATGCGAAATTAAAAAAAGTAACCTATGGAGAATTAAAGGCTAATTAAATGCCCTATTTTCAATTTTAAGGCTCAGCTGGTTTTTTTAAAACCACGGGCTTCGCTCACTTTAGACAAAAGTTAGCGGGACCCACATCAAAAATCTAATGTACAATGCGAAATTTAAAAAAGTAACCTATGGAAAATTAAAGGCTAAATAAAGGCTAATTAAATGCCCTATTTTCAATTTTAAGGCTCAGCTGGTTTTTTTCTAAACCACGGGTTTCGCTAACTTTAGAGAAAAGTTAGCGGGACCCACATCAAAAATCTAATGTAGAATGCGAAATTTAAAAAGTAACCTATGGAGAATTAAAGGCTAATTAAATGCCCTATTTTCAAATTTAAGGCTCAGCTGGTTCTTTTAAAACCAAGGGCTTCGCTAACTTTAGACAAAAGTTAGCGGGACCCACATCAAAAATCTAATGTAGAATGCGAAATTTAAAAAAGTAACCTATGGAAAATTAAAGGCTAATTAAAGGCCGCAGAATAGAATCCATAATAACGGTCGTTGATAAGTTGATTTTGACGATATAATAATAATAATAATTGCTACAACCCATCACCTGGAAACCAGGCCCCAGAAGCTATAAGCTTGTGCGGGAGCGAGGGGACGATTATTATTATTACGTAGGCCCTATGTGCGGCTGCAGCCGACTTACAGATGTATTTGTAAAAGTTCGAGACGCGTAAGCGGAATCTTGAATTAATTAATCTTTAATTCTGATGTATAAATGCGTACTCAAATTGGGAACTAAATTATCTGAAATATTAAGAAACTAAAAATTCTCGAATACAGCAACGGTTACTTCCTGAAAATTGCACCCTGGGTTCTGCTAGATTTCGCAATGACGTGCCATCATTTAAAAAAACTACATATTATCTTTAATGTTATGTTACTTTATTACCTTAAATGTTTAAATTTTATTTTATCTATAATTATTATACAGGGTGTTTTACTTAAGATTCGTATCCTCTGGATAGGTCATAGTACTGGTCAATAGGAACAAAAATCCTTATGCCATTTTTGATTTTACGCACATCGAAAAACATTTGCTAAAATGGTCAACCTTTGGATTTTAATATAACGTCAATTTAGATATCACGTTCAAAATACAGTTAGGTAGATCCAGCTCCAACTGCTAGTCTTAAACCAGTAACCATCAGCCCACTTTTTAAAAACAATTTTTTTCTCGGTTATTATAAAAGATAATCACTTAAGATATTAAGTTTTTCTTGTCGCATTTTATGTGTACTATCACCTGTTCAGAGGATACGAATCTTCACTGAAACACCCTGTATAAGAAAGACCTGCATATTTACAGAACAGTATTTTTGTATCTATTTATGTACAAGGAACTATTTAAATAGCTATTCTTTAGCGAAAACTAATAACGCAAAGTATATTTTGGTGTTTCCATTCAGACTGTTTGCGGTTTTGCGAAAGTCGTCGTACTCGATCCATTTATCTTCTGCTGGGCATAGAGCTGTGTAGTGACCCGTTGATAGACTATCGCAGATTCTTGTTGAAAAGGGTTTCTGAAACTTCGCAATTCCCGCCAATTTATAATTTTGATTTTGAAAACGAACAGATTGTGGTATGTCGTTCAAAGCAACCGGTGGCATTTCTGGTAGGTCTGACGTCACAACGTACATGAAGATCCCTGCAAATTATTTAAACATTATACTGCTATACTGTTATATATTAATTTGTAGTTAATAGCTCCTTAGATGTAAATTTAGTAATATGAAGACAAAATCATTAGGTTTTTAAAAAACCTTATCATGAAAACATCAAAGCGGAAATAACTAGTTATTGCAATTACAAGTTACATGTTTTGTTTTTGTCTTACCTGTTGATTCGATTTTTGTGTTAGCTTTGCCTTTACATTCTGACGCATTTACACAGTTTTGTTCATCAATTTTTGTTATTTCATGCAGAGCATTCCCAAAATTATGGCTGATACCAGAAATGCCACCGGTTGCTTTGAACGACATACCACAATCTGTTTTCAAACCCAAAATTATAAATTGGCGGGAATTGCGAAGTTTCAGAAACCCTTTTCAACAAGAATCTGCGATAGTATATCAACGAGTCACTACACAGCTCTATGCCCAGCAGAAGATAAATGGATCGAGTACGACGACTTTCGCAAAACCGCAAACAGTCTGAACGGAAACACCAAAATATACTTTGCGTTATTAGTTTTCGCTAAAGAATAGCTATTTAAATAGTTCCTTGTACATAAATAGTTACAAAAATACTGTTCTGTAAATATGCAGGTCTTTCTTATACAGGGTGTTTCAGTGAAGATTCGTATCCTCTGAACAGGTGATAGTACACATAAAATGCGACAAAAAAACCTTATTATCTTAAGTGATTATCTTTCATAATAACCCAGAAAAAAATTGTTTTTATAAAGTGGGCTGATGGTTACTGGTTTAAGACTAGCAGTTGGAGCTGGATCTACCTAACTGTATTTTGAACGTGATATCTGATACATTGATGCTAGATGATGTCACAGTTTGTTTTGACTATTATTTCCAGCACTTCCCAAAAGTTGACCATTTTAGCAAATGTTTTTCGATGTGCGTAAAATCAAAAATGGCATAAGGATTTTTGTTCCTATTGACCAGTACTATGACCTATCCAGAGGATACGAATCTTAAGTGAAACACCCTGTATAACAATTATACATAAAATAAAATTTAAACATTTAAGGTAATAAAGTAACATAACATTAAAGATAATATGTAGTTTTTTTAAATGATGGCACGTCATTGCGAAATCTAGCAGAACCCAGAGTGCAATTTTCAGGAAGTAACCGTTGCTGCATTCGAGAATTTTTAGTTTCTTAATATTTCAGATAATTTAGTTCCCAATTTGAGTACGCATTTATACATCAGAATTAAAGATTAATTAATTCAAGATTCCGCTTACGCGTCTCGAACTTTTACAAATACATCTGTAAGTCGGCTGCAGCCGCACATAGGGCCTACGTAATAATAATAATCGTCCCCTCGCTCCCGCACAAGCTTATAGCTTCAGGGGCCTGGTTTCCAGGTGATGGGTTGTAGCAATTATTATTATTATTATATCGTCAAAATCAACTTATCAACGACCGTTATTATGGATTCTATTCTGCGGCCTTTAATTAGCCTTTAATTCCCTATAGAATATCTTTCTCAGTTCTGCAAGCTACCATTGGATTTCTGACGCGGGTCTCGCTTAATTTTCATAATGCTAGCGAAACCCGCGGTATTAGAAAAACTAGCTAAGCCGTAAATTTGAAAACAGGGCATTTAATTAGCCTTTAATTCTCCATAGGTTACTTTTTAAATTTCGCATTCTACATTAGATTTTTGATGTGGGTCCCGCTAACTTTTTTCTAAAGTTAGCGAAACCCGTGGTTTAGAAAAAAGCCAGCTGAGCCTTAAAATTGAAAATAGGGCATTTAATTAGCCTTTAATTTTCCATAGGTTACTTTTTTAAATTTCGCATTCTACATTAGATTTTTGATGTGGGTCCCGCTAACTTTTGTCTAACGTTAGCGAAGTCCGTGGTTTTTAAAAAAACCAGCTGATCCTTAAATTTGAAAATAGGGCATTTAATTAGCCTTTAATTCTCAATAGGTTACTTTTTTTAATTTCGCATTCTACATTAGATTTTTGATGTGGGTCCCACTAACTTTTGTCTAACGTTAGCGAAGTCCGTGGTTTTTAAAAAAACCAGCTGAGCCTTAAATTTGAAAATAGGGCATTTAATTAGCCTTTAATTAGCCTTTAATTCTCCATAGGTTACTTTTTAAATTTCGCATTCTACATTAGATTTTTGATGTGAGTCCCGCTAACTTTTTTCTAAAGTTAGCGAAACCCGTGGTTTAGAAAAAAAAACCAGCTGAGCCTTAAAATTGAAAATAGGGCATTTAATTAGCCTTTATTTAGCCTTTAATTTTCCATAGGTTACTTTTTTAAATTTCGCATTGTACATTAGATTTTTGATGTGGGTCCCGCTAACTTTTGTCTAAAGTTAGCGAAGCCCGTGGTTTTAAAAAAACCAGCTGAGCCTTAAAATTGAAAATAGGGCATTTAATTAGCCTTTAATTCTCCATAGGTTACTTTTTTAAATTTCGCATTCTACATTAGATTTTTGATGTGGGTCCCGCTAACTTTTTTCTAAAGTTAGCGAAGCCCGTGGTTTTTAAAAAAATTTAATGATTTAAATTTGAAAATAGGGCATTTAATTAGCCTTTAATAAGCCTTTAATTCTCCATAGGTTACTTTCTTAAATTTCGCATTCTACATTAGATTTTTGATGTGGGCTCCGCTAACTTTTTCTAAAGTTAGCGAAGCCCGCGGTTTTAGAAAAACTAGCTGAGCCGTAAATTTAAAAATAGGGCATTTAATTAGCCTTTAATTAGCCTTTAATTTCCCATATACTTTCCTGTTCTCCTGGTGTATGGGCTTCGCTAACTTTAGGGACGTTTGATCACCCACGCATGAGGAGATGTGATACGTTTCTCAGCACCACATTTTAAGCGTATATATCAATTTTCAGCTTTTCCCAATTTTTTCTTCTTTTCAAAACGTTATTTACCTGAACTATGGTACTAATTGTAAGTTACTTGGAAATTGGATTTTGCGCCCTGTATTGTGTTTACTTCGCGTACGGTTTCACAAAAATTATATATTTTTAATAAAACGCAACTCAAACAAATCTTATTGGTTTTATTTTGTTGTATCAAGAATTCAGAATTCAGAACTTCAGAATCAGCATAACTTGATAGTTTTTATTCAGTTTTAAAATCACCTCCACACTGAAAAATATTATCACAATATGACAATGGTAAATTTGAATAATTTTATGTTTTATGTTAATTGCAACAATATTTTTGCATTTATTAACCATAATAAATACTTTGTAGTTAACTTATAAAGATGACAAGAATAACAATAATTATTGTTGTTTTCATTAATTATAATTAATGAAAACAACTTTGATTATTATATATACTTAAAATCTTCTTAATTAAGTTTGGTGTTAACTGGTAATAAGAAGTCAATCTTTATCATCAACTGTAATAACTACGTGTATAAAATCATAATAATTTAATTTTGGTGTTAATTAATATCAATTTTTCAAAATATTTAACAAGAAAATTAATTAGAAAGGTTCTAATGAATTTATTTGTTACATAGGTTCCACTTTATTCCATATTGCATATTTAAAGAAATTGCCTCAAACTTTTTTCTTATCTTACGTCACCGCGTGGTTAACACGATAGAATTCAAATATTCACTCGTGCAAAACTTATTTCTTTCTTTCGTTTCTTTTTAAATTTCGTTTGAATTCTATATGTAGCGCACTCTGTCGAAAAATACTGCAACTAAAAAGCAAGCGCATTTTACCCCATTTGGCTGTGCATCTGTTACGTTTATCTGTGATTATGATCATCTCAAGCGATCCGGACTGTGGCGCCCTCTAAGCTGTTTATCTTAGTTCATAACCTTTGGTTTGACATATATTAAGAAATCTAGAGCTGTCAGTTTGACATGTGTTTATCACAGTAGTGTGACTAATTGTAAGTCCTAATAAATCAATTTACATAAAAAAAAAGCGAATAAGAACAATGAAGAAACTATTAGCCAAGTTTAACAACTTTTATTAAATAGATTTAACTAGATTAAACTCCAAAGGGAATAGTACCATAAGGCAGAGTAACGTTTTAAAATTTTTTGCTAGGGGATTTATGTATCTCACGTTTCCTTTTTAGGAAATCCGTTTATTCTAAACAGATATTTTCTACTACTGGTTTAATAACTGTTTTTATTATAAAATTGCATAATCCTTTGTTATGCATTTTGCAGGAGAGTAACTAATTTGGCTCAAAGAAGGTTCGATAAACGCTATCATTTGGTTACAATGTTACATATGTACATTGTCAAGTCTGAGGAAAGGCAGAGGGGCTTGTGTCACATATGTAACACTCACTACAACTGCTACGAAAGTTTGACTTGGATATATGAAACCTCCGCGGTCTTGCTGGCTAATCAATCTCATCAAAGATCCTGGTATTGTAGTAGATACCAATGGAGATGGAAAATACAGTCGTTACATGCAATTCTGTCTTGCACTCTCCTGACAATGTATCCTGGCATCCATGCTACAGATACAGAGTAAATGCCAGCTACTCATATATGAATTGTTTCAAGCTTCTGAATTTTAACTCTTAGTTCAGATGGTATTAAAAACTGCTCTTTATCAGTAGGAGATGCTATTAGGGGTGGGACTTACGAAACTAAAATCTTTAGCTGCATTTACAGAAATAGATGATTTGACGATTCCGCATCCCAAAATCTGACGCAAAGAATATTCTGCCGTAAGCTAAAATAGTTTACACAACGTCAGATTTTTATATAAATTACGTCATCGGAGACTGTTGTTAAAATGAAAGTGATTTGTATTCGTACAATAAATACGTTGATCAACAATAAAAATTCTGAATTTTAGTGGTAAATCATAAAATGGTAACTTCAACATTTATCAACCATTGGCGCCACGGTCCGGACCGCTTGAGAAGGCCATAATGTTTACATTTAATAGTAGCTGGTCATGGTCATACATGGCTTGAAAGAGCTTCAAATTCATTTTTATGTACAAAAATAAATAACGATACTACATCGTTAGCTGTACAATGACAATTTATCAATATAGTAAGAAAAACCAACTCCAAACTTGATTCTTTTACTGCCTAGTGCAGTGATGGCGAACCTTTTTGAGAAGTGGGTCAAATCTTGTTCATATTTTTTTTAATACTAGCTCGTGGGTCACTAAATCAGTGGCGTCACTTGGAAGGAGGGGCGTAAAAAGGGTACCAATAATTTGGAAACACCGAAAATTTGTTAACAAAAAAGCTTGACAGTTGACTCCATTTTTTGGTTCTCACTTTTAATCTAAAAAGGCTTTCGTTTCCCTTTTGTAACTTTTACTTTTGCAAGTAAAGAGCAAAATTAGACATTAGATATTTATACTTAAATTTTTTTATATTTTCGATTGTCTGTTCTCGTTTTTATGATATAAAAAATAAGTTTATAAAAATCAACGCGTGGATCATTTAAAAAGCCTTCGTGGGTCAGTGTCTGACCCACGGGTCATAATATCATGACAGAATGTAGTCACTAGGATTTAAAATTAGAGTAGTTTGACATTCTGTGATTTACAGCGCTAACTTGTAATAATTGTGACACCATTCGGATACATACAAAACAAGAACAGCTAATAGCTTCGGCTTCTTCAGAAGGAAGGGTTGATGTGGGTTAGCAATTTGGTTATACTTACAATCTGAGTTTTTAAATCGAAAAATAAATAAAGTACTAACGTATAACATATTCAATGTCTTATAGTAAACACACAAAAATCATAATTAGTTTATTTTCATTAAAATTGAGCTGATAGAGCGAGAAATATTGTAATTTCGGCTAAAATGGCTCAGGTCTTTACACTGCAGTATCGATTGATGCAATTATATTTGCTTACATCCTTGATACATAAATAACTATTCTGCTTACAAGAGTTGGTTGATCCAGCTACGATAATGAACTCACTGTTTATTAACCATTGACGGACCATACAACAAAAAATGGTTACACCAGAAAGACTATTAAGTTATTTTTTTTAATCTTAGTCGGAAAGCTAGTGCATAAAAGAACTATAAATATTTAGACAGCTACATCATTGCAGCTTTTACGAGTGTATGGCAGTTACATCGTTCTCTATCGCACATTTCATATTATTCTCCCATTGATACGATGATACTCACTACTGTCTGTTATGGTTGGGTGCTTGTAATACTTATTGGCTATTTTATACCATCTGGAAGGATTTTAACAGTTTTTAATTATTTAAATTGCCTTCATAAGGTAAGTACTAACTTCCTACTGTCTGATTGCATCCGTTATTTATAAAATTTTCAGTTTGATATGTTCATGAAATTCAAAAGCAATAAACTAAGCATTATAACTAAATCTATCCTAATATTATCCTCTTTAATGTGGTCAATTGTAAGTTATTTCCTTCACATTATAAAATACAACGGGACGTTATTCAACACCCATGAATTTATCAAAGAACGAGGTATTTTATATTCTGTATGGTTTTGGAACAGTTTAATTGCAAATACGGTACGTTACATGATTTGGTGTCTACAAGAAAGACTAATAAGGTTTAATAGGTTGTTAACGTTAAAAAATATGGAATTAAAAGATATTTTTAACAAAAGTAAAGCTAATTTTGAATTTAATAATTATAATTTAGAAAACCTGACACAGTTATATCAAAACCTATGTGACGCTTCAGAGGTATTAAATGGGCTCTATGGGGAAACTATGATGGTAGTAAACTTATGGTGTATATGATTTTACATTTAAAGAGCTAATGTTTTTAGATTGTTATTGTTGTTGGGTTTGTTCCAATAATGACAACTTTGTTTTTTATATTGGAAGAGGCCACAGAGAAAGGCTGCATAAGTGCTCCATTATTAACATCAATAGAGCTTCTTTGCTTTGTTACACCG
The DNA here is from genome assembly GCA_929113105.1 of Agrypnus murinus. NCBI lineage: Eukaryota > Metazoa > Arthropoda > Insecta > Coleoptera > Elateridae > Agrypnus > Agrypnus murinus. The sequence continues at coordinate 71,386,036 of OV816025.1, forward strand.
CCCTTCATTATAATAGAATCCTGCCATAAATGCTATTTACATGTAAGTATTTAGACTGTATTAAACTGTATCATATACTTCTACTATAGAATCTTTAATACATTTTTTTAGGTTAAACGTATTCAAAGTCAAGTTTCTCATTTGTTGAGTTGGACTACAACTTCTACTTATATAGTGCACGTAATTAACTGACATTTATTTATTAATTATAGTTACAGCAAAATAGAGATAGGTATAAACACTGATCTATTAAAATTTTAGTTCAGAAGATTTAATCTAATAGTAGCATTAAGAAAAATTAAATTCTCTGGATGTAGATTTTTCGATATCGACCGTTATCTATATACAAAGGTAAATTCGGCAATAATTTAAACCATAGTATGATTAAGTATAAAACATGTGTATTTATGTGTTTTTTAACACATAACACAATTTTTCAGAGTGTTGAAGTTATGGTAACACTTCTTATGTATCTGCTTCAAATGGAAACAGATTATCGTAGATCAACTAAAGCAAGTTAATGAAAAAGGCGAATGAAAAGAAGCAGAAGCAGCATACAGTATACTTTGTACTTTCATAACTTTTGACTAATACGAGGGTTACGCTATATATTTTGAGATACAAAAAAACTACAACTCTTTCTAGAAAAATGATTTTATTGTAACGTTCTTTTTCAAATAATAATACAAGTGCTGTTTAAATCGTCTATTCACAAACAAATATTTATTTCTATACACTAATGAATACACTATAAATTAACGCTATGATTATAAACCATTAAAAACTATTATTTACAGACTATGAATTTCTAATACAACATTTATATTCACTATTTATTTTGTAATACACAGTTAATGACTTGCTGTTGACTGCCCCTTTTTATCCGCAAAGTCGCTTTTATACCACCATACAAATCTTCCAGAAATCGCTCGAACATACCGGTATATTGCTAGAATACACTAGAAGGTTGAGTGCATTGCGCTGCCGCTCCGGAATGTTCCACTACCCATTGACGGCCGGACCAGACGATGCGTTGCACTCGTTACATTATTTATGTTCAAAGTAATCACCACCTACATCAATACACTTTTGTAACCGAAGCTTCCACAACTTAAACACTTGAAGTCGGTCATGTTTTGGAATGCTCTCAAAAAATTGATGAATTGCTTCATCTATCTCATCCTCCGTCGTGAAACGTCGACCACGTAAATGTTTCTTTAGGTTAGAGAACAACCAGAAATCACACATAGCCAAATCAGGCGAATAGGGTAGATGTTCAATGACTGTTACAGTATTTCTACGTAAAAATTCAACTGTCTGATGTGCAGTGTGCGACGATGCATTGTCGTGATGCAACATTAACCCGCGAATATTGACTGACTCAAGCACTGCAGGTAAACATTTTGTGGTGTACCAGTATGCTATAACTGTACGTTGATCTTCAAGCTTAATTGCTTTCACTAATCCTGTACTATGAAAGAAAACTGCGTATATAATTTTCTTGACAGACCTTTTCTTTTTCGCCATTGTTGGTGTTGGTGCATCTTCGTGAAACCACACACGGCTCTCCTGGCGGGTAGGAATATCATAAAATGGTATGTATGTTTCATCACCTGTTACTATTTTAGAAAGAAAAGGATGCCCACCATTATTTAACATTTCTAACGTTTCCCGCGCGATTCTTACTCGCTCTGTCTTTTGGGAATCGTTAAGCGTATGTGGCATCCAACGAGTAACAATGTTTTTCATATGAAGATGATCATGTAAAATGGAATTTACTGTTGCAGATCCAACACCAAGAGTTGCCCCAATCGCTTGATAGGTGCATCTTGGATCTTTTTGGATCATAAGTTTCACTCTCTCAATATTTCCAACAGTAACTGGCGAACAGGGTCTACCAGCACGTGCCTCATCACCAAGCGATATCCTTCCTGTTCTAAATTCACTATACCAGCGAAACACAGTTGAGCGTGAAAGATTTTCATCACCAAATGTGCGTTGCAACCGTTCAAGACTTTGTTGTTCACTTAAACTGACCTTGAAATCGTAGTAAACTATAGCGCGCACATGTTCTCTTGACAAATCCATGTTTCGACACGACAAACCGTATGTACCACGTTTACTCTGTGACAGCAGCGACTCAACTGTTGTTAGAGTTTACTAATGAAGGATGGTGATATGTAACAATGCCGTGTTGCCAGCTCTAACTCCTCTAGTTTCATGGCATCTCACAATATACAACGTGGCCCTCGTATGTACTGTAATGTTTGAAAATTTCAAAAGATGAGCTGCGTGCAAATATGTTTACTCCCACAGGGTCTTTAAATTTTTTTTTAAAAGAACGTTGGTGTTAAACGTTACAAATGTTGTTATCTTATTCTTGTGATCAGACTATCAATTTAAAGAAAAAAAAAACTAATTATTTTACAAAAAGATTTATTCAGGATATGTACAGTTGGTAGTTGTTTGGCGAAGAAATCTTATATTTATCTGTTTATTCATGTTACATTTTTCGAATTTCAAAGATTTGTTTTTATTATTATTTGATAAAATATTTCCAAAGATTTTAAAGGTAAAACGGCAAACCCTATACAAGAAGACAAAAAAGCTGAAATAAAATAAATAAAATTTGTGACATTAAAAGGATCATATTTGTTATGACATAAATTTAAAGGGTTGCTATGAAGAATTAAGAAAAGTAGTTGATGAAAAAACAAGAGAAAAGAAAACAAAAAATTTTCTACCATATTGAAATTAATTACAAAAGAATTTTAATGTATAAAATAATTTAAATATAATTTTGTTAATACCCATGAATATAAAAGTTAAAAGTGAGTTTTATTTCTAATAATAGCCAAAATACTTGATACAACACAAAAAGTTACTAAAAAGAAAAGGAAGAAAATTTTTTTTTAAATTCGTATTGTTAAAAGTTAAAATTTTTTTTAAAATAAAACGTAAACTGACTTAAGAAGAAATAAAGGAGGTTTAATATTTACCACCTTAAAGAAGAGAAGAAATCAATTTGCCGGTATTTCATCGAAGTTTGTTTAAAAGGACACAGAAAGATTAATTGTTGCAAAGCTGAATCCAGTGAAGATAAGATTGTTGGACAGGCATTGCAGTCATCGTTCTCCTGCATAAAGGTTTGTATGTAAGCAGAGTAGTTTCCAACCACCTAAAATAGACAGGTATCAGTGTTTTACAAAAGGGAAATAAAATTTTCTTGTTTTATTTTAGTTTTATTTTTATTTTTCTTGTAAACTGTGTAAAGTATTTGTATTCTGGTTAAAGGGTGCTAGGATCCGCCATCAGCCATAATTTCTAGTTAAATCAGCTAAAAAGAAAAAATCATTATTTGTTGCATATTTAGAAATAATAAATAAAAACGAGGTAATTATACTTACGAAAGTCATCATACTTACAAAAAGAGTTTAAAGGTTATGTTAACCTTGTTGAGGGGATTTTCACAAACAACTAACTACCAAGAGGTACTACTTATTATTTTATCCGAGAGTAAGATAGAGTTAAAAAAAATTACGCAAGGAGCACACATTTGGTGATCCCTCAAGCGTGTGTTTAATAATCTATCTATTCTATTTACACCTTCGACACTGACAGCATTTTAGCAGAAAATTCGAAGATTTAACTTATAAATTTGGATATGCATGTAATAAAAATAATCATACTACTGTCCTGTGTATAGTGAGATATTTCGTTTAGGTTAAGTTCAATTTTATTTCTACTTTCAATATACATTATTAAGGCCGGCGGTGGACGAGTGGTGTCAGTGCATCACTCGTGTTCCAAGGGTCGTGGGTTCGAATCCCACTTGGGGCGGCGGGATTTTTCTAATTGAAAAATTGCGCAACCTCAACTATGGATGTGTGTATTCGTGTTGCATGTTAGATGGGGGACAGATTACCTTAGATGTTGGTTCCCCCGTAGTGTAGGCGTGAAATAAAAAAAATATACATTATTATCGAATATTATAACATTTGCTTTTGCAGACGAAATTTCTTGATAATTTTGCTTAGTAAAGATATCGAACTACTTATGGTCGAAAATCACGTACAGACTTCATATAAAAAGAATTCATGGGGCTACAGCAACTGACATAGTGATACATTCTTTTGTATTCGAAGTTACGAATAAAAATTTTTAGTAATCAAAAAAATAATAAATTCAGTTTCATGTGTCTAGCCGTCGGATTTTATAGCTCAGCACCCTGTAGAGTTAGTAAGCCTTTCTAAAATTATTAATATGATTCGAATTTCATTTATTTTTCTTGTTGGGCGTCAGCCTTTCGGCCGAGTGTTCTGGTTGGTTTTATCGTCATATAGTATGAAACTAGTATGAATCGTTTTAAATGTCCCGTATTACAGAATATGTTATTATAGAATTAATTTAGTGAAGAGAATTAATAATAAATTGAATTTGGTAAATTTCGTTCATATAAATACGTTGAATTTGTGTATTTCCGTTCCGTAATAATCTGACAATCAGGAAAGTGATTTGTATTTCGGTGCCGTTTATTGATAATTGATTCTAGTGTTAAGTTCGCTCATTTAAATACTGTGTTAGTTTAAAGAATAAGTTTAATGCCATGCAACAGTGAATTTATGTAAATGAACGCGTGTAGATTAATACTTTATTGTCGTAAAAGAAACATTCAAGCAAAAATCAATCTATTTTTATTACCGTTATTGTTATTAATTATAACGATTTTATTTCCATAATGAATTTATGTATTTATTACTAAAGTTAAATTGGAGTTCGTCGTTGAAATAACGATAGTTCAACATTTCAATGTAATTTTCTGCAACTTTAAGTTTAACTTCAAGCAGTTTAAATTACGAATTGTGCAGGATAACTGTTTATTCGATTGCTCGTTTTTATGTTTTTAATATACATACTTCCAACTTAGTTGTCGCTTTTATATAATTCGGTTCAACAACCTGCTGATGTTTATTTTATTAACAAAATTTTTGATTATTAAAAAGTTTTGTTCAAAAAAACTCAAAGTAAATTTAAAAATTCCCAAACTGTGGACTTTCCGCCTTTACTAGAATTATGTAACATCTATTTAATTTGGTGGCTCCCTCTATTTTTTATTTGTTCCTGAATCTATTATCTAGTCAGCCTTGATAGTGTAATGTGTGGCGTGCTCGACTATCACCCAAGTGGCCCGAGATCGACTCCCGGTGCAGATCCCGGCATATCTGGTTAAGGTTTTCTGCAGTTTTCCTTAGCTGTGACACAAATGTGGGATTTGCGCTGTTCCATCTGTAAGTTGGCTGCAGCCGCACGTAAGGCCTACGTAATAATAATAATCCCCCCTCCCTCCCGCACAAACTTATAGCTTCTGGGGCCTGGTTTCCAGGTTATGGGTTGTAGCAATTATTATTGTTTGTTTGTTTGTTTTTGGGCGAGGAATCAGGATGGCGGAGCATCCTTCGTACCTCATGGCACCGATTGCTTTGATCATTTGGCCGACCCTACTAGAATTTAGCCGAATCTGGGGGAATTCCACCCCCAGTAGGGATCTTTATCGTGCCAAACATCGCATTGACACCGGACCTACAGTTTTACTTCCTATCCGAAAAGAAGGCATATTTTAAATTTTTCTCCGCTATGAAAAATTACCAGCTCGGCCGGGGATCGAACCTGCGATCTTTGGATTATGAAGCAAACATGCAAACCACTAATCCACCAAGACTGGCAGCAATTATTATTATTATTATTATCAGAAGTTTTTGTGATTAACACCCACGACGCCTGGGTATAATTTCACTTATTAAGATGCCTCGGGCGGAGCTTTAAGATCTTTAGTAAGTATAGTAACGTAAGTATTACGTATTTATGGTGTTTGACTTTATTGATTGATTTCAATGTAATTTGCTTTTCGAGTAAAAAGTGTAAGTTAGGTACAAAGTGCTCTAGCAACTTGAAGTGTTATATTAATCGAAGCGGTACACAACAAAATATTTTAAGCAGTTTAAAGCAAACCACTTTGCACAGTTAGAGAAATATAGAACTAGAAGGAATTAGGTTCACAAAGCGTCAAGTTTCGTCCCCAAGGATTAAGGTTTTAGATAAATTTTCCAAAATGGTTCTTAAACTTGAAAAATGGGAAATTAATGATAATAATAATTTATTGGCGCTAATATAGGTACTATATTAGCACTTACAGAAGTCAATGCGTATAGACAAATAGAAATGAGTATCAATGAATAGTTAAGAAATATAAGAAATATTTAACAGATATAAATAACAAGATATAACACAGATTTGTCACATGACAAAGAGTAAGTATACTCGTACATGTACACTGTGCAGGGTGGCCCACGTAAGATGACCCTTTACCTTATCTTGGAAACTGTAAGAGCTACGAAAAAAAGTTAAACACCAAAGTTGGTTGGTATAAAATTAATTTTAATTTTATAATGTTTTTGTATACAGATATAGAAAAACAAGTTTCAAATATCTACGAAACCGTATGTATGATAAAGAACGCGCTAGTATAATAAAGAAGTGTTCATGTCGGGTCACGCCTTTGCTCTTCTTAGTTTGTGTTAGTGGGGGAATATTCGAACATTAAAGTTGTTTAGTAAACTACAAACCAAGCATTGTTGTAGTTGTTTGTAATTGAAAGAGAATTTCATGATATTAAATTTTCCCAGAATAAAAAAATATTTGGCAAATTAGGACAAATAATAATCACTTGCTTTTTAAGTAGCTTACAAAGTTTTAGCCATAATGACTGAAAATAAAATAAATATTCTTATGCTCGAATATTATCCCACTAACACAAACTAAGAAGAGCAAAGGCGTGGCCCGATATAAACCCTTCTTTATTTTACTAGTGCGTTCCTTATCATACACACATATGGTTTCGAAGATACTTCCAACTTGTTTTTCTATATCTGTATACAGGAATAATCATTTTACTACGGCTACTTGTAACTTTTTTTATTTTACATAACATCGTTTCCATCAGGAATCAAATTCAACTCTACATACCAACGGTTATCGTTCATACCAACTTGTTCTGCATGATATGGGCGATAACACTTACAGCTTTGTCCGATTTTTGTGTAAATGAAGGCCTCGTTTACTCTTCCTTTTATTTATTTTATTATTTTTATTACCCATGATTAATACACAAGGACACAAATAAAACAAAAATCAAATTTATTTTTCAGAAACAATTTTAATTTTGAAATAATGCCTCACATGCGCTTAGGTAGATTTCTACCACAATGGCTTAACGTCGTAGTGGCCAGAAGCTATATTACTTTATAGCACTCCAATATTCCGCTAGAATCCTGCACCTCACGATGCCGTTATTTTATATATTTTGTCATTTTAACATCGTTCAAATTTTGACAGATTGTTACCGTCTTAAAAACATATTGTGTAAGCAATGAAAGGTAAAAGAAGGTAATTAACTTAAAGACTGGAGATATTAGAAAGGAAGCAACAAACAAAATAGTTATTGGTATTTGCCCTTTAACGCTTATAGATATAAAAATGTAGTTAGTTAAAAATTAGATTAGTGATCAAAGCTTTAACTCTATAACTACCTAAGCATCTTTCGGCACGGGAATTCCAAACAGGAACTTTATGAACAATGCATTCAAACATAGTTCTGCAAACTCATTATACTTCTTCACGATACTATGCGTACCCTCTCTACCATTACTGCTGAGTGTAGTATGTGTAGTAAACCGATGCGCATTGAAATTTGCTGACAATTCTACAAGGTTGAGCTGTTTGTCGTATTAAATAATTCTTAAAAGATTTATTCTATTTGTGACTGTACCTATAACTTTCTAAAGATCTTGAAATTCGACTTTAGACACGCAATCAAGCAGGGACAATCATTTCGATAGACTTTTACGATGTCAATCTTCATACTGTTGTCGCTTTAACAGATTAGATAAGAATTTCCAAAATTTCTCATAAATCTCTTTAAGCCTCCTTTCATGAATTAAAAAGACTACGCAAATATAAAATCGCCTTGAAGAAAAATACTTCTATCCACCGTGACTGACACGTACATGTTCTCTAGTTCAAATGTGCGTCATAGAAAAGAGCTTGACGCAAATTCATTTGCTGATAATTTCAGTTGCTAAAAACAAAATCTAATTAGAACAACTAGTTACTTATTTAACTCCAAAATACCGCATTAATCAATAGGTAATTCGGTTATTCAATAGTAATAAGGTGTTTTTGCCAGATTTAACGTTTGGTCATTTGAATAACTCTGATGAACAAATTATTGAAAATATTACACGCGTTCAACACCATGAAGCGCATTAAAGCACAACAGAAATGTTACAACTTTGGTGACATGAATTCCAGATTTGTTTAACATGGCCACCTACGTTAAGCTTAATGACTACTGCCCCCGAAGGTGCAGCCAATACCGATACGCTCAATTAGCACATCACTTACTTGTATGAGTGTTGCCTGTTCATAGTGGTAGGAGCGAGGTTGTCTATCCACCCTCTACTAGCTCTACAGGCTAGTGCCGGAGCTACTAATGTGCTCACCCGTCGGGGTCCGTCGCTGAGAGAGTCCCTTTACCAATAGTCTAGCATGCTGACTTTCATTGTCTGGCGGAGTCCAACCGCAATTGTGGCTGGGACGTGGTCCTAGATCTGCCTAGGAGATCGTAGGGTTTTCGGGGGGTATAGGGAAACGACTTATCATTTTACACATTATGAAGCAAACATGCAAACCACTAAACAACAGAAGCTGGCGACTTTTTTAATTAAAAAAAGAGTTTATTCAATACAATTAATGCTGCCATATTTTCAATAAATAATATATTTGCAACAAAGTTATCAATACTGTTTGATTTGTCAACATTGATGGGCATAAATGGGAATTCAAAGGTTTTCATGGGCAACAAACACAGTGCAGATGTATAAATTTTGTGCAACGTGATAAAGGCTTGTGTTAACTCCACTCCTATCACGCAGTTTTCACGCGATGACTCCGCTCCTATTTCGAATATAGTATAGTCAAAATTGGGAAGATTTTAAATACCGTGTAAAAAGCATTGAATTTGTTTAAAAGTTGCTCTCGCAAAATTACGTAAAAAATACTGGACCTCCACGGATTGGGAACTTCAAAATCAGCACATTTTATTACAAAGTTTTAAATGTTTCCCAAAATGGCATTTATTTTCTAGCCCACCACAAATTAAACGATCTACAAACACATGAAATCCGCCAAATTAATTGAAAATATGTTTTTCCAAATTAAATATTTAACTGTTCTTTGACTTCATGAAGGTTTGCTGAAGTTTATTACGAAATCTTTCCAAAATCACATTTTATCTAAAGACCATCCCAAAGTTTTTTTAGACAAATTATGTTACTAGTTACACAATGAACTACTTTTGGAGATTAAACAAAATTATAAATCAAGTAATTAATTATCGTACGGTCTAACATAATAGTATCTACATAATACACCAAATTGAACGGCTATTGTTATATAGCCCAGCCGTCAAGATTGTATCCCAAGATGCGAAGCTCCAAGGGATCCACGGCGCGAGGGCTATAAAAGTCTTACCCACCGTGGTGCATATAACATTTTTTCACAACTAGCACATTAATTCCTATTGTTTAAGGGTTTTTATATTAGTAATAAAGTAAACAGTTTGATAGCTATGAATTCTTGTTTATTAATACCAAATGCACTTGGTAAGTTAAGTAAGTCAGTTGTAATACTGAATTTCGAATAATGTTTTACAGAATTATTCTTTCTTTTATTATTGGCATTTAAATGGTTGAGATATAGCCTGAAAAATGATAATTCTATCACATTTTAAATAAAAATTGATGAAAATGTTATTAATAATTCACTCTGCTTACAATGTTTAATTGTGCAAATTTAATTGTCTTTGCTTTCATATGTTTCTGTTTAATTAGTAACATCTGAAAGGCAGTAAAACATCAAAATGGAGACGTGTATGCGAGCACATCTTGCGGCTTACTTTACTCTGAACATTTCTTTAATAGTTATTTACGTCCGTTAATAAGAAACCGTTATGTTATACATCCGGTAAACCAATCTTTACAGTAACGAGTTTCGTTAAAACGAGTTACTGTAAAAGTTTACCAGACGTATGACATAATGCGTTTTATTTCATACAGCAATTATTGGATTATTATTTTAATTTAAAAAAAATATATAAAATAAATTTCCGCATTCAAAATATGGAATCTATGAAAAAAGAGTATCTATGGCGACTATTAGTCGAATTAAAAATGTGGATATCTATGAAGTACGATTGTCCATGGTAACTGAATAATAAATAATTGTTCAGTTGTTTTATTTTATTTAAATCTTGTAATAGTTAATTACGCATCGTGAGTAGTAAATTGACCTTTACAGCCGAGTTGGATAATTGTCACACGAGAGAGCGAAGCGAGCGAGTGAGATAAAATTCAACGAGGCGGGTTAAGGTCAAGTTGCGTGCCAGTTGCGTACAAAAATTTATTGTATACTGGCCTTGAAAATAAAGAACACAAAGACATACGTAACTTTATATTTATTTTTAAAAATCAACAGTATAACTTTAGATTAACATTTTAACATATGTTTTTGTTTGAGGTATACGAAAAAGAAGAACTATTAATCCTCTGTCTTAGATGTCGTCAACAATAATATGAAATAATATCTTGCAGCAGCATGCACCACGACTGATTTTCATATCGATTTTTAGACTTTTTCGGTAACAAAGAGGATTGCACAGTATTGTAGATTGCAGCATCCTCAGAAATATATTTGCAGATGTCATCGAATACCTTTTCAAAGCCAATATCCAGCAGCAACTCCATATTTTCATGTTATGTTACAATGAAATATTAAACACGAATATATTATAAAATTGTCAATCAGTAAAATGAAATGTGTTGACGGTTTTATTTCAAAGCTTGCTGTTAGAATAACATAAAACCTACAGCGGATAGATTTTAAAGTCAGAAAAACATGCATGTAAAGCGTAACCGAGATGTTATAGCGTTGCTATGAACATTTAACACGTATGTTTTTGTTTGATCTTGTAACTACCAATTTACCACATGCATAAAACAATTGTTAACCGTATTTTCAATGCTAATATACAATAATATATATTATGTAATTAGGAGATCAAGCGATACTTTAAATCCGAGAAGATGTATTATAACGCTGAGGCGCCAGCCGAGGCGTTATAACATCTTCGAGGATTTAAAGAAGCTTGATCTCCGTATTGCATAAGTTGTTCTATTTTATTTCGTATTTCAATCCTAATTTCTCCCTTTTAAAATTCATCCGAATTTATTGTATAATGAAGCAAGTTGCCTTGTCTGTGTCATCGTACGCGTAACCATGGAGATAAAAAGCAGTATGTCACATGTGGCTATTATGCAACATCAATTGATTTTTACGTTGCCAACAACAACGGAGATCAAGAACGTCTTGAACTCCGGTGTCATTGACAACGGAGATCAAGTTATACTTTATTTTACTAATTGTAGTATATAAACAATTGTTTGAAATACGAAATGATATAAAAGAATTTACAGTCATACTCTACTTACAGTCATAGATCTTGTGAAAACTTCATGCATGAGTGAAGATCATTTTAACGTAAGTATAACGACAAATGTATCCAATATTTTAAAACTATAAAATACATAATATGCGTTCAATGTCTTTTTAATCATTTATTATATAACAATGAAAGTACGGTAGTTTTTAATTAACGTATTGCGGTGATATACACATATAATAAAACAAAATAATAGTACAACCGTATATCACTACAATATTTTTTAAATAACAAATTTTGCCCCGTCACTAGCTCAAACTTTAGTCTCAGTAAAGCAATCGACAAATATCTCTTTAATCTGTAATAAATCAACCTTACCTTACCAAATTTTGATATCAATGGGTCCACCTATAATGATAACACCAGGGCTGGGAAAATTGTAACAAGCTGCAAATCAAAATTATTTCCACACAAGGAAGAAACATGAACAAGAAACGAAATTCAAACATATAAATAGAAACACAATTTTTATTTCAGCACAAATAAATAACACATAAATAAAAAATAAACAGAAAACAAAAACTACAAATCAGCCTTTTATTATTGTTGGGGATTTCTACGTAATTTTTTATATATTATCTCTAAACTACTAATCAAAAAAATTAAATAAAAATCAAACTTTTCTATTCTAATAATATCAATTTAGCAAATTTTCTATTTTCTTTTTATATATAAAATTAGGTTAAGTTATCTCAAATATTAAATTTTTAAATTTATATACTTAATTGTCTCAATGTAAAATATTTAGATTTCTTTTTAATAAAATATAAGTCCGAAATTATTTCTTTTACTGGCCAGTATAATGAAAAATTAATATCACTTATTATTTTGCCGCACACTCGATACTTCCTTTAAACCGATCCCGGGAAAAAAATACTGCTAGAATATCCACAACCAACCTCTTCACTGGTGGCAAAGATATAAATATGCAAGTTTGCAGAAAACTAATTCTTCTTAAATTTCTTTCCAACATAAAAAATTTTATATGTTGTGAAGTTATCCAAATCAATTCAAAAATTTATTATCTTCTTGATATTACGACGAAAAGGTAAGTTATATGCATTTCTTTGCACGAAATTTCATTTGTTAAAATTTGTAACCTCACTTCACTTTTTCAAATTATTAAAATGCATGTTTTTATAGGTTAATCAATGCACAAACGACACAACCTCCTCTCAATGCGTTCTGGAGATTACTAATTGTTTTTCACAATACAAATTACATTAAAACATATAGAAACAAAAACAATATAATACTATCAAGTAATCCATGGACAAAATCTGACATTCAATATTTTTTTAATAAAATATAAATTTCTTTAGATTTTAGATTTAATCACATAAAAAGAATCCCCAACACTTCCTTAAACTAACAATATAACATTTTTATCTCTAAAACCCAACAATAACCCGCAATTTGAGTCAACAATGCAATTTTTCACAAGCAAGCAAATTTTCACACTCGACAAAAATTGCAATAATTTCCATTTAAATCTGTCCACATACCAATTTTACCCTTTAATCTTTACACAATATGATTATATAACTTTTCCCAAAAGTTTGACATCAATAACAAACACTTACGATACAAAATTAACTCGAAATAATAGTTTAATATCGGCACCGGTGTATGGACATTTTTACATTAAATTGGCTGAGAAAACACACATAGAACTACAAAAACTTTATACAACTTACACAGCCAATATGTTATCCAATGAAATTCCACAATAATATCATGAACCTACATTAATTAAATTAGAACGGTGGCTCGATAAGCCAACACTATGAATAGTAAAAGGAAAAATCACCCATTTGAAAATTAAGCAAGGTAAGTTACTTTTATATATGCAAATCTACTCATAATAGCCCGTTTTATTATATTCTAGGTGCAATTTACCAAATTTGAGCTATTGACGGAAGATCAAGAAAACAATTCAACATACCAATCGTTGTATTAAAATTTACAATCATTAAATAATATACACACTTAAATAGTAACCTTTTCTTGAAATATAAAACTTTTTATGCATGTTAACATAATGTGAATAAATTATTCCACTAAAGAAACCCATTTTGAAAAATTATTTTCAAAAATTTGAGGTTATGTAATGAATAGATGGGATCGTTAAATAATCTTGCATGAAATGTAACTTTAACAAGTAATTATCGCAAATAGGATGTATTTATCTTAATTCCTGTATATAGCTGGCTTCAACCGTACTTTTGAGACTATAAAACAAACCTTTTAACAGAGATTAGATTACGAACGCCTGAAAGATAGGCAACCCAAATTACCTATTTAACATTTCTACCTGCAAATAACACATCAGTGTGTAATAAATCGGCTTTCTTGTGAAGGTAGCAGCTTTTGTTTCTAAAAATTGAACTTTCTTGGGCGATTACAGTTCTAATCGCTATCAATTAAACCTTCTTTTGACGACAACGGCCTTACTTTTGAATACAGCAGCATTTTAAATGAATAAACAGAAATTAATTACTAATGAAAATAAATGCGATAATTGCGTTGATACTTTACGTTTCTTCTCGGGTTTCCTATTGCATGTAGCCTTGAAAAATGCCGTTTTCTATAAATTCAAAAGTAACTAACAAACGAACACGTATCAAGACAAAACGAAACAATTTTAAACGCACCTGCAAAACAAGTTAACCACGTTGCAGGCATAGCTGGTACAGGATTGTAGACGCTACGTGACCTCACTCGATTGGCGCAGACTCGTAGGTGCATTTCGAATTTCATAATAGAATTTGATTAACTTTTAATTTAGTTTTAATCCTGTTTTTCCTTTGTTCACACATGAAAATTCAAAACCAACCTAAAGTTTTATCAACCCTGTGTATGTATTTTCAACCTCCTAAAGATGTCATGCAATTAGTTCGATTTTGCTTATTTACGAAGTACATTCGTATTTCACCACAAGTAACAATTTTCGGCTGAATCTTAAGATTTCTAATATTAAAATAGGTATTTATAGGCAGTAGTATGAATTTATTTAATACTTATTATTATCTTCTAAAAATACTGCATTTGAAATAGATTGTTTTAATAGTTTAAGGGGTATGACTTTAGTTTACCGTGTCACTTTTCTTGAGCTGATTTCGACATCAATCGATAGTTCTTAGGCTTCTGAGTCCAGCGGTACCAGATCTAGGTGGGGAAAATGCCTAGGCAAAAAGTTATAAAGGATCGAAATTTAACATGGAACTGGGTTATGAGTGTCCGGGACCTTATCATTTTCCCATCTTAAAGGACATTATTGCAAGCGCTTAAGCGTTTGGGGGTAGGTCTGAGCGATCGTGTCGAGCAAATACCACCAGGCCGACTGACCTGACTTCTTCGTCTCTCGATGCCATTGACATTCGACCAATTTGTCGGCAAACTCGTCAGCGGGGGCGATGTTAAGGTCCTGAAAACTAATAACCTTCCAAAAACGATCCAAAAGAATAGGCTAGTTTTTAGCTTGCCCATTTGTTGTTCATAGACTTAAATGTGTTTCCCATAGAGTTCCATGTTAAACTTTGACACTTCATAACTTTTTGCCTAGGCATTTCCCCGCCCAAATCTGGTACCGTTGGACTACGAAGACCGAGAACTATCGATTGATGTTAAAATCAGACCAAAAAAGTGGTACGGTGAAGTAAAATCCAGTCTTTCAGGTAAACTACGCACATAGACCACATAAATTTATGCTCTTCGTGATATGTGGGTCCCAAAATGTCGAGAAATGCAAAAAACAATTTTATGTTTGTTATAAATAGCCTTTCTGATTCTCGAACGCAATTGAATAATGTCAGTGTTACGTCAAACTAAAATGTTTACGAATGTTTTAATTTTTTATCTACTTTTTAATTATTCAATTTCAATGTTGAATGATCTAACGGGAAGAATAATTAATGGGAAAATAGCAAAGCAAGGTCAGTTTCCATTTTTCGCCCAGTTGAGACGACCAGTTACAAATATTGACGGGTATTGTAATTCCTTTTATACAATATTATATATAACTTTTTGCAATTAATTTTTAGGCAGGTTCGAAACAAACTTTGTGGGGCAACCTTATTGATGCCATCCTGGATATTAACAGCTGGACATTGTTTTCCGATCAATATAACTGTTCAACAAGAATATATAAAAAATGAAACTATTTTTCTTTATATGGGCTCTATTAAACGTTTTGATAACGTGAACGCTGATATAAATACAGTTAAAGAAATTTATTTTCATCCTAATTATTCTTTTACGCGAAAACCATTTCGTCTTTTAAATGATATCGCTGTGGCAAAGCTAAAAAGACCGTATCAGCTTAATCTACGGATTCAAACCATTGGCATTTCTTATAAATGGAAAAGATGCACAGATGGTGTGACTGTTGGCATTGGAATGATAAGACAACGTTCTCCGTATGGTAACTACATTAGTTACACTGATGTAGCAACAATGGATTCGTCTGAACTACCACCGTCAATACCGTCCAACACGGTATTTTCTTCAAAAGTAGACAAACAAGAACAAAAAAATATCTCATTACCATACTTTGGAGATTCTGGTTCGCCATTTTTATGTGACTTTCCTAAAAATATAACAATACAATATGGTGTGTTTTCGTACATTCTCAATAAGCGCTCTAAGAACTATATAGTTGGTACTTATGAGTCTGTTGATAAGCACATTGATTTTATTTTATCTCTTGTACCACAAGTTAGAAGTTATCCTACTGACAAAATACAACAACAAAATAATGCTATTATGCTTAATACCAATGCTAATAAAGCATCTACTACAAGATTTTCATTTGCAATATTTACTTTAGAAATATTGTATTTTAATTGGAATTTTCTTAATAAAATATTAAAATAGTTATAAGATGCTAGCACTGAAATTGTTTGTTCTGATGTTTTTATAAGAATAGAGTGATGAAAGATGCCAGTAAAACAATGTATGTAGACATTTCAAAGTAAAAAACAGTTACTTGTTTAATTAGTACAAAAAATGCATGTTTTTAGGACGAATAAGAAAGTTGCCGGACGACGCGTTAGCGGAGTCTGGCATTTCTAATTAGTCCCAAAAACGCATTTTTTGTATGAATTAATCATAATATTTTTTCTCCAACCGCTTTTAACTAGTGAATCCCGTGACAGAACTGCTTAGAACCAACAACATAACGTTAAGCTACTTTTTATTTGGGTTTACTGTCTACAGCCTTACTTTGTGGAACTTTATAAACATGAAATATAACATAAATACAAAGATCAGTTAAAGTTTCACAAGTTTTATTAGATTCATAACCTGGCAATATAGTCTCGACATTGAATGTCATTATCAAAGCCAGATAAGATTGATAAACAAACACGTTGCTAAGGATAAATGCAGAAAATATAACTAGATACAATACATACAAAAACTAAACATCTAACGCTTCTAATACAGGAGAATTACTAAGCTCAGTTTGTTCATTCATTAAAGGTACTGTGCGTTTATGTTTGTATATTTCAAAAGCTTCTAAAATGTCTAATTTGGGTTTGTTGTTGCAAAAATGTAAGAATTTAATCTTTTGAGGTGTGATTGGGTTCTGTTCCAAAATGTGTTTGGCATAATACGATTTTTGAATATATCTTGAAGCATTCTGTTGTTTAACTTACTTAACTTCATCTTTCACGTAAGCCTCGTTTTATATTTAGAAATACTTTCATGGCATCCACTTGTTGTGTTGCTGCCAATGCTTTCTTTTGCTTTAAAAGACCAGTTTCACAATCTTTATGTTTCTTTATTAAGCTTGTTACAAAATAGACCTTATGCGTTTCAATGTGCGTCGCATACAAAATTAAGTAAAAACGAATGTCACATATTTGACAGTAATACCAACAACTGAAATAGAAGCGCGAAAATCTAAATTATTTAACACTCCATCCATTTAAGCACTTCAATACACAATGCAAAAAAATTATTATTATCTACTAATATATGAATTAGCATTAAAAAAATTATAATGAATGTAATACAATGAGCAATAAAATATGATCAATAAAAAAAAACATTTCCTCAAGTCCTTTCCATGCCTAAGTTAAAGACAAGTTTGTTAAATTGATCTCGAGGAATGGGTTTGGTAAATAAATCTGCTAACTGCTCCGTAGTCGGTACAAAAGCAACATCTATTGTCCCGTCTTCGAGCTTTTCCCGAATGTAATGGTACTTGATGTCTACGTGCTTTGTTCTTTTGTAAAAAACTGGGTTTTTCGCAAGACAAAGCGCTCCTTGATTGTCGATGTTGATTCTGGTCGGCTCCTGAACAGGTTCTCCAACATCCATCAATAATTGACGGATCCAGATTGCCTCCTTTATCGCTTCGGAAGAAGCGATATACTCAGCCTCCGTGGTTGATAAAGAGACTGTCTTTTGAAGTCGACTTGACCAAGTCACGGCCCCATTTGATATGAGATAAACGTACCCGGACATGGAATGACGTGTGTCAACGTCGTTTCCGAAAGCAGAATCGGAATAACCCAAGGGTAGAGATGTGGGTGAATCTCTTCGATACTCAATG
Organism: Agrypnus murinus; assembly: GCA_929113105.1. NCBI lineage: Eukaryota > Metazoa > Arthropoda > Insecta > Coleoptera > Elateridae > Agrypnus > Agrypnus murinus. The sequence goes on from OV816025.1 coordinate 71,404,209, forward strand.
CCTAAATCTACTGTACCTTTTAAGTATTTAATGATACGTTTAACGGCATTCCAGTGTGATACGTCATGGTTAGATGTGTATCTATTAACTTGATTCGTGGCGTGCATGATGTCCGACCGAGTCACAATAGCTGCGAACATGAGTGAGCCAACGGCTTCCCGATAGGGGACAGTTTCTTCAGAAACTGAGGCTTGATCTGGCTTCATGAGCTTCACGTGTGGATCTGCTGGAGTGCTAATGATAGCTGCATCCTGAAGCTTAAATTTCTTAACGATCTTCTGAACATATTTTGTCTGATGGATAAATATTCTACCATTAGTTTCATCGTGTACAATCTCCATCCCAACAAAATTACCAGGTTTACATGTGACAACTTCAAATTTGTGTTTTAGTTGGATTACGAAATCTTGAATTGATTCACTATTTGAAGACATAATAAGACCATCGTCAACATATAATATAAGAATAATGGTCGACTCTATTGTTCTTTTCTTGTAAATGCATTTGTCTGCGTGTCCTTGTTCGAATCCAATATTAAGCATAAACTCATTAAACTTATTATTCCAACATCGCGATCCCTGTTTAAGTCCATATAACGATTTTTTTAATTTACAGACCATGTTTTCCGCAATGTCAGCTCCTTCTGGCGGCGTCATATAAATCGTTTCTCGAAGATCTCCATGTAAAAATGCGGTTTTTACATCAAACTGGAGAATCTTGTAGTTGTTTTTGATGGCTATGGACAAAATTATTCTAATCGAATCATATCTCGTAGTTGGAGAAAAATTTCTTCGTAATCAACACCCTTGGTTTGAGAAAATCCTTTTGCGCATAATCTAGCTTTAAATCGTGGTTTACCTTGGACTGAAGATTCTTTAATCTTGAAAATCCATTTTGATCCAATAGTTTTCATTTGATCAGTTTTCGGGATGAGTTAACAAGTGTCGTTTTTCTTAAATGCGTTTAGTTCGTCCTTAATTGCATTCGACCATTTTTCAGCTTCGTCGCCTTTCATTGCTTCTGAATAAGTTTCTGGTTCTTTGACCTCAGTATAATATGCGATGTATCGTGAAGGAGGTTTTAGTTCAGCTCTTGACCGTAAAATGTAACGCGATGCTTCGTTCTCCTGATCTTCATCATTATTGACAGGATGAATGACATCTTCATGATCCCTTTTAATGTCTTGATCATTGTTCCCTAGAACATCATCTTCCAAAAATTGATCTCTTGTACGATCAACCTCTTCAAAAACTGGAAATGAAACTAAATTTCTTTGATTATTGATAGTAGTTTTCTCATCAAAGATTACATTTCTGGACACATTGATTCTTTTTGTGTTTGGATCAAATAATCGGTAGTTGTCAGAATTACCATCATATCCTACAACATTAGCTTCTTCGAATTCTTGTCAAGTTTCGTTCGTTGACTGTCTGGAACGTGTACGTACGATGTGCAGCCAAACTTCCTGAGATAGGTCAACGAAGGTTTTCTTTGCGTGAACATTTCGAACGGTGTTGTATCTTTCCTATTGTTTGTTGGTGTCCTGTTCAAGATGTATACGGCCGTATTCACAGCTTCGCCCCATAAATACTTTTGCACGTTCATGGTATGCATGATAGATCTGGCGCTCTCCGTAACTGTACGCATCTCTCTTTTGATACGACCATTTTGTTGAGGCGTGTAGGGTGCTGTATTTTCCAGATTAATTCCCTCATTTTTAAAAAATCTGAAAAATCTTCGTTAATATATTCTTTTCCATTGTCACAGTGTAAAGTCTTTATTCTGTGACCGAATTGATTTTTCATCTTACAGTATTCTTTAAATCGACTCAGAACGTCCGACTTATGCTTTATGAAGTAAACCGTTAAATGAGCTGATGCGCTGTCCTTAAAAAGGATGAAATATCTTGCTCCGCCAATGGTTTCGGTTGACATTGGGCCACAAACGTCAGAAAATATGCGATCGCCAATTTCTTCTTTGCGAATTTCTTTCGAGGGATGTGGAAAACGATGTTGTGTACCATATAAACATGATTCGCAAAGAAAATCTTCATCATTGGTCAATTTTATGTCCGAGGCAGCTCCCGTCTTGATCACATCGCGGATACGCGCAACATTGACATGGCCAAGCCTACGAGCAAATAGAAACAGGAGAGAACATTTCAATGGTCGGGGGTAAGGAACCGACGCGACGGAAGTCGGCCATTATATAAACCACGTTGAGCAGGTCGGGGTTGTTGACGTACGACGTTCGATATTGTCCGTGTCAGGTCGGGGTTGTTGACGTATACAATCGATCGATATTCATCGGGTGCCGGTACCCTCTCTCACTCACTCGTACCCTCTCTCACTCACTCTTATAAACCACTTTTTCTAGCAGTTCCGTCGCGTGGAATATAATGCAATGTTCTCTCCTGGTTCTATTTGCTCGTAGGGCCAAGCCTATCATGCCATGATTTCAAAGTGTCCTCTACAACTTGATTCGCATGATGAGTGATAACCGTTTTGAACAACATTCGATATAAGTTGTTATTATCCTGAATTGCCGTGGCAATCAACTTATTGTTTTCAAAAATGTCAGCGTGATTTTCTTTTTTAACAATTGACCAACCTTTTCTCGTTACAACGCCTTCAGAAAACAAATTTCTTTTCAGGTCTGGAACATAAAGGACATTAGTGATTATCGACTCGTGCCACTCACCTTGGACTAATTTCTGAATTTTGACTTCTGCTATGCCAAAGACCGGAAGCGATTGGTTATTTCCAAGAAGCACCTTGGTGCAAGGATCAGTTTCAGTCAATTTTGAAAAATAATCAGTACGGTATGTCATATGGGCTGATGCTCCACTATCCATAATCCAAACGTCAGCAATGTCATCCATCTTTTCAGATAATTTCGTGTGAAAATCTGTAAACTCCCCTTTATTCTTTTCGTTTTTGCGTTTTGCTTTCTCACAATCACGAATAATGTGACCTCTTTGACGACAGTAATAGCACGTCACATTAGATTTAAAATTATTCTGTTTGTTTGAATTTTTCTCTGTCGATTTATCATTCCTCTTATCTTTGGGCGAAGATTTGTGACCTTTTGATTCATTATGTTTTTTATAAACATTGCTCAAGCGTTTGACGATCTTCGGATACCGATAACCAAGGTTGACGAAAATTTTTATATTTTAAAGGCAACGTGCTAATTATTTTAGTCATTATAGCGGCATCACTGATGTTTTCACCGATGTCTTTCAACTTCTTTGCAAGATTTTCAACGGTTGCAATGTGTTGAGCCATATTTTCGGTGTCTTTCATGCGATATTGGTGAAATCTCTCATGTGCAATCATCTTACTTGATTCAAATTTTTGTAAATAAATAGAATCAAGCTTACTAACTATTTGATGTGACGTCTCGCAATTTTCAATTAATGAAATCTGAGAATAATCCAAAGCAGACGTCAAAATGTACATTGCAGTTGCATCATTCTTAATCCATATTGTTTGTAACTGATCGACATCTTTAGGTTTTACCTCTGTCCCTTGTGCTATGTTGTATAAACCTTTTGCACGAAGCGCACAATTAACTTGAAAACGCCACTGATTATAGTTCGTACCATCAAATTTATTTAACTGATTCAAATCCAATCTCTCTGCCATTGGAATATCTTCAAAATTTACACTTCGCAGTTAAAATAAACAATCTTGATACGTGCAACTTGTTTTATTTTTTTTGTCAGTATCTGGACAAAACCTTCCTAAACCAAGCGACACACACAATAGTTCAAAAGTTCAAAAAACAATCCTTTATCTCTAACATAACTTCAAAAAGAAACTATAAAATAAACATACGTGTAACTGATTTCACCAAGTTGAAAAAAAAAATGTGTTTGAGATTATGATTTTTGACTCACCAAAATCCGCCTCCAAACCCAAATCCGACAATTATCAACAGAACCAAAATGGCCCAACGTGTCCTGGGCCCATAACCTTTTGATTTAAAAGACCAGTTTGACAATTTTTATGTTTCTTTATTAAGCTTGTTACAAAATAGAACTTATGCGTTTCACTGTGCGTCGCATACAAAATTAAGTAAAAACGAATGTCACATATTTGACAGTAATACCAACAACTGAAATAGAAGCGCGAAAATCTAAATTATTTAACACTTTCCCATACTATTTCGTAAACAGGATTTAATTATTTTCGAAATGAATTCACTATCGTTGATTCGAATGTTATTGGTCAGTCAGATGTTTGTTCTTAAATCAGAGAAAAGCTTGAGTTCTTTCATTTGGGCATTGTAATAACACTACAAAATGTAATTGCCGAACCTGGGAGGTTCTGTCCCATAACAGCTGTGCCTGCAAGAACATATTCATCATCTTATTTTTTTTGAGGTATAGGTATTATTTTAAAGGTAGTATAGTTTGATTTTTTTAGATATAAGTTTGCTAATTTCAAGTTTTGTTTTGCTAATTACCAAAGGTAAGTCCAGAACGCGTCATGAACATATCTCCATTGCCCGCAACGCATTGTGGTCAATAATAACAATCATAAAGCAAGAACTTGTCTGGTCTCGGCATTTCGGTACAGAATGTATTACAACAAAACAGAACGCCACACAAAATTAAAAACAGTCAACACTATTTTATAACTGGAACTTGATTACGTGGCATCTGTTTTACTCTAGCTCTATACCTAGTCTGTTATTAGTAATTTTAGGGTTGAGTAGCTGCTTCGACTAATGAGTCACAAAATTGAATGATATGCCAAGATGAGTTAAACCCACGCATTGTGGTCGGTTCTGGGTTAATAGGGACTTGGTGCCAATCGGTTCCTAAGACGGATAAGAGGCGATGGATAAAACACACCCACGGATTTGGTGAGTTCTGCGATCAGAGGGGAGTGGTTGCAAAAGATGGTAATGATGTCAAATGACTTCTGAGATAAACTGGAGTTGAATGATGTAGTAGCTATACGCATGGATTCGAACGTGTTCTCCATCCCTTCTCCTTACTCTATCTCAGTTCATTTGCTCTTTATTACACAGTTCGTAATCTATTTATTCCTCACTTTACGTCTTTTTATAAAACTTCCTCTCTCCCTTCTGCCTGGTTATTCTCTTTATTCCTCTCTACCCCTCATCTGTAACGGTATGTTTTTACTATTTAGCTTCGAAATAATGAAATTTTGTGTGCAAAGTTACTAAAAATCTTAAATGCGGTCCTGTAAATTTGCGTTCTTCTTGCAATTTAAAATTATATTGGCATGCGGTATAAATAAACCTCATAAAAATATGTTAAAGGTCATCTTTTAAAATTTTTTAAGCCGTTTTGTATAATAAATCGACAAAGAAATTATAGCTTCTATTGTAAATAAAAGGTAGATCTGGCACACGTGTTTGCAGCGTCAAATGATCCCGGTGTTAAAATTTACAAGATAGACAATCTTGGTTAGTGTGAAATAATGTTTTCAAACTTTCTCACATACGTTTCAGTTTTGTTCTACGAAAATATTATAAAAATCAACTTTGTTGTGATGAATTATTGTTCGTACGAGCTGAATGATAGATTTTAAAGAAACACATTTGCGTTTTAAAATACATCCCGTCTGCAATCTTCGTTATAAAGGGTATTGCGTTCTTGATTCCTTTGTGCCAAAAACATTAATTCTGATCCGTTTAAACGAAGTCATGCGATTCTTTTATTGGTCCATGCAAAAGTGCACCCTGCTAAAAAATATTCCGTATTTAGTAAAATAACCCTGAGTTTTAGTTCAGTTAACGTCAAGCTTTGAGCAAGTCAACAGTCTAGTTAAAGACAGATTTCGTTACCGTTCATTACAGTACAGTTGATTGTCAGTTTTCAGTAATGCTAGCAAAAAGGCCAGGTTCGGATTCTGTGCCGTTAATTCAGAATTTGTAGTTAGTGCAAAGTACTGCCAGATACAGTTTTTCAGATTCCTGTGTTTTATAGTTGTGGGAAATCCATTTCCTTACCGAAAAGTATTGTTTAATTTCCGTATAGTTTACCGATAAAAATAATTCTCGTACCGTATACCGAAAATAACAACTAATAAGTACAGATTTTGTTTTAAGTGATCGAATTTTCGATTAATAAAGAAATTCCGGTAGAAGTGAAGATTAATCTACGAACAATTATCGAAATTAAGTTAAAACCTTTATTAAAATTTTAGTGATTTATAATTTCAGGCCGGATTTAAATGAGAAATGGATCATATTAAAAACAATAATGAAAAGAAGTGGATTGTTTCCAATAATAATTTAATAATCAACGTATACTAATTTACATGGTTATACTAGTCACTATACAGTATACTAGTCAGTATACTAGTTAATGGGTGAATCTTAATAATGAACACTTCATTTTTAATACAGTATTGTGTATTTTAAAATTTATCGAAGCTCAAGATAGTAGGATTGCAGAATACTTTCAAACATCTTCCAGTTTCTATCGTCCAGCAGTATTTGTGTTTTGTGTGTGTGTGAAAAAGTCATTATTGTGCAATTGGTGCTGATTTCGTTTGTGAATTACTAAATTAAAATAAGGAATCGTAAAAATATGAATTCTTTTTGTTGAACTTTGTAAAGATTATGTATGTTTTTTTATTCATATGTTGATTGAATATTTTTTATCGTATATAAATGTTTTTTCAGTTAAAAACTCTTAGGGCATTGAAAATTATTTCTATGCATTTTTGACAAGCTGTTATATTTTTTATATATTTCTTTTTTGTTATTGAATAAACATATTTTAAATTTAACTAATTCGAATAATATTGACTCATATAATTATGAAAGTCTTTATTTATATTTCACTTTTTCTAGCCTAACTTTGATACTAATGAATATAATTAACTATTTGAACAAAATTTATTGGATCTGACTTCATTTTCTGATGAATGATTTCAGACTATTTTAATCATCCTTATCAAATTTATAATCAGATGGCGCTCAACTATAGTATTTTTCACGGCCTACTAGATTCATATAAGCTTCGCTTAGCGAAGCTTATATGAATTTAGTAGGCCGTGGTATTTTTCTGTGTTTTGAAACCTTTATCTATCCTTTTAATAATTAGACAAGTGTAGAACCAATACCTACGACCTGATAATTAAATTTGTAATAAGAATAAGATCTCAAGCCGGCAATTTTGAGCATTATTGTAACGTAAGCATAAATATATTTTGATATATTTAAAGTTTTATTGTTGTGTTTTCGTGCAGAAAAAACCTCTCTTTCACATCTTACCCCTTCTTCTCGTTTCTATTTTTTAAATTTCTTTTCTATACTATCTTCTAATGTATCTTTACCAGATCTATCGAGATAACAAATGTCGACATTAATAATAATAACTAGTCGGCCCATCCTCATATTCCATGTTTACCGATACATCAATACTTCTTTATCTTACACTTTACAATCCATATGTTTGTCTCGCCGACACAGTACTGTAAGAAAATTACAGAATGCAACCTATGTAATATAATCTGTCAGCAATTGTTAGTAATAAATTGTATGTGACAGTGACACTTCAAAGTTTGATAAAGATTAAAGATGCTGGTAAAAGGTGTTGATAATCTGCATTTATGAATGTGAATCAGCTACATTTCTTGTTCATATGTACATTACTCGTATCTATTAATTTTGTGTGTACGGTGAGATCAATACGTGTGCTTGTTGGATCAGTAGAAGAGAAAGATCAATTTCCCTTCCTTGTTCAATTTACCGATGCATTTAAAACGTATTAAAGTAAGTTACCTTTCTAGGATTCCGTTAAAGTCTTTTTCTTTTCAGATTACTAACCTGTTGTGGTAGTTTAATCCATCCTGAATGGGTATTGACAGCAGCTGATTGTTTTCCTAAATCTAAAAGTGAGATAAAAAGAATAGAACGTCTATACCTAGATAATGTGTATACTGTATGTATGCGATCTAAAAAGTTTAATGATTCGGGGGCTTATCTAAATTATATCGAGAAGATTTGTATACACCCTGGGTTTCAGAAAACAAATGTTAGAAATATTTTAGATATAAGAAATAACATTGCTCTTGTTAAGTTGATAGAACCTTACGTTTTAAATAGGTATGTTAGTACTATTAGTTTGCCATTACAACGATCACGTCATGAAATATGTAGAGTTGGATTAATAATTTCTGTGGAACCTACACCATCGAATTGGTGTACAGGAGGTGGATACATTAACTACGCAGATATGATTGTTAAAGACAGAATAAGAGACATCAATCAAACCTCAAATACAATCTTTTATGCTGTGAAAAAACTCAAATCGACACACGCAGTACAGAGCAACAATTTCTTGAAGTGTGGTTCTCCATTTATATGTATCTCCGATATAACCATTCCTAACGAGATCATACAATATGGTGTAGTCGCTGGTAGTATAGAATTAGAAGAGGTAGTGACTTATGTAGAAGATGTTGAGAAGCATATGGAATTTATATACAAGTCTTTAGCATATCAATGGTCTTATACTAATCCCATGGTAACTGATACAAAAACAACAACAAATATTTCGAAAAACTTTGTAAAACGTTCGCTCAGGTATAGAAAAAAACAAAAAATATATGAAGACAGAGTTGAAGGTGCAGATACTGCAAATAGTGGAAGTTATCTTTTAGCAATTACTTTACTTGCTGTCTTGTATATATGTTAGTAAAATATTAAATGTTTTATTAATTTCTATATTATTAAAAAAGAAGAACTTGCTTAAGTATAATCGCATTCTACCAAAACAAAGCGTCATCAAAATCCCTTAACCTAATTACCTAATTTAAACTAGATAAATCTTCTCTTTAAAAGATATTCTCTTATTTTTATAATTGATGATCTTTCATTAAAAACTGTTATTAGATATAAACAAACTCGTGCTTTATTGACAAATTATTTCAAGTTTAATAAACTACAAACTCAGCATTATTTCACTCTAAATGAGTATTATTTTACACAGCTGTAATCGGGCATTGACCTAAATATTCTTAATTAAATTGTAAGGTTGTATACAAAACGTGCTTTATTCCAAGTTCAATAAACTACCTTCTACATCAGCATTTTTGTCGGGCAGATTTTATTACAAACTTTACAGGGCTGTCGTGTTTCTTAATTGAATAAAACAAATTTTTAAATGTAAAAATAATTCAATTTTACGCGGAAACGGCATACGATACAATAAAATGTTATTAAAGTTTGTTGTTGTGATAGATGAGATGCATCTGCCGACAAAGTTTGTTTGTTTGTTGTTGACATCTGTTTTTAACCATAATAAATATATATACTGTTACACAAGTAAATTTTCAACAAAAACGAGTTACGACTAGTAGGTTTTATTTCTGATTCTCCTATTAATAAAACAGAATTATGTAGCAAGCTTAGGTAAATAACGAAACTTTAGTTGTTCCAGTGGCGTATTTACAAATTTTTCTCGGGGGGTGGGAAGGGTGCTGTATGAAAATTCCAAATCAAAATACTTTTAGATTTTTCACATAACAGAGATTTTGACATAAATGACCTGGATTATTAAATAACTCAGCAGTGGCTCCATTTCGTAGTCCCCCCCAGAAAATAGGGTAAGTTAGGGGAGGTAAATCTGGGAGAGAAAGTCGGGGAGAGGTAAATGGGCGAGGGGTGATTCGAAGGAGGGGTAAGTTAAGAGAGGAGTGAGTGGGTGAATAACTCAGGAGGTTAATCGAGGGAGGAGTAAATCAGGGTGGATGATTGGTTGGTCGGGTATCTTCGAGGTAGTGTGGTAACTCGGAGCGGTAAGGTGGTGGATGCAAAACCGGGAAGATGGATGATTAGCAAGGCTACGATGTCCCGTGTGGTCGTATTTATAAAATTATGACAAGTGATGGACGCTTTTCGAAATTGTATACGTGCGATCTCACAAAACTGAACATCAACTTGCATTTAAGAAAGTTAACGCCTCCCTTTGGTAATTAGGTTAGAGCGTAAGTAGTTGGAGTCGTTTGTTAAATAACGTGCCCAGGGTGTACTTTAGCCGTTAATAAAACTGGAAAACATCCTTAAGAATGAGGGTTGGTTAGAGCGGGTAAGCGGTGGTAAAAGTACCGTATGGCCGTGATGAAGCCTGATTGTCCGAGCTTTCAGGTCGCGCTAGTGTTCTGACATGACATAAGGACTACCAATATAACGTAACCGGAACCGACGGCTTAACGTGCCCTCCGAAGTACGATAGTGTAAAACTAAAAGATAATATAGGTATAAACAAGATAACTGGAAATCAAGGATATCTGGTAACATGACTCCTTAAAACGCACTAGAATTCTAGAATTTAAACAAATACTCTGTCTAGTAATTGGTAAGGTCAACCAATTTCTCTAATCGATTTCATTTGATATTTTGAGAAAAAATGGTTAACATAAACTTCAAGTTAATTGAAGTTGGTAAAACCGTCTTTAGAATTAAAATATTAGCTATAGTTTAAGTAACAGCCCAAGTCGGTACAATTAGATTGTGCTCTTTTCTAATTATTTGTGCGCGTGCTTAGTTACCTTGTCAAAAAGGAAAAAAAAACAAAATTCGATGAATAACTACATATCAACTTTAGCATTAAAACTATTTATCTACATTAAGTCTTAAAGCATTGATTAACATTAAGAATTCAAGAATTTATTCTACCTAGAATTAATTGTAATTACCCTAATAATTTTATTATTGAATGTCCCGAAAGTGTTACAAGAAACGCTTTACTCCGGTTCAAATAGTTTTTAATGTTAGGTTCCAATCCTAAAGTTATATATAACTACTCGCATTAATGAGCAGAAAATGGACTTTTTATTGGCTAATCCTACCTATAATCACACTTTAATGTATACTAAATTAGTACTGACAGAGTGTATTACCTTACAGGGTTTTGTTTTTGTAAACTGTTTTCACATTTCCTGGTACGGAAAAATCTCACAAAGATGAACAAATTTTGGAAATCTAAAATTACTATTTCTGACGACATGTATGAAAATTCTAAAGTTGTAATGTGGATGTTACGTCTAGCAGGTCTTTTTCCATTAGTTGTGAAAACTAGTAGAGTTTCAGGTCGCTATTTGCAACTATCTGTACTTTATACCCTGTACAGTTATGCTATTGCATTATTTGCTAGTAAATATTTTAAAATTCTTTTTTTGTAATTCATACAACAGTTTTCTGCTTTCAGTGTGTAATTCCTACTATGATCAGTACGTTCATTTATTTTCCGGTGATAAGCCAATGCATATTGTAACAAATACAGATAAATTTGTACGTTTCGGTGGAATTAATATTTATTGTGCGATGATATTTTGCGAAGTCTTCTTTGTGCCTCGGAAGTTAATAAGATTTTTTGAATATTTAGAGGACATTAAATGTGTATGTAACTAGCTATCAGAAAGCTAAGATTTGAAATTCAATTTACTTTTCAGGTCGATAATACTGTAGATACAAAATACAAAAAATCAGAAAAATACACGTCAATTGTGTGGTTATCCTTCTTATGGGGACAAAGCTTATACACTGATTGCCTTGACATTTATATAGGTTATATAGTGGATAAAAACAACATTTTACTTAAACTGATTAGAAAAAATGTTAGTTATTATATGATTTTTATTTTGACTATGGCTATTATTCTTACAAATAAACATATGGCATACAGTCTGAGAAAAAGGATAATTAGAATAAATGAATTGTTGGATGATCATTTAAAAATTAAAGTAATGCCAGATATTTCATTGGATGCACCTAAGGTTATTCAACCAAAAAATATTCCGTTCGTAAGACAGCTTTCTTCAAAGGAGTTGTTGCAACCAAGTAAGTTGAAAGTACTTCTAAGGGCTAAACTAAACTTGCTGGTAGTACTTTTGTTCTAATTTAATGGGTATTCATAGTAGGGTTTACCATATATGTAAGCTTTAATAGAGAATTTTTCTCTTGAATAATCAACTCGACGTCGCACGTTGAAATCCACAAGAGGGACAACTTTTTAATTGTTATATTTATGACAAACAAATATATATAGAAATATGTAATCCTTACAATATAATTAGTGAAACAAGCAACTTACCCGTAGGAAGTTCCATGTTATAACAGGAACATTTCTCCAAACTACTTATGAAAAACTTTACTAAAGGCGTAGACACATAGGGTCAAACGGGGTAAAAACTAGACAGCATATACGGGTGGGGGTGCAAAAAAAAGACAATTATAAATATGAAATAAATAAAGATTAATAAAAAGTTTCACAGTATTTATTTAATTATATTAATATAATTATATAGTATAATTATATTAATTATTAATATAATCTATATATTTAAAACACAGTGCTTATTTTTATTCCAATTCGTTTAAGAGTTCTGCTGGCACGATTTCAGTCATCCTTTTTTAAATTGAAGCTTTCGCTGTGTAGATCTATCAACACTACTTCATTTTTATATATTTTTATTTTTTATATTTTTAAATTAAATAAATGTAAAATGACTAATTCAAGACGCATGAAATACGACATCCACTTGGGGCGACATCTCAAAATCTATCGCGTCATGTTCTGGAACTACTTTTATAAACAGACCGCTTCCATCACTAATATTCGATATTTGCTGCGGCTATTATCTGATTATCTTCATCTCTCATCTTGATATTTTAGTCATTCAGTGGTTATATTTTATAATATGCAAGAAAATTTAAAAATCTAGTTATTTCTGTATTAGGACACCAAGTTAGAGTTTTTATTGTTTTTATGTAGTGTTGGCAAATATTTCAAATATTTCCATGAGGAATATTTGAATTGCAATATTGTTACTTTGAAAATATTTCAAAAAGGAAACATTGATAAATTCCCGATCAAATAAATTTCCGCCTTAACCTTAAATTAATGAACGCGTTACAATTTTTTCAGTTTGCAATCTCATTTTGTACATCGTTGTGCGTTGTACATCGTTTTTTCATTTTTAGTTTCAAACACCAAAAATATTAAAATTAAAAATTAGTAAAATAAATTAATTAATAACAAACACAAATTAGACATTTCAGAAGCTTTTGAGATATACAAGCAAAAACTCAGGGTACCTAATGAATTAACAGATTGAGCTCAGTAATTCTCCGTTATTGGAAGTGTTAGATATTTAATTCTGATTATTTTTATGTTTTTATCTAGTTACCTATTTTTTGTATTTACCTTAACGACGTGTTTGTTTATATTTATATTACCTTTGATAATGACTAGGTGTAGAATTTGTATGCACTTAAAAATGCTGAAATATGCATGCACTTATGCACTATAAAAACGTGAAATATGCTCTTAAAAATCATGAAATATGCGTTTATTAGAAATTTTTAATAAATATATGCACTTTCATTATTAAAAAAACATCTGTTTAGCGTTATTTACATTTTATTTACAGAAATTATTTTAATTAGACATCCTATGCAATAATTTAATTAATTATATTTTCTAAACATAGAGCGTTACAGTTCACAATGACGTACATTTTTAAATTTTCAAAAGTAGACATATGCCTATTATCTCTAAATATTGTTTTATATTTTGAGAAACTCCGTTCTACATCGCAAGACGTAATTGGGGCATACTTAAAATTGTTTAATTCTACAAGCGAATAATGTTTTAGCTCGTCTAAAATGTCTTGACCAGATAATGCATCGTTTATGCTTTTAATTAAGTGAAAACCAGGATTTTTGTCTATAACGGATTTAAATTTTTGTTTTATAGTCAAACCCTTTGGCCCTTTTACTTTATTCAAAGAAACACCTAACAATTTTACATGCTCAAGAAATTCATCTAATGAATTTCCCTGACTTTCTAATTTCTGAATTAGTTTAGCTAAACGCACAAAATTTGTCAAAACAAACAATAATTCTGCCCTCACCTCCTTAGTATTAAAAGCATCCTGTGCGCTTTGTGTGCATAGTGCATCGTGTTTATTAAGTTTATTTACAAATGCTTTAATAATATCAAAATAAGTTGCATAATATTCTGCTGCATAAAGCCAAGTACTCCACCTTGTTATTACAGGCTCAGGTGGGAGAAGCACTTCTTGAGCAGCTTCCCTAAATATTTGTATGCGATATGGAGCTTTACAAGCAATTCTTTTTACATCTGAAATTATAGAGTTTACGTTCTGATATATTTCCCGTACTTTTTTCGCAACTCTATGCATTGCATGGGCAAGACAAGTTAAGTGGATCATTTTTTCGTACAGAACTTGTAAGCCTGCTCCAGCCTTGATCATGTACGGTGCCACGTCGGTGACGAACAGGAGTACTTTCTTGTACTGTATGCCGTCCGGCCACAAAATAGCCATCAAATCATTAAACAATTTTGCCACAGAACAATGATTGGCGCTCTTGAAAACGTCCATTGCTAATAGATAGGTTTGGAATTGTTCTCCGAATTTAAAACGCCAATTATAACGTTAGCCACGTATCTGAAAACAAAAATTTGATTTTTATTTTATAGAACTACATAATTAGTCGGTTACAAACAATTAGCGCAAAACAGTTATTTAAAAAAATATATATTTTAATCAAGCAAAAATATTGTTGTGATTAAATATGTAACTAACAAAATAGAAAATAAAACGTCCGTAAATTGCTCTGCTGTCTTTAATTAGATAAATTTTACTAACAAAACGAAGGAAATCTAGTTTCTAAGCACCTTCCAGTAGTGTCAGTAGATTCGTCAATGGAAACCCATATGAAGTTATTCGCTACATGTTTTCTAATTGATTTTATGGTCTCTTCGTATAAACGAGGTAAATAAATTTTCCTGAGTGTAGACTTGTCGGGTATTGGCATTTTTGAAATTTCTTCCAGAAAATTACGAAATGCTGAGTGATTAATTTTACTTAGCGGGATATCTGCAGCCACTAATGCACTACATAATTTTTTATTAAATTCGATCGATTTGCAGGACTCACCGCGGGAATTATTAAGGCACCCCGGTAACAATGTGTTTTTTTTATTTCAGGGCAACACACTTTTGATGTCGAACCGTGTTCAGATGTTGTGTAGCTTGAAAGCGTTTCGTTGCAGTCGCTTTATCGTCGCACACTGTACAATACAACACCTTATCGTCAGTTGTAAGAACACTAAATTCCTTAACATAACTTCGAAGTGTAACAGACACAGACCGTTTTTCTTTACCCATCTTTACACTCTAAAATTTCAAACTGAAATGCAGTTTGCAATTTCTAAACTGTCTTAATTGAAAGATTACAAGATTAGTAAACAAAAGTACAGGCAAATTTTTCTATGAACAGGAAGTTGTCAAAGGGTCTTTGGAATTTCCTAATACCTATTTATCACAATACCGCAGGATGTAAGTATTTAAATTTTAGTTGAAACCTTTTTTTTCTTAGAAAATATTAACAAGTACACAGATGGTTAAGGCAGTAAAATATTTTAAAGCCTAGTATTTAACAATAAGCTTAAATTATGGGTTTCCCCTAGACTCAACTAAGCCGCCCTTGGTTGGTTGTCTAAAATGCTAAAATTATTTAAAAAATAATAGAAATTTCATAATTAAAGCATGTAAAACGCCCAAAAAGTGGTAAAATATGCACAATCGTTCAAAAATGCTAAAATATGCATGCATTTATAAAAAACACCTTAATATGCATTTATATGCACTTTCAAATTGACATATGTGATTCATATGTGGCTTAAACATGTAGAAATATAACTCTGCATATGTTTGCTATAAGCAGAAAAAACATGCAAGTGCATAGAAATCCTATACCTAATAATGACAGCTTAGCTGTTGAAACAATATTGTCAGGTTATAATTTAATATATACTGCGAAACTTTTTATTAATCTTTATTTATTTCATGGTTATGGAGTTCCAAAAAGTAAGGTTAGAAATAATAAATAAAATTATAGATATACCTCGTAAGATAAGTCTAGTCGAATAACACAAAAATTAGTATTGGCAGTAAACATAACTAAAAGTTTAGAACAATGAAAATACGTTCTTCTTAAAGATAAAAAATAAATTATTTATGCCTGTAGAATTATATCTCTTAAAAACACGGGATATTTGGCGTGATTATTTCCTGAATAAATGTATATTGTTTTTAAATTATTTATTGGTATTTACATTAGTACAATTAATAAAGAAATTACAATTTTTATAAATATGTTTTCATTTTTTGCAAATTCAGTTTAAGTACTTTTGATAATGATACAAATTATTCAACGATTAAATTTTGACACATTTTTAACCATGGTTAAATTTTGATATTTGAATTTTTATTATTATTTAAGTGACAGTAACCATGGTAATTACGCATTATTATGTATATAAAGGAAATAATAAAAATAATTCTTTAATTATCTTACGTCATTTATTCTATTATTACTTAAAAACTCATTTACAATAAATAAGAGCCTTTCTTACGTGCTTGGCTATTTTTGAAACAGGAAAACTTCTGAATTCGACTGTACAATTCTAACTTTATTAACAAACGCTATTTTTGTTTTCTTGTTTACTCTTAAAAAACATTACAATTTTGTTTGTTGATAGCACTTCAATGCGTAGAAACTGCTAACAGCTCGTTTCATTTTGTGTGAAGTGTTTCCACTCTTTTATCTGGTATCTGCTACTCTTATCAGACCCTGTACACATGGAGCGTTTACTAACGCGCGTTTGCTAACGGGCGTTAGCGACTATATAGTAATAATAATAATAATCTTTATTTGTCCAACAGGTTACCCCAATTACAGGACAATAATAATAATATAATGATAATAATAATAATAAAAACAATTCAAAATATGAACATAATGTAACTTTCTTTGTAACACTAATGAATACACTATAAATTAACGCTATGATTATAAACCACTAAAACTATTATGAATTTCTAATACAACATTTATCTTTACATTTACTATTTATTTCGTGATACCCATTTAACTACTCGCTGTTGAATGCTCCTCTTTTATCCGCGAAGTCGATTTTATACCCTCATATAATTGTACCAGAAGCCGCTGGTGAACCTACTATGTATTTCTGGAAGGCGCTAGATAAACCGCGTCTGGTTTACATGCTTGGTGCGATGCGTCATTCTCTCGAATGCTGTAGAATATTCCATTTGTTGTGTGAAGAAGAGGTTCTTTCTTTTTCTCTCTTGTTACACTGCCCCCCTCTTCAAGTCTGTTCTGTCCCAGAACAGGTTTTATGCTCTAGTTCCTGTAGAACGGGTCATGACGATATCGACAGTCTTCACCTCGACTACACGTTCCATTACGGTAGAAGTAACAGTCTACACTCTTCGTTGGCCTTAATGCGGACTGTGGGTCAAAACTGCAGACGAAGATCTTGACGTCCGTACCTCTAAAGACAACTTCCAGCATGTTTCTAACGATTCTCCAATCCAGCTGGTCCCGCCCACAGCCGAGTTTGGGAACTGCCAATTTGTTAATACCCCTGGTAAGCAACTCGATCCTCAAATTCCATAATGCCCTTCACAAGTCGGCGTAACTCGGTTTCTGGTAGTAAAACTGCTTAGTTACCAAGTAGTAAATGGATCGGTCATGATCAGGCAAGCGTAAGGATTTACTAACAGAGGGATTTTGTTCTCGAAGTTCATTCAGCCGTCCAAATTTATTTCTAAACACTACTGCGATCCCCCTGGACATACGGAGATCCTCGGAGACACAGTGGGCAATGGAATAATCACCAGGGACCCGGAAGAGATCTGGTTGCATCTCAGTCGTGACTCCGAATCGCGCTTTTCTAGTTCCAGAAAACGCAGCCATAAATTCTCTAAAGGTTGGCTGATCATCTTCAGGCCTTACGGTATTGACAGCCACCTCAACATCATCTTCTCGATTCGCGACTACGTTATTGTTTCCCTCATAGTGCGCCAGACGATTGGAGTGTAACACCTTTGGTTTCACTCTTGGCAATTTCTGGATGCGATAAATCAAGTCATTTATTCGTTTCTTCACCTGGTATGGGCCCTCCCAATTCCGCTGTAACTTTGGAGAATAGCCACGACGTCTTTGCGGGTTGTATAACCAGACAAGCTCTCCAGGTTGAAACCCTCCTTCTTGGGCTCTTACATCGTACGTAGCTTTCATCCGGTCACTCGCGATTCGGCTAGTGTTTCGGGTTCGGTCGTGAATATCCTCCAACTTCTTCTTTAAGTTGATGACGTAATCATTCCCGGCTACCTCTTGCTCTATAGGTGGGAACCCAAATTCCAGATCACAAGGTAACCGTAACTCGCGTCCAAACATCACAGATGCTGGTGACTGACTGGTTGTTTCGTGGACCGATGCACGATAAACCATTAGGAACAGGTGCAGGGACCAATACGTCCCAGTCTCGTTGATGATCGGAGACGACCTTGGCCTAATATTTGCCCATTGTCCAATTCATGCGTTCTATCATTCCATCGGACTGCGGATGTAACGGTGTGGTCCGAGTCTTGCGAATGCCCAACAATCGACAGACTTCTCCAAACAGTACATACTCAAAATTGCGGCCTTGGTCTGAATGCAGCTCCATTGGCACTCCGAAGAGACTGAAAAGCTCTTTGACTAGTACGTCAGCAACAGTTGCATCTTCCTGGTTTGGTAGGGCATATGCTTCTGGCCATTTGGTAAAATAGTCCATTGCCACTAAGATGTATTTATTCCCATCGTCGGTTTCGGGAAATGGTCCGGCAATATCTATAGCTATTCTTTCCAGGGGACTACCCACATTGTACTGCCTCATAGGTGCTCTTCGTTTCCCCAAGGGTCCGTTGCCAGTGGCACAAAGTTCGCACTTTCGGCACCACTCTTTCACGTCTTCTTTACAATTGACCCAATAGAAACGCTCTCTAACTTTCTCCAAAGTTTTCTTCACGCCAAAGTGTCCTTCTGAGACACCGTCATGGAGATGTTGCAATACTGTAGACACTCGGCTCCTTGGAACCACGAACTGAGACCTAATGGTGGTGCCATCTTCACTCTCCAGTACTCGCTTCAGGAGATCGTCTTCCACCTTCAAGGACTCCCATTGGGCCCAATATGCTTTGAGAGTTCTGTTGAAAGGACTGACAGCTTCCCAGGCAGGCCTTTCTCCCACACGCTTCCATTCCAGTACCATTTTTAGTTCGGGATCAGCCTCCTGCTGTAGTTGCAATTCTTCCGGCAACCAATTGTCGTTGACGATGGTAGTCCTTAATACTTGGCAAACCCTCTCTTCCAAACGAGAGCAACGACGGCAGTCCGTTGGACAGGGTCTTCTTGAAATAGCATCGGCATTTCGATGACTAGTGCCCGCTCGATGTTCTGTGTCAAAGTCGTATCCATGTAATCGTTCGATCCACCTTGCGACCTGGCCTTCAGGATTACGGAATTGTAGAAGCCATTTTAACGCTGCATGGTCCGTCCTCAATAAAAACTTCCGTCCGTACAAGTATTTGTAGAAGTGCTCAACGGACTTCACGACGGCCAATAATTCTTTTCTGGTCACACAATAATTCCTTTCGGCTTTCGACAAAACCTTACTAAAATAGCCGATGACCTTTTCTTGTCTATCCTGTATCTGAGAAAGCACACCCCCAATGGCCAGGTTACTTGCATCTGTGTCAAGTATGAATTTCCCTTCTGTCCGTGGATAGCTCAATATTGGTGCTGTTGTCAGGGCACGCTTCAACTGTTGGAAAGCTGTTTCGCACTCTCCGCTCCAAACATACTCGCGCCCATCTTCAGTTAACCTTGTCAGGGGCTTCGCTATATTAGCAAACCCAGGAACGAAACGCCTGTAGTAGGTACATAACCCAAGAAAACTACGAACTTGGTGTTTATCTCTAGGTGTTGGCCACTCTTGGACTGCATGAATCTTTTCGGGGTCGGCTGCCACTCCATTTTGTGATACGACGTGCCCGAGATATTTCACTTCCTTTCTGAATATGTGGCACTTTTTCGGACTCAGTTTCAGATTGGCTCCACGTAATCTTCGAAACACTTCCTCTAGATTTTTCAAATATTCGTTGAATGATTTTCCGACTACAATCACATCATCTAGGTATACCAGGCAGGTCTTCCACGACAGCCCTCTCAGGATGGTCTCCATTAGACGCTCAATGGTAGCCGGAGCGTTACATAGACCGAAAGGCATAACTGTAAACTGCCATAGTCCGGAACCAATAGTGAACGCGGTCTTCTCCCGGTCTTCAGGTTCCATTTCAACTTGCCAATAACCACTCTTCAAGTCCAAAGTCGAAAACCATCGCGAACCAGACAGGGTATCTAACGTGTCGTCGATGTTTGGTAAGGGATAGCTGTCTTTCTTGGTCACGTTATTGAGCTGCCGATAGTCCACACAAAATCTCGTTGACCCGTCCTTCTTACTGACCATGACCACCGGTGATGCCCATGGACTGCTGGATGGCTCGATGACCCCTTGTTCTTCCATATCGGTAATAATCTTCTCGGCTTCTGCTCGTCTTGCTAGAGGTAGACGCCTCGGCTGCTGACGGACAGGCATAGAGTTGCCTGTATTGATTTTATGTTTTACTATATCTGTTCGTCCCTTCTGGCTATCGTCAAGAGCGAAGATATCTTGGTATCGGTGAACCAAACCCTGTATCTCTTTCACTTCCGTTCTATTTAGGTCTTCGCACGAACTAACAACCAAACCCACTAATTTTTCACCATGGTTTTTGGGCATTGGTTTTGGAACATCAGCAATACACCTGGCTACTCGGAATACTGGCACACACTGTCCCACAAGGGTACTCCTCTTCAATGTCACCGGATCCACATTAACGTTCATAAGCCTCACCGGTACTGTCTTTCCAACCTTGATCAGCGCTTTTCCCACCAGTACGCCACTATGGATCTTCTTATCACAAACAGGCTCCATCATTCGCACACATCGTACCCGAAGATCTTCATCCAAACCTGCCTCGACAACCATCTTGCTTTGACCCGGCAATATCACATCTTCTTTCAGCAAAACCCTTACGACAGGATCTTCTCGTGGGTGCAACGGAAGTTCTTCATTACCAACCTTCAAAACACCCTCCTTCAAGTCCAATGTAAAACCAAATTTTCTCAGGAGGTCCATTCCCAAGATGAATTCGTCAATGATGTCGGCTACCTGCTGGTACCTCATGATCACGTTCTTCACTTCCAATGCCAATCCTCATCTTCACCACTCCGCGTGTTGGTATCACTTCACCTGTTACTGTACGGAGTTGAGTAGTTGTCGGTAACAACTTAATGCTTCTTCGTAGAATGTCAGGGCGTATAATCGATTTTGTCGCCCCCGTATCAATGAGTAGGGCGACAGTTCGATTAGCAATCTTCCCATCTACGAACAAACTGCTGGTATTGTTCTTCGATGTTACGGCATGGATGGTGATCTCCGGGGCATCTCCACTCAATGTCAACGTTCGCCCCCTTCCGTCGACCCCCTTTAGTTTTCCGACTGCTGAACTTGTTTTGGTTTAGGGCAACGACGTCGTATATGCTCTTGTTCGCCGCAATTCCAACAACGAGGCCCTCGAACTTCTTGATGATTCTTCTTACGGCTTTCTTACTAAGAACTCTCTGTACTAACTCCTCTAGGTGATCTTTAGAACCTTCTTCTTCTTCCACAACGGCCCGAACACGCCCGTAACCTCGGGACGCTTGTTTTGCAGCTTCAAATTCTAAGGCGTGAGCAAGCGCATCATCAGTTGTTCTTGGTCGTGCCAGCCTCAATGATTGTTGTGTTTCTCCGTCTCTTAACCCATCAATGAAGGTCTGCACAGCGAGTTGTCCCAGAAATGAATCGGGTGCCGTAGGGTACGCCAATCGGACAAGCCGCGCAACATCGGCTTCTAACTCCTGAAGGCTTTCTCCATTCTTCTGGATACGATTCTTCACTTGCGCGTGATACACTTGTTGAAGATGCGCGTCTCCATATCTCATCTCCAATCTAGACACTAACAATTGGTAATCATTTTCCTGTCCTGCTGGGATTGTTTGCAGGACGTTCAACGCGTCTCCACGCAAAGCCACAGTTAAAGAAACGGCCTTTTCCTTGCCTGTCCATCCGTTGGCCCCAGCGGCCGCCTCAAATTGTTTGTAGTAGGTGGACCAAGGTATCTTTCCATCGAACGTGGGTGGTTTTATTTTTATCCCTACGGCAGGAACCGTTTCTTCTTTAAATTGCTTCTTTACTTCATTAAACTCAGAAGTTGAGGGAAACCGTAGTTGCCTCATTCTATCTTCCAGCATTTCGGTCATATCGTCTTTCTTAGTTGTTGGTGGTAATTGCATTTGGGCTATTTTCTCTTCTACCATCTTTATTAGCCTATCTTGTTTCTCCAATTTAATTTCTAATAGTCCTAACGCGCTGGAATTTTCCAACAATTCTTCGAAAACCTTATCTTCTAACACTTTGACATTGTCCAGTGATTCTTCTTTAAGCCTTCTAGAACTTTCTTCGGACTTTTCTAGTAATTCTTCCTTAAGCAATCTTGTGTTTTCTAGTAAATCTTCTTTAAGCGTTCTAGAATTTTCTTCAGACTTTTCCAGTAGTTCTTCTTTAAGCATTCTAGTATTTTTAAAAACTTTTTCTTCCAGTGCTTTAGTATTTTTAAGTAATTCTTCTTTAAGCATTTTAAAATTTTCTTCGGACTTTCTAGAATTCTCTTCGTGCTTTTCCAATAATTCTTTTTTAAGCATTCTAGAATTCTCTTCCATTTTACTTAATAACAAATTAGTATCAATTGCGGGTCCAGGTATTTCGAAGAGGAAACTTTCAGGGTCTTCTTGCTGTTCCAAAAGCCATTCTCTTAGCCGATTTATTAACACGTTTTTAAGGCCCGTTGTGTCTAAATCTCGTTCTTCAAGTTCGTGTTTTAAGTCTATTACTTTAAGATCTTTTAACAATTTCATCGCCATTTTAATTGTTTGTTGAAATTATGTTTAACACTAAAAATTTAATCTCACCGCACTTTATTTAATTATTACGCGATTTTATTTATTTTAAAAACCTCACACCTGTAACACCACTGTAACGTTCTTTTTAAAATAATAACAAAAGTGCCGTTTAAATCGTCTATTAATAATTAATATTTATTTACAAACACTAATGAATACACTATAAATTAACGCTATGATTATAAACCACTAAAACTATTATGAATTTCTAATACAACATTTATCTTTACATTTACTATTTATTTCGTGATACCCATTTAACTACTCGCTGTTGACTGCTCCTCTTTTATCCGCGAAGTCGATTTTATACCCTCATATAATCGTACCAGAAGCCGCTGGAACCTACTATGTATTTCTGGAAGGCGCTAGATAAACTGCGTCTGGTTTACATGCTTGGTGCGATGCGTCATTCTCTCGAATGCTGTAGAATATTCCATTTGTTGTGTGAAGAAGAGGTTCTTTCTTTTTCTCTCTTGTTACAATAACATATATGAAACTCACAGCCATAGATTTAATTCAAATACACCATTATTGGTATTAAATATGTAAGTACTTGAAGCCAATACATCTATAATAAATTTTTCAGCTTTTTGGCACCTAATACTTATAGGCGTATGTAGCATTATATTCGTACGTGGAGTTGACAATCTAAATGACGATCCCTGTCTTGCCGACTACCTTGGTATATTAAAAGGTATCCTCGCAAGTAAATCTTGGGCATCCCATTTAAAATTAATAAGTTTCGTAGGAAATCAGCACACTACATGTCTCTTCTGATAGTTAAAGAAAAAATGCTATGTCTTGCTTCTATCTCAGTTTGACCTACACCTCTTTCTGGATATCTTCTGTCTAACTTAAAGGACAGGAACTTCAAGAGTCGACGCTGAACCTGATCTAATTAAATAGCGTGACATGCATATATTGGGTACCAAATTAGCGACGCATATTACATTTTACTAACGACCATGGCGTAATATAGCCCTTTAATTACGTTTTTTCCCAGCCGGTTAAAAAAGTAAGCATTGCCCACCTTCCCACAGGTAAGAAAGTTCAATTTTCTTACCTAAGCAGTTTTTATGACGAGACTGTACCGAATGTTGGCTGACGTTGACAGTTGACAGTCCGTGCAGTTGACAGATGGATTATTTGTCTGTTCCTAAAATACCAGGAATTAGGAATTTATTTATATCGAAATTAAACGAACAGTACAAGTTTGTGTTTATAAATAACAGTTTTATATTTATATGTAGTGAAGTGAAACATACCGTACCTACAACAATTAAATTAACAGTTAAAGCAAGAGGACATTAATTTTTATTGAAATTAAAGGTAAAACTGCAATTTGTGCAATTTTGAACGGTAATTTCCGTTTTTAAATTACTAACAGGGATGTTCATGTCACTGTTTGCAATATTTGAAATATTTGAAACAGGAACACTTTGCTTCTGGATTTCTTGAATGTAAGAATGTCCTGGTTGCAAAGGTCCTGGTTGCGTAGATCCTGGTTGTGATTCAATACTCGGTTCTGTTACTTGAACCATTCTGGCAATTTTTCTTTTGCTTTCCAGGCAGTCGTCTACATAGCTTTCAGCTATGTTTGAGGATTTCCAACTTCCATGGCGTTTCAGATCTAAAACTCCACCACCCTGTAAAGCTAGTGCAGTTGCCGAGGTTCTTCGGAAGCAGTGTCCGGTAAAAAGGTGTGAATTTTCTAGTTTCAAAAATGAAGCGATTTTTTTAGGCATACCCCCAAACATATTGTGCCCAATCGGCTGCTTCGATACTTTCCCATCGTGAATTCTAAGGAAAAACCGTGACTGATCTGCAGGTCTCATAGCAATATACTTTTTGGTGATACGTATCCAATTTGGTTCAATTATTACAAACCGTCTTGAAGTTCCAGTTTTTGTATGAGGTATATCTACAGTAATAATCTCATCTTTCACCTCTAAATCGTGAATACTCATTTTGCAGAGCTCATCGCTTCTGCAAGCACCTGCTACGCCCATAATTAAAGCAACCTTGAATTGAAAATTTTATTTTAAGAAATTGCTACCCATGTTACTTACTTTTATGGGAATAAATTCCTCATCTCTTGCATCCTTAAGAAAAGTGTTTACTTGATTAATATTAAGAACTGAAGATTTTTTTGGCTTATAACCCACATTTTGTCGCTTCAGAAATGACAGTAATTTAGGATACTTGGATATGTCTACATTATCCCTTAGGTTTAAAGTGGTTTTTACCATAGAATAGATAGACCACAGTGTCGATGATTTGTAGTTTTTTGATTTTTCCTCAAAGTATACCAACACTACATTTTCGGTGATTTTTGTTACTTTTTTGGCATTACACCATTTCTTAAAGTTAGAATAGGCCTTATTATATCTGTCTTGCGACTTTTCTGGTAATAAATTGCTAACAGTAGCAAGTGCTGCAGCACGAATTTCAGGTGGCGTGCACGAAATTTCATTGCTCTCTGTATCCGACATTTTAGGTAATCTGCACTTCAATTTGAATAAAATGTTACATTTGCCAAAAGTTTAAACCAATTTACTTGCTATCTTCCTCACTATATTTAAAAATTTTCAGAAAATTTGCACAAACGACGCCAATTTGACAGTTTTTATTTTAATTGCAAAGCCAACTATTCATCAAACTCTTTTCATTTTTAAAGTTTTTTTTTTATAATTTTATTCGTAGAATTTGTAAGTTTTTAAAGTTAATTGTGACTGAAACCGTTATAATCTTTTTGGGAATAGCATGAAATCGGAAGACATGGTGCATATTTTTCATGTTATTGTCACCTCTGTTAACAGTTTGTTTTATTATTTTTATGGTGTTAAATTTTGCTTTATTGGCGCCGGCTGGGAAAAAAATAGTATTCAAACCTCGTTAAGAAAGTGCCCTTGCAGACCTTGGGCAATTACAAACCTCGCCTTCGGCTCGGTTTATAAACTTTGCCCGCGGTCTGCAAGAGAGCACTTTCTTACCTTGGTTTGAAATATACTATTGTACTTCTGACAAACTTGGACACTCTCATTACAAACCCAAGAGATTTACATGCAGAGTTACGTAATTTCTCAATATGTTCTATAAATGTAAATTTCGTTTTAAATATTACGCCTAAATCTTTTATTGTATCGCATTTTTGTATTTGCATTTCGTTAACATAATATGCCGAATTAAGATTTGCTTGACACCTTGTGTATGACGAATATGAGTGAAGCATTTATTGACATTCAGTTTCAGTTTGTTTGTGGTGCACCGTTGAGCCATTAGAGATAAATTAAGTTGTAAATTGTCCACGTCAAGTTGGTTATTAATTTTAGCGAAGATTTTTACGTCATCCGCATATGCTAGAGTTTGACAAGATAAGGAAATGAGCAAGTCGTTAATAAATATGTTAAATAAAAGTGGTCTCAGGCTAGAACCTTGTGGAACTTCACATTCAGAAGTGAATTCATAGGAACAAAATCCATTGTACGAGACATAGCAACATCGCAGCGAGAGAAAAGATTTTATCAATGAGATTGATACTGGAGAGAATCCGAAACCACTCAATCTACCAAGCAAAATTTCGTGATCTATCGAGTCAAATGCATGAGAAAAATCTGTATAGATTACATCCACTTCACCTTTTTTATCTAAAGATTCACAAACGTATTGAGACAATGTTGCCAAATTAGAAATGATAGTGCGTCCCGACATAAAACCATGTTGGTTTGGAGAAATAAATGCACGAACGTGATTATATATTTGTTGGTAGATTACCTGTTCGTAGACCTTAGCAAAATTGGAGATTATGGATATTGGTCTGTAATTAGTTATTATTGAAGCATCATCTTTTTTATAAGCTGGACAGATCCTAGTTCGTTTCCATCGCTCTGGAAATATACTATTTCTTATAGATAAGTTAATTAAATATGTTAGTGGTTTTGCCAAAGCAAAGCGACAATCACGTACTAAAAATCTTGGAATTGAGTCGTCACCAGAAGTTAACTTATTCGGCAGAGTAGACATAATCCTAAGTACGAACTTTTCTGTAACTTCAGAGAACATAAACGGTAGGTCATAGTTGGAGAAAAAAGGTAATGTGGTATTGTCAACAGAATAGACACTACAGAATATTGTTTATTGTTTCCAGTCTTACTTTATTTCGAAGTGTTTGTCCAATATATACCGAACTACAAAAAGAACAATTTAAACGGTAAATGCCCGATTTCATATCATGTGTTTTGTCTTTAGCATGAAATAAAAATGAAAAAGTGTTAGTGTTGGTTTTAAATGTTATTTTATAACATTTAAATTTTATAACATTTATTGTTGGTTTTTCTTAGTATATGTGCATTTTTTCTGATATTTTGTCAAAATATGGTAGAGGGGATAAATCCCATTGACAATCAAACAGAAGACACAAATTACATATCTATACCATATTTTACATACATAATCTAATTATGCCAAACACCTTTTAGAACAATATCACAGAATGACTCCTAAAAATAATATTAAATTCCTACATTTTTGTAATAACAAACGTAAATTAGACATTTTAGAAGCCTTTGAGATATACAAACACAAACTCAGGGTACCTTTAATGAATGAACAGCTTGAGATCAGTAATCCTCCATTACTGGAAGTGTTAGATATTTAATTCTGATTTTTTTTATCTTTTTATCTAGTTACCTATATTTTTGTATTTACCTTAGCGACGTGTTTATTGATATTTCTATTACCTTTGATAATGATAGCTTAGCTGTCGAAACAATATTGTAATAAATACTGTTAAAACTTTTTACTAATCTTTATTTATTTCACTAGAGAATATATCTGCAAATTGATTGATAATATCTTGAGGATTATTGTATTTGTTTGTAGCGTCCTGAAGTGTACCTGGTATTCTTGTAGCTCCTGTTTTTGTATTTACGAACTTTCAAATTTTAGAAGGATTATGACAGACGTTATTTTCCATCATTTGTTGTTATAGGCAACAGCAATTTGTGTTTTAGTTAAATTCCTCAATCTTTTAAATTCAGCAAGGTAGGTTCCATTTTTCGTGCAAAGCCACTATGATAATGAGTGTTTATATTCCTTTTAACAGGTACATGCAAATTTAAAATTGAGTAAAATAATTTATAGAATGCATCAACAGCTTCATTAACATCAACAATCGATTGTAGGTTGGACCAATCGTTTATAGTAGATAATTTGTTTTGACAGTTCTTTTGAGGTTATCAATGAATTTTTAATTCTTATAAACAATATCCATCCTAATATAAAATTTACACTAGAAACAGAACAAAACAGGGCTATAAACTTTCTAGACTTAAATATCAAGATTAACGCAGACAATCTTTTTGAATTTTCCATATACAGAAAACCAACACAAACAGACATAACAATACCAAATGAATCTTGTCACCACAATACACATAAAATAGCAGCATACAGATCATTAGTACACAGAGCTTTAACTATTCCACTAACAAAATCAGATTTTAGCAAAGAGATATCAACCATTAAACAACTAGCACATGCAAATCATTATAATCCGAACATGATTGACACTTTAATTAAACAAAAAGATTATAGGTTAGCTATCAAAAGAATATATCCCATTGACAATCAAACAGAAGACACAAATTACATATCTATAAGTACCATATTTTGGCAAAATATCAGAAAAAATTGCACATATACTAAGAAAAACCAACAATTATAAAATAACATTTAAAACCAACACTAACACTTTTTCATTTTTATTTAATGCTAAAGACAGAACACATGATATCATGAAATCGGGCATTTACCGTTTAAATTGTTCTTTTTGTAGTTCGGTATATATTGGACAAACACTTCGAAATTTTGACATAAGATATAAAGAACACGTACGTCATTACAAAAATAAACATCCTGAAAAATCGAATTACGCCAAACACCTTTTAGAACAAAATCACACAATGACTCCTCAAAATAATATTAAATTCCTACATTTTTGTAATAACAAACGCAAATTAGACATTTTAGAAGCCTTTGAGATATACAAACACAAACTCAGGGTACCTTTAATGAATGAACAACTTGAGCTCAGTAATTCTCCGTTACTGGAAGTATTAGATGTTTAATTATGATTTTTATTATTAATTTTTATTATTATTATTATTATTTTATCTAGTTACCTATTTTGTATCTACCTTAGCGACGTGTTTGTTTATAATTATATTACCTTTGATAATGACAGCATAGCTGTCGAAACAATATTGTCAGGTATATTTTAATAAAACTGTGAAACTTTTAATAATCTTTATTTATTTCATAATTTAAGTAGATCATTATAATAAAGGGAATTATAGTTTGCCTTGCGAAAATTAAAGCTACGATTATTGGCTACTCGAAACTTAATAGCAGTGGTTAATAGCAATGTCAATAGCAGGGTGGTAAGCGTCCCCTGGAACCAAAGGTGTTTCTGATTTGTCAATTTTGAAACTCCAGTTGACATTAGTAAGAATCAGATTAAGTAATTTATTACCATTGTTGCGCACGGAGTTAATTTGGTTTAAATTTAATATTGTAATAAAATTTTGAAGACATCTAGTGTTACTATTTTCAATATTGTGAAAAGTCGGCTATGTTGAAGTCACCAATGATTAACACATTATGATTAATTAAAATGAGCTCAAGTGACGATAGAAAAACTTGTAAATCATCAGTCGCAATATTAGGCGGTGTAGAGAGAGCACATATTAATAAATTAGTAGATTTGATGTGACAATTGCAGATGAGCAAGTCAATGAGTGGTACTAGAATTGAAATATTAGACGTACCGATTATAGTAAAATTTATAAATCTCTCCAATGCAATCAGTACACATCCACCCTTAGATCTTCCAACAGTTAAAAATTTTCTATCAGATCGTACTGAAGTGATATTCATAATAAAATCAGTCATTACATCCAGATTACCTCAAGAAGGCATTGCATGCTAAGTGATTGCCATGACAACAGTAATCAACAACAAGAATATAAATAAATATCTCATAGAAGTAAACATGTCTTTTATTGTCTTCTACAAGAGATAACATATAAGATAGTGTACAAGACCATACACAAGCAACCTGTATTCCCACATTAATCTTCTAAACACTACATTGGTGACCCCGTAAGAAGAACTTAGATAATCGACACCATATCTTCAATATACCATTGCTCTGGTTTTCTGTCTCTGCCGACAGACGCAACCTGCAACCTGGAGTTCCTTGAATTGGTTATTTGATTATCTCACGCGAGCAGTCGACTTTCAGAAGTTTATATTCTTTTTTATCATTTAAATAAGATAAGTAAACTATATTATATTGGTTACGTTTCAATATGGCGCAGTTAAAAGCAAATTTAGTTAAATTTCCTATTTTTGACAGTTCACATATACACATGTCAATAATCTTAATCGATAGATACTTTGACTTCCTACATATTGATAACGAGATTCAAAGATATAATGTCCTAATTCATAACTTGCCATATAACATTTTACAACTACATTCGAATCTTATCAGGTTTATTGATAACAATAAACTTTCATTCGAACCATACACCACGTTCATCAACGAACTATTAAACTATTACATGGGTTCTTCTTTGGATAAATCTATTCCATACAACCCAACATCAAATACTATCTCTTCTCCCAAAGAGATTAAAGAATTCTGGTTACAGCAAAATGATTCACCTGAATTTTTTGGTCTAGTTAACCTATTTAAAAACGAAATCATTTATCCGTGTAATTTCATAAACACAAACTGTAATCAAATATCGCACGATCCGTCACAAATTCAGGATTCTAACCCCCAATTAAGTGACGATACTCAAAACGTCATTTATCAATGCAATGTTCTTTCAGATGCACATGCATCCACTAATACCTTCTGTGTTGATAAACCTGACCATTCAATTATTAAAAAGCACGTTCCGCAGGTTAATACTTCCATTACAGAAACTATTACAAATAATTTAATTCCAAAAGTACATTTATTCCACAACCAAACAGAATCAAAATCTCCTACAAACATTAAAAAAACATCACAGTCAGTTAGGGTACAGCTAAAATTGAATCCTAACCAATGCGTTTTAAATGAGAAATTGCAAGAGCTTCCGAAGGCCGACGGTTTGGGGATATCAACCGCCGCATCTTCTACGAACACACGAAAACATTCCTGGAATCTACAAGCTACAACACCTCCAGTTCCTGATGGAAATCACATCAATAACGTTCTTCAAGAACTAAAAGCTACGACACCCGTAGTAACAGCTCCTGAAAAATGTCTTCAGCAATTCTCGGACACAACGATGCCGACATCTCTCGTTTCAAGAGATTGTTTCTGGATATAACAGGATTAATATTTTTTTTTCCTTTATTTAAATTTTATCTTTAGTTTGTTTTCTCGGATAACCATCAACGAACTTCGCAACAACCTTAACCTTAACCAACATAATTTTGTTATGTCAAGACACGAAATTTTATGCAAAGGTCACGCGATTAAACAGCCTTATTACCTCGCAATTAGAACAATGCGGACATTCGACTTTTTGCTAACCGAGAAAATTACAACAGTGCAACTGCTATTGACCGAACTCAAATTATCTTATCATAATAGCAAAATCCATTTCGCTAATAAACTTTGGCATTATGTGCAGTTTCCTGTGCATGTGTAACTTTCCAGTTATACACCATAAACACAAGTGCAAAAATAACAGTAGTGACTTATATTTTGCCACGTGAGCCTTGTCAACCCGACGTTACGTGATATCATACATTGATAACATTTAACTAATCAATCCTGAATAGCATTTGGACCTCCCAAATATATGTGCTACCGGATTAAGCTTCAAGTGTTCATTCTCCTCAAATAACAGGATACAAGAAGTTTCAATCATACTCTCCAACAGGCAATTTCACCTAGTACTTCCTACAATCTTAGGACAATGTTATGAATGCTGCCTCCGTTTATGAGTACAACCCCACTTCTTGCAATCCTACGGACAAAATGAATACAACTACGTTTATCAATGTTGACCACAAACTTACTACTTAGGCTAACGCTTTTAGATTCAATTAGCATAGTTATTTTTAATTTTAAAAGTTACAACAAATAAATCGTAACGCAAGCATCACTTGTTCACGAAGCACTTATTATGTTGTTCCTTAGTTTGGTTCACGTTCCTAAATTTTATTTCTTTCTTTTTAGTAAGAATTACAGAACGTCGTAACAAGTGATTCCTGTACATAAAGTTTATTTTAATTAGGTTAAGTTTGCGGCAACACCTTGCAATAAGCAACTCATGTTTTTGCCTTAAGCAATAGATGCCTACTATTAGCTACCAGCGGCAAAGGCTTTGCAATTCTTTGATTATTAATTAGCTAGTATACATTAAACATGCCGATACATACAACTACGACATTAATGTATGCTATTTTTTTTTGTTGAGGAATGCATTAAAAGCCCTTTTGACTCACGGCTCATTTCTTTTGGTACATGTTCACCCTTTTTTTACCCGGGGTGTAATGTAATGATATTCATAATAAAATCAGTCATTGCATCCATATTACCTCAAGAAGGCATTGCATGCTAAGTGATTGCCATGACAACAGTAATCAACAACAAGAATATAAATAAATATCTCATAGAAGTAAACATGTCTTTTATTGTCTTCTATAAGAGATAACTCATAAGATAGTGTACAAGACCACACACAAGCAACCTGTATTACCACATTGGTCTTCTAAACACTACAGTACTGTACTGAGACGCCTCCCATAAAAGCGCGCGTTAGCATGTGTACGCATCTATTGCAATCCTATGTAGTCGCTAACGCGCGTTAGTAAACGCTCCATGTGTACAGGGTCTTATTCTTCATTTCGTTGTTTTCGGTACCCTTTAGATACTTTAAGCAACAGCTAGCCGAGTTTATTTGGTAAGGTAGTCCAACTTCTAGATATTTTCCTACAGTCTTTTCCTAGAAATAACGCTTCCAGCCATAAAAGCCTCCTTACAGCTTTGGTAGTGTACTGTCTAGAGTGCTGGACTTTCACCCAAGCGGCCCGCGGTCGATTCCCGGTGCCGGCAGATCTGGTTAAGGTTTTCTGCAGTTTTCCTTAGCTGTGACACAAATGTGGGATTTGCGCTGTTCCATCTGTATGTCGGCTGCAGCCGCACTTAGGGCCTACATAATAATAATAATCGCCCCCTCCCTCCCGCACAAGCTTATAGCTTCTGAGGCCTGGTTTTCAGGCTATGGGTTGTAGCAATTATTATTATTATTATTATTACAGCCTTAAGACAAAAATAACTATTAAATAAATTAGTTTAAGTTTGTTAATAGTTTTTATAATTTGTGCATTTAATTAGTTAAGTTTAAACCTGTGTTATTGTAAATTCTCTATTCTTATTATACTTTTAAAACAGCATTTTACCTTTTATTTATAACGCTCGTAACAAAACATTGCAACTGATTGTGCTTTACGCCATAATTACATAACGGGTAAAGTGTGCAACACAATCTGCTGCAGCCGTGATTGGTATGATTTGTACTCTTTGATTGCTGTTATTAAAACAACACTCTAACAGTGTCAACAGATTTATTACAAGCTATTTCTTGCAGTAATCTGTTGTTGTCGCAATCGGTTGTGCAGTAATCGTTGCAGTAATCGGGGTTGGATTATCTAGTTGAGTTTTTTTTGGTTTCCAAGTACCTTAGTCTTGAGGAGCTGGACTATTTATATTTGTCGTATAGGTTTCTCTTTGGTTTTTAAGCATTTTATTCAAGAATCATTCGTCAGAAATCTTATCTTTACACATTATCGAAAAACTTTGTCGGTTACCACATAGTTTCCCTCAATTGTACCACATTTACGTCACATAAATCGTTCTTTATATGTTTTTATCGGCTGCAGTGAGGTTCTTTTAAAAAACAGAGCTTTTATTGCTTTTTCGAAAAGTTTTGCGGAACTAACATATTATTTTTCTTTTTTAGCTGTTTCTCTAACAGAACTTAACCAAATGTATTTAAAGTTAATACACGGGGCTGAAAACCTAAACGTTATTTTTGGAGTTAACAATCTAGTAAGATTTGTATGCTTAACATTCAGTTGATCCATCATATTATTATCTGTTACTTTCAGGTGGGTATGTTGGCAGCCCTTCTCCAGATAGTAGCCGCCAAATATTTCATAATTTTAGTATTACAAGGCAAAACGAAAACTTTTTTACAGTTAACGCTATGGATTTCGATTTCTTCGATTCAAATACTAAGAATATTTCTGATTATAGAGCCTTGGTATGCCTGTCTTATGGAGGTATATAAAACTTATAGTATACTTATGAATCTGTAGGCAGTTAAATATCCAGATATAGCTCAGTCAATTTAGAACAAATTTTCATGAATAGCGAAAAGTTGAGATAAATCAGTGGATTTTTGCATAGGGTTTCCTCGTGGGTTGTTAAATAATCCCCTAAAAGTCAACATCTGTAGATAGTGAGCTCGAAGTGATAATGAGCGTAAACCACGGCCCCTAACGTTTTTTTTTGTTTTTCTCGGAAACTAGTAGGTTTATCGAGATGAAGGAGGTTAGGTAAAATAAAGCTTATTTAAATCCCTAACAAAAATGTTCAAATACTTTTTCGTATCTCGTCTTTGGTTTGTGTTATCAAAGAAAGAAGATATGTCATACATGGATCAGCAATTTGCACCAGTAAATTTAGTTAAGGAGCTTTCGGTTGTAACTTTTTGTTGTCTTATATTCGCCATGAAGTAGCTAAGAAAAATTTGTTGAGAGTTGGACGCGATCGTGGTCCAGTCATCTTTTACTTTAGCATTTCTTCGGCAAAATCCATCAGGCGATATTATCGATATTCTTGGTTCCAGTCGGGTGGAAATTTCGTATTGGCAAGTTAATTTATAGGAGAGTACTCTTTTATATCCAACCCAATACGTACAGCGTGTTGCGCCTTTTCGAAATCTTGATTTCCTTTATTTATAAGATCTGATATTGAGTAAATTCTTTTCTTGAATGATTTTTGCTGTAAAATCTAAAAAACTGATTTAAAACATAACTGTTGTTTTATGGCGTCTCCGAAAATTTAAAGAAAGCTAGGAATTAAATAGTGTATAGCAATAATTAATCAAAAATTATTCAAGAAAGAAATTTACTCGATACCAAGATCTTATAAATAAACGAAATTAGGATTTCTAAAAAAGCGAAACATCGTGTACGTATTGAGATGGACACAAAAATTAACTAGTACAGTGTACTCTCCTTAGAATAAACTTGCCAATATCAATTTTTCCACCGAATGGCACCAAGAATATCGATGATATCGCCTGATGGATTTTGCCGAAGAGATATTAAGGTAAAAGATGACTGGACCACGATCGCGTCCAGCACT
This sequence comes from Agrypnus murinus, assembly GCA_929113105.1. Classification (NCBI taxonomy): domain Eukaryota; kingdom Metazoa; phylum Arthropoda; class Insecta; order Coleoptera; family Elateridae; genus Agrypnus; species Agrypnus murinus. The sequence continues at coordinate 71,439,624 of OV816025.1, forward strand.
CAACAAACTTTTGCTTAGCTACTTCAAAACGAATATGAGACCACAAAAAGTTACACCTGAAAGTTCCTTAAGGAAATTTACTGGTGCAAATTGCTGACTCATGTATGATATATTTTCTTTCTTCGATAACACAAAAAGAAGGCGAAGTACGAAGAAACATTCGGACATTTTTGCTAGAGAATTAAATAAACTTTAGTTTACCTAACCTCCTTCATTTCGATAAACCTAATAGTTTAAAAAAAAACGGCAACAACCGTTAGAGGGCGTAGTTTACCCTTAATATTTCTTCGAGCTCACCACCTACAGGTGTTGACTTTGAGGAGGTTATGTAACAACCCACAAGGAAGCCCTATGCAAAAATTCAACTTATCTCGATTTTTCGCTATTTTTTCTAATTTGACTGGACTAATAACATCCTACCGATATTTTAGGCCGAAAATAGTAGAAGACTAATATGTAGACTGTTGGCTTTAAAAAACGTTGGAAACTGTTATAGGCAAGAGGTAAGAACAACAAAATTTAAAAAATTGAATTATTTATTTATTTAAAATTTGATGTTTTAGGTTAACACTTTTGCAGTAACACTATGTTTACGAAATTTTGAATTCAATTCTTGTGGTTTATTTAGCATTGATCGTACTTTGTATACTTCTGTAAGAGATTTACTATCTGAAAATGCAAAACATTATAAATTATTTTATTTTTAGATAATTTCTAATATTACCACGTTTGTAGTAATATCCTTACAAGCACAAGAACATGATACTCTGTAGATCATGTTAATTATTGGCAATTGTGAGCAAAATGAGTGTCAATTTTCACTTTGATTGAAACTGTAAATGAAATAAGCGTAATAGTTAATTAGTAAGCATAAATCTGTTAAGGAATAGTCAAAAAGTAGCTGGATGCGGTTGCGAATGAACATAACAAATGTTGATTTTAAGATAATTTACTCCAGCTACTTTTTGAACACTCTTTGTGTGCTCCAAACAAATATTTTGGAATAGTTTGGTTTTCAACACAGTACACCTACAGTACAGGCAACCTGTGTCAGTTTAGATAGTAACAAACTCTATATAAAACCGTACTTCCGGATAGATAAAAAAAAATAGAAAATGCTCAAAGAAGAACGCAGAGAGATGCAATTACAAAGTTTTGTGTATCATTGCCATAGGAATTGGGTACTGTAAGAATGGAGATTGTTAAGTAGAGTGAGTTATCTATTACTGCAGTCCTAAGCCCAAAGGGCGTATCTCTAGAATATTCAATTTTGAGATATTGAGAATTTTATAATATGTTGGTCATCACAAATTTAAAAAATAGACGAAAAAATCTTTGTGTCGCATACGGATTGGATAAATATATTTGAAGTTCATGTGATTAAGAAAAAATAAAATTTTTTAAGCGGTTTTTAATAGAACATATGTTTGAGTGGGTCGATTTCGCTTAATGTAACTGAGTTGCGACTACATATGTATGTAGCTTACGTACTGTATAACTGATTGATTATTATTGATATTGATTATTGATTATTGTCAAATGCAACATAGAGATAATTGCACATGTGCCATTTTAATTTAATGGCACTATATGTATAGCACCATGCCATAAGGTCATTTCTCTTAGGAAAAGGGAACTACTATGTCATAACTCATAAGGAGTCTGTACACAGTTAAAATCTAAATATGAAAAAATTGAGATACTCCTTTTGGGTTTAGGATGACAGTCTAGTATAAAACTATAAAATGTAATACACGTCAAAAACTTTACTTCAGAATGTATTCTGTTAATTTTAAAAGTTTATTAAATTTACAGTCTACTTACATATTTACAGTTTTATTTCTCTAGTTGTATATTGATATTATCATATATGTTTATTCGCTCGTTATGAAAATGAAGGATAAAGAGACACATAAAAAGTTCTTAATTTAGATGAGATGAGTTATGCAATTATATTTAAAACTTTAATTAATTCAGTCTTATTTAGTAAAATAAATAAATTGAGGTGTGAGTCTTCAAGTGTGATACATTACCAAACTTATAGTCAGTGACGATAGTTTATTACTATTACTATCGAGTGCAAAATTCTGACCTCTGAATTTGAATGCACATAGCAAAAGAACTGCTCAAATTAATTTCATTAAAAACAGTTAGATAGACAATTTGTAAAATTATCTAATTTTAGGTTTTTAATTTTCGTGAATTATGTTACAAATAGTCCGTTTTTTGTGAGTTTTGACGTAAAGCGTGTCTATAATAATTAATATTTCAATAACTACTCGACATAATTGAATGTAATATTATATGCAAGTTGTTAATAGTGTTATAATACGGGTCATTCCATGTCAGATTATCACAGCTTACACATCCGACTATCTCAGATTTTCATGATATTTGGTAGAATGGTAGAGGGCATAAAGTAACTTGTGTATGTAAAGTTATAGCGCTCAGTGAAGAACAGTATTTTTATAGCAGGGCTGCCAACATGATAAAAAATCTAAAATTTGCGCTTGCAAGGTGAAAAATACAATTCATAACTTTGCTTCTACTCATACTAGAAAATCTAGGCTTATTTTAAACCTAATAGAGCATAGTTTTCATAAAAAATTGTTTTATTATAAAATATTGAGTTGTTCGTACCAAGGTGACATGATGTACCTTTGAGCTTGAATATCTAAAAAGTGTAGCTTTAATTTTTTCAGGAATACAATACGTTATACAGCTAGATGCAGTCTCTCTTTGGTGTACGTTTCATTTTGAGAAGCCTCTGGTAATAGGACTAAAAAACTAAATAAATAAATAATTCTTTAAAGAATTATTAATTGATTAATTCGTGAATATTTTCAAAATAATTTAAAAAAAAATTAATTATTAATTATTTTCAAGATTTCTTGACGTTTATGTTGTTTTATTAAAAAATACTATATTTTGTAAAAAAAGATTTTAAATAAGGCACCAGAATGCATTATCTTCTATTTTATTGAATAACTTAAGAAATAGTACAGATATAAAATTACAAAAATTTCCACATACATAAAGCACTATTAGCTTCTTGCATATAAAATTACATTGAATTCTGTCGAGTAGTTATTGAAATATTAATTATTAAAAACATGCTTTACGTCAAAACTTTTTGTCAAACCGACTTTTTGTGACATAATTCGCGAGAATTCAAAAACCTAAAATCAGATGCTTTTACAAATTTTGTATTCTATAAGAAATAAATTATATATCTAACTGTTTTTGTTTAAATTAATTTAAGCGGTTAGTTTTTGCATTCTCAGTGGTCAGAATATGTATATGCATTCGATAGTAGACGTCAGTATAACCTCAAAAGTGCTATCACAGTTTATGTCTTTTCTACGTCAAAGTAATGAACAATAACTACAATACTTAAGTGATTATTTAAGTCCAATGAGATGGTCTGCTCTTCCCGTTTTGTGTAGAATTATTGCCAGTTAACTACAATAACGGTTGACTTTCTAAAGTTATTCATCACAACAGCAGCGATTACCTTACCGTAGTAAATGCAAATCGATCAATCGTGAACATTATTCATATTGAAAACTGGAATTGTCTCAATGCTAGAATTACTGCAAAGTCCCTAACCTGTGAAACCCAGTTTTGTTAAAGATGTACCTAACTAAAAGTGGTACGAAACTTAATTATTTTCTAGAGCTGTCATAGATATATTTACCGATAGTAGTTTACATACATGGCTTTTTGTGCTTTTGATTTAAAACAAATTTTTAATTAGCATATTAAAGGTAAGTATTGCTAAAAAAGGTAACTGATATCGAAAATGTATGGTATGATCTGTATAATGTCCGAGTCGAGACAAGGTTCAAAGATTTATTTTGCAGCAAAACCTAGCACGATTAAAAATTGAAATTCAGTCTACGTGAGAATTTTTATGTTGTTTATTATAGTGTTTTTACAGAAAAGTTGCACGGCTGTATTATGACAGGAAATTAATAACCTTAAAAACAATGAATTTCAAATAATAATGTATTTACCTAGCGTCATTATTATTATTAATCAACATGCCCGTACATTACTTTGCTTGAATTTTTCACGCTTCTACTACTTAATTATAGATAATGTAGCAGAGGGGTTAAGTTGTCAAATATACGAGGAGGTATTGATAAATAGTAGGCCTAGCCTAGAAAAAAACTACATGTTTTCGAAGTAATAGTATTTTATTCAACATAATCACCTTTCAACTCTATACATTTAATGCATCGATCAAAGAGTAATTCTAATCCTTTAGAAAAAAAGTTTTATCCTGTTCTGCAAACCACGACTCCACAGCATCAATTACCATCTCGTTTGATGTACATTTTCGTCCTTTCAATGATTTTTTGAGTTTCGGAAAGAGATAATAATCCGATGGGGCCAAATCGGGAGAATATGGCGGATGGTCGACAATTTCAAAGCCGATTTCATTGTTTTTTTGTAAGGCAGTAAGTAATTTGTGGGCGGGCGCATTATCCTGCAAAAACAAGACGCCTTTGGTAAGTTTTCCTCGCCGTGATTCCACAATTGTCGCTCGAAGTTTGGTTAATAGAGATGCGTAATATTCTCCCGTGATTGACTTTCCATGTTCCAAGTAATCCACGAAAATTATACCATCTTTGTCCCAGAAAATGGAGGCAAGAACTTTTCCAGCAGACTTCTGCACACGAAACTTTTTGGACCGAGAAGAGCCAGAATGTTTCCACTTCTTAGACATTTCTTTAGTTTCTGGATCATAATGATGAATCCAAGTTTCATCTATTGTAACAAGGCGATCCAAAAAGTTTGATTTTCTATCGTTAAATTGATTGCATATCCACTGAGATGTTGTCACCCTCAATCGCTTTTGATCAGCATTGAGACATTTGGGTATCCATTTTGCGGATAGCTTTTTCATTCCCAATTAGGCAATCCAAACCACGCGGTAGAAATGTCAACAAAACTGACGTTGGTTGGCACACATGGCGACAGGCTCCATAACCAAAGCATTTATTTTGTTGGCGTTGCAGTGTTTGATCGTGTTTTTAAGTATTTTGGTGTGTTTTTTTATTAAATAAACTGAATTTTTGTATAATGGACAGAGAATATCTTCGAAAATTATCAGCTGAGATGTTGGTGAAAGGTAGGTTTAACAATTTATATTCTTGTTTACCTGTGTAACCATCGTTTTGTTTTTAGGTATTTTCCGATAAGGCAGGCTCCCCTATTAATAGTAAATGTATTAGAAACTAAAACTACTAAAATTTCCTTTCTCAAAACGCTGAAGAAGGTTACTTTTCCATAAAGTTTTAGAAACTTAGGTACCATCAGTTATAAAATGTTTGTTGCAGACTCTCTGATATTTTAGCTTTGATTCGGTTAAATCATCAGGTTTATAGCAGCTATCCATAAGGCCCTGCGTGTTTTCGACAACTCATTTTTATGTGGCTTATTTGGTAAACTCAGTATGGTAGGAATTCTATAAAACGACATATTGTCACGATCTCGTCGACTTCCGCAGTTAACAACAATACAAGTCACAGGCATAATAATAATAAAGCTCTCTAAAAACACTGGAGAAAAACAAATAACAAAATTAACTAGAAAACACGAATATAAATGCTCTTTCCTCGCAAGCTCTAATGGTTGTTTACATACATGTGTGCCAACCACTGCCATTCGGAATTAGATTTGACAGGTCGTTGGATTGCCTAATTCATTATGAACGATATGAAAAACGCGTTCGTATGAGATATTCAAACTCTCTGATATGCGTTTTAGGCCGATTCGTCTATTATCCAAAATCATATCATGGACAGCATCAATGCTTTCTTTCGTTGACACAGAAATCGGTCTCCCAGACCTCTTCTCATCGGTGACATATTTTCTTCCACGTTTAAAATCAGCAACCCAGTTTTTAATGGTTGAATAGGATGGACATTGATCTCATTTATGACATGTTAACGTTGTTAACATGTCATCATAAATTTCTTTACCAGACAATCCCTTCAAAAACAGGTACTTGATAATCGAACGATACTCGATTTTGCTGAAGTTCCAATCTTCATCTGACATGGGTTACTTTTCTTAATCACAATTTCAAAATAACATCACCTTTTGCACGTGCACTTGTCAAAGTTTCAACTTGTTTTCATAGCAACGCGATTTATTTTTGCCTGCTAGAACTATTCAAGGCCAACTATTTATCAATACCCCCTCGTATTGACTTGATTCCCATGCATTTTACCAGCAGCAATTAGCAATGCCACAAAAGCGTTTATCTCCATATGATTTGTGTCTTTCCATTGTTTCTGGTTATTAGGATGACTTTCATTGTATCTGCCATAAGTTTCACGTGCGTTGGTATTAGTATGGTCGCATATGACATCTAGAATTTCCGTCTGAACAAAGAGGTGAAATGACTGCGTAGTCTAGTTAACATTTTCAGCACTCTTTATAAGGTCTGGTTTTTCCTTTACTATATTATGCGCCCGTCGTTTGCTGTGACGGTAAGGTGTTGTATACATATCATTCCACTTTTGGCTTCCATAACATCTGCACTGCTGTCCTCTTCTGGACTGTCGTCTCTTGATACGTCAACAAGGAGATTACTTCGTCGGGAAACTCTTCGTATTCTTCTATTCTATCCCCTTCATCTCTTTCATAATAAGCGTCATACAACGCTCTTTCGTCGTTAGAGAAGATTCTTGGATCATGAATGTTTATTACTCTCTCGCACTCATCAATTGTATATTTCTTCGACATGATGCTACAAAATTAAATTCTAATATAACTTACGCTACGCTTACCATTCCAGTATAAGCTAACTTCAGGTGGAAAACCGAATAATAGTATTGCAGATGCTGTACAATAACACAAAGCCCTAAATAACAACACAAACACAAAGTAAACTACATCTGCAATGAATACTGCATGCGCGCGCACACAAACAAGACTAAACAAACACAGTGGGCACCTGCAAATGCAAGAATTTGTTTATAATCATAGCATCGACTACGGAGGGGGGGTAATGGCATTACTCCATGACATTTTCTATTGTGAAATTGATAAGAATTAAAATTTTATAAAAGTGATAGCTAGGATTTATTCCAAAAAGGTTAATAAACAAATACACAAAGTTAAAGAAATATATCAAAAACTTGAGGAAAATAAACTGAAACGCAGATGATGGGGTAATGCAATTACATCCCTTGGTAGTAGAAGGATTAAACGCGCATCATAATGCGTATACAATGAAATATCATACAATGAAATTGAAATATAATAATTTTAATGCAAGCAAGAAGCAGTCACGCGACCCAGAAAGGCCTATTAAATGTAATATGTTTAGCAAGGGTTAACTTTGATTTGAAATCTTTGAAATAAATATGCCGAAAGAAATTTTAAAACGAGCTCTTGAGCACTCTCTTATGCACTATCTACTTTCGTTTAACGAAGAAGTTGAAGTAATTAAAAACAAAATATTTGATGATGTTGTTGAATTAAAGAAGAAGCTACTAGATAATAACAGGGTAACCATTTTGCATTTAAATAACTATTCACTCTGGTAATAGATATTTTAATAATACTTTGATACTTCTGTAATATCTTCTATTCCTGAAGAGGCAAGCCCCATACAATTGCGGGCGAATCGTTGAATCTTCGTTCTCAATATGAAAAGGTCCAAACCCGAAAAAGTGTATTACAATTCACAAAGTACATTCATTGACTTTGAACATACAAAATTATAAATTTACTTGCTCTACCATAATTTGGTTAAATATGCTAATAAGTCTTCAACAAACCCAGAGATATTAATTATATCAGAATCGCAATCTGTTTTATTGGCTTTATCGAGTATTACTATGTGGACATAAAAGACAAATCCAACCTTGTACCATATTAAATATCTTATTCATAGACTTGTTCTTCAAGGACAAGGTCTGCACACATCGGTGTGACACATAATGAACACGTTGATTAATAGGCCAAACATAGCATTACGAGCAGCTCTGAGGTTAACAGTACGTTTAGTATTGAAGACTGTTTTAATCTTCTAAAACGTGATTTAAACCAAAAGTGAAATGATTTCGTGCTCTTCTAGTCCTACTAGATTATCGTTTTACTTCTAGAAATACCGAAAAGATAGTGGCACGTTTCATAGAATGCACCTTAGAGTGCATACATTTGTTTCATTCATGTATCATTCGTTTAAAATTTGGGCACGCCTACTATCCTACACATCTTTGGAAAATAAATGTAATGTAAATTCAGACTAATATGATGTGTATCACGTTAGAAGTTGTCATATCTGCTTTCCGGTTAATCTAATGCACCTGCTAGCGACGATAAGAAAGTATATAAAGCAATTATGGCTTTTATTCATGATACTGTACTTACTTTATAATAGTTATAGCTTGATACCTTTGTTTTTCCTATGTATGCACAATAGACCCTTGCACGAGGCTTCCGTCAGCTGTGCTGTAAGATAAATTGAGTCCTGATAGACCCCAGGACGAGAAGAGAGTAAACCTGTTTCTATCCTGATGGTTAGGATCATCAACTTACTTAGTTTGTGCTAGGATTAATAGGCAATTTAGAACTGGCTGTATGACTTAATAATTTTGAAAACATCGTAAATTTAAAAGAAATTTTAACAAAGTGGTTTTCAACAACTGTTTTACTCTGGCTGTATCTGCACCTAGGGCCAGTGTTGCCTTATAAAAAAGAATAATTACATACAATTATCCCTTAATTGTATCATTGTCATTGTTTAAACTACATAATATATGTTGTAATGACCCGGGGTCCCACCCACTAGACGATCACGGCCCAAGTTACTCTACCCACGTAAATTTCAAATATTTAACAAAACAGAAGTCGGAACAGCAGTACCAACTTACAAATGACAAATTTTATGATGGTAAATATAACAAAAAGAACAAACTGGATCCTACGTTGTGGTTACTTTTTATCAAATGTAACCATAGTTGATAACGATTGACTTACTTCATAAGGACGGAGAAATAGAGATAAACACAAATAAAATAACAGTTAAATATGATTGTAGTTTTTTATTAATTTATTCTTATCTTGAGCGAAGAGGGGCAGATTTAAACTGACGCAAAATAATAGGGTAGTTCTGTAAAAATCACCTTGAAAATATGCTCGCCCAGCTTAAATACGTCAACGCTTCAAGTTCAATAATTCTTCAAATGATTATTTAGTTTGGTTACAGTAAGTTTTTGATTACAATTAATAATACAGATCGAGTATTCAATTTATACAGTTGATACAGTTGTGTGTTTATACAGGGCATTTATAAATAATTAACGTAAATCTCTCATTGACATAATACATCAAAAGTAAGTGAAATTGAGTCAATCATGTGGGGTTACGGATATATAAGAAACAGCAAAAGTGCCAGATTAAAAGGAATACACAGGAACTACTGAACAATAGTTATATCATATTTAAAACAGTAACATATACTTTGTGACCATACATTTATTTATATATAAAAGACACATATGAAATAAGAAGTATCGGTAAACAAAATAATGGTTTTAATGGTTTGAGGATTCTCTTACACGGCCTATCATGGGTTTTTTACCACCATGAAAATAGGAAATAAAGCAGTTTGTACATAGGAAAATAACGTCTTAGTCTTAAAGTATATCATTTAGTTAGATTAGAAAATCAACCAAAAATCTATAAGTACTGACTGTGAAACACATAAGACACATAAAACAGTAGTCGTATTCAAGGCACGTATAATGTGTCCAGTTAACAGTAATTATATTACAAATGTTAAATAATCATTGTTTTCTAGTAATATATTTTATACATAAACTACCTCTAACCGTGTACGTTTAAATAGAAAATCCTCCCTAAGACTTTATTTTTATCTGGATATATGAAATATGCCCCCATAAAAGCGGAAATTTTTGTAAAAACTTTAATCTTCTGGATTAAATCACACCCATAAGCAAGCGTCCTACAAAAATTATGTTTAGATTTAAAAATGTAGTACGACATGTGAACAATACAATCATTTTTACCGCAGGTCTCTAGGATCAACCGTTCTTGAGATATCAAGAGTTACGTTTACATCAAAAACTGCAAGCAACGTCGTGCATCACGAAACAAATATGGCTGCCATATTTCAATTAAATGAAATAAAAATAAAATGACAGTAGTTTTGATCTACCAATACTTAGGGGTGATAACACACAAAAAATTATCTTTTTTCGAAATGATCCGAGTGACTAGTACTGCACTACTTCATATGGATTGATCCTAATTGCTAGGATGGGGAATGATGGAAAAATGGCCATTAATCTAATCCGGCAACCTCTATAATATCAAAGCTTAGATATTTCTCGACTTATATTAACAATCAGAATGAGTCCAACGGGTTTTTCTATACGGAAAGCCTCTGGGCGTCCGGTCTGACGGAAAATCAAAAATTTGTAAAATTGTCATTTTTAGACCGTCGATTTCGACCATACCACTGGACCGATTTTAAAGTGTTGGATACTCATCCGACGCAGAATTTAATGCTCTTTAATTCTTGTACTAGTAAAGTTTTCGTTGGAAAGCACCTTTTTGAAGTTATAAGCGAAAAACTAAAAAAGATCCAAAGATTTAGTGGTTCTTTTGATGCCCTCAGGTAAGCTCGAGACGAGGGACCGTGCAAACCTTGGATACTTATATTTGACCTCAAACGAAGCGATCGCAACGATCTCCCGCTTTCCAACATTTATTTCCACCAACGGATTCTATTTTACTGGCCTATTAATTTGGTAATAGGGGTTTTGGTTGGTGTCTTCCACTTTTTTAAATGTCATAGACAAATTTTCAAATGTCGTGTTGTTCCGCCGCTGCTTTTTTGTTAATGTAAGTAAATCATAACCTCAATTTCACATATACATTGAAAACCTAATGTTTCATTTGAAAGTATTGTGAAATAATAAATTCCCAAAACATTTTTAGGTTTCCATGTAATAGACCGGTTATTCTAAATTTATGGATTAAAATATTGTGTCGGAACGTGATACGTACAGTTGCGATCATTCGCTAAGGAACGCTGAAAAAATCATAACAAGCGATTTTCAGTTTTTGAGCAATGTAATCAAGAACATTTCATTTCTCAACGTTATAATTGCACAGTCTATAAATCAGGGCGACATACAGCGTATATTATACAAAAGATTGAGAAACCGGCTAGCACTATTTTTCGCAATGTACGAAATGTACGAATGTGTTGCCTGCTCTGGACAATACATTTGCTAATAACTGTACATAATACGATCGCGAACGAGATGCTAGGACGGCTGGGAGTCGCCGCTGTATGTACTGTTGGTTTCATAATGATCTAGGATAGCAAGGCTAATATGAAGCTATTTTTATTATTTTATTCTATGCATTTACACTGAACAAAAAAAGAATAAAAATCATATAAACCTTACTGTCCTAGATCATTATGAAATCAATAGTACCTTCATACTTTAGGTTTCAGGTTATACGGAATGTAGCAAATTATAAAAGCCCTTATTATTTTTATTGTAATTTTGCAATAATAATAAATATTAACAATTATATTTAAAATAATGTTAAAATTAATCCATTTTATGTAGTAATAATAACTTTACACTTTGCTGGTAAGTCGTCTTAGTAGCTCAGAGGTAGAGATGTCGCGAAAGCTGAAGGTTGCGATTCCCAGCCGGGGTGATAATTTTTTTCTAACTGCATATGGAAAACCTTTTTATTATTAATTTTACGGAAAAACTACTTATAAAGAATTTTGCATTCTAAGAAAATAATATTAAAATATTCAAACTTAAAATAGCATGTACCGGGTAATCAAAAATTAAAAAAATTATAATGGATTTTAAATATAACTAGTCTTAAGTTCTATTTTAGAGCAAGATTTCATCACAACTTTGATTAAAAAAATATATTATTTAAGTTCATAGTCATGGCCTCATATTTACAGAAAAAGTATTTATAAAGGAAATTTTTTGAAAAGCAATGAGTTACATTTAACTTTGCTAACTAAAAACTTTGCAATGACTAATAAACATATATCTCTTATATTCATTACAAATTTGATAACCTTTTGGTTTTAACCTCTGTGTTGTAGCATGATGCATTTATGCAATAATAATTGATACATAACAAAATAATTTATTTTACAAATATCAAGTTGCATACGGTAATATTATTGTAAAAACTACATAATAAAGAATATAACATGGATTCAAAAAAATAGTATTAGCGTTTCACTCACTAATTCTTCAACATATCACCTTCTCTTCTATACAGGATTGCGTTCTAATAGAAAATTCTCTCAATACACTCCTAATCATATTAGAAGTTATACCCTGACTCGTTTCTGTAATTATCGTCTCCAAATGTTTGACGGCTATAAACGGCCCTTGTTGGTATACCTTTTGTTTTAAGTAACCTTACAAAAAGAAATCTAAAGGGTTTAAATCTGGCGACCTAGCTAACCAAAAAATTCTTAGAAAATCTGTGTATTACTTTTTCATTAAAAATATTTTCCAGGTATTGTCTAACTTCGGACGTACCATGGCATGTTGCGCTTTCCTATTGGTGTTAATGTATGAGTAGGCCATTCAGAAAGTCATTCCCCTGATTTTATAAAAAATTTAAATAACGTTGTGGATTAATGGATTGTCGAAAAAAATGGTCAAATTATTTTATTTTTGTAAATCCCACACCAAACATAAGTTTTGAAATACGAGGGATGCTCTGTTAATAGTTAGTAGCAGGCCATGGAAGCTCAACTGGCTAGAAACAATTGCAACAATTGAATGTCGCATTAGTTGGCATTCGTTACCCACAATTGTCAAACGTTCCGATTTCCTTGTGAAACGTAGTTAATTTTGTAGGATAAGTAGTTGTGCATTTTTAATTCAGTTAAGATGAGCATTCCGCGAACTGCCTTTAGAGCTGTGACCTTCTACGGCTATAAAAGACAGTTAGGATACCAGCAAATCCATGAAAACTTGATAGCAGGTTTTGGCGATGCTGCCTCTTCATTATCCGCTGTTAGTCATTGGTTCCGCGAATTTCGACGAGGGCGAGAGCTGCTAGAAGACGAAGCAAGACCTGGAAGACCTGCGGAAGCTGCCTGTTCAGAAAATGTTGATCGTGTGGCAAGCTTGATTCAGTCCAATCGAAATATTACTTTTAGGGAGATTCAGGAGGAAGTGAAGATTATCCTCTGCGGTGAATACCATTTTGCATAAACATCTTGGGGTAAGAAAGCTAGCAAGACGTTGGATACCGCATTTGCTCTCAGAATATTATTGGTGTAAATTTATGTTGCAAAAATTTGATGGAGGAGCTTCCAAGCAAGTGGCATACATTGTAACTGGTGACGAAGCTTGGGTATACAGTTACGACCCTGAAACTAAGCAGCAGTCTAGTGTTTGGGTATTCGAAGATGAAGACTTGCCCACAAAAGTAATTCGTGGCAGAAGCGTCAATAAGAAAATGATTGCTGTTTTTTCCGCCGAAGTGATCCTGTTTACATCTATGGTAAAAAGGAAGAAGAAATATTATAAAAAGGTAGGAAGTTATTTCCTTTTTGTATTGGCATTTGCTGAAGAAAAGACTATCGTTTGTGAAGTGTAGTAAAGTGATTTGAATAATTTTAGTAATAGTTAAAAATTAATTAAGATTTCAATTTTTAAAAGTGATTTTAAATTTCACTTTGTATATTTTTTTTAATACCACAAGAATCCACATTCACCCTGAGATGAGTCTTTATTAAATTTAATTCTGTTATGTTAAGTTATTTAACTGGCGCCCAACTCTCTTACGTAAATTTGATTTGATGTTCCATCTTGGCTAATTTGTTTTCTGTGTGTTTCGTTTTTAAGTTATTGTGACTATTTTAATTTAAATAGTGGTGCGACAATGTGTTTTGTGCAAAAGATACGATATGAAGGAAAATCAAATATCATTTCATAGGTGAAATAAATAAAGATTATTAAAAGTTTCACAGTTTTATTAAAATATACCTGACAATATTGTTTCGACAGCTATGCTGTCATTATCAAAGGTAATATAATTATAAACAAACACGTCGCTAAGGTAGATACAAACTAGGTAACTAGATAAAATAATAATAATAATAATAAAAATTAATAAAAATTATGTTTAAAAAAATTATTATTATTAGTAACGGAGAATTACTGAGCTCAAGTTGTTCATTCATTAAAGGTACCCTGAGTTTGTGTTTGTATATCTCAAAGGCTTCTAAAATGTCTAATTTGCGTTTGTTATTACAAAAATGTAGGAATTTAATATTATTTTGAGGAGTCATTGTGTGATTTTGTTCTAAAAGGTGTTTGGCGTAATTCGATTTTTCAGGATGTTTATTTTTGTAATGACGTACGTGTTCTTTATATCTTATGTCAAAATTTCGAAGTGTTTGTCCAATATATACCGAACTACAAAAAGAACAATTTAAACGAACATGATTGACACTTTAATTAAACAAAAAGATTATAGGTTAGCTATCAAAAGAATATATCCCATTGACAATCAAACAGAAGACACAAATTACATATCTATACCATATTTTGGCAAAATATCAGAAAAAATTGCACATATACTAAGAAAAACCAACAATTATAAAATAACATTTAAAACCAACACTAACACTTTTTCATTTTTATCAAATGCTAAAGACAGAACACATGATATGAAATCGGGCATTTACCGTTTAAATTGTTCTTTTTGTAGTTCGGAATATATTGGGCAAACACTTCGAAATTTTGACATAAGATATAAAGAACACGTACGTCATTACAAAAATAAACATCCTGAAAAATCGAATTACGCCAAACACCTTTTAGAACAAAATCACACAATGACTCCTCAAAATAATATTAAATTCCTACATTTTTGTAATAACAAACGCAAATTAGACATTTTAGAAGCCTTTGAGATATACAAACACAAACTCAGGGTACCTTTAATGAATGAACAACTTGAGCTCAGTAATTCTCCGTTACTGGAAGTATTAGATGTTTAATTATGATTTTTATTATTAATTTTTATTAATTTTTATTATTATTATTATTATTTTATCTAGTTACCTATTTTGTATCTACCTTAGCGACGTGTTTGTTTATAATTATATTACCTTTGATAATGACAGCATAGCTGTCGAAACAATATTGTCAGGTATATTTTAATAAAACTGTGAAACTTTTAATAATCTTTATTTATTTCACAGTTTTAATCATGTCTGAAATGTTTCAAGTTTAAGAGACAACAACGTAGCTGGTGGCCTAAACTCTCCAATTTTATTAGCTATAAAGCATTATCCGTCAAAGTTTTCCCAATAACGTGCTAGTACAATTGCAAGCTTATCAGCCACGACTACAACAGCACCGGGTATATTATACGGTCACCGTGAGAATGTCAGAAAGAATATAATGGTACTTACAATCAAGCTAGAAAAACACACTTTCGCTTTATAAGTTTTAATCACAGGTAACCGTCAATCAATTCTCATTTCTCTAACTTTTACCTTTTTAATCATCTCCATTAATAATATCACAGGTAACTTCACCTCGCTAATCAAATCACATGTATTCGCTAACCATGTCACGTTAGTCATTCCTAAGGTAACCATTAATCATTTCTCAGCACTTTAATTCTCATCTTTCCTATAATCATCTTTAATCATATCATAGGTAATTGTTTTACATATCACAGGTATCCGCTAATCATACCACATTATTTATATAACAGGTAACTTCAACCCGCTCAAGTGTAGCAATGACGTCATCAGGTAATCTCAGGTAGCAGAAAGTGGAAGGTGCCTGTGCTAAGTGACGCATTACCTACTCACACTCTTCGAAACTAGTCGGGAAAAGTTCTGCTTTCACTTTAATGACAAATAAGTGTGTTAACCTTATCAAAAGTCTTATTTTAAAATGTATCCAAAGTCAGCAGGTAAATGCTAGATCAGCGCATAAGTTATTAGTATCAAATTTGATTGTCCATGTGGTTTATGGATTAAACGAGGTTTTACGGAACTATTAATTTTGTCACAAACGGGATTATTTGCAATTAAATAATTCATACATTGCATTCCGCATTCAGCAGAAGTTTTCAAGGTTACACACAGATCTGCTAAAACAGCCCACATTACCCGACTGTCTGTAGCTACTACCTACGCTATTCAAGCAGCTGCTGCCGCTTCACCTACGACTGGCTATTTATACGATAATCTAAACCGCAAGTTAGATTTCAACTAATGCACTAATCTACTTATCTACATTCGATCATCTGTGCGACCATCTGCGGGCCGCCTACACTCCTACAAGGAACCTCCAGTCAACCTACGGCATAAACAAAAAGCCGTGAGATCCATGCCTGGCACGGCCAACTCTGCAGGCATCCAAACCGCCTACCGAATCCCACTACTATGCTAATTTCTTCCACATTGGACAGTATATAAACCCGCTTGCTCTGGCGTAGAATTCAGTCAGGGCCATGACTCGAAGAAGTCACATCCAGAAGCAAGCGGGTAGGCAACTTTGTTATTATTTATTGTAAATGGTCGAAATCTGATGTCCAGGGACATTGGTTACCGGACCCCTTACTACTTAGTTTTGCTTAGTTATTAGGGGTTTGTGCCAGGCTCCCTATGCTTAGTTGTAGTATTCTAGGAACCCAGATTACCGGGTTTCCTACGCTTAGTTTGTAGTCTTAGTGCTAGTACAGGGTGATCCTGATCGCCCTCGTGTTAATCTTAGATTAAGGAGGACTTGCATGTCCTCATACTTGTAATCCAATGTACTCATTGTATCCTACTGTTTTATTGTTTAGTATTTTATGATCTGTGTTTACTTTCTAACCCTACCTCTGTCTACGTCCCTCAGTCACGAAAACACCACGTGACAATATACAACAATATAACAACTTTTTACAAAAATCTAAATGTCCTTATATTGATGAAAATGAGTTTGAGGCGAGTATAAAGCAATGCATCAACTTTTTGAGAATAACGAACTCTAAAATTGATAGTATTAATATGAATAAAAACATCGGAGAACAACTGCTTGAAGTTATGAGAAAAATCTTTTGTGGAATGGTGTAGATATATCTAAAAAGGACGAGGTGTAATTTTATTCAGAGAAGTGAAAACTGCAAATATGCGGATATATAATAATGATGATGAATCTTCGATAGCGAAATTGTCTTACGGCCGTTAGAAGTGTCCCTGGCCCTGATCGCAGTACCAGCATATCCCACTACAGACATTGTGGTGAGTTTGAAACCTTAACTCATGTGCTTGCAGTGGCGTGCGGTCCATGGAAGCAAGGGAAGCAATGCTTTCCTTAAGAATTTATTAAAATTAAAAAACAATGCTAACAAAAATAGTTTTATAAAATTATGGTTATCGTTTATTTAAATTTGTAATGTTTAATCAACTTAAAGCTCAATATCAATTCCGTACAGCAAAAGGTATAATTAGAGTACTATTTTAAATTAGGCTCATAACTTGCGCGGAGAGGTAATACCGATTCAAATGTGATACATACGCTGCATATAAGCACTGATTTCGGTGCTTACTGCACTTCTTTCTTTCGGTAGTGGTGGGGTCGCGGGTGCGTTGTGGGCTACAGTTAACATCGTATAAGGTCGAGTTATTTTTATTAGCGTGCTCCGTGATCAGATGTTTATTATAATTTGGTTATTTGTTCGATTTTTCGTGTTTGTTAAATGTTACTTAAGCAATGTAAATCTGTGAATGGGACTGTATTTTGTAACATTTTATTATTTCAATTTATATAAGTTGGGATTTTTTTAAAGACAAATAATTCTATTTAGTTTGTTCTGTATGCAACATTTAAACTTGTTTTATCGTCATGACTGCAAATTTATCTGCTTCGGTGGAAGGTTAGAGTACTTTCGATACATCCGAATCGCAACAATTTTATTATTATTTTCTTCGTACAGTTTCGGAGGGAATTACAAATTGTTGAGAAAGGCAGACCAAAACCAGAACTTTTAAATTTAACAACAAAAATTAAAACCTGCACCAAGTATTTTGCTAAAAAAGACCGGAAAATCGAGTTGATTTATAATTAAATAGTAGTAGTAGTTTTTTTTTAAATAAAGAATAATAGTCAACAAAGGGTCGGCGGTGGACGAGTGGTGTCAGTACATCACTCGTGTTCTAAGGGTCGTGGGTTCGAATCCCACTTGGAGCGGCGGGATTTTTCTAATTGGAAAATTCCGCCACCTCAACTATGGATGTGTGTATTCGTGTTGCATGTTAGATAGGGGACAAATGACCTTAGATGTTGGTTCCCCCGTAGTGTAGGCGTGAAATAAAAAATAGTCAACAAATCCCATAAGTATAAAAGAGGTATTCTTTTGCATATTGTGATTAAATCTAAACAATCATAAAAATTTTAAAATGCTTTGCCACAAAAGAACGTTGGCAATAGTTACAAGTTTGAACACAGCACTTTTTATGATTCAATCATGTCAATCACAGAATCTCGACGATTTAAAGGGGTAAGGGGATTACCAATCATGCAAAAAATATCTTACTAGGTGGGGGTTAATCAGTATTCAAAAGAACGAGGTGTGCTAAAAAATTACCAATCCGATTAATCATTATAGAGCAAAATAATATGTACTACTAAAACGTAAAAGTTCTTCTTTAAAAAACCTTTTAAGCTTAATAATTATAACACTGTTTTTTATTGTACCTACCCAAGTAGCACAAAATATTGGCAAATGATTGGGGCAATATTGAACCTATATTGCATAATTGGGGCAATATTAGCAAGATTTAACCAATATTGGTTTTTGAGAATATGTTTTAACAATATTGTAATAATATTGGCGGAATATTTAAATGCAATATGGCCCTTTACTATAAAAAAACCAATATTGCAGGGTCATTTAAATGCAATATCCCATAAATGTTTACAATAAATATTTTAACAATATTGTTTTATAGCATTTATTTTTAAATTATTGAACCAATATTGGCACATTACTGGCAGAATAACTATAGCATTTTTCTTTTAAATATCGTATAGCAATATTAAACGATTATTTAAATACAACATCGCATACATATTTATAGTAAGTACTCTAACAATATTATTTTATAATATCTATTTATATTTATAACATTTTTTCATATTTATTTAAGTCTAGTTTTCTCAGTAAACGATTTAAACTATATCGAGGACAATAACCCCAAACACAAAGCCGAAAAAATCAAAGTCTGGTTAGTTCGTAAATGTCCAAAAGTTATTGAAACTTCAAAGTCCGGACTTGAATGTTATTGAAAATTTATGTCAATTGAAAATTGCAATAATGATTATAAGGAATCATGAAATTTTAAACAAAGAACAACTAAAACGATCGCTTAGAGAAGAGAGGTCAAAAATTTTAAAAAGATTTTAGAGTTAGTTTTAGTTATTTTTTCTTTTTATTGCTTTACTAGGTAGAAAATTTTGTATGAGTGTTAAAAGATACATATTTGTAGTTAACTAAAAAGGACAATTTGTTCCGCTACCTACCCCTAATCGGAGAAAGCTGCATTTCTAAGAAGTCCGTTCCGGATTGATGTTCACAGGTCAAGCCACGAGAATTCACAGTATGTTTTAGGATGCAACGCAACAAGTTCAACATAAATGAGTGTCTGTGTGTACGACTTCATTATTTTGTTTAATAAATAAATTCGTGAAAGTGTTAACATGTGTGTGATGATAATTCAT
This sequence comes from Agrypnus murinus, assembly GCA_929113105.1. Taxonomy (NCBI): domain Eukaryota; kingdom Metazoa; phylum Arthropoda; class Insecta; order Coleoptera; family Elateridae; genus Agrypnus; species Agrypnus murinus. The sequence goes on from OV816025.1 coordinate 71,459,417, forward strand.
GTGATTATTTAATTCAATTTATTCATTTTCTGTGATGATTGAACATTGGCTGCTGCGAACATTTGTCAGTGTTGAACCAGGAGGCCATGACCAATACCGTTATTTTGTATAACACCATTATTGTATGCATGTATTGTAGGTAAGTTTACGCACAGTCATAAAAGGGTAGTTACTGCATCGGTCAATACCCTACTTATTGAGACGTTTCTCATGCTGTTTATCTTTTATTACAGGAACGAACCAGTCAACCAGTTTTGGTGTGAATAGCCATCCTTACTTTTATTAGATATTTCTTCTTATTATAAGTTCTACATTATTGTAAGATTCATGTTTTCAGGTTAGATATTTTATTTTGCTTATAAGTTCATTTAAATAAGTTTCCGTCGTTTCTTTTATTATCTATGTATTTTTAAAAATTAACCTTTGATTCTTTCGAATAAACTTTTGTATTTATATATGTAGTTTTTAATTTTATTTTTTGATGTATTAATAATAAATATGATGCAATTAACTCCTCGTTTTTTATTTATATTACCTTTATTTCTCTTGTTTTCTAATACATAGATCCAAGATTGTTTTACGTGGGGTACCCGTGTTAATATACCCCCACGTTCCTTCCATGAGGAAGTGATTGGGATACGCCCAATCAGCGCGCAAGTTGCACAACCGGCAATCGTGCAATTGCTCCCAGATTAACTCACTGGTAGGAGCGAGGTTGCCTATCCACCCTCTACTAGCTAAGCGTTCACTAGTGACCGAGCAGTTGACTTAACACGCTGCTCACCCGCCGGCACCGGAGTACCTCGTCCAGCATAGGTCTATTCCCCAGCTATGCGCTCTTGCAAAGTGGGACCACTGCCCGATCGAATCCAACCTCAATTGTGGCAGGACTTGGTTTTTACGCGGTTTTGCCACCCCGATCTACCAATTTTAGGCTTGGTGGGCCCTCGACAGAGCTTCTTTAAAGTCTACACGTTATAGACTCCCGGTGCGTACCCGGTATTGGTGAAGTTGTCTTAATAGTGAGAGGCTATATATTCGCTTCAACTATCCTTAAGTGTAATGGCTTTAGGAGCTTCTCCCAATCAACGTACCCAGCTGCAGTCCGGATCAAAGGGTGGCCAGGACAGCTCCTAAGCACATTTACCTGGCGGCTTGCAGTTTCCCAGAACATGGGATGAACCTCACTTCTAGTCACCGCACTAGAGACTCCGTCAAACAGCGGGTTCCTTTGGTGACTATAAATGGCCTCGGGCAACAGCGGGTTCCTTTGGTGACCTTACACGACCTAGGTCATGCAGCGGGTTCCTTGGTGACCATGATTGCCCTCGGCCAAGCAGCGGGTTCCTTGGTGACCATAAATGACCTCCTCTCTTAGGCGAGATTCGAATCCGCCCACACCGGTCTCATCTACCAGGGCTCCCCCTGATCGGTATGAGTAACCGTCGAGAATTCTCACGAATTTCTCTACCACACACTTTATCTGACAGCTTCGTCCATTGCCCTTGATAGGGATAGGGTGGAAGGCAGCCAGTTCTAGGGGTGAACGTCGTGTGGTCTCCCGTTCACCCAAATGTTTTCTAATACAGTGACAACATTATAAAGCAATATTTACAATCAACATTTCGCCAACATAGCATACTATTATTGAGCAATGTCTAAAGATTATATTGGACCAATAAAGTAGAATATTATTGAGCAAAATTTAAAATCGACATTGCACCAATAATGCAGATTATAATTGAGAAATATTTAAAATCAACATTGTACCAATACAGGATACTGTTATTGAGCAATGTTTAAAACCCATATTGGACCAATAGAGTAGAATATTATTCAGGAATATTTAAAATAAATATCGTACCAATAAAGCAGAATGTTCACATTTCTATATTGGGTCAATATTTGTTAGGAACATTGTACCCTTATTGCCGCAATTTCTAGCCAATATTGCACCAATATTTTGTGCTACTTGGGTAGCATCCAGAAAATTATTTTGAGGGGGAAATTTTTGGAAAAATAATTGTTTTAGTAAATGATAATTAAACAGACATTATTTGCTTCTATTCTATGTATACTTATTTCTAAATTTGGGAGGGGGAGAATTTCCTCCACCCCCCCCTTGTTAATCTGCGCCTGTACCTATTATAGATATATTAAAATTAAAATCGTGGTTGCTTCCCTAGCCTAAATTCTCACCGCACGCCACTGTGTGCTTGGTAACTTAGAGGTAGGATCTCTACCACTCGACTACAGAGGACCTGGTTGTGTTATTAATGTTATTATATACAATCTATCAAATGGGTCTTCCCCAAATGTTCTAATATTAGTAATATCTATGAGAACCTGCTGGCACCTACATACAAGATTATTTGATTTGTAGCACCTGTTTTGCATCTTACATATAATTTATTATAGCATAACAAAAATAATATTTAATATGTGAAATACAAAAATCATTTAATCACTGGGTAAAATTTAAATCTACGCCCATGGCAGGTGACCTTCAGCATACATCAACTGTGGCATCAACCACAGTAAACGCCACTTACTACTTTTTTTCATGATTTTACTTCTGTTAGCTAAATTTCTTGAAATTTGTACTTTAATAATGTATAACTAACTTGCAACATTATTCACTAACACACACGCTCAAAACAAGCTTCGAGAACCCCTCTAAATTGCCAAAAACGCGACAACCTGACATCAACACTTCAAAGCCTGCATTGCATGCTATCTACTTACCTTCTTTCCTCCTTGGAAAAATCAAGAACTTCGAAGGATGAAGTGTATCACTTGGTCACGTGTGACTGTGTTCTGGTCAGGAAGCCTTGACGCTGTTGATGCCCTTGAAGAAATCCTTGAAGTAATCAACTTCGTCTTGTTCTTCTATTTGATTCCATTTGTCCACAGTCTTGAAATGTGATATTGAAAGTGTTTTCAATATCAGGTCTAGTTTTCACTAGAGAAAATACGTGGTCATCTTATGGATTTGATAATTGGTCAATCTCTTTCTTCTTTTGGACAGAATTTACTGTTTTTGTGGCATGCTATTCACTGGCAATCAATCTCATATAGTGATCGAATTTTCAACGTTAGTAATTGGTAAGGTCAACCAAATTAACCAATCGATTCCATTTGATTATATGAGAAAAAATGATTCACATAAATTTCAAGTGAATTGAAGTTGATAAAACCGATCAGAAGTCTTTAGAATTAAAATATTAGGTATAGTTTTAAATAATAAACCCAACTCAGTACAATTAGAATGTGACATTTTCTAGTCATTTGTGCTTGTGCGTACCGAGTTAAAACGAACTACCAACTATTAATCTGCACTAAGTCACAAAACATTGATTAAGTATTGATTAAAATTTATTCTACCGAAAGTTAATTGTAATCACCCTAATGTTTATTATTGAATGTCTCGAAAGTGCTACAGGAAACTTGTACTCACCTGTTTAAATAGTTTTTGTACTTTAAAGTTAAGTTTCCAATTCTAAAGTTAAACATAACTCATCATCATTAATAGGCGGGAAAATGGACTTTCTAATGGCTAATCCTATAATCACACTTTAATGTTCGCTAAACTACTACTTAAAGAGTACACTACCTAAAAGGGTTTTGTTCTGTAAACTGTTTTGTCATTTCATGGTACAAAAAATTTCTTGAAGATGAACAAATTTTGGAAATCTAAAGTTACTATCTCTGACGACATATATGAAAATTCTAAAGTTGTGATGTGGATCTTACGGCTAATAGGTCTTTTTCCATTAGTTGTAAAAACTAATAAAATTTCAGGTCGCTATTTGCAACTATCTATACTTTACACACTGTACAGTTATGCTATTGGACTATTTGCTAGTAAATATTTCAAAATTCTGTTTTTGTAATTTATACAATTGTTTTGCTTTCAGTTTGTAATTCCTACTATGATCAGTACATTCATTTATTTTCCGGTAACAAACCCATGCATATTGTAACAAATACAGATAAATTTGTACGTTTCGGTGGAATTAATGCCTATTGTACGATGATATTTTGCGAAGTCTTTGTTATGCCTCGGAAGTTAATAAGATTTTTTGAATATTTAAAGGATATTGAATGTGTATGTAAGTAGCTATCATAAAGCTAACATTGCAATTTTATTTACTTTTTAGGTCGATAATACTGTACATACAAAATACAAAAGATCAGAAAAATATGTTTCAATTCTGTTATTATCCTTCTTATGTGGAGAAAGCCTATTCACTGATTTTCTTGATATTTATATGGGTTATATAGTAGACAAAAAGAACATTGTACTTAAACTGCTTAGAACAAATGTTAGTTATTATATGATTTTTATGTTGACTATAGCTGTTACTTTCACAAATAGACATATGGCATATAGTTTGAGAAAAAGGATAATTAGAATAAATGAATTGTTGGATTCTCATTTAAAGATTAGAGTAATGCCAGAGATTGCATTGGAAGTGCCTAAGGTTATTAAACCAAAAAATATTGCATTCATACAACAGCGTTCTTCGGAGGAATTGTTGCAACCAAGTAAGTTAAAATATTAGCCCTTCTAAGGGCTAAACCAAACTTGCTAGTAGTTCTTCGGTCAGTAGGGTTTTCCAGTGTACTATATCCACTGGTAAATCAGTTTTATCTAAAAACACAATAAGTCCTATAGAAAACAGTATATCAATATCAGTATACAGTAAATAAATATATGAAGAGGTGCAAGTGTGTTTTTTTTTCATTTTTTTTTCAAAATGTGTGCCTCGAATGGTTCCATCACTTTTAATTCTTCTCGCTATTTCACTATTATCAAGCAGCTGCTTCGTCATTATTGTATTGTTGATCAGGCTTGCAGGCGAACTTCTTTATCTCATCTGTTACGTTCATCATTTTTCTCACCAAAGTCTCATGGAGGTCGGTGTTGCAAATACTGCAACCGGCAGAATTCTTGATCAACAATTAAACAGTAAATAAATAAAGCACAAATATCTTACATTTATGCAAATTTATAGCTCCCTGCAGAGAGATCGTGGGTGTTAGTCACAACGGCTTACTGATTTCAAATAGAATACAGGAATTATTGAACAATATAGAGGGCGCCACCCAAATCTTTTGTTGTTACATTAAAAAGCAATCTACAATTCAGGAACAGACTCCCATCTGAGTTAAATAGTTATGTAAAGTGCTTTTAAGTCATTTATTGTTATTATTTAATTTTAGTTAAATGAACCATAGACAATTTGTCGTGCCGAACTATAACGAATGAAAGTTGATTAATTTTTTTACATTTTGTTAAAAGTTTCATTGCTAACACGTGATGCTATTTGGAAGTGAATTATCCTGTTAATCACTATTTAAATTCAATTAAAAATATTCCTTTTTTCAATATTTAAAGTGAGTAATAAAATTTAACACATAGATTTAAATATTTAAAACTATATAAATTTGTTATTGATTTTTCATGTTGATATTTTGTAATATTAAAAAATTATTCGAAATCCTTAGATAGATCTGAGATAAATATTATAGGTGAGATTCATTTGATAAGATGATAGGCTTTTGTGAAATACCACTAAAAATCAATTTGGTCAACTAAAGTCAAGTTCAATTCCTTTCCAGTCCAATATAGAAATCTTGCCATTCCATCAAGCAAGTGTGTAGATAATTGTAGTTAGTGATAGGAATCTGCCTGAAGTCATTTCTGTCTGATATTTCGATTTTTGTGGTTGGGAGATTGTAGTGTATGAAAGGAAAAGCCCTTTAAAACTAAACTAGTAGGGAATGAATGAGGGTACATTTTCTACAATTTATTGTACTGTTAAAACCTTACACGCACATATATTCAATAAGGTTTTTATTTTCGTTTCGTAGACGCTGTTCCAGGATTCCTATTGAAGTATTAACACATATGTTACTTACGACTTTATTAAAATAAATTGATTCCCTAGTACCTAATTCGTTGTTCATATGTTTTTATAGACTGCAATGAGGTTCTTTTAAACAGAAAAAGTTTTTATTGTTTTTTCAAAACGTTTTGGTGAATTAACCTATTATTTTCCTTTTAAGCTGTTTCTCTAACAGAACTTAACAAAATGTATTTAAAGTTAATAGACGGGGCTGAAAACTTAAACGTTATTTTTGGCATTAACAATCTCGTAAGTGCTGCTTGCTTAACATTCAGCCGATCCATATATTATATTCTGATACTTTCAGGTGGCTATATTTGCAGCCCTTTTGCAAATGGTAGCCGCCAAGTATTTCATGATTTTAGTATTACAAGGCAAAACAAAAACTATTTTGGAATTGACGCTATGGATTTCGATTTCTTCGATTCAAATACTAAGAATATTTTTGATTATAGAACCTTGGTATGCCTGTCTTGCTGAGGTACATAGAACTTAGTATACTTATATATCACTGTATGCAGTTATGTACGAGGGCGTATTTTTATCTACCTAGCCATGAAACAAAAAAGTGACGATGTCAAACAAATTATTAAAAAATTACTGTCGCTGTTAGAAGTACACGTGCTAAGTTGTGTTTAGTTTGTGCCGTTTATAGAGATTTGAGACGGTCTATTTGTTGATAAAATGAGTGAAATTAATGTTGAACATCGCAGCGTAATAAAGTTCCTGACAAAAGAAAGCAATGGTCCAAAAGCAATTCATGAAAGAATGATTGCAGTGTATGGGGAAGATGCACCATCTTATTTTCAAGTAAAATTTCGGTCTAAACTCTTTCGATAGTGTCGGGAATCAATCAATCATGATGACCCAAAGTCCGGAGGACCCGTTGAAGCTCGAACTGAAGACATTGTGCAAAAAGTCGAAAATTTGGTACTGCAAGATCGGCGTATAAAGATCTCTGTCATTGCCAATGAAGTCGGTATATCCGAAACAAGTGTCCTCAAAATTTTGCATGACGATTTGGGTATGAATAAGGTGTGCATGGTGGATTCCCAGATTGCTTACACCTGACCAAAAAGTGTACAGAAAACAAGTTTCCCAAGAAAATTTGGCCGAGTTGGAGAGGGACAAACATTTTTTTTCTCGAATTATCACCGGGGATGAGACTTGGGTACATCACTGGGACCCTCCTACTAAACAAGAATCCATGCAGTGGGTTCATAAGGGCTCTCCACCACCAAAAAAGGCCAAAACACAATTTTCTGCAACACAATTTCAAAAAAGCCCGCATTCTTATCCACAAAAAAACTTGTTGCTGCACGACAATTGTCGGGTTCATAAGGCAAACCAAGTTCAGCAGATAACACACATTTTGGTGCCAAGGTTTTTGTAACTGTTTGTATGTAAGTTTTGGGTGCAGAATCCAAAACTGTCCTCAAATTTGGTCTATCAGATCTATTTTTTGAGATACTGCCTTTTTTTAGAAAGAAATAGTCTAATTTTTTAACTTGTATACTTTTACGTTATTACTATTACTATATGCTTCAATTGCCAGTAAAAAAACACAAAAAATCCAAAGTAAGGTATTTATTTCACAAAATAAACAAATAAGTATATATTTACATATCATTTAAAAAAAAAATTTATATGACTTTCTAGCATGGTAGTTACTAGGACAGTCTCGCTCAAGGCTCCAGCAGTAGTCGGCCATCATGTGGCTACCCCATCTTCCTTGATATCGATCTTCCATAGTTTTAATGTCCTGATGGAATCTTTCCCCCTGTTCTTCACTCAAATCACCTAGGTTTTCTGGAAACCGATCTAAGTGGCTGTAGAGGTAGTGAACTTTTATGCTCATGTTACAACCGAGAATATTAAAGTTTGAAAGCATATTTCCCACTAATTCTATATAATTCTTTGCCTTATGATTTCCAAGAAAATTTTGTACTACTTGAACAAATGAACACCAAGCGTTAGATTCAATCTCATTCATTGATGCAGTAAATTGTGGATCTTTAATAAGCTGCCTTATCTGAGGGCCATCGAATATTCCTGCTTTCAGTTTTTCCGTGCTAATCCCAGGAAATTTACGAATGAAGTAGCCAAAACAAAGTCCATCTCGATTTAAAGCCTTCACAAATTGCTTCATAAGTCTCAACTTGATATGCAAGGGTGGAAATACAATTTTCTCTCTCGCAACCAAAGGTTCGTTGATTACGTTTTGCTTTCCTTAAATCAAATCTAGCAGGAAGTTCACAATTTTTAGGTCGACACAAATCACCCACTGATGTTCTTCATACTTAATTTTTTTCAGGACTAGTGATATTGACTCATATTCCTCCTTCATGCTGGTAGAATGACCAATGGGTATTGAGTCATATTTATTACCATTGTGTAAAAGCACACATTTCAAACTACGTCTTGAACTGTCTATAAAAAGGCGCCATTCGTATACGTCGTACACGTCGTACGAGATAATACGACGTAGTTTTTTATTGGTGTATAGGAATGTCGGGTTTTACAGTAATGAATAATACCAAGTAACTCAAACTAGCTCATTAGATTTTAATTATTTAGGTATGAAATTTAAGTTTTGGCCTCTAAAGATATCACTATTTCAATATTTTTGCGTTTTATCAGTACTAATATCAATTAGCCCGTATCTCAAAAACTGGAGCTGCTACGAAACAAAGCCAGGTATTTTTGAAATCAGCACATCAAAAATATTCAAAATCAGTTCTTACTTTTCCGGCACCAAGCAAAAATTTTATTTTGTTGGACTGTGATAATCAATGACTGCGGGTTTATAGAGTTAAGGTATAAGTTATAACCTTATAGCCCTGACCTAGCTCCGTCACACTTCTTTTTATTAAAAATTTAAAAAAGCATCTCAGGGGAAAGCGTTTTGCTTCTGATGAACAATTCAAAGAACCTGTTGCAGAATATTTTGCAGGGTTACCGAAGGAATTTTTCTGAGGGTATGGGGCAATTGCAAAAAAGATGGAATAAGTGTATTAGGTTGAAGGGAGTTATGTAGAAAAATAAATGTTTTTTGTTCTCTTATGTGCTTTTTTTCATGGGTAGGTAGATAACATAAAAATACGCCCTCGTATTTGTATGCAATTGAATATTCAGATAAAATTCTAGTAATATTTTAGGCTGAGAACAGTAAAAGACTAATCTGTAAACTGTTGGCTTTAAAGAAAATCGGAAGCTATTATAGACAAGAGGTAAGAATAAAAAAAATAAATTATTTAGTTATTTATTTTAACTCTTGATGTTTTAGGTTAACACTTTTGCAGTAACACTATGTTTACGAAATTTCGAATTCAATGCTTGTGGTTTATTTAGTATTGATCGTTCTTTGTATACCGCTGTAAGAGATTTACTAGCTAGAAAATGTAAATCATTATAAATTATTTTCTGTTTTTAGCTAATTTCTAATATTACTACCTTTGTAGTAATATCTTTACAAGCGCAAGAACATGACACTGTGTAGATCGGTAGATCATATTAGATATTGGCAATTGTGAGCAAAATGAGTATGATTCTGCACTTTGACTGGAACTGTAAATAAAATAAGCGTAATAGTTGATCATAAATATGTTAAGAAATGCTGAAAAAAGTAGCTTTATTCGGTGACTTAAAAATAAATATGTAACATATAACAAACATTGATCCTAAGATAATTTAGTTCAGTTACTTTTTGAACGCTCTTTGTATGTCTCAGATAGGTAAATATTTAAAAATTGTTTGGCTGTCAAGAGAGTACACCAATACAGGTAACTTAGGTCCGTTGATATTCAGATAGAAACTTTTATCTTTTACATCTCGCATATTGATGGATCGCAGATATCTGTTATAAAGGCATCCAGGCATCCGGGTAGACTAAAAATAAAACATAGAAAATGCTCAAGAAAAAACGCACAGAAATGAAATTACAAACTTTTGCGCATCGTTGCCCATAGGAATTGGGCGCTGTAAGAATAGAGAGTATTAGGTAGAATGAGTTAGCTATAGTCTAATCTATAGCTACTAATCTATAGCTAACTAAGTTTGGTCCCACTTCTTTGTGTATTGTATTGTAACGTTCTTTTAAATAATACTGAAGGTGCTGTTTTAATTGTCTATTAACAAGAGAAAATATTTACATTAACACTAATTACAAACAACTATAATTTATTAACAGAGTTAGACTAATTTAAATTACACAAATATTTATTTCAACAAGATTTATATTACACTATTTTATATATACATACATTTATTTTCTACTACTACACGATGCGCGTATTTAATTAAGTTGTTGACTAGTGACTAATCCCCTCCTCTTGCGCGGTGGTGATTTATATATCCCATTTAAGATTGCTGGAACGCGCTAGATTCTTCTTCGAACATTCGAGTAACTGTCGATGTGTCATACGTTCCGCGGCCAATCACCAATGTTCACCGCCAATGCATAGGAGTTTATCCCGTTCATTATAGTATCAATATTGTTTCGATTATCTGAACCAACTAAGAATTCAAAGCTACTAACCTAATCATAAGACTATAATATCTCGGATTGTTTGGGGTTCAAAATTAGTTATTTAGATTAGTTATATAATTAGGGCACCTTCTAATTGTTGACTCACATTATTAAAATACATTAAATAGTATTAAATAGTAAATGTAAATTTGTATTGCAAATTGTTAGAGTTTTGACTTAAATATAGTATCTAAATTACCTATTTTAATTAACCTTGTTAATTTGTTATGAAGTAAAATTATTAAATAGTATATTATTATTGTAATTATGAAGTTGTCACTGTTAATAAAAGTTCATCAGATTTACCTTAATGTTCCGTAGAATGAAATTGCAACAGTTGAGACACTAAAACCTTTTATGATAGTGAATACCTATTCACATTACATACCTGCCATTACATAACCTCATCCATTTCTACATGTGTCTGTGTTATTCCTTTATTTTGTGTATTAAAATGAGCCATCAACAAATAAAATCGATCTTCTGAACTTATAATTATTAATAACAAAACAATAAAATATTTAAGGATTCATTTTGATCTTGAATATACAATTGATAATATTTCGTTTTGAATTTTACTAGTATTTTAATTTTTTTCAGATCTATTCGTTATTTGTTTTTATTTAGAATAAAACTCAATTTTCCATTGGGAAAAGGATATTTTTCTTTAATTTTCAGTAAGCATTTTACATACATTAAACATTGCCATTTATTATCTACAATACTCTTTTTTTAAACAAAATTATCTTGAGTACTACATAATTATAATTAAATACTCAATTTTTAATAAATTTTTAGCATTCTATGATATATAAATCAACAATAATTAATACATCAACAATATGAATAAAGTCTTATGCAATTCAAAATGTAAATGAACCACAAAAATTAATCATAATCTTTTAAAATGATATTAATGACATTATTAATATTAATAAATAATTACTACATCATTATAATTAAATACTCAATTTTTAATAAATTTTTAGCATTCTATGAGATATAATTCAACAATAATTAATACATCAACAATATGAATAAAGTCTTACGCAATTCAAAATGTAAATGAACTACAAAAAATAATCATAATCTTTTAAAATGATATTAATGAAATTATTAATATTAATAAATAATTATTAATTAAGCATGTCGAAACGTATTTTTAATAATTAAATAAAGACATGAATCAAAGGATACAACAAAGCATAAACCATAGCAATACATCAGGAATTTAGCTTAAGAATGTATTCTGTTAATTTAAGGAGTTTAGTATACAGTGTTATTAAATTAAATAAATAAATAAATTGTTTAACAATCAATTACCTCAATGCATTATACTCTATTACTCTATATTGCATTTGAAAATAATCAAGTAAAAGCATTAGATTAAATTGGTTGGTTGTTGCAAGTGCATAGGCAAAATAAATAAAGTAAATTAATAAATTAATTAATTATTTAATAATTAAACAAATTAAATTCAATTCAATGTACTCTATTACTATAAATTGCATTTGGAAATAATCAAGTAAAAGCATTAGATTAAATTGGTTGGTTGTTGCAAGTGCATCGGCAAAATAAATAAATTAAATTAATTAATTAATTCATTATTTAATAATTAAATAAGTCAAATTCGATTCAATGTACTCTATTACTATAAATTGCATTTGGAAATAATCAAGTTAAAGAATTAGATTAAATTGGGTTGTTGTTGGAAGCACATCGGTAAAATAAATTAACTAAATTAGTAAATAAATTAATTATTTAATATTTAAATAAATTAAATAAAATGCAGTTTACTCTATCACTTTATATTGCATTTGAAAATAATCAAGGAAAAGCATTAGTTTAAATTGGTTGGTTGTTGCAAGTACATCGATATTGTACCACGAACAGACGTGGCTTGTTATTTTTTACGTTTGTATTTTTAATATTACACTCATTAGTGTGAAATTATCCCTAAGTGAAATGAAAGGAGATTAAACTGCTAGCGTAGTTTGAGCGTTTGTGTATTATTGGTTGCATAAACACACAATAAAAGTAATGGTTTGAGATGATTATTTTATTTTAAAATGCAACATGAGTATATTGCAGTTTAATTTAATAGCACTGTATATAATAAATATATTTGCAGTTTTATTTCTCTAGTTGTCTATTGATATTATGCATTTATACGAGCCCCGACACATATTAATTCGTCTATTTTCATTTTTGTTAAAAGTCACCTCGCAATAGTTATTTCGAAAAGAATTTCGGAATTCTAGACCAGAAGAGAACTTTTGGTCTAGAAAATGACTTTTTCTTCTTCCCAGAAGTGAAGTACTGCATCTGCATCTACACCATGCGACGTTTCTTAAATTTCTATAATGGGGGTTTCCTCACACCACTTCTGGCGAGGTTTTTGGGTGCTTTGTCAATCTCAAGACGGTGTGAGGAAACGTTTCCACAAAATTTCATGAAACTTGTCATAGAGTAGTTGCAGGGGTAATACTTCACACTAGCAACCAGGAACAGCTACTTCGTAGACCAAAAGTAGAATCTCGGGGTAAAAATGGTGGGTCTTCCATTTATTTAAAATATGAAAAATAAATACATGACAAAACATATGAATATAAAAGTAAAAGAATATATTTTGAAAAATATAGGATAGTTCTTGAAGTCTTGATAGTTTCTACTCAAAATGAATATATTTTTTAGCATACAGATACAATCATTTATGTATAAACGATCCTGTATTATAAGATACCTATGTTCATTATATTATATTTTGCGAGGTAGGTATTCCTTTATATATTTTAAATTAAAGCCCCCCACCCTAGCAATCTTAGCCCATCATTTTTGTTTTGTTTTTTGAAGTGAATGATTCCTATTGCTAAAGTGAAGCATTACTCCTGCACCTACTCTATGCCAAGTTTCATGGAATTCTGTAAGGAAGTTTTCTCACACCGCTTCTTCGCGTTTCGAGATTGACAAAGATTGACAAAAGTACCCAAAAACTTTGCAAGAAGCAGCATAAGGAAACCCCTTGATAAAATTTTAAGAAACGTCGCATCATGTAAATTCAGATGCAGTACTTCACAGAGTCGCTTTCTAGGCTAGAAGAGAATTTCGGAGTAAATATTTTGGGGTGACTTTTAACATAGATGAAAGTAGACGAATTAATATGCGCCGGGGCTCGTATATGTTCCTTCACTATGAAAATAAAGAATTCGAAGAAGAAAAGAAGAGCTTTACTTCAAGTACAAGTATACTAATCATATTCTCTGTTTCTTTTACTAGTAAATCAAGATAATTGAGTGGCAAATAGTACGATTTATGTTTTTTTTCTATGCCAAAGTAATTAACAATAAATACAATACTTATTCGATGATTTAAGTACAGTGAGATGGTCCTATGATCCCCTTTCGTGTTTGTATTGCAAAAGTATTACGAGTATCGTAGAAATATTTCCAATTAACTACAATAACGGTTGATTTTCTAAAAATATTATTTAAAACAGTAGCGATTACCTTACCGAAGTAAATAAAAATCGATCAATCCTGAACATTCCACATGCCGAAAACTGGAATTGTCTCAAACCTAAAATTAATGCAAAGTCCCTAACCTACGAAACCCAGTTTTGTAAAAGTTGTTTAACTAACAGTAGCACATAACTTACTTCTTTTCTGTAACTGACGTTGATATTTACGGACAATAGTTTACATACATGTCCTTTCGTACTTTCAATCTAAAACAATTTCTATACTTACAATTAGTATTTTAAAGGTACATAAGTACTATTGAGAACGATAATGCATATACTCACCCTCTGGATGCAAGAATACCAAGGTTCGGTAATCAACAAGATTCTTGTAAAATGAATTATAAGGAGTAGACATTTTGGGGTCATGGTCGCTAGATTTACTGCCTTGGTTGTTAATGGTACAATAAACAAGTAGATTCCTTCAATTAATTGTAAATAAATAGAAAGGACTTCAAGCTAAAATGAAATAGTTATTTTTTAAAAGTATACGATATTGTTTTTTTAGCTATTAAAATTGTTCTTTACCAAAGTGGTAATATTCAGCAATTTGTTTAAAGATCCAAGAGCGTCAGATAAATCCAAATAAACCCTTTTCAGGGTTATGATTGATTTAACTGTAAAATAAATATAAGGTAGTTATTAGCTATACCTGTATGTACCTATTATACAATATTTTATTTGGTAACCTATTTTAGTATTTTACCAGAAAATGGTGGCAATATGGTTTGCCAGGTAATGTATAGTAGCAATGTATTATTATTATTATTATTATAATGTCGTGTATTGCTTGATTGTGATCTTGAGCATTTTGAGTCTCGATTTACTGCACAACTTTCATGTGTAAACTGTTTGGCAACCCTAATTTACTGGCAATCCGTAGAGTGCATTATGGAAGATTATACAGATCTCAAGCAAAGTTGGTCAGTGGAAATAATAAAACGAGGTTACAACCATGTAAGGTATCAGTGAAGAAACAATTACTTTTGCAAATGTATAAAAAAGCATAATTTTGAAGTATGCAGTGTGTGTAACTAAGGTTTAGACAATACCTATAGCATAAGCAACCCTGTGTACGTAAATAAATACAACGATAGTTATAAGTGATAAATCGAGCACGACGACTTATTATGTGGAGATGTGCACTCGCATATTTATCTAATAACCTCTCTTTCACTTAAAGTTGCTTAGCTTTCACATACCGTATAGAAACTTTGCAATGCAAAAAATAGCTGCCAGTTTGCCTCGTGTTTTCCTATTGCAATATCTACAGTTCCAAATTCTAAGGGACCATTCAAAAAGAACGTTAGCAAAAATTGGTAATTTTTTGCACCCTACTGCACCTACGTTCGTTTTCGTTCTCTAACCTTAAGCCCCCTACCTCAAACGATCGCCTTTCATACCCCCTTTCCCAAATGATGAATAAATGGAAATTTAGCAATTTAACACATTTATTGTTTATTTCTTTATATTTTTGTTTAAGATTTCTAAATGATCCGAGAACAAAACGAACGTCGCATTATTTTGACTCCTTCCCTACCTGCTGTTTGTTACCGTTTGTTTTGAATGATCCCCCCCCCCCAACCCTTTTTAGCGAACATTCTTTTTTAACGACCTCTAACTATATAAACTACATTTGTTTGCACAATTTAACAATGTTTTTTAGTCTTCTGATTTGGTGTGTCTTCTGGGACCACCTGTCGAAAGAGGGTATATAAAATTCTACAGATTTTTCCAAACTCTACAATTTTTTTTATAAACAACTAAATTGCTAGTGTTTTAATTTAAGGAGATCCGATACTATCATAATATCTAAGTTACTATACTAGCTAAATGTATTATGGAACATATCTTAGAGACTGTTGCCAATAAAGGAAACATGAGCTATGCTTTAAATTCTAGAAGCGTAAACGGTTGCAATAACTGCCTTTCTAATTCAATAATGGAATTTAATCTAAAACGATTTTTATTGGTGAACCATTTATTTCGGCTTAGGTTTGAAATAAAATTAAAAGTTTTCATTTTAGCTTACTTTTTTTGACATAACCTGTAGCGATGTTACTTATTATATTTCTAATTTATTCCTCAATATTTACAATCAACGCATTACAAATCTTGTATTACAATACTTTGTAATACAAGAATAAGTTACAATACTACAAATTTATCCCTTGCCTGTTAAAATAAATATAAAATTTAGCTGATTTTTGGATTTATTTATGGTCTCATTTGACAAACAGGGTATGTATTTCGTCTCAGTGTGATGAAGATATAATAACCTGGATTGTTTTTATGTTGACAATAAAAACGTTTTATTCTAAGAATATATTTAAATAGAGATGAAAATATTAAATGCTAGAGGTGAAACTGAAACTGCAAAATGTCCCGGAATCTTCGATAATACTCATTTTTATCGTTTAATTCATGCGAAGGGGTGCTTTTCTTCTCTTGTGAAATTCAGAATGTGGAAAGATCAAGTGGTTGGCAGCGACAGCGACAGACGGAATTTCGCAGAGATTCACCGTACCGTTAGCCCAGTGTGGCGTATTTAGAAAGTCCATTCTGCGGCGATTGTTTAAAATCTGTTTGAAGTCTAAGTCAGTTACGATTATTTAAACCATTTTTAGGTTTAAATATGGTCAAATCTAAACTAGTTCAATGAGGACAAATTTCCCGAGGGTTTCCCACCGCAACATGAACCCGTGAACTTATTAATTCAATTCAGTTGTATTTGTTAAATTCAAAGTTTAAAATTTGTTGAATCTAAACAATTCAAATCGAGTACGGGATCTGATTAAATCACTTATCGAATATTCGTAATTTGGGTGGAAATAAATTTTATTTGATCGGAAGATTTAAGAAAGGTGGATGATCCATTAGTTTTTATTTTGGTTTGGATAGCAGCAAACAAAATTTCTTCCGAGGAGTAATATAAGAAAATTTTAACGAGACCAGAAGTTTGTGGATTTGATTTCCCCAAAGGTTTTAAAATAATTACCAAAGACTATCTTAGGGGAGCGAACGAAGCTTTCGTTCAATGAAATTTGTAAAACATAATGTGAACGAAAATGTAATTTTATTATGAATTTCTACTGAGTGAGTTTATTATGTAAGTATGTTGCGAGCTAAAGTTGTTTGTGAAATGTACAAAATTTAGTATTTTGTAAATGTAAGCAATATCAAACCTAATGACAACGGTGACGATTTCGTTCAAACAGTTAGTAAATGCAGTCAATAGTATCTTATTGTTTTAATGCATTGAAATTCACCTGTTAATTTCTAGTAGGTATAATATAATACTGTAACAAACTAATATTGTTTAGAAGTTTTTTGTTACAAATGTGTTCTGTTTATTTATTTTTGAATAGTCAACAAGGGCTAATGTTTAATAATAATAACAATACGATGTTTGGAAATATCAAATTGTTTGTCGCAGAATATTTGAGACGCTTCTAGAATATTTTTGGGCTTATATTGGGTTAATTTAAAAATCGATCGATATTAACCCTTTCCAAATTGTGAGCGGATAAGAATTTAACATCATTTTAACTACGATCGATTACATACAATTTGGTGACGCCTTAATCAGTAATCTTTTCAGTTACCACCTACGTTGTAAAAGTATTTTGTTCGAAAGTAATAAGAGTCTCTGTTTTTGAAAGTATAAGCCGCTTCGGGTGTTTAAACATCATCATCATCATTGGAAAGTAGGTATTGCAGTTCTTTAATGTGCATGAGTTTTGTCGTATATTCCATTGCAATTGAATTGTGAATAAAGACGGAATGAAATTCATATTTTGAAGTATTAGATCCTCTTAACAAAATCTACTGCTCTTTAATGAATAATAACGATTCAGAGAAATGGAGTCTGCTCATTCGGAATAGTAGTAATGGGATATAATTTCTAAATAATAATGTTTATTTTAAAGCCATATATACCACATTTTTACAAATATTTATAATACTTACCTCTTCCAGGAGGAAAAGGGTCAATTATGATGGCTTCTTCTTCTTCTTTTTCTAAAGGATTTCTCATAAATGACTGTTTCCTCCTACCCTCGCTGAAGTCACAAAATTGTTCTTTGATAAGATCATTTAATCGTTTTATTCTCTTTTCAATACTTTGTCCTAAGTATCCATTAGTATACTCGATAATGAGACTAACCAATACAGATAAATCAAAACCTTCGTACTGTCCCAAGATATCCGTTAATCTCATTTCGTCTTTGTAAGCTGAATATATTAAATAAATCTCCAACTTTGTGCAAGCATTTTCCAGCAAAATTAATAGACAGACCATAAGAATTGGTAGATATTTATCTGATTTGGTGTATTGTGTAAAGATTATTACATCTATCTGAAGAATACACAAAAAATGAGATGTGGTTAATAGTCTAGACACTTTCCATACCTTACTGATGTATTCAATGTAATTAAAAAACACTTTAAAGTTACAGGGTGTTATGAAAATACCACCGATTAAGACTATGACGTATGTACTGATTCCACCAAGATAAACTATTTTGTCTGTTATGTAACCATCTTTACCTTTTCTGGCAATAAACATTTCGTATACTATATCATAATACGCAAATGAAACTGTAAAAATGAGTTGCTATAACAATACTTGGTCACCTTATACTTAAGTAAAACAAGAACTTTAGGCTAAATGTCTAGCATTTATACGACTATGACAATACAAGACTGGTAGTTATATTAGCTGACATTGGTCACTTCAGAAAAATTAAAAATAACGATGACCTAAAATCAGCTTTTAATATACGTCTAATATATTTCACATCGGAAGGCTTTCACGTAGTAGTACATCGTTTGGAGCAATCTACCCCTTCCGAAGGATCAAATTGGTTATCAGCTTCCCGAGTAATCTGAACCAGATACAGGAAACATGAAAAATATTTTATGTACACACTGTTCTACAAAAATTGAAAGAACTACATATAGAAAACAAATATTATTCATTGTTTATTGTTTCTAGCCTTATTCGGTGAAATTCTATAATAATAATATTTTTGTATTTACCTTAGCAACGTGTTTGTTGATGTTTATATTATCGTTGATAATGCTGTCGAAACAATTGTCAGGTACATTAAAATAAATTTGTGAAAAGTTGATTCATTGAAAAACGAAATAAAAAGTCTAAAAGGCGAATTAACATACCACAAAGCATAATCCAAAGAGGAGAAAAGACAGTGAAAAAAAAATTAAAAATTTAGTATGAAAAGAAAAAAATAGAAATTTTAAGAAAAACGAATATAAGAGGAACACTTGGTGTAAAAGGCATGAAAGATAAAGAACGCGAGGGCATCGAATCACTTCTGGGTACGAAATTGGATTTAGAAACCCAATCTAAGACCGATCATTGGGCAGAAGTTTGAAGGTTATGGTAAAATGAGAGTGTTGGCAAGATAGATAAATAATTTTGAAAAATAAAGCGAAGCTGAGGAACGAGAAAAGTACAAGGAATATCTTTATTGAAAATGACTTATTACCTAAAAAGAGAACTACAAACGAATAAAGAGTGTAGCTACAGCGTCTATAAAAACAGGAAACCGGCTAAAAATTGGTAAATAACGAGGATTAGACATGAACTAAGAAAGAGAAGAAGAAGTTGAACAAACAAAGGAAAAAGGTCTGATGGGTGGTATTGATCATGACCAGTGTTGGAAAATGCGAGAGCATTTATTTTTGGAGAATATTTCCGGAGCACAAACGAGAATAAACTCTCAAAAGTGAGCAGGACTGGAGAATATACCTTTAACTTGCAAAGATATACCCGAAATAAGGATAACTTCAAAAGCTCTCGAAATATTCTCAAAATGCTGAAGATGCTCGAATATTCTCCAATTTTCATCTTCTTATTTATAATGCTAGTTGTAGTTAACGTGACTGTTGGAAGGTAATGTGTTGAAAAGTAATGTAATAATACAAAATTGGAAAATATTAAACTCGTTGGGTCGTATTCACATTTCACTATTAAGTTAATAACGTGTTTAATTACCATGGTGACCAATTCTAATCCTGTTCCGCCTATTAGAATGAGATAAAGCTATATTTTTTCTTGTTGATTTTAATTAGAACTATAGTTAGAGACACCTTTAATCATGGCATGTGAATACGTCCCATTATATGTAGCTTAGAAGCTCAAGTATGCACCTTTACGTCTACCGGACGCAGCGCTGACCGCTGACACTTCGCCAACCTTTAAAATAAATTTTGCTACTGCTTTGCGTATTGTCATACGCTTACTACGGACAGGATCGGCAAAGTATCCACCGCTTGCGGTCGGCGTAGTGTCCACGGTCGGTAAAGTGCCCAAAACCGCCAATCAGCGTAGTGTCCAAGAACGTCGTCCGGTGTCCCACAAGTGTGCAGAAGTAATACATTTTAAAAACTTTACAAAGATTTTTCCCTTTTTGTATAAACAAAATATAAAGATTTAAATATAAAGTTCATATACAGATATAGAAAAACAGGTAGGAAGTACGTACGAAACCATATGTATGATAAGGAACACGCTAATAAAATAAAGAAGGGTTTATATCGGGTCACGCCTTTGTTCTTCTTAGTTTCTTAGTGGGGGGACATTCGAGCATTAAAGTTGTTTAGTAAACCACAGACCGAGCGTTGGTGTAGTTCCCAACCCCACTAACACAAACTAAACAAGAAGAGCAAATGAGGGGCCCGATATAAACCCTCCTTTATTTCACTAGCGCGTTCCTTATCATTCACACATATGGTTTCGCAGATACTTCCTTCTTGTTTTTCCACACCTGTATAACTAGAACAAAAAACAAAAGTGGTGCTACCCAAATTTCTTGTCAATGGTTTCAAAGGCATAAATTGTGCAAACTATGCTTATAAAAGTGTCCGTTTTTGGAACACCAGACGCTAACAGCAGCTACGAGTAACACGTGTACATTTTGTCGGCATGCGGTTTAAGATCGCTTAGTTTCGGTTTTATTCTCGATTTTTAATGTTTTTGTTTATGTTCGTTGTTTGTGCTGTATTATTCTGAAACTTCTCGAGAATTATTATGAGAACGATCGCGAACGTGCTTGATATTGCTCTCATAGAGAACGTTCTTTTGATACGGTTTTATCATGCGTGAACGTTCGCGAACATTCTCATCAGCATTTTGAGAACGTTCTTTCATTTACAACACTAATCATGACCGTCAATAAATAAGGGATATGAGTTTGGCATTACGAAATAAAGTAAGAAAATAAAATTCGGCACCTGGAACGTTAGGACAAATGCTACAAACACGCAAAATGGATGAAATAGCAGAAAAGGTAAAAAAGTAATAAATGATTTTGGAGTAATTGAAATGAGGCGGAGAGAAAGAAGTGAGAAAGACATCAACACAAAGAAAGACTTTATATATAATTATTAAGAGAATAGTTAAAATAAAAATGATATGTGGCAAAAAAGACTCAACGACTTAGCAAAACGCATGGCAAAATTCTGGATTGCGGTAAGATGACTTGGGTGATCGAGAAAGGAAAATCGGAAAGAAAGGAAAAATCAACGATATTACAACTGGTGACGTAGATAAACCACAACTGGGAAAAATAAGCACGATAATCAAAATCATGAGAATAAACAAAACAGTTAGGCCAAATGGTATCATTATAGAGTTGTTTAAATATGGTGGCTGAAAACTGAAAGAAGAAGTTTGTATACAAGGGAAAAATACCTAATGAGTGTATTGAGAAAAGTACTGAATACAACACTTAAGTTTGTAATCTTTGTCTAAATTCTAAAACTGCATTTGACACAAAATTACTTGAAACAACCTTGACCACAGTGTTGTAGTGTGGATTCAGGAAGGTTTTGAGGATTATTAAATCAGGGCTGAGACAGGGTGCTGTGTTATCACCTCTACTATTCAATTTATCACTAGAATAGATGTATTAACAAGGAGAGTGTGATTAATTGCGTATTTCAATGATGTGATTTCGAGTGAATTACGAGGAGACCTTGTAACGGTTTTTGTGGCGTTTGAAAAAGTTTTAAGTTGTAAAAGCAGTAAATGAGCAGAAAAATCAAATTCATGGCATTTACTAGCAGCATACGAAAAGCGGCGATTACAAATGGGTGACTAAGTATGTGATTGAGGAGGTAAGCAGTTTTAGTTACTTAGGATTGTCACTATGTACAAACAATTATATTGAAGGGCTGAATATAATAAGAATTAGTATAGAAAATAAATGATATAATACTGATGTAAAGAACATAACAGTGCATCGAAACTGAAAATTTCCAAAACCATAATTAGATCAGTGATAGTAATCTCTGGATCGAAGCAAGAAGAAAACCAAAAAGTTTTTCGTAGTTCGGATCATGGAAATTAACGAAAGTCAGTGGCTTACAGTTTCGAGGGCATGAAGGAAACTACTGAGAAAGACATTTTGTCATTTATCATTTACTAAGCATCACTTACCAGTTTAAAGTTATAACAACAAACTACTATAGACATACTTATATGAGTTTTTCCATTGTTATACAATTATCATACTCAGGATTTAGGTTTTAAGGCCTAGGATGACAATACAATAATTTGCTTTGTTACTGCAGTAAATCAATATTTTCCGAATTCAATGTTGCCAATTGTAATGCCGTGATAATAGGTTTTTAATATTAAAATTCAACGTACTTATTGTTTGTTTTCTCTTATTCTTGGATCATTCAAAGTACAGTGAAATAAAAAGGATCCAAACAATGATATAAACTAAATAATATATGTAGTATGTGTAAGCCTTGGTTTCACTTTTCCGGTTTGTAAATCTCCTAGATTACAGACAGATCGAGAAACTCTGGAATAAGCAATTCTCATGTAAGTGCTTATTTTAGACACCTAAAGTCCTTGTTCTTTGAATAAGTTTTAAATCTTACTTAGTGAAACGCCAAGTAAGAAGCTATAGCATGCTAGTATTAATGAAAATCTCAGAAATATGCCTTTCTTATTTTCATACATACTAATGGGAAATAATCCAAACAATCTCATAAATCTCATCATGATTTTTGAATTTTCATATATTTGTTGTGATATTTGAACCATTATTCTGCAAGCCATTTTCTTATATGTTTGTTTTTGGGCGATGTAACACTTCCCGGCTTACTTTTAATGAACATACTTAAACAAAACAAAAAGTTTTCTTTTAACATAATGAGTATGATCTTATAAAGAAAACACATAAAATCTATTGTGTACCGAAGCAATAGTAAATTGATAAAATATTCCTTGTCCAAAAGAGGAAACTTTCAATAGAATTAGGTTAAAGTGTTTTGATCTACTTAAATTAAATTGAGGATATACCAAAGACTGATGTAATGAGAAATCGATCATCTAGATAAGTATTTTGTGTTAGTAATACTAATACTTCAGTTAGTACTTAATTAGTTTTTTATTATTTACGATATTCTTAGAAACCTTCGATTATGAGCTCTGGATATCTGGCGATCGTAATATGCTATGGTTACGAAAATACTTACTATTGGAAACACTACATGATAAATGGGTATATTATCTTAAAATATTTGTTTTTGCTTTTCTAATTAAATTTGCTTATTTGCTATGATTTTTTTCCAAAAAAATTCTAACAAAACTCTAAAATAAATCCTCGCTGTACTTCAGTGGTTTTTAACCGGCGTTCCAAGAGCTTGCCAAGAGTGTTAAAGGTTCACGGTGAAATCATTCATCCTGTAAAATAACGAGATAAGAAATAATTCAACTATTAACTTCAGTTTCGCAGATTCCGTCGGCTTCCGTCTAACTAGCGCAAGATCGGGGTTTTCAAGAGATGACCTTTCCAGTAGGTGCCAAGAGTTAACCAAGATGATATCCTACTTAGTGTACTAAATTACATGGCTAACTCACAAAAAAACTTCAGAATATTATAGGTTGCTAGCTGCATTTTGATTATTGATGGGTAATACAATTATTACAAATTGCTAATAAAAGAGCGGGAGTATTCATGGTTCAAATTGCTGATTTTATTACTTTACATTACGTGCTACATATACACATTTCAGAAACCAAAAAATATTTTTTCACATTTTTTTTAAATACTTTTTAAGATAATATTCGTACTAAGCAATTTAAAAAAAATTAGATTGTACTTCTGTTCCATTTTTCTCAAAGACTATTAATTTCTTTGTTTAATGAGTATATAACCAGTAGCAAATGTCTATCATCTATGATAAACCATAATCTACGGTTATTCCATGATCTATCATCGAAACATCATATATTATGGTAGCTCTTCTGCTAGCATTTCATTAACGAGTGAAGATATTCCAGCACCCCTACATATGTTATGGAAAACGGTAGCTACCACAATAATGTTAATACATTTATCTGAAATATACAGTAAGGTTCCTACACTGACACCAAGGACCCAGAATCTAGTTTTTAAGATATCAAAATACCATAGCTCCATTCTGTAGATTTCCTAATTCGGATGTGTGCACTATTATATTTTTCTTTAGCGGAAGTCCTTGTTCTTCCGATTGGTAATACATAATATAATATATTGCTCTAACATGTATCCTGAATCATCCTGGAGGTATGATTCTGGATATACTTGTATACTTATATATTAATATGATATATTATTACGATGAAGATACTTAATTTATTTTAATACTAAACACAGACATAGATACAATTATAGCCAAGATGACATACACAACCTACTACTTGCTTACCTTTAATTCAAAGAAATGCTTCGGCTAAATATATTGTAGTTGTGAAAAGCCTTACTTTACACAAAGACTATCTCAGGCGGGTCGCTTTTAGCTTTGCTATATCCTTATAATTATTATAGGCGAACCATAATAAAAACACATACAAATAAATCTCTTATATGAAAACGACACAAATGTATTCTTTATTAACATGCACAGTAACAATGAAACAATAAACAAAACTATAAAATTAATACCAGCAAAGAAATGATTTCATTTACATGAAATAAAAAGGCAGATATATAAAATTTTAAATCAAATAGCAAAGAAAAAATATGAATACAAGATTCTCTCTTTTTAATTCGATAATTAATTTTACATTAATCCCATTAATTTTAAATTCCTTTGAAAACAAATAATTGTTTTTGTTTAACTATAAAAAAACACTTCCTGAAATAAAGAGAATAATTTGTTTACAATTCTTTATGCCCTTTTTGGTAGCATTAAAATTTCTCATTACTAATTAAACTAATTACTACAGAAAAACTCCGGAGTGTAATTCCTTCCTTTTGATTTTTAAAATTGGCGCCTTGAAAATATCAACTTGATATGCCGAAACCCCTAGTATCAGCTGGTTGCTGTCATTAAATTCGACAAAGAATTCAAGAAAAAGATGTCAACAATCCATTCATAAAATAAAAGGCTTAACAAAACGAAATTCCATTTCCATACAATTTCCATTCATCAATGGTGAGTAAAAATTATTTATTTATTGCTAACTTCATTTATTATTCGTTAACTGTTCCATAAGATATTCTTATTCACAAAATTCCATCGTTGAAATTAATTTCAATTATTTAATTAATTAATCACTCTTATGTTTAATTGAGGCACTTCTTAAATAACACTTATATTTTTAAACTTTTAATGAAATCACTTTGACGTTTAACGTAAATGGAGCCATGGTAGCTCAGTGGGTATGGCACTTGACTACCAATCTTAAGGTCCTGGGTTCGAATCCCAGGAATAATACATTGGAATTTTAAAAATATCTAAGGCTTCCAGGTCGACTCAGCCTGTGAAAATGAGTACCTGGGAAATAATTTCCTGGGGTAATAATAGGCGGTCGGTGCGTAAAGCTAGCCACTTTACCATCCTTGAGTACCGAACGGCTCAAGAATAGTAGCCTACCCTGCTATACCCCCATGGGCCTTCACGGCTTGTGAAAGGGGACTATTATTATTATTATCAATGGTGAGTAAAAATTATTTATTTATTGCTAACTTCATTTATTATTCGTTAACTGTTCCATAAAATATTCTTATTCACAAAATTCCATCGTTGAAATTAATTAATCACTCTTATGTTTAATTGAGGCACTTCTTAAATAACACTTTTATTTTTAAACTTTTAATGAAATCACTTTGACGTTTAACGTAAATAAATCTAACCTCAAACTTTGTCATTTCTAAATTAAGTTAACATAACCTTAATTTTTTTAAATCTTCACAAGACGTGTGCACTGTCTGCAAGATGTAATTGAGAGAGAGTTTGTTACAAAAATGGCTGTCATTTTTATCTTTTTGCCGAAACAATTGAATGTGATGTAACTTTTGCATAAAACAAATACCTGTTGACATTTCTAAATATCCTTAACCCTATTATTGTTTTTATAAATCTTAATTAACACTTAAATTAATTAGATAAACTTATAGACAAAAAACTCGTTCCAATGATATATAATACTCTTATGAACAACCAAAATTAACTTTAAAATTGAATGTCAATGATACACAATTTTCGAACATCTATTTATAAGCCTAATTGCTTAAAAATACCTTTTTATATTTGCGTGTCCTAATGGCTTCATTAGGACACGCATTTTGCGTGTCTTAATGAAATTTTTTAAAATACTGTAAACAGTAACATTTTATTTTTTAAAGTTGATTTCACTGTTAGACAGCGGTTCTTAGAATGTCAAACTTATCTTACTTACGCAGTGAACTCTTATAACTGGAATGCAACGCTTGCAAAACTAGTATTGCAGGCCACATAAATGCGCCGAATAATAAATAGCCCTGTTAAGGGCGTAACGGTTTTTACTTTATTATTAACGAAAATTAAATTTTGATACTGTCATATATGGAATGCATTGTGTTGTGTATTTGCAATAAATAGCTCACGATAAACTTAACGTAATAAAATTCAGTTTTATAAAATTATATATATTTGTCTTATAAGTTATAATATCCAAAAGATCCAATGAAAAATTATTTTTGTTAACAAAAATCATTCTTTGCTGAAAATACTATTGAATTTATACCTTATTAATTTCTTTGGCAAATAAGGTATTTATTCTATGAAATGAAATATAATTATCCTTATTTCATCCAAGTTTTTAATTCATTAAGTAGCAATTATTTCTGTCACAAATATATTGGCATACATTTTACTTTGAATTTATAATAATTTTCAACAGAACGTATAATACACCTGGGAAATTTGAACGAGGTCCTGCTGCTTGGTAGCGGCCCGCTACTAGCGGGCTTTGTGTATATGAGATAAGAATGAGAATTTCTACGTCGCGCGGATTAAGACAGGTTATGTAAAAACAATTCAATAATTTCTAGTGTTGTCAACTGTTATGCTACTTACCAAAATATCCGTAACAAATTTTATTTAAAACTAAATAATTTTTTTGATTATTTAATAACAAACTAACGCAAATAGAAAAAATAGTATAAAGTATTTGTTTCATAAGACGTTTTAACGCACTAGTCCTCTTTACAAAACTCCCCGCTACGCGGGTCGTTTTCTAAACTCGGACGCGTGCGCTAAAAACGTGTCTTGAATGAAACCAATACTTTAATATACTATTTTACACCTTCCTATTTTTATAAATTTAAACATTATAACCTTAATAACATTATTTACATGTTTTAGATGACAATAAATTCAAATAAAAAAATCAATTAAAATATTTCAATGAACTTTCCAAAAGTGCAACAAGTTATATGTCGTTTATTTGATATCATTGAGAATCGCACGACGATGCCGAGAACCAATAGAAAAATTCAAATTTGAATTGTATCCATGACAATCACACAATTTTCCGGAAATTTATATATATATGCTACCAAGGAGTAATTTTTTTGGAAATTATACTTGTAACATATATATATCTACATAAAACATGGAGTCTCTGTACATAAAACTTGAATCAATAATTTATTGAAATAATGGGTGCCCTATAAGTGATAAAAAGCAGCCCCTACATTTAAGATTTATCAATTTTGTAGTTTCCACAACCGTGGAATCTTGTTATTATGAAAACACATTTTTAACTAATTGATAAGGTAAGATAGTAAATACTTGTATGTCTCCCCATTACAATACACCTTGTTTTAGGTTAAACTTACAATAAATTTTGGCCTTAACTTCATTAAATTGAAAAATGAGATTAACGTCACCCAAATCGTAGGTAGCAAAAAAATAGTTACCAATGTTTTAATTCATTAAGAAGAATTACTCAAAATAGTGCCTTTGAAATTAAGGTTATGCTACTCAAAAATCGGCTAAATGTGAAATTTACTTAATTAAAATTTTTGATGTGGGTGGATTCCTTTTGGCGTGTGAAATAATATGACAAAATGTATTAATATGATCTTTAATTGTGATTGTGCCTCGATGTGTCTGTTGTGGGTGGAGTCAGGACATTCGAGGCAAGTATTCATTATTGCCATCTGATTACTTAATGAGGTATTTTCACGTGAATCTATATCGTTTTTTGTACGACCATGCTATTTCGGATTGTTTACCATACTTGGTTTTAGAACAGTAGGTTGTATTTACTGGTTGCTAAGCAAAAACGCGTCAGTAAGTAATTACTTACCGTTCAGTTCTGCCAAAAACAGAACGGTAAGCAAATTATATGTAATTTATAAAATAAATGCATGATCTGTAGATGTCTCTTTCGTGAAAATCATTATTTTCTAAATTCTTAATTTGACTATTTAAAAAATGTATGTTTTTTATTTTAATTTGCTGTGAAAAATATCCAATAAATAATAGTAATTACAATTACAAACGTATCCATGGTAACGACAAAACCTACTTAATGTTTGATGGATATACAGGGCAAAAATGAATTATTTTAAATCTATTTTTTATACTTGCGTGTCCTAATGAACTCCATTAGGACACGCATTTGCGTGTCCTAATGAGATTTATTAGAGTACTGGAAACAGTAAAATTTTGTTTTTTAAAGTTGGTAGCACCTAACAGCTGTTCTTAAATGTCAAACTTATTATATTTAAAAGTGCGGTTATGTGATAAAATGCCAAACTTTTAAAATATAAAATAAACATACACAAAATAAATTAATTAAATTAAAAATTATTTAATAAATTCACAAATTATTCTTTATACATCTTTTGTATTAAAAGTACAGTTATTATACACTTTGATTGTAACAGCAGAAGTGTCCTGGGCATTAATCTTAAATGAAGGTAAATTTTGCCCCTCAACAATGTTTTGTTGACTCGTTATTGGGTTGCTGCTAAAAGTGTGTGATTCTTCATGTAAAAATGAAGCAGTGGAAGACTGGTCAATTACCACTTGAGCCGTTGAAGTGGAAGTACATGGCTTATTAGATAGCAATTCAGCTACCTCCATTTTTTTTAACTGAAGCATCTATACAGCCCTCAGCCACAGCTGAAGACTTCCAACCTCCATGCCGTTTTATAGTTATTAAATCGCCACTTTTGTATGCCAATTGGGAAGCACTTGAACGTCGAAAGCAATGACCTGTAAAAAGCTTCCAGTAAACCAGTGAAAAATGGTGTTTATACCGATAGGAGTAGAAATACATTTTCCATTGCGGTAGGTTATAAAAAACCGCCTGTGGTTTATTTTCTTAGGCCTTAGGCTCAAATATTGCTTAATTAAATCAATCCACAGTTTCTCTGTAATTAATAATTCTCTTCGAACTTTATTTTTTGTTTCTGTTACAGTCACAGTGAACATCATCTTTGACCACAATATCGTCTAATAACATGTTGGTCAATTCATCTCTTCGGCAGGCACCACAGAATCCCATTATTAACGCAACCTTAAATAATTCAAATATATTAAAAATTGAAAGTATTTAGCACAAAATTTTACTTACTTTCATAGCTAAATGTTGGTTATTTTCTGCAGTTGTTATAAATCTATCAATATGGTTAAATTCCAATATTTTAATAAGATTAAGATTAATTAAGATAAGTTAATTCTTTTTAATAAGATGGAGGGAGAGAATATCTGACCATTTTACCTTCTTGCCACAGAAACTAAATTAATTTTATAAAAACAAAACAATTTAAATAACAAATGCTGAAGTTGAATTTTCAGTGTAGCCAACTGTCAAAAGTACTTAACAAAATTTCACTAACAAATCTTATTTAAAACGAATTTATTGTTTAATAATTAACGAAATAACGACGCAAATATAAAAAATAGTATAAAGTATTCGTTTCATAAGGCGTTTTAGCGCACTTGTCCGTTAGAAAACTCCCCACTTCGCGGGTCTTTTTCTAAACTCGGACGCGTGCGCTAAAAACGCGTCTTATGAAACTAATACTTTAATATACTATTTTACCATCTTCGGGATATTTCCTTAGTTAATACCTTTATATTCATAGTGATCGTACAAAAAATAGTATAATCTCAAACAGTAAGGAGTTTACCGATCTCCTCCAATATTGGCGACTGAGCGAAGCGAAGTCGCCAAACATTGTCGTCGATCGGTAAACTGTCCTTACTGTTCTTGATACTTAATATACTATAGTTTATCTTCTAATGATAGCTTAAGCTGCACGAGGTAGATTAGGTAGGTAACTACATAAAACCTTCTTAAATTCGCATCATTTCTCTGTGATTTTTCAAAACAAAGGAAATCTAGTCTTATGTCTCATACAGCTTTATGTGTTACTAACTACTCGGTTATACTGTCTTGTTCTTATGGTATATCTCCAATTAAAGCTTGGAACAATCCTGAGGATAGAAAACATAAGAAAGTAAACAAATCAAAGCCTGCACGATAATCGACAATGCACAAATTGAGCGTAACTCTAAGATCAAATGTCGCGGAAGCATGTAATAACGTTGTAGATGCGTATCAGAGTGTCAAAATCTGCTTTAAGCTTTATGGTCGTGGTCTTCGAAGTGGTCAACGAATTGAGACACGCTCAATTAGCGAGTAACTTACTTCTGTAAGAGCTACCAGTTCTCACTGTGGGAGCGAGGTTGCCTAGCTCGTGTGATCGTGCCGGAGCTATTAACGTTCTCACCCGCCGGGGTACGTATTCGATTGTCCCTTCTCCCTTAGTCCAGCATGCGGACTTAGACTGTCCCGCCGGGTCCAACTTCAATGTGGCTGGACTCGGTCCCAGGTGGTTTTCCACGCCGGTGTACTATAATACAGGCTTGGTCAACTTTGAACAGGATACCGTCCGATCATACCTAAAAGTAGAAACCCGGCCTATACCAACGTGGAGGTGGGGTTGTTTTGCCATGAAAATGATCTCCCGGGCAACCTTGCTGGAAGCAGCCGGATGGATCTCATCAAATGCAGAGAATCGAATTCCACTACACCGGGGAAAGCACAAAATGATAGTGATTACCACTGCCGGGATAAACCTTGCTAGTTACTCTCGCGTCCTGGAGTTCAGCCTCCTCCTGGAGTTCTGTGTCCATTCCCAATCCAAGGAACCGGAACCCTAAGACCAGTCGAGTCATAGTGAGAGACATTACGACAGCCCAACTAAACTTGGGACCTCGATGACATTTTAAAATTCTTCTAGGTTAGGCTGACATTTTTGGTTATTCAAGGTTAGGTTCTTCAAGGACACTTCAAGGTAATTCGAGGTTAGGTTCGCATGATTGGTAAATTTTAGCTTTTTCGAGCTTAGGATATCATTTTGGGGTTATTCGAGGTTAGATTCGCTACCCGACGACATTTTAAGGTTATTCGATGTTAGGTTGACACTAAGATTATTCCAAGGTAGGTGCGGTTGATTGTAAGTCACAGAAGAAGAAAAACTGTTCCAGGACTTCCATCGATTGTAGACGTACCACTACCCGCAAGGGATTACGCAACGGATTATGCAAGGGAGCACATCGATGGTGTTTTTGAGGCTTCGAAATCAGACGATCCCGTTTCGCTGGAAATGCAGAGACTCTGTAGCATCCCTATGGAACTCTCCATCGGTTCCTGCAAGGGTATGAGAACGAATATGAAAAAGTATGTTTTCATAATGCCGAGCAATTAAATTAAAATAAAAAGAAATTAATTAAGTTCAAAAATAACGGTAAGTAATCCACGTCAGAAATGATTTCAGTTTCTATCACACGAAGTTTCCGTACACTGGAACTACGAAATGAATTGGCGAGACTCAATAACATCGAGTGTTTAATGAAATTCTAGTAATTTACTAGCTCATATCAATTTTCCCATCTGCAAATCGTGGTAATACGCTCCAAACGAACGGCACAGTCAGAAATAACCCTTTCTGTGTCTTTTTTGAGGTTTTTGTGTTTCAATCTTCAATATTTCGAGGTTTTGTAGAAACAATCAAGTCGTATTTATTGTGCATATGTACGTGGAATATACATTAATTGAAATTCTGGAAATAAACTCTTTTCTTTGCGGGAATTTAACGACAGTCAAAAATAATCAATTCCAGGTGTATGTAAAATGTACATTTACTCTGATAAATACGTCGAGAAATATTTATGACTACTCAATAAACTAGAAATAATATTTGTGGGTGCGATACTAGGTACTTCTCTAATAAGCAGCAAAGTAATTTAGGATGAATGTATTATAAACTAGATTTTAAATTCTCCAAAACAAATTTTTGAAACAATGTTCACCCAGAAACCTTATAGTCCAGTCAAACTAAACATTTGAAACGGAAAATGGAAGTATATGGAATTTTTTATTTATTTCGACAGATCAACAATTACAGATACCTGAAAGAATAAATTTCAACATCGAACTTCCTAGAAATATAACAAAATTAATAAAAGAACTTCAAACCTTATCTATGCATCTCGATTACGGAATTCTTTCAGCATCTGTAGCCCTTCTGGCAGGATTCATTGCAAAAAAACTGAAGAAAGGATTGAATGTCAATAGCCTGTTAGATTCTCTGTTAGCTGCCTCCTGTTCAAATTTACTGATAGAATTTGTAAATCTTCAAGACAGAGGTGCATTAAAATACTCCACTAGAAGATTTACACTTTTATTCAACCAGATAATCGAACTTGTAATACAGATTGTAGAATATTTACCTGGAGAATGTAATCCGTCTAATATTCTAACATCACTAGGTACTTCTAACTCCAATTGCTTCTACACAGTTCTTTGTTTGCCACGACCACAAGGAGGAACTTAGTAATATAATTCTTTAAAAATTGCTAAAACCTTGTTTGGCAAACAGAAACATCGCAAAAACGTGAACAGATAATGTACTTACTTACCAGCTCACGGAAAGTTATATAATTGTAATTTCAATAATGTTATTAAACCACTTACCAACTTGTAAATTAATTTTAATAACATAATTAATTTAATTATATAAATTTATTTAATTAATTCCCAAAATATTTACGTAAACATGCAACGCTTGACATGTGTAAGGGTTACCTAACCTCTACATCATCAAGTGACAAATAAACATCAGCGTGTCAGCTAGCGCCAAAACGGCGAAATTTTCCGTTTTCTCAGAAACAAAGTTTATATGGGAAATCGTAAAAGTGCCCAGGCCGGATAAGAGACGTCGTCTCGTGAAATCTAGAAGGTCGTGAATGTAAGTATTAAATAAGATAATGTAAATTAGGCAAACTATGAGACGATAATTAATTGTTCCCAAGCAGAAAGGTTTACGATGCACAATATGTGACAGTACGCAACGCGTACCAAGCAGTTCACGTACACTAACCTCCCTTCGAGCGTTGACTTGACCTATACCAATCAACGGAATAAAAAAGTCATTGGGAAAAATTGTTCGTCATGAAATGCTTTACAAAAAAGACGAATGAATAATTTTTTTGCTCCACTAATAAAGAAATAGTTATACCATCTACAAAATTAAGCAACAATTTCCACCCCCTCAATTTTCAATGTTTTCTCTTCACAACTTTTTCATTTTTTATATTACGCGAAAAAGTTTTAAATAAAAGTTGTAGACAATCGTATTGTCGACAAAAATGCTTCATACAAATTTTTTGTCGGGCCTACGGTTACAGAGATAATTTCAAAACAACACCATCTCTTCTTTTCAAAATGGCGGAAAAAGCTCATATGAACTTGAGGTCGAAAACTTCAAGTTAAGCTTTTCTAGACCCCCCCTGCATGCTGGAAATAAAAAATTCCATGTACTTCCATTTTCCAAGTTAAGCCCTTTTTTCGTACAGTTTGACTGGACTATTAATTAATGCTGGCTATTTCAAAATACGAAGGACAAAAGGGTGTGTGCTACTAGGTCAATAGATAACTTATCTATTGACGTTATCAGTTGATTTTTCTATAGGGTGTCTAAATAACTACATACAAATCAATACAAATATGTAACATAAATCATATATCTCTTTAATTATTTATGCTGATTTAGTTTACAAGGTTATAAAAAACATTTAAATAAATAATTAAATTATCCCACTTTCTACTTATACGTAATAGTTAGACTAATTTCTCTGTTTTGGTTACAATACAAATACAGCACACACAATTAAAACATATATTAATGTATTACACAAACTAGTTTCTAGTGTAGAACTATTTCGCTGATTTCCAAAAGCTTTTCTATACGACGTATACTTCTATATTCCGCTTTCAAACCTTTTGACCTGCTTTCTCGTGCTTGTGTATGAGCTGTAATAAATTCATTGTACTTATCGACATCCTCATAAATAAAAATAGACTTTTTGCTAATGTGTATTAGTTGCGATACTATTCCAAATTGGACTTCTCTATTAGAGATATTACATACAAATGGTCCACCTATGCTTTTAACGTTATGTTTTTGATTAAATGATATATTGGAAAAGAATAATGTCCCTGTTTGTAAAACATTTTCGTTTAGTTGTTCCTTTGACATTGGAGTAGCTGTTATGTAAGCCACCTGTTTGCAAGGCTGTGCATATGGGATGATAGCTTTTTCAGTACCAATCGCCATACCAACTTTGCATTGTTTAATTGCGTCGTCTTTACTGCTACGTTTCGTTATTGATGACAGTGGTATTACATCAACATTCTTTATTTTATATGCAGTTCTCAGTTTTCCAACAGCCACATCATATTTAAATACTTCTTTGGCGCCATACCTATTCAATCGAAAATGTGGGTGTCGATAAATTTTTATGATAGAGTTCTTCTCAAAAGCGACAGAATTATTACGAGTACTTAAAAGAAAAACTTCATCTTGTGTATCTTTCTCAATTGCCTCTATTTCCGATGTTTTGTTAGGAAAACAATGAGCTGCAGTCAACAACCACCTGGGGTGTATTAAAGATTCCCCACATAACAAATACTGAATGCTAAAGAAAATAAAGTTACTAAAGGAAAATCTTACAAAAACAAGTGCCTTGTTCTCCTTGAATGCACACTTTCATTTATAGGTACGAGTATTTGAGCATAATAAGAAAACTGCTTAAAGCCTGTAATTATCGCTTCACAGTGAACAAGTATCTTGTAATCGATTAGCAAAAATAACATAGAAATGTGTAACATATTGATATAACATTGATTGAACAATTTAAAAAGTTGACACTTGATTGCTTGCAGCCTACTATGGTACCTTAAAAGGAGCCATGAACAATTACAGTGCCACACAAAGTGCCACTTGCAGTATGGTGTGCTATTTTTGACAAATCTGAGATTTTGACAAACATGGTTAGAATATAACTGAATTCTAATATTACTGTTAGAAAAACTATTATCTTTAATAATGGTTGCTATAGAGTCTCGAGCAAGCAAATGATCATAGCAATCGGTGCCATAAGATACCATGAGAAAGATAGGATGCTCCGCCATCCTGATTCCACGCCCAAAATAAATAAATAAAAAATAAATAAATGAATTAGATGTAATATTGGACCTCAGCTTATATTATACGATTATTGTATTTTTCCTTGCCTTCTTATAAAAATTTGTATCTGATAAAAACGCATTTTACAGATTTCTTGTAAAATTATCTGTTAATAGCAGATCTATCTGCGTAGATGGCGCTATAGTCGCCTATAGTCATGGTCAACTACATTAATCTATAATGATTATAGAGGGTCTCTACTATAGTGTTCCTGTATTATACGAGGGCCACGCTATATATTTTGAGATACAAGAAAATTACAAGTCTTTTTAGGAAAATGATTTTATTTATGTTCAAAGTAATCACCACCTACATCAACACTTCTGTAACCGAAGTTTCCACAACTTAAACGCTTGAAGCCAGTCATCTTTTGGAATGCTCTCAAAAAATTGATGAATTGCTTCATCTATCTCATCCTCCGTCGTGAAACGTCGACCACGTAAATGTTTCTTTAGGTTAAAGAACAACCAGAAATTACATGGCCAAATCAGGCAAATAGAGTGGATGTTCAATGACTATTACATTATTTTCACGTAAAATTAATATTGGTCTTCAAGCTTAATTGCTTTAACTAATCCTGTACTACGAAAGAAAGCTGCGTACGTAACTTTCTTGACAGACCTTTGCTTTTTCGCCATTGTTGGTGTTGGTGTACATCTTCGTGAATCCACACACGGCTCTCCTGGCGGGTAGGAATATCATAAAATGGTATGTATGTTTCATCACCTGTTACCAGGGACGGATTTAGACTTGATAAGGCCCTAAGCTATTTGAGATATGGGGCCCTTCAGTATGGGACGTTCCGGACGTGAGGAACTGGGACAAATAATGCTGCAGTATATTTAAGTATATATGGCAATTGCTCACTCGGACAATTTTTTTTCGGGGCCTCCAAGAAAGTGGAGGCCCTAAGGTATAGCTTGTGTAGCTTATACGTAAATCCTGCACTGCCTCTTACCATTTTAGAAAGAATACGATGCCCACCATTATTTAACATTTCTAACGTTTCCCGCGATTCTTACTCGCTCTGCCTTTTGGGAATCGTTAAACGTATGTGGCACCCAACGGGTAACAATTTTTTTCATATGAAGGTAATCATGTAAAATGGAATTTACTGTTGCGGATCCAACACCAAGAGTTGCCTCAATCGCTTGATAGGTGCATCTTGGATCTTCTTCGATCATACGTCTCACTCTCTCAATGTTTCCAACAGTAACTGACGAAC